>JAQPZY010001381.1:1897500-2514506 GCA_029931535.1 Margaritifera margaritifera | reverse complement strand
TTACTAGTGTACAGAAATGTAAAAAGATAATTGAGGAATGGCTTGAGGCAATATAAAAAATAATTAAAGAGAAAATTTTAGAAGAAAAAAATTGGGGAACAAATGTTTTCAAGAAGAAATGGAAGATGTTGACTGAAAACAAGATCATCTGATTGAATCACTAGCACAAAGTCAATTGCAGATCATACAAAGCATTACCTCCACAGGCATTGCATCAACCAGGATTAATGGTACCAATACAACAGAGAAAATTACAATGCTTATAATTTAGATGAAGTATCCTGGATCTCAAGTTGTTAACAGAAAAAAAATTAGAAGAAGATCTTAAGTTGTAGCTAAACAAAAGTGCTGAGGAATAATCTTTATGAACACACAAAGATCATTACATTTTAGTCAAAACATATCAGAGAAGAAGATTCATCCAAAGGTAAATTGGAACCAAAATAGTAATCTGTTAACGAAACCTCATTACTAAAAAAAATTACTTAACAATGTGTTTGTTTATTTTTATCTTGTTCTTTTTATATTTTGTCTCTCAGCATTTAGATTTTGTTTTTTTTAATCATTTGTGTTTAATCTATCATCCATCTTTTGTCGTGCTTGTTTGAAAAATGCAATATTTGCATATGTTCATCATTTGAGTTAAAACATCCTTAACTTGGCGAAAAAATAGTTTTCCATTCCTTCTTTATTACTATCATATATTTTTTCTCATTAAGCCAGCATTTAAAAGAATTCAGAAATTTTATATATTATTATTATTATATTATTATTATTATTATTATTATTATTATTATATATTTTTCCCTTTGAACTCATTTAAAGTAATAAATATATATGTGTAATATATAGGAAAATGTGTGAAGTATGAAATATAATGATATGATAATACCAAATTAAATAATCTGGTATATGCGTTTCACAATAGAATCATTTGATAAATTATGTACTACTGACGATTCATTAAATAATGACAGGACATGCTGACGGTTATATTAATTTAAAACTGTGCTAGTCACCATGGGTATATATATGTTCAAATAATTACATCGATTATTTTCAAAAGTAAAAATTGATTTTTCGAAAAAAATCAATATACAACAGGCAATATCATTTTAAAAATGTAATACATGATTATGAAATTGTAAATAAAACTAATTTTGACTGTCAAACAAAAGAAAACATAAAAATGCTGTTTGTAAGAGTAGCTGATTTGCTTCAAACTAAACAGAAAAAAAAAAGAAAACAAAAAAGAAAAGAAAATTAAAAAATTGATTATATTTTTGAAAAAAAGCTTTGAAATTTTTAATAAAACAACATTAATATACCAAAAGTTAAACAAAAAGAAGTAAGATTAGTATGACTCTTTATGGAATAATATTGAACACTAACTCTGAGATAATTTAAAAGGTGTGTGTTAATGCAACATGCAGCATGCTTGTGTAATTATCATTGTCATATTCGATTTCAATTTTATTACCAAAATAATGTTTTAAAATCTCTTACTGACCTAATTAAATATAATCTTTAGTATGTTTACTCTTTTTTATAATTAATTTTATTGTGTGGACTTTATCTGGTTTTTAATCAACGATTTAATAGCATTCATAATATTTTTTCTCTGGCTGGCAGACAGACAAATAAACCTTGTATATAAGCAATATTTTTATTTATTATACAAGTATATAATATAATGGGCTATTATATTTACCCAGTTGATGGCAGTGATAAAAGTACTGATCTAGGTAATTATGCAACTAGATCAGAACTGATCACTATTGAAAACGTAATTGATAGATGTTTAGATCCTGTTGTAGACGATAAAATGCATGCAGGTCTTGATATGAACATTCACGAAATAATCAACATTATTTATTTTGCCAGTGAATACACTGTGCCAAGCAAAAAGTACGTTGATGTCAGTAACCTGATAACGTGTTCATATACGGACGCTCAGCTAATGTCTAATGCTAGAAAGTCTGGTGACACATTAACAGGCGACTTGATTTTAAAAACACACGAGTAACACACAAATTCTTGGCTGTGATGATATTACAACAGCTGGAAAATCATTTATACTTAAAATTTCGTGGTGCAGACAAATATATTGATTTTAAATTACCTGATCCTTTAACCTATTATACTGGAACTGGTCTATTGTTAAAAAAAGGACAATACAAATATTGCACGTTTTGGCTTTAACAACAATAGTAATATAAGGTTTTACCAAGCAGATAATAGTCTAGTAATATGGTGTCTGCGGAATATTGGTGACCCTAATGCAAGTCAGGATGCAACTATAAAAAGAATATGTGGACCTGGGTGACGTACAAAACTATCAGTCCCAACCAAGACAATTACGTTAAGCAACTGACGATTTATTAACAGACGAATTAAATATGGGTATAACATAGGATAACTTCAAGTTTTTTTAGCAACTAAAAACATAGATTTAACAAATTATCTAGATGGATAGGAATTATTTTGACAAAGAGTGGCTATATATATGCAAAAGAGAATTGAACATTGATAGTAATACTTATCAAGAATGGTCAAAAACCTCGTTAGAGAGAAAGATTTTGTTTAATAAGTTATATGTGGATAACTCAAGCACAAATATATTTTTATATTATGGTAAAAATTATTATTAATTTCCATTAGAAACAGCACCACAATAAGCAATAAATCGAAACAAGAACAATAATAGAGTGTGGTGTTAGGAAAGAAGGACCATGCAATATAAAAAGCATCTTCGAAACAATTATCAAAACTGCTTGTTTTTCCCAGAGGAAGGCGCAGTGATTATTGATTATTCGTGTTGTCAAACCCCAAAAATTAACATTTTATTGGACTTTGAAAGGTGAAACAGAAAATGATAATATGATAATGAAAGATTCAAGAGTAGTTACTGAAGTATCGGTAACAGACCAAAATATAGTAACAACCAAACTAAATCTGTCACTGTTCCTTGTATCTATTACTGATGGAACCCAATTAGCGTTACGTGGTATGACCAATGTAGATGGCGCTTATCTTTATACAGATGGCACATCTATGGATTTAATAGATATAAACAATATGTATGAGTAAACAAACTGCGAGAAAACAAAATTTGATGAAAAGATAAATTTGTAATGAGAAAATCAACCTATTTTTGTTTTTGTTGTGACGATTTTTTCATTGATGAAGCAAACGTTAATTGGGAAGCGCATGAGACAATCACTATATATCTAGGTCAATTGATAACTTAGAGCAAATCGGATGACATATTGCTTGAAGATATTGTTTATGGAAGACTTTCAAAAATTAAGCTGCCTGGTCAATCATCTCAAATGATGATAATATCAAGACAGATCATTTGCATCCAGTTATTATAACATGGTTGCGGTTGGATCTGAACTGCCAAATATCGATGCATAAACTAGCATAGTTTTATCCACAAAATCTTTACAAACAATCAAAGATTTAAATCAACAATTAGTACAATTATATGGTGTGAATATTTATCAGAAGAAACTATATGTACGTTTGCTCTTAACTTTATCGGTTCTTGGAAAACAAGAATAAGCATATTTGGTTTGCAATCGAATGTAACATAATAATATAGAAATGTTGACCAACATAACAGATGATGAACCAACTGCAGGATTATTTTAACATGTTTTAAGTTGCAGCGCTTACAGAAATCATATAAGCTCTATGGCAATGCACATACAACTATTGTTTTTCTCACAGTATGATCAGAGACCTTGCAGCTCTTTCCGAATACCTATGATACCAGTGTTTTTAAGCATTATTGTTATGTGTTATTCCGTTTTATAACAGTTGGTATAAATAGCTCTTTGAAATTAGATGACAAAAAAGTAAAACTGGTTAATGAAACAAATATTAACCTATTTAAAATCAAACTATAAGAGTATAACTAGCAGATCATCAAATATTTTTTGTTAATGTAAAGGCATTCAAACCACTGAAAACTATGTTCAGCCTTTGGAAATTTATTGAAACATTATAAGCTAAAACGTTATGAAACCCAGCTTAAATAAGCATGCATGTACCAAATTGCACTGGTCGTTTGCACATCGGGCAATTTGTTCTTCTGAAATAACCATCCATTATTATTAATGATTCAAGGGAACATAAATGATTTGCAGTTCAGTTTGAGCATGTTTCTACATTCTTAAGATTAATATATCATACAACTATCGTCATGTCTTTGGATGATTAACGTTTTTCGTTTATGTGATTGCATTATTATAGGCCTCACGCAGTTATAAATGCGCCGTTATCATTATATTTCTCATGTTAATCTGGTAATTATCATATAACAACTTTCCTACATTAAATCATGTCCACCGTCGACATGCGAGTGAGAGGAAAAGCCCGCATCGTAGAAGATGAGAGTTGATTATGCTAGGGCCCCAGATAAGCGATTTGAATCTAGGTTACCGTTACTTCCAACACACGTATAAAAATGTCTCGTCAATAGCAGGAATGTTAATGTTCCCTAGTGAATATAACCATTTGGTGACATCTAAATGTCCATGGTTGCATCCCTAGTGAATATAACCATTTGGTGACATCGAAATGTCCATGGTTGCATCGCTAGTGAATATAATCATTTGGTGACATCTAAATGTCCATGGTTGCAACTCCATTGAATGAATGATCATAGCAAGCATGAATGTTGAGTGAATATAACCATTTGGTGACATCTAAATGTCCATGGTTGCAACTCCATTGAATGAATGATCATAGCAAGCATGAATGTTGAGTGAATATAACCATTTGGTGACATCTAAATGTCCATGGTTGCAACTCCATTGAATGAATGATCATAGCAAGCATGAATGTAGAGTTCTACTCCCTCAAGTGAATACAACCATTTGGCAACAACTAAATGTCCATGGCTGCAACTCCATTGAATGAATGATCATAGCAAGCATGAATGTTGAGTCCCCCTCCCTCAAGTGAATACAACCATTTGGCAACATCTAAATGCCATTTGCTGCAACTGCACCGAAAGGCATAATCATTTGATGTGTCCTAGTGAATTAAACCATTCTTTAATAAACGTTCGAATAAGTCGTTTTTTTCCTCAAGGTCCGCTTGCTTGAATTCTTGGGGTATCTATTTGTAGTTCGTACCTATCTGTAGTTGTATTCATTCAAGCCATTTCAATGTAACAATATTATATTATAGAATCTTAAAGTTTGATACTGAACAACTCAGAAATATAAAACACAGGCATCGTATTTTGCTGCCAGATTGTCATTATATGCTGGTTGGCGGCAGTGGCCAAGGAAAAACACATTTAGTTTTGAACCTATTACTGACGCATCTTATATTTGTACTATCAATCAAGAGCAAGACAAATACAATATGCTGCGTGAATTATTCGATGTAATACATCGTGAAACTAATGATAACATTGTATCTATACTTACCTAGATGAACTTAATAAAGATACAATAAGATAGCAGTATTCGACAATATCACAACTGACAATAATAATATGAATAATTCAATTTAAGTCGGAAGAAAAATTGCAATAGTATCTATCTAACCCAGTCATACTATAATGTACCAAAATACACCCGCAGAAATACAAAATGCTCCGTGTTGTTTACAGGCTTTGACAACAAAGATATACGGCAGATTTCTGATGATCATTGCTCTGGCGGTGTTGACAAACGATGATTTTATTATAGATATAAAGAAGCAACCAAGCAACCATGCAGTTGCTTTATTTTTTTACAAAACAAGCATGACACGCCAGAGAGATAATGTAAAGGATTCGACAATTTTATTGTTGCAAACATAATGCAAAATAATGTATTACTCTTAGTGATGTTTCTCCAATACGAACATGTTGCAATTCAGAATGTTTTTGCGACTGGAGATAACGTACAGTGGAGACTCCCGTGTAAGTGTTGAAATACGATACGAACCTTGAAAGCTGTTTGAGCACAGTCTTGATTGATGGTGTTCACATTCGACTTAAGAAGCAAACATGCATATGTTTTATCAAAAAGAATGTGTAACTATATAAAAAATAAATAAAAAAACAAAAACAAAAAACATATGCATTATTCTAAAAGCAGTCTCTGCTCTAAAAATACAAGTTCCACTGCATATGAATCCTTTGTTATAGCACGAGTTCTTTGGGTGATGGATTTCGGATTATATATTAGAAAACATTAGATATATAGTGCGTGTCCCTTTTGCCTGTGGGTGTACTTTTGGGGGCTCATATTCTCTGTTTTGCATCTAAGAAATCGCAATAGCGAAATTTCACTACCACCAGATATCACTGTGGATTATATTAATAAAAATTATAAATATGGCAATTCTCCCTTACCGTAATACATATGAGGGTGAGACACCGTAGAAAGATGTGGTCGATTGTTCTGCCGCAGTCTCTTCGAAGCCAAGTATTCCCGTTACAAAAAGGTACACTTATCAATGGCGGTGTGGGACAGGTGGGCTGCAGTGCTGGTTAGTGCTTCATAAGAATCTGGAAAAAGGCAAAATGAATTATAAAATCTCCACGCTAACTTAAAGCTGGATGTTGAAAGTCCAGGTTTTCACTTGTTTTAGTAATTACGTTCACAATACGGTTCATTCCAAAAAGAATTGCATAAATTGCAAAAGTGTTGTATAAGTCAATGTTTATCTGCATATTTTACTGCTCTGCGATGTACGGGTACTTTGCTCTTGTTTTAACTCCTTTGTGAGCCGCAAGGATGAAGCTGCAACGGACTAAATTTTATTAAATTATCCCGTTATTTGAGATTACCTGGAAATTTTCTCACACACGTTGCTTTGAGGTATATCGGGGCTAGTATTGATGTCTCCCGCTAGAACCAATGGCATTATATCTTTGACAGCAGTCAGGAGTTTGTCAACCTCTGCCCCGGTTCTGAGCCAAATAGCTGAGCCATACGTGAGGAATACTAATAAATAGAAAAATAAGAACTAAAACAACTTTGATAGCTTCTGACCGACAATGGCAATTGCATATCACAATTCTTTTTTGTTGTTGCCCAGTAAGCACACACACGCACACATTTGTGTGTGTGCATTAATAGATATGTTAATGTTTTAACAGATAGTAATTTAGTTATGGTTATAAGGTGGGTATTTAAATAGTTTCTGACTTGTGATCTAGGGGGTCATATTCCACATTCTAAAGCGGTTGTGCACATATACAGAACATTCTGTCGTATTAAAAGAATTTAAGTATAAGCTTCGAAAATTACTATACATTTCAGATATAAACTATATAGATGCAAAAGTACCCCCCCCTGGATAAAAATTCAAGAAGCCTTGTGTACATCTACGGACCGCTCCCAGTCATATCCCAAGGTTTCAAGTCTCTGTCTTTGAACAGTACCCGAATAGTTGTGCGCCATTAGAAAAACATGCACAAACAAACACAGTAACGCTCTTCTGAATGGGCAACGACAAATAAATCTTCGCTTTTTCTTCAAAAAGCGCGGGAATAATAAGATTTCATAAAACCAGTGTATTTTTCTGTGTGATAAAATTGGTATAGTCCTTCCTTCCAGCGAATAAACAAAAGTCTGTAGTTTTAACATTATAAAAATGTGCTTTTCATCACCATTTCAGCAATAAAGCTAAACGTATACAGAAAGATCAGACAGTATTGAGATATGATTTAAAAAATGTGTACTACTTCCATCTAATTTCCTTGAATATTTTCTTCTTGCAATTATTTTCATTTACCTTCGGGATAGAGGTCTCCAACGAAATTGTTGATAGATGTGTGCATACAACTGTGCCAGTATTCCTGATCTGAAACAGTTAAAATTATCCGCACATTTCATGCTAGGCTCTTAAGGCACCATACACAATAAGAAAACATTGATGAAAAAAAGCAAGTTACAGTAAACTAGCAACTTTATAGCAAAATTATTCAATGGAGAGACACGTAGATTTAGACATGCCAGTTGTATCTGATTGCAGTATTATTATTATTATTCCTCACAAGCAAGGGTTGTCGAAGATAATGTTAAAAACATAAAAATGTAATATATATATATATATAATATATATATATATATAATATATATATATATATATATATTTATATATAGTGACCCCGAAGATCATGACATCATCATCAAGGACATGTGCTCAAGATTATATCAGCTGGTCACCTACAATTTAGATTGATTTGAAATAAATATAAAGATTGAGAGCTAAAGACAAGAAATATTTCAGAAGGCGAATATGAAATATTGAGGTAGATATATCCTTCTTTGAAAATCACTTACTTATGCTTGAAGATATCCTCGTTTTGCTACCTCCTTGACACCCGGATGATACTCCACTGCGCTTGCGTTGAGCATCTTATGCTTACTGAATAACAAGAGACCGGGCACGTTCATTCTCATCTTAGAGTCTAAAACGCACCTGACGAAAAGAAGGAAATATTCTATACAGTTACTGTCTGAGTCTAAATTGTTACATTTGCATGTAGCTTATCTTTGGATCCGCCGACTGTCTATTTACTAGTACGCAATTCCCAGCTACTTCAATAGCATTCAAAAATACTCTAGGTGCAATGAGTATCCAAAACTAGGGGCGTAGCCGGGGGTGGGGTGGGGTGGGGGAATTGTGGAGACTCCCCCCCACCCCCCCAAAAAATGAGCGCGAAATAACCGCAACGTTTTCTACAATAAGTTTTCTTACAGTTAGATTGTTAAAATTATGCCCTGAAAACGCTTAAAATGCAAGAGCTTCTGGGGGCTTCGCCCTATGGATTCGCAGAGGAGCTTCCTTCCCACAGACCCCTCGCCTACTTGTTTAGGCCACCCCCCTTCCCCACCCAAACGATATATCTGGATTCGCCCCTGACCCCGCCCTTACCATCTCATTTTCCTCGCTTCCTCTCTTGTAATCTATTCAATCTAGACCTTTACAGTAATCTGAGTGTACGTATCCAGTTTAATGGAAGCACCATGTATGTATGTATGTAGGTAGTTAGGCAGATAGGTAGATAGGTAAGTATTATTCTAGGCATGAATGCAATCTTTTAAATGTAGTAATGTGATCCATCAATACAACTAAATTTGCACGTGCATATATTCCTTAGTCCGATAATTCATGCCCCGAATCTGTGTTGATACTGAGGGACGATTTGTTGGTCTGATGTCGCCTGTTCATTAAAATGTACAAATTTTGCTGCATACAAATCTTTCCGGAACACAAACTGCGTACAGTTTATACACTGGCCAGTATTTGGTAACAGCCATATGTAGCACGAAATTCAAAATGGCCGCAGGACATAGGTTGTGTTATTTCACGTGGATTTGCAAGTTGTCAAACATAGGATTTGATCCGGAAATATTCTGTACATATCGGCAAAAGGACCCTTCAGCTGACGGTAGCTCCAGAGATGCGAGAAATACCGGTAAGTGTATAAAATGTACACCGATATGTTGTGGACAGATTTGACTGTAAACGATTTCTCGATTTTATGAATAGGTGATAATACCCACAAATATTCCATCAGTATCAACACAGATTGGGGGGGGGGGGCTGATTTATCGGACTACGTAAACTTGTCTGTCACGTGTATTCAAATGTGGTTTTACTTATTTAGGGGAGGAAGAAACCTAACGTTGACATAACTTTTGTTAAACCCTTATATCTGTCTATATATAATGTAGCATTCTAAATTTAGACTTGTAGCCGGTCATCTGCTGCGCTCGCTCACTCGCTACACCAGACGTGTGCAACCTACAACCCGCGGACCATATCCTGCCCGTGACCTGGTTTTAAACGGTTACATTTAGATCATTCGGTACATTGAAAAATCTCTATACGGCCCGCGCCCTGGAGCAAGTAGTACATGCCTGCGCTACACGGTAAGGGTTACATTGGGTGCTATCTTAGCCAGTCAGGCGCATCAAATAGGTTTCTACATATTACACCCTGTATAACACGTATTTCAATGAAATGAATGTTGGGATACCTCTATGCTGCTTTCATGTAATGTGATGAATATTTTTATATGTGGTATTAGGGAAACAACGCGCTGCCTAAACAGACAGCTAAACATAATGACTGATCCCACGTGCTCGTTAAATGAACATGAACTAATCAAAAGTACACTAACTTTAAAAGTTATTAAAATAGGAAAAATAAATTTTACCAGAGTAGGCAATACTAACTTCTGAAAGTGCAATAAATGATTTATAAATATTTTTTTAAAAAATTAAAAATAATATAAATATGTTTAAAAAAGCTATCGGCAAGATTTTTGTTTCCCAATTTACCTTTCAAGTCCGGAGCTAGCAGTCTTTTGAGAGATGCACAACTGAAGTAAGGCCAGCTGTATACCTTATAACCCAAATTACACCCATGAATCATACACCAGAATAGAGGGAATTCAAAGTTATTTTAACATTACCTAAGACATGCAACATCTTTTTTGAATTATCAGGATAACTAGTGAGGAAATCCTGAGAAATTCTTTTTTCTTTAAAAAATCGAAACCTGTACAAAGTTCGAAACTCTAGAGCGGAACCATAGAAGCGATATTGCAGTGTGGTTTTGAACTGAACTCTCGAGCGACTTCTCGCTAAGTCTCATGGAAGAATGTTAACCACTTCAAATAACCCTTAACGGTTATTTGTGTAGCTAGTGAGCAAGCACAGCAGATGGTCTGTTACCAGTTGATATTTCGACATTCCGAAATCCCGCTGAAAACGATATCTCGTTGCCGCGGGATCTAACAGTTAGGGGATTGACAGCTGCGACACTGTGGGAACTGTATATTATGTCTGTACTCGATAGCAATATTTTTGTTTTTTAGTTTAATTTTCATATGCAATAAGTTGGTTCAGTACGCATGTTATTGCTTCAAACTGAAACAGACAGACTACGTTAACTGGAGCGGCAATAAAAAGAAGAATGATGGCTTTAAAATGATCTTAGTCGCATGTTCAATACATATAGATTTGTCGTTGTTATTCCACCATTTCTTAATTTTGCTATCTTTTTATGCAACACCATGACAATGGTAGGGATATGAAGTGTCACTCTTGTCCCTTAGTTCATCACACTTCAGTCAAGTTTTGATTTTAGGTCATTTCATACACTGTTGTGGGGCATCTGTGTGACATGAACACATTTCTCGTTGCAGGTAATACATATTCAACCATATAGTGTTAAACAACTGTATGTCTGTTCGTCATTGTATATTATCTAAACATAATGATTGAGTTTGGGGGTGGCGTTGAAATTTCATCTTTTTTAACTTTGGAGTATTTCCTATATTTCAATTTGAAAATTAATATAATCTTCTTGAAAAAAATAACGGAGAAAGAAATCACTAGCCTTTTCTTTCTAAGTATAATTGTCAACAATCAATTTTATGCTAAATTTTTTATAAGCATCCCGCGACATTTTGTTTCTTTTAAATGACCAACACAAATCACATATATACAAATTACAAAAAAATAATTTCTTCCTACTATGAAATTAAAGAAAATTATTTACAAGTCAGGATGACCTTTTTAAATGACCTACATGAATTATGTATGCTATTTATGAAAAATTATTTCTTCTTACTATGAAATTAAAGAAAGTTATGTTCAAGTTATTATGAACTTTTTAATGACGTACACGAATCATGTAATGCTATTACTGAAAATTATTTCTAACTACTGTGAAATTTAAGAAAAGTATGTACAAATTATTTTCATCTTTTTAAAACACCTACGTGAATCATGTATGCTATTACTGAAAAATATTGTATTCCTACTATGAAATTAACAAACAGTATGTACAAGTTATTATGACCTTTTTAAGTGACCTACATGAATTATTCATGTTATTATTGGAAATAATTTATTCCTACTATGAAATTAAAAGAAAAATATGTACAAGTTGTTGTGACCTTTATAAATGACCTACATGAATTATGTATGCCATTACTGAAAATAATTTATTCCTACTATGAAATAAAAAAAGTTTATGTTTAAGTTATTACGATTTTTAAAAAAATAACCTACATGGATTTTGCACGCTATTATTGACAAATACTTTCTATCAACAATGAAATTAAAGAAAACTATGTTCAAATTATGATGACCTATGTGAATTTTGTATTCTATTACTGAAAAAATAATTTCTTCCTACTATGAAATTAAAGTAAAGTATGTACAAGTTATTATGACCTTTTTAAGCGACCTACACGAATTAAGTATTCTATTATTGAAATATAATTTATTCCTACTATGAAAGTAAAAAAAAAGTATGTAGAAGTTATTATGACCTTTTGAAATGACCTACACGAAGTATGCATGCTAGTAATGAATTTTTGTTTCCAGCTATGAAATTAAAGAAAAATATGAGAGTTATTATGACCTTTGTAAATGACCTACACGAATTATGTATGCTATGATTCAAAAATAATGTCTTCCTACTATGAAATTGAAGAAAAGTACATACAAGTTATTATGACCATTCTTTAGACAAAAATATGTTTAAAAAATAGTTAAAAAACATTCACAATTTTAACTTTAGTGGGTCATCTCGTAAAAAAAAAAAACGATCCTTTATGCTCTGTAAAAAATAAGGCAAAATCGTTTATGGATCTTGTCATTTACAGAAAACATTTGATACAAGTCTATATCTCAACACCATGCAATACTAAAAATATAGTCGTATCCCCTTTATGCCGGCTGCCTTGGTGTGTCCTTGGGAAAGGTATTTAGGTCTCATATCCTCGGCATGATATAGCCAATAATGTGTTAAAAGTGCCGTCAAACCAAGGAAGCAACCAACCAACCGTATTCCCCTGACCTACAAAGTCTCGTTATGTAACGCGGCGTCCGAGAGCGTGATTTCCTAATGTCGAAATGGTCAATATTAATGACAATACAATAATCACAATACTTAGGCTTTGAACGCGGAATTCATTTGCCAACTGGTTAATACATAAACACAAGCAATCTTATATCAAATTTGTACTTACACATCACGTGCCTCATTAAAATCTTTTCGGAGGGTGAAACACGAAATGCAATCTTGTGACAGACTGACCACCTGCCTTCCACACTGTTGCTGTATGCAGCCGAGGGCAGCAATTCTTTCCCCTCTAACGCTTGTGTTAAATCGCGAGCAGCTTCTAGACATGCATGCAAGGAATTCGGTAATTTCCGAACCCTTGCACGGAGGTTCCTTGCTTTGTTTCAGAACGCTGACTTTCTGATGCATGAAACTGAAGGAATACGGGAAGGTTACCAAAAGACTCGACGTCAACCACTCGATGTCAGAGCTATCAAACACCTGAAATACATGATTCAGTCTGTTTATTTGATCAACAAACAAACAAACAATAAAGAAGTAGAAATAAATAAATCACGAAATAGAGTGACATGCTTAAACAATACATAAACTATTCAAAATAATGAAAAGGTCACAAAGAAGAAGAGGAAAATAACAGAAGAATTAAATACACGTCTAAAACCGGACCCACACACCCACACCCACACGCACGTACACACACACACACATACACACACACACACACACACACACACACACACACACACACACAAATACGGATGCAAGCTTGAAGCACGATAGCAGAATCTATCCTATGCCGCGATTGACGGCATCTGCCACCATGCTCCTATGCATTAACATCCTAACCCGCTTGGCCATGGGGTCGATAATAAGGTCCTGTGGTGCACGAGACCTCATTCGCTAGGCAAGCAGATAATCTGACTCCGGATGTTCAGGATCTGTTCCATTTTGGTGCGTTACCTGATAAATGTTGAATGTAAGCAGGGACTTAGCTAGTAAAATACTCTTTTTCGCGAATAGTTGAAACTATGTATGCGTATTTGACGATTGCACTCCCATTTTTAATACTGATTCGGTTTTCTTTTCCGCAATATGTTTGAAAAGTGCATCTTTTCCAGAGCAGTGTGAAACAGTTTTCCGCTTCTAACACCTGGTTTGGACTTTTATCTATAAATTCTACAATTCGGGTCATTTTTTATACGTGGATGTAATGAATCTGCATAAAATGTGATTAATCTCCTATAATATCGTATTCATTTCATGGTATTTAATGCGATTTTATTTCTCTTTTCACTCATTTTAAAATCCTTACTACACAGTGGTAATGTACGGTTTGGCAAAACCATAAAACCAACGTGTACGCTTTGAGTTATTAATTTAGTTCAGTGAGTATGCGGTTTTGTCACATTTTCTTTATATGATTTGTTTTTAAAGATTTACTCAGTTTTAAATTGTCCTTGCACAGTAAGTTATTGATGTTCTCTTTTCATCCCATATCTTCAACAATGCCAGTCCTAAATAAATTCAGTATGTGATGCTCTTCCTTCTCTCGAAACGTCACTTCCGCATGCCGAATTCTGCAAGAATCTTGCGAAAACGTCAGGATCGTATTCTTACCTAATTTACCGAGGGATAGACAAAATATATTTAAAATATAGAAATTTTCAAGCTTAAACCAGCAGATCTAGCATTAAAAGACTTTATTGACAAGTCAAAACGAGGCTGACTTCGGGATCAAATGGTCTTGTTTGCGCTGTGACCAGAAAATTGGATTCATCCTGGTTGTTTGAATGTTTTTGTTGCTCTATTATTACAGTACAGAGTCGTTTGGCACAATGCAACGGAGGCGGAGGGGGAGGGGGTATTCATTTTTCTTGTCTACGTTGCTCTAATCTTTTGTAGTTCTCACAATTAAAAGAGTTACGAAACTGATCAATATTTACATTGATCCATATAAAATACTCTGCTATTGCCGATTGATGACTTTCTACAATATTTCAACCTTAACATCTCCGAATTGTTTTGTCCTAATGATACGTTTTTGCTGTAGAAAGTCAAAGTATTTTAGCCTGTGTAACCACCTTGTAGAAAAATACAAGTCTAGTCTGCTTTCACGGCGTCTAGTTTGTGAAGTGGGCGGTTATAGGTTTTCTAACATCCTATTTACTCAACCCACATCTCTATGATCACCACTGACGAATCTAGCCGTTTGAAGCTGTACCTTTTCTAGTAAGCCTACATGAAAGATATAGTGTGGGTACCAAACAATCGATCCATATTCTAGTATTGACTGCACAAATACCAATATCGATTTATGGCAGCTTTGAGAGCAATATTTCGTTTTCTTTTTAAGAAAATTAGGAGATATTAGCATTTGGGGGATTCTGGTGCTGTATAAGCCCCATTTCATGTTCTGAGATGATTTGAAGCCAAGGTAATGGTGGTTGTCTTGAACTTTCTGAAGAGTATGAGCTCCTAAAGCATAGAAGTAGTATGGCTTGCTACGTATGCTCACCGCAAAGCATAGAAGTAGTATGGCTTGCTACGTATGAACACCGCAAAGCATAGAAGTAGTATGGCTTGCTACGTATGCTCCCCGCAAAGCATAGAAGTAGTATGGCTTGCTACGTATGCTCACCGCAAAGCATTCTTTTAGCACTGAAGTGCATATCCTTGGTTTTGACCCATTCATCAAGGATTTGGGGTCATTTTGTAGGAGCAAATGGTCGGTTAGCGCGTCTTCTTTCCGTACAACAGAAAATCATATGGGAAACGATAGAAGTGTGCGATTTAACTGAAAGAGGAGATCATTTTTATAACATAGCTATAATATGGGACCACGTTCAGTGTCCTGTGGTACACCAAAATCAACGGTCACTGATTCCGAATGATCACCATCGACTACAACTGGCTTCATATGCTCATTCTGTAAATCTTGGGTGTGTTAGTGACCCTTAAATTTATTAAACGAAATGATGTCGTGTTTGAAATTCTGCTGAACGCAGGTCAACAAATCACAAGAGTTGTTATTTAGGCCTAACCATAGTTCTGGTCACAAGCGCCAGAGCTCACTTGAGTACATTGACCTTGTTTACCAACGTCTTATCGAGAGAAGTTTGTACCAGTTCTAGAATATAAATACTTATGAAACTTCACACATAAAGATGTCTTTAAAAGTAATACTTCACTTTGCATGTAAAGATGTCTTTAAAAGTAATACTTCGCTTTGCATGTAAAGATGTCTTTAAAAGTAATACTTAACTCTGCAGGTAAAGATGTCTTTAAAAGTAATACTTCACTTTGCATGTCTTTAAAAGTAATATTTCACTATGTTCAAAATATATTGTGTTGTATTATTCTGAAGCAGGATAATGGCATCCTGAAAACTAGAAGTTAGGCGATTAATATTTAAACACATTTCATGCTGAAACCACATATTCAATTTGCAAAAACAGATGATAAATCAAAGGGTTACCTCTGTGTGTGTGTGTGTGTGTGTGTGTGTGTGTGTTATCGCGCGCGTTGTTTGTGATGGACAAATGGACAGGCAGTCAGAAGTGATTCAACAAAATTTCAATCTAACACTACAACTTGTCAAATTTAACCAATGAAAAAAAAAAGAATGATCCAACGTTGCGTCAATAATTTCAAAAGTATAAATTTAGGGTCCTGGTCTGATCTTTAATTCTGTATCCACATCAACTTAAAATGACACTGATTTACGTTTAAATCTCCCCCACCCTCTCTCTCTCTCTCTCTCTCTCTCTCTCTCTCTCTCTCTCTCTCTCTCTCTCTCTCCACAAGGTTTTCTTGTTGTAAAACAGAGCAAAACTATATATGTTGTAATAGAAGCCATTAAAGTCTGAAAGCACTATCAGAGCCTAAAAGTATAACAAGACCGTATGTTATGCACGTATGTCTCAAAACTATACACGACCCGGACTTAAATTATTCAGTCTAAGGGTCTACCAGGAACAATATAGATTATGATTAAATGTAAATTCATAAGCGTAAAGAATTTTAAATGCGCTTCATCTTCTTGATTTTGGAATACAATGTACAGTTTCGTTGCTTGTAGCATACGGAATACAATAAAGGAGAAACTACTCATCGGTAAGAAGGAACGAAAATTTTGGACTGGTATTCAGCCTGAAAATAAATGCACTTCCAACTGAGGGAACGATCCATTTTGGATCGGTGTAATTTCTTTACAGCCGTATTGTGTCGTCCCATCTTGTGTTTTGACGCATATTTATTTTGACTCAATCTCATAAGCTCCCGGTTCTCGAAAGAACGCATCTTTCAATGACGTCATCACCACAATATTTGGTTACAATGTCGACAAAAACATTTGTGGAGAATCCTATCATTAATAGTTGTAAACTGAACAAAGATACATACCATGACACTAAGTAAATGTGACTAATTCTAATCATTAAAGTCCTCATAAAAATCCTTACTAACAACTCTGACGATACGAGTCGACTTCCAACCATAAGTCATAGTCAGCTAGTACTGAGCATGTTGTAGCAACGCGACTCACAGTGGACAACTGCATTATTAACACTGTTTAGAATCGTGTACTGCTCTAAAAAGTTAAATGCATGGCGGTCATCATTGAAGATCAGTAGTGGATCTTTGTTACTGCAATTTATGCATATTTACAAGAAAAACAGTTGTTCCATATTTTCTACAGTTAATTCTGTGCTCAGTATTTTTTCTTCTAATTTTTATCAAAGTATTACTTTATCCTATCTGATGTTACATCATCAATTTTACTTGGACATTTTTTTAAAACTAAATTTTCTTTTTAAATTAACTGAATCTGATATGTTTACTTCATTTGACCTATTTATTTTTCTTTATTGGTGGATACTGGTAAGATTGACAAGAATTTGAAAATAAAACCTCTGTCCTGTAACTTCCTGTTTTCCCCTTGAATGTTTTTACTTTGAGTGAAACCAGTTATGAAGAATGCCAGCAAAGTGTGTAGTCCCAAAGCAATATATTCAATAGATACATGTTCTGCAAGTCCGTATTCTAAACAAATTTGTTCAAAAATAGGTCACATCCTATATCCAATATTTAAGTTTACATCTACAAAATTTATTATAATATGATCATAATTTTCCCAGTTTGATTCTTTAAGCCTCTTAGAAGAAAACCCTCCCAAAATCAAAGTTATGGTAAAACTAACAACAGCTTTTAAGAATGCAAAATTTGGTTTCTTTCTGTGATTTTCCAAAAACCTCACTCTAACATCGTGCATTAGGTGCTTAAAATTGAATGAATAGAGAAAAGAAAAATGTCACGGTGTTGATGATATCGAATAAAGTTTATATGGATTTGCTACGTACATGTATAAGACGTACACGAATTAATTTAGAACAGCAAAATATTGTGATGAGGAAACACATGAACAGTAATTTCGTTTCGTTAAAAGCTTAAGATTTGATTTTAAATGTTAGCGGGTTTTGTAGCTCCATCTAGCGTCTTAGTTTTTGGTCACGTGGTCCCGCCTGTTGGGTATATATATATACGAGCCAACTGTGGTTCCAATGGTGGTATGGTAAGGTTTGATGTAGCATGTAGACGTCCCTCTGAGCGAAGCAGTATAGACACCCCGCCGGAATAAACACATTTGGCCGTAGTTCACCGAACAGGAAAAGGCAAGACCGGGAGATTGTAAAGGATAGGAAGGTTTTTTGTCGACCGGGGAAAAGGAGCTTCAAGGCCCGTTCTAAGAGCACGGGAATCTTGTTGTTACGACTTCTCAGGAATACAGATTATAACCGAGGATTCGGCTTTTCTCTTTATTACATCTTTGTTCGTCTCGCTGTCGATCTAGAAGGAGAGACGACTACAACTGCGACCCAGTCGGCGACATAGTCGACGTCCACGACTATGACCCAGTCGACGACCACGACTCAGTCGGCGATCCAGTAGACAACCCAGTCGACGACCACGACTGCGACCCAGTCGACGACTACGATTGCGACCCAGTCGGCAACCCAGAAGACGATCCAGTCGGCGACCTCGTCGGCGACCCGGCGTCAAGAAGAAGCCAGGAATACGACGATATCCCGCTGGGGAGAAATCTGTCACACTCTGGAGTGCCAGTCTTCAGACAGATACAGCGGGGTATCACTCCAATATATAGACCTATCCCAAAGAACCCGAGAAAGCGAGACTTGGGGGTAGTGTAGCCGAGGGATGTCCGCTACATTATATACTTGAAATCATAAATTTACACTTATGTACCTAACGGAGATGAAAGCGCTTATCCATGGATTTCAAGTCATTTGGTTACATACATGATTATACGAAAGCGTTTTGTATACGATGACACCAATAAAACCAAATATGATTTAGTTATAGTTCATTCCAAACCGCAATCAAATCAGTGCCGCCAGTAACAGCATCTCACGCCTAGCTCTCATGCAGCTGCGCACTAACATAATCGGCCATGCGCCCAAATAGACTGGAACAAGGTCGAAGGTATGGACACGAAGTGCACGAGCTGTTGGTCGCCAGGCAAGCCACCCATTGCCTTGCCTGCACGCACCAATGCTCTCATCCTCTTTCTCGACTACGCGCACATTCCCCAAAAAGGATGGAACCTAGTTGTGGATAATAGTCTTTCATGAATTGCAGACACTCGCAATTCGACCCAGTAATTAACTCATGTAAACACATAATCGCTCTGGATTCCTCTAACAGAAATCAAGGCATTTAGCAAAATGTAGAAAGTTAAAAATATGCACTAAACAGAATGCAAAGTGCTATGCCTGGGTCCTATAAAAGGATGCATAATAATATGAAGTGAAATCATACATGGAGAAAGAATATTACCATATAGGTTATATATTGTTTTTAAATTTATATACATGTATATATGCTAACAGCATTACCTCCTGCAAGCAGACAACATCGGCATTGGAATCATTTAGAACTTTCTGTAGCGCCTGCCTTCTCTCCTCTTTCAGTGGAATGCTGCTTTGCAGAGCTGCATTGAATGTAATCAGTTTTCTTTCTACAGCCATTGTACTATGACAGAGTATCAAAGAGCAAATGGTCAACAGAGTCATCGCCCCGTGCATCTTCAGACCGTGCAGTGTCTAGAAATCAAGGGTATAATGTGTTAGAATATGTCACAAACGGAACATGGGCGTGATGGTTCAAAGTTTCTTATGAATGTATGTTGGAATCTATAAGAGATAACTCCCAGAGCAACCTGTACTGTTCAAGGCCAAGATTCACGTCTGACTGGTGATCGTATGTGTCGCTGACCAATCATATTGTAAGCTATTTGTGAATCGCCTGAATATTTCTCAAGTTGCACATGCCCATTAATATTTCGTGAGACAATAACTGAAGTAAAACAACAAAATCAGAGTGCGAAAAGCGATATTAACTCAAAAGCGGACCGCGTGTGAATGAGACCAGAGCCATAACCTGGATAATCAAGCTTTTATAGCGTGCTCCATGCATTTAAGACGGGTGAGCGTGGGACATATAGCTAAATGAGTGCAAGAACCCCTTGCAGCTGAACTGTGCTTACGACCTTAACAAGAATGTGTAAAAGGGGTGTGGTTTTGGTACTTTAACAATAATTTTTTTTCTCCTTTAAGGTCTATTGATAATGCAAATATGCTTAACGGTGGGTGGGGGGAGGGGGGGTATAGCCATATATCACGTACAGTACGTAATAAGTAAAATGTTATAAATTATTAACATGAAAAACTGTCATTTAACTGTGCAGGTACAATCTGTTTTAAGGAAAATATATTTATAAGAGCCAAATAGACAATTTGATATTGATCACAGCGTTGAGACAGTATTAAGCTATTGCATTGTAATTATAGTGTTGCATGAACACTAAGCAAGATGTAGTCCGATAAATCAGACCCCCAAATCTGTGTTAATACTGCTTGACGATTTGTTGGCCTGATATCACCTATTCATTAAACCGAGGAATCGTTGCAGACAAATCTGTCCGCAACATATCGGTGTACATTTTAGACACCGGTATTTATCGCATCTCTTGAGCTACCGTCTGTTGGAGGGTCCTTTTGGCGATATGTACAGAATATTTCCGGATCAAATCCTATGTCTGACGACTTCTAATTCCACGTGGAATAAAACAACCCTATGTCATGTGGCCATTTTGAATTTCGTGCTACATATGGCTGTTACCAAATACCGGTAATTGTCTAAACTGTGCGCGGGTGTGTTCCGGAAAGAGCTGTATGCAGCGAATTGCTCATTTTAATGACCAGGTGACATCAGACCAACAAATCGTCCATCAGCATCAACACAGATTTTGGGGTCTGATTTCCATTTTGCCACAAAAGCATGTTTTGAATCTACAGCGCTATAAAACATACCAATGCTGAGGGTATGGGTCACATATTTATTTGATGGACATTTATGTCTGAGGCCAATTGCAGTTAATGGCTTTTTTTCTTCTTAAAGGATTGCAGAAAGAGTTATACTCCTGTTCCTGGATGGAATGAGTATGTGTCTGAGCTACATGAAGAAACACGGGACGTATGTTTGCTCTAGAGTGAATGTGAGAAATGCAGATGTGGTGAGTTAAGTAAAATTACTCTTACAACAAGGGCCAAATTTAAATATGCTCTTCGTATCTGCCAACGGAAGAAGCCATTTCGTGGTGAAGCGCTTGTCTCAGTCTTGTTTGATCGAGGTTATTAATCTTTTTGGCGATCGGCATATAGAGAGATAGGCAAAGTCATGTCACTTGCTTCAGCGGTGAAAGGTACCTCAGGTGAAACTTCTATTGTTAATATGTAGAAATTACATTTCGAGAATATCCTGAATTCGGTTGGTATCATATCCGACATGTAGAATGACTATATGAATCTGAAGGATGTTAAACTTGAGACTGTTGACATATCAAGTCTCTTTGAAATTATACGAATTATCAAGTCTTTGACTTTAGGCAAATCATGTGGTGCTGATTTTTTCGCGGCTGAACACTTCAGATATGCTATGAACGAATATTTCACCTCTTGAGCTTCCTTTTCAATATGATGATTATTGATGGATATACACCGAGTGCTTTTTCTGACGCTATGCACATTACTGTTGTAAAAAGCAAATCTGGTGATATCACGGAGAAAGATAATTACAGACCTATTGCTCTTTCAAATCTATTGCTCTTAATTTCAAAGATTGTGGAACATGTCCGGTAGAAACGATCACAGGATGATGACTTATTTTCGGATGATCATTTTAGATTTAGAAAGCATCATTCTACTAATATGTATTCATTTACGTTCAAGGAAGCTGTGCAATAGTATTTAGCCAGTGGTCCAGGTAGATTTGAACTCTTACCGGTTTGGTACCGACTCCCCGACCCCGTCTTTCCGGTACGGCCGTACTGACACGGCTTACCTGACGGTACCAGGTTACTTGCTCCACTGTATGTTGCTCATGGTAGTTCTGCATATGTTGTTTAGATGCTCAAAAGGCATTGTATAGGATCAACCACAAGAAACTTTTTACGAAACTTTTAAAGAAGGGTATCCCATATATATTGTTCATCTTTTGTGTCAATGGTTCATTAATCAGTTGTTTTATGTAAGATTGGGTAATGCCCAGTTAGATGCCTGTCAGGTAGCAGTGCCACAATAAAGTTGCATAGTTATATAAAAAATATCTGCTAATGTATGAAAACATGTCGAAAGCACTTAACATCTTTCTAGTCTTACTGGCAAGTTACGAAAAAAATCGGTACCATTTCTGTCAGTTACTGGTATGTTTTGAGGATCGCCAGGAAACCACATTGCATTAGTTGCGTCATACAATAAACGCGCATGTAATTAACTAGAGATAGGCTACATGTACTTTGCAAAATGCTACATTTTAAGATGAAATCCGATCTGTGCACTGATATTTCAAGATATAAGATCACCATAGTCCTAGAAATCTACTTACGCTCAACAATAACAATACACATAAAAAGCAACTTAAAGTTGTTCCACACCTGCTCAACATGAAAAAAACCAACTTAAAGTTATCCCACACCTGTTCAACATGAAAAAAAAAACAACTTAAAGTTATCTACACCTGCTCAACATAAAAACAACTTAAAGTTATCTACACCTGCTCAACACGAAAAAACAACTTAAAGTTATCCCACACCTGCTCAAAATGAAAAAGAAAATATGTAAAGAAAATCCTGCTTCAAATAGATTATTTGATCTACTTCTCAAGCCCCTTGCATCATTTTTTAAAAAAAGTTTATTTCTTTCAAAGCCAAGTAATGACTTAAACTTTTTGGAAAGCTAATACTTGTTCCTGCTTATTTCAGTCAAAATCGCACACTGAAGCACTACGTTCTCAAGTTATTGTTGTATAGCCGAGACAGCAAAGTACATACATGCAGAGTTTTAATTTTGTTTTTTAATCATAGGCACGAGGCACTTGTTGTGATTAATTGGCCGGTGGGTGGGGTGGGGGTCGGTTAATCATCTTTTCTCCGAAACCCGCCATATCAACAGATATACGGAGATTAAAGGTCACCAAGTTGTCACGTTTGACGAGGGAACTGGTGTTACGCTGAATAAAGAGAGATACTAATAATGGGGCTAATTTTTTAAATAAATTTTGTAACTGAAATTGCTGTTATCTGCTTTTGAGATTAAAGTATAACCACGATAGATTAAGCATAGTGTTATATAATTGGAAATTGAAAGTTGGAAATAGGTAAACGAAATAATACAAAAATGATAACAGAGCTTTTACTGGAAATATTGTATACTACTGATTGAAAAGAATTACAATTTGATAACAATCCCTTCCCCAATAAAAAAAGAAATCTCTCACTTTTTTACTGACTCCAATCTCATTTTAAATATTTGAATTAAAAATCGAAGGAATTGCAAATACCAAAAGACATTTAACAAATAACAAAATGTAATTAGAAAAATATAACGTGAAAAGTTAGTTTATAAAAGCAAGGAAATTTGATTTTTGAAAATAGAGTTAAAGTGTGTTCACTTACCTAAATATAAACAGAAGTAGTTGTTAAACTGATGGTTGACTATGTTGTTCTACTTTGGCAATCAGGCAGGGAATGATTTTCTTGTCCGAAGCAGGCTAGTTAAGAAGGACACGATATAGAGAATAAACCAATCAGATTATAGCATTCTTTTATAATTTACCAATCAAAATATGTTTGTACAGACCCAGTCATTGTTTAGCCTGAAGTGGTATAAAATCCTACCTAATTACAAAACACGCAAGTTTTATTAGTCAATGAAAACCACTGGCTTTCAAGTTTCCAGTGGAAAATTCCGCAGGGATTGAAATAAAAGGAAGTTAAGTAATGTATCGCGTAGTTATTAAGTGTTTAATTGTAACTCGGTTCCAACTGTTTCGACAGGTGTTTCAAGACTATTTTCCTACTTTATATGGCATGTAATCCTTGGTTGAAGATCAACTTTACCTCTACAGTACATTACCTAATTAAACAAAATGAAGTATTTTTCGTGTTTTCCGATCTAACTTGTGAATAATTCTCTTCTTCATGTGCTACATCTACTAAACAGAATCATGTTTGCTATAGTTTGATACCATTGTCTACTCGTGGTTAAACCCTCATAACTAACTATTGCAATACCTTTTAAATATAAATCCAAATGCTTATTAACATTCTACATGAACATATTTAATACAAAATCTAAACAGACACGTAGACACACTGTTTATGCTCTACAATCAATCCAACACTAAAACACTAAATATTAATGTGTACAACTTATTCCATTACTTGTTACTAATTTTCCTGCTTTCAGAATTCAAATTTCTTAAATTGCACTAGAAAAGAATTCCAGATCTATATGAGAATATTATTAACTGCTACTTTGACATGATACACGCTAAGAAATAAACAAAAGAAACGAGTGAAGATCTGTGCGTGTTCTGGAAGATTGGACATTTGGATATATTCATAAAAACAAGGGTTCCCCGGAAAATAATGTCTCACCTGCGAATTGTACACTTAACTCGAGGAAAATTTCTTGAGCTACCATTCTAAGATCCATGCAAAAGTGAATCTGAAGAGGACTTTAAAGTGAATTTTAAAGCGCAATTTTATTATAAATTTTACATTAACTTAAACTGTTTTCACATTAAACAACCAATTTTCTTATTTTATTTTAACTTTACTAAATGCTTTGTTCAGTTCAGCCAAATTTAGTAATGTATTGTATAAAGAGATCAGAGCTAGAATAGTAAAGAACATAATTCTGGTTACTGGTGCAAAGTGAGTGAATAAGGCTATAATATAACCAAGCATGTGATTAGAATTTGCTTTTATAAGAATTTAGTTACTAAGAAAATGAAATACAAAATTCGAAAGGTGGCATGAACATTTATGTTTAATTTCAGATCATTTAGTAAAGAATTAAGAGACCAAAACTGATATCCAGGCCTTTAAAATTCCTATTTTCCGTTTTACAGGTTAAATTTATTTTTGAATAAGCAAACCAGTATCCTGATTCAGAATAACAGTTAGGACAAATTAAAAAGTGACATTACTATTTACTTACCAACCATATAGGGCTTTTTGTTTGTTAATAATTTCATTATTTTTTATCATATGTACCCTTGGCATATTTGACCTAAAATAAATATTGTTAAATGGGAAGAAGTTACATTTTAGTAATTCATTTTCGATGCCTGGGAGAGAAAGTGAAACATTCAAACAAGAAAACAAGCAATATATATATATATATATATATATATATATATATATATATATATATATATATATATATATATATATATATATATATATATATGACATCCATGTATCCATAGCTAGTCCACTCTGAAAATAAAATAAATTCAAAGGCGTGGTATTTATTGCTGTATAAAAAGTAATGTGTTTAAAGTGGTACTTAGTACTGACCACTTTTATCTCCTCTCAGAAGCACCATGAGTGGGAGCTAAACGCCTGACTAGCGTCCGCTCTGTTTTTTAATATTTTAGAACCCAAACAAAGTGTTCTGCATGTCAGTCAATTAAGTGATCCGAATAATGATTGGTCTGGAAATGATCCGAATGATGATTGGTCCGGAAATACTAATCATGCATGTGTTGATGCCTCACAAAACTGCACCTGCCTGCAGTATCTTATTGACACACTTCTTAGATAATATCGGTTCTCATTCTCATCGATTCTCTGCCAGGCAAATATTGGCCTTCTGAATACAGGTGTACATAACTAGATATTCATGCAAAGAAACGAAATTATATTATATCAATTTAAAAAAGGTAAAAGTATGTACAAGTAAGAGATGATCACGTGGGAGATGTACCACTACAGCATTACCCAATTAGGAATGGTTCCAGCTATCTCGGCAACCGCGACAAAATCGATAGTTACATCCCTTACTGTGTAAATGGCTATGCTAAGCCCGTCGCTTTAAATCAAGAGACACAATATGACTTGACAGCATAAAAGTCAAGTCTGATGTCAAAATCTATTCTTATTTACAAGCTTAAATTAAAGTAAATGGCACTTTACATGTTCAAGTGAGGTATCGCATACTCTCGGAGGTGGTCTGATTTATAGTCATGCCTTCTTTCAGCTTCACGGGTGTAGTGTTTATTTATTTGGTGGTCTGGGTATTTGTTACACGGAACATTGCCAACATATCCAAGTATGCCTTGCTGTTGTCCTGAAGTAAGCTCTCTTATCTACGTAAACACATTTATATGCGAGAAATTCTTTCTTTGAGCTGGTTCCACCTCAGGACTTCTGACTTTTGTGGAAATTCCATCCCATTTGCCTTAGATACGGCTGGTACCTTGTTGTTCCTCATAGCTTTCACGCATGTATGACATGTCCATTACTGGCCGTCAGAGCTCAGAGTTCCTGTGATACACTATTCCCTTTGAGAGTAATTTTCACATCTTACCTGAGGCACTTTCGTCACTAATTTTCTAAACCAAATTTGATCAGAGGAGGTAAAAACATACAGCTATCAATGATGGCCTTTCAAAACTCATGTATAACTACTTATTTAACATAGGAACCCAGATTGCTACTGCCTGCTGTTATAAAAGGGGTTCGTTTATTGTACTGTATGCATATCAGTAAATGGTCGCATGCAATCTAAACCACGACGTGTTTCTTTGTCTGTGGAGGGAAACCGAGTACCAGAGAAGTCCTGTTGCTATTGCAAATGCACCACATGTGGGATATGAACCCTCGTGGGTGAAAAGGATATAGTTGATTCTTGATATTTCTCTTTGATAAAAGGGTCAACTGTTTCTTCAACTGTTGTATTATATTAGCCAATTGTGAAGATTGATTGATATATACACAATTTGTGATAGGGTCAAACGAAGAAGTAAGCCAGTGAGAGTCAGTAAATTGGATGTTGACGCATGGTTTGTCACTTGGAACTGCAAAATTTTATTCTTTATGCTAAAAGGAAAAAAAATATTTATAAACATTAAGCAAGGTTTGAATAGAAACAATTAAGACTATTGTTTTATAGATTTTTTATATTGCATGGGTACAAATAATGATTGTTTAAAAAGCTTTCTTTCATTTTTTGTGGGGTGTACCTTAAATTTGCACATTTGTATGATCCTATACCAAAGGAGGGTCTAACAACTCTAGTTTGTAACTAGTCCATAAACCGTTACCACAATCCTTTAGGCAAGTAGGCGTCCATAGATGTAATATGATTTTCCTATATAAAATAGAACAAAATTCTCTCTGCATCTATGTAATGTTCTTAATGAACTAGTAGACCAGTATTGGACTTGTCATACACTGTATCTATGTATGGTCCTTATTGAACTAGTAGGCCAGTATTGGACTTGTCATACACTGTATCTATGTATGGTCCTTAATGAACTAGTAGGCCAGTATTGGACTTGTCATACATTGTATCTATCTATGGTCCTTAATGAACTAGTAGGCCAGTATTGGACTTGTCATACACTGTATATATGTATGGTCCTTATTGACCTAGTAGGCCAGTATTGGAGTTGTCATACACTGTATCTATGTATGGTCCTTAATGAACTAGTACGCCAGTATTGGAGTTGTCATACCCTGAAAGAACATAAGCCGCTGAAACATGGATACCTTTAAACTACACATTAACAGGTAGGAAAACTATATGGCATAAATTGTAGGCATATATGTCTATAATATCGGAGCTTCATTAATGTAAAAGATACTTTTCAAATCCTTCATAACGTTGACAATGATGAAACAATATTTTTTGCTTTAGCATGCATGACAGACAAGATAGGAACTCTTTTCAAATCAGTCATGTTATCCCAACTTTTATGTTGAAACATCCGATGTAGACTTTTAAAAAAATTTGAAACAAAAGTTTTACCTTGTTCACAAGGACGAACCAAGCTTCTAATTAAGTAAGCAAGACAGGAACTCCTAGCACATGTGTGTATACATTGTAAACACACAACATTATTATCCTGAAGTTTCAGTTGAATGCAATCACAGGTTTAAAATATATGCAACTTTCAACTACTTTAACTCAAAACTTTAACATTGTTCAGCATGATGTAACAAGCTTTCTGCTTAATTAGGTGGGACATACAAGGCAGGAAATACTAGCATATAATGGCAATAACTTTTTACATAGAGAGATATTATCAAAGAGTTTCATTTGAATGCAGCAACTGATGTTAAAAATAAGTTACTTTCAAAATCTTTGACGCAAAACATTAACATTGCTGATATCAATAGTGACTACTACACCCCACCATGCTTGCGCAGGTGAGACACTAAAAATAATTAAACTTGATGCTAGAACTTGGAATATGAAAGACAAATTCTTGCAGTAGAATCAAACTCGTGGCAAATGTTGTTGTAACACAAACTGAAAACACTGATCTAGAGAGGGAAGAGATGGGTTTGTGATATGCGCTACTGTTATAGGGGGAGGGGTAGAATAATACTGATTTCACTGAATTAAAATATAAATTAAATTATTTGTTTTTCACACACGAAGCTAATGTTGTAAAACTTGCGACAAAATGAACTATTTGTAAATTGTATGCCATAATTTAAGTTATCTACCAATATAAATGAGGAAGTTATGAAATATGTGGTCAGTTTTCAATGTCAGAAAGAGAGAAAGAAGGGTGTTCTAAAATCAAGACACAGAAAAGTGGCTCGACATAAAAGTCTTATTCCGTCATAATTAATAGAGATCAATATATTGGAAGCTTCTAAAATGTCCGAATTTGTTTGATCCGGACACAATAAACATGAACATCATCCCAAGTGACTATAACACTATCCATTTTATTTCTGCGTTGTATTCCGTCCTTACATGTATTTTATAACCCCCCTCCAAAAAAACAAAACAAAACAAAAAACCCACCAAGCCCCTTATGATGGATTATCACCCCCAAATAAAACCACAGTTTCTGTTTATGACCACACCAACTCAGAGCAACGTCTCTACACACACACACCAATATGATCTAACAGGGGAGAGAGTTATAATTTGTTCCAGGCAGGAATCGAACCCATGCGGCTAGTAACGGCAACTGTCGCCTAACTCACATTCACCAGCGCCCAAACCAACACGGCCATGCGCTCATCCCCAAATAAGGATGGAACAAGGTCGAAGGTAACCACTCGAGATGCATGAGAACGGAATATAAATATGAGAGAGAGAGAGAGAGAGAGAGAGAGAGAGAGATAGATTTGTGTGATTTCCCCTGGAAGGTTTGGGATAGGAGCTTCTTGTGTTACATAAAAAGTTGCTAATGTTTACAATTTATTCAGTTTTAAATTCTCCGAAGACTTAAAAATACACTCAAATACTATGCTGAATAGTTTCATGTGAAGAATTATATAATCAACATCTACTGAAATGGCTAGAAACAGGTAAAGGAGTAAGTTTCATGTGAAGAATTATACAATTAACATCTACTGAAATGGCTAGAAACAGGTAAGTCTCAAAGTAGGTCTTATGTGTGTTTTCCATTGTATAGGAAAAAAACAAAAAGAACTAAGTTTGTTGGTACACGGTTTAGAGGCATACACTGATTTGGATTTGGACATACTTTGTAATATCCCCCTCTCCTATTTGCAAGTCCATTGCATGTAAAAAATCATACCACCTGAGTAAAGTTCGTGGTTTTGTAAGTGTCAAGCATGATTGATACTATCTACAAAAAGTACACGTCATCTTTCTTTTTAACTAATGTCACCATCCTGTTTGTAATTCCGTTGCAGGTAAATTTAAATATCCTAGATAATGGTGATATGCATGCTGAAAAAGCTCCAATAGGAAACGTGAAAACTTGCTGTTTAAACTGTATCTATCTGACAAGCAACTATAAAGCTCCATTGAGAAACACCAAAACGTGCTGTTCAAACTTGATCTGTCTGACAAGCAACTCAAAAGCTCCATTGAGAAACACTAAAACGTGCCGTTACAACTTGATCTGTTGGACTAGCAACTCAAAATCTCCATTGAGAAACGTCAAAACGTGCTGTTAAAACTGTATCTGTAGAACAAGCAACTCAGGGTACGTCATTCTCCTTTTCTCTAACTATCCTCAAAAGAGCTTACGCGGCCTCTGACTTCTCTAGCTGATCTTGTCGCTGCTTTGTTGTGTTCTGCCTACCAAATATCTGCCTAATAGTTCTGGTGTCTGTCTTGCTTTCGGGGTATGCTGAAAAAGTGTAGGCGCATAGTCAGCATCCCGTGGACAACCTGCAAATAAGAAAATTATATCTGTAAAAGACTTTGGCATTATTAATGTGCGTTTGTATATATGTAATTGATAAGGTATGATTCAGTATTAATGTGCGTGTGTATATATGTAATTGATAAGGTATGATTCAGTATTAATGTGCTTGTGTATACATGGTAACTGATAAGGTCTGATTCAGAATTATGTATTTTAATGACGTGATTCCTTTATTCTCATGAATTAGCAAAGTAAACCTTCCTAACTGATAAGTAGCTCCAAATATGTTAACAAACTAACTGGAATTTACGTTTTGGTAAATGGAATATGTACATAAACATTATTTTGCATTACATGACCTGTATACTATGTTGCTAATTCTTCTTTAATACGTATTTGGTTAACCGTGCTGAAATTTGAACTAAGTTGTTATGTTATTATAAATAACGTTATATTATTAGAAACAATTCTGAGATTTGAAATAAAATGTTTGATCATTGTCCTTTTATTCTGAAATAGATCTTTCAAATTAATAAATGTCGGGTGTTTTTACAACATACATCAAATCTTTTTTTTCGGGCTGGGGGGGGGGAGAGAGAGAGTAAACACGAAAAAGATACATGCTTTGAGAATTCACATACATTTGCACAAATTGTACTTAATTTATTTTTGTATGTATGGATAGATGGATCGGTGGATATATGAATGTAATCGGATGTAAATATGAATAGGTTATACATTCTAATGGGTTGGGATGGATTCCTATGGACAAAGGAACCCTATTTTATTTTTGAAATAAACAAAGCTGGTTAACTCTACGCCATAAGCCTTTGATTCGCACCCATTCTATTCGCTTCTTATTTATTTATTTTGTTGCATTTGTTGTTTTTTGTTGTTTTTGTTTTTGTTGTTTTGTTTTGTTGTTTTGTGTTGTTTTAGTTTTTTTTTTGTTTTTTTTTTTTGGGGGGGGGGTGTGGGGTAAAAATCAAATTAAAAAAATAGCCTAAAAATACATGCAATTAGTGACATTAGCTGTATTGAAATGTGAACTTATATCCGATTATGTTCCTTTGGCTGACATAATTTGTCAGATCGAATTCTGGAGGAATTATATAATTAATATCTATTGAAATTGCTAGAAAAGGGTTTAGCAATAAGCCTTAAAGTAGGTTTTATGTTTGTTTGACATTTTTATGCGAGAAAAGCATGCACTAAGTTGCCAGTATCCATTTCTCCCGTAGATCTGTGTCTAAACTCGGAATTAGAAATATCTTTATTTTTGGTTCTTTTTCCAGCCTATTTGTACACACACATGGGCACAACACAATGAAGGAATTATTCGTGATTTATATCTGACAATCCCTTGTCAAAATGAAATTAGTTTATTTACATAGCCGTAAACCACTAACAGTGCGATTTTCTTACACCTCATTATTATCACAAAATAAAACTATGGAGTCTAATCTTTTACCTTACGCAAAAGGGCGCATGCGTGAAGCGTTGCCTTATGGAATAGCTTGAATCTGGTTACCAGATATATGATCGAAGTTTATGAATAATACGACAGTTGATTTGAAGGGAGTGCTGAAAACATGCGCCCACTTAAGAGTTTAAAAAGAGGTAGTTCTAATCTTAAAAGATAATGTAAATAATTATGTCAAACTGCTATATTGAGCAGTGTTAATTTGTTCAACTGAAATGACAAAAATGCTTCGTGCAAATGGATGATCTCTCTCTCTCTCTCTCTCATGAACTATGATAATCTATAGTTAAAAGAGCAAATTGTCAAAACAAAATAAATAAATAGAAAAAATTTAAAATGTGTACTCAAATAACATGCTCTGAATAACAGTTAAAGTTGATGTTATATGTGCAAAGTTATGGTATATCCGAGTAGACGATCGGAACAGCAATGTACTATACAGCGCGGATGATGAAAACTTTGTACTAAAGTACATAGTCACCTATTATGTCAATGCTCTAAGTAAACGGTTTTAGAATGGCTGTGCTCAGAACAGCACCAAACTATGTCGCTCGAATGATGAAATTTTTGTATCAAGGAGCATTTCAAAGCAATCATTTACGTCAATTCTTTTGTATATATGATCAGAAAGTCAGAGCAGCAGTATACGATGTAAAGACAATGAGCGGAAGTCGGTTGAACACATGCTCCCAGCACCGAAATACGGGATGCTCGGAAGTACTATCAGAGAATCATCAGGTTTAGTGCTCATAGCAATGATAGCATTGATGCGTTTGTGTGCTCCCAAGTACAAATCTTGCTTCACCCGAGTTTGCGCCGAGCAGCCATTATTGAAATGCTCCAGAGAGTCTAATTTGGAGTGCAGGAGCAGGTGCTTGTTTACCAAAGTCGGTAACTCAGCGCATGATGTGGTTATTTTACGCATACTTTCAGCAGCCAAAATCAGCATATAAAATAAAGAAAAACACCTATGTCTGGATTGACGTTTTGACTATAAAAATAAATAAATCTGTAATGGGTTTTCAGATGATAATGATTTTCGATTTCCTAAAGATTATAATATAAATTCATAGTATATTGTGATACAAACATAGATCTTATATGTGTACTTTGAAAGTGTCAATCCAAAGAGCCCATCTCGCTATCCCAGTATATTGTGATATAGGAAAGGATCTTGTATGTGTACTTTGAAAGTGCCTATCCAAAGAGCCAATCTCTCCCTTCGGGTTGTTTCCATCATCATTGCTATTTACTTCCCTAACAAAAGTCACTGTACCAGAAGAGAACACAGAACAAAAACTTTTTTATTCTTGTAACAGACCCTTCTGCATATGAGAAAACACATCTTTATTCTTGTAACAGACCATTCGGCATATGAGAAAACACATCTTTATTCTTGTAACAGACCATTCGGCATATGAGAAAACACATCTTTATTCTTGTAACAGACCCTTCGGCATATGAGAAAACACATCTTTATTCTTGTAACAGACCATTTGACATATTAGAAAACACAAATTACATGTAAGGTAGCGTATTCATATTAAGGATGTCAAGATTACTTAATATCAAAATTAATAGCCAATGCCAGAGAGAGAGAGAGAGAGAGAGAGAGAGAGAGAGAGAGAGAGAGAGATGGAGTGAGGGAGAGAGAATTTACTTTTTGGATTTGGAGTGTACATAACTCATGCAGATAAGAAGTAAAGCTGACATTCATACACACAGTAAATTCAAAACATCATGAAAAAGTTTTAAAACTAAAGAACATAAGTTTTTTTACAATGTCAAGAAGAAACTTTTCCACGTAATGAACATTCCACTGCTATTATTAATGAAAGGTTGAGATATAGTAAAACGGAGTGTGTGTGGATTAAAACGTAGAATATTATATCCAGAATTGTGTGATCTTGTACAAAATTATGACTTCTTTGGTCTCATGAAACAAAAATTGATTATATTGACGTAATTAATATACCAGGATATCACTCTTCTTTTAAGATAGGAAACAAACATAACGAAAAAGTGGGGGTATTGGTGTATTTATCAGACGTTATATCTCGCCACATGTAAATGTACTTCATACTGACTCACGCTATATTTTTGGGTTCAGATTCAATAAGCCTAACTTCAATATTGTTGAGATCCCATTTTGGGTGCGGTGTATGTGCCTTCGGCTGATTGTCGATTAAATAACCCATATGAATTTGATATGTTTGAAGTAGAATATAAAATTTGTGTATTTCACAAACACATTGTTACTCGCAAGGGGTCTCACTACCGAGCAAATCAACCAACACCTGCGTGTGCCTGGCTTGAGGTCCATTGTTTCCCCTATTTCCAAGAACCGCAAGGCAACAGTCCTTGTCAAGTGAAGGTTTCTTAAACGCGCAAATACTACAAAGTATTGTCCTCTAAACACCTAATGACCACACATCACGAAACTCCAATTTCACACTTGCGTGGTTTTTCTTGCTTCACATTTGTATGACTCATCAGTAAGCGTTTCCAAGCCGAACATTGTACTTTACGCCATGCTCCACAAACACTACCCAAACACGTAATACAAAGAATTATTCCTATCTTAAATTACTAAACACTTGTACATTATAATACCCCGAGAATTCCTTATGTTAAGAAATTAGGGAGAGGCCATTTTACGAAACTTATCCATGCAACCATAAAGTCTCGGGAATAGTGTATGTTATAGCGTCTGGCTAATTACTCAGTTTGAAAAATATCTTCTCTCCATAAGCAACAAATAATAACTATTATCTAACAAAGCTTGAAACGGAGACGTAAATACAAATAGCACATACACTAGGTTTATTAAAGTATACTTTTCATATGGGAGACTTTAAGATGATTCACACACCTTGATAATATTTTGTCTCCACTTTTGGGTTTATTATGAGCGTGTATGCACGACTAATGTAGACAAACGTTTCTCCTTTAAGAAGGACAGTTTGGGTTTGTTTTGTTATTTATAACAATATTTAATATTAATGCCGAAGGGTCTGTTACAAGAATAAATATGTGTTTTCTCATATGCCGAATGGTCTGTTACAAGAATAAAGATGTGTTTTCTCATATGCCGAATGGTCTGTTACAAGAATAAAGATGTGTTTTCTCATATGCAGAATGGTCTGTTACAAGAATAAAGATGTGTTTTCTCATATGCAGAATGGTCTGTTACAAGATCAAAAATTGTGTTGCCGAAGGGTCTGTTACAAAAATAAAGATGTGTTGCCGAATGGTCTGTTACAAAAATAAAGATGTGTTGCCGAATGGTCTATTATCTTTATGAGAAAACACATCTTTACGAAACTTATCCATGCAACCATGAAGTCTCGGGAATAGTGTATGTTATAGCGTCTGCTCCTGACTAATTACTCAGTTTGAAAAATATCTTCTCTCCATAAGCAACAAATAATAACTATTATCTAACAAACCTTGAAACGGAGACGTAAATACAAATAGCACATACACTAGGTTTATTACAATATACATTTCATATGGGAAACTTTAAGATGATTCACAATGATTGTTGTTCATTTTCCTAGACGCTGTGGCGTATGTTGTAATGCAATTTGATGTGTACATTCACCTTTATTGCTTGTTGTTCATTTTCCTAGACGCTGTGGCACGTGTGGTCATGCAATTTGATGTGTAATTTCATCTTTATTCCTTGTTGTTCATTTTCCTAGACGCTGTAGCACGTGTGGTCATGCAATTTGATGTGTACATTCACCTTTATTGCTTGTTGTTCAGTTTCCTAGACGCTGTGGCACGTGTGGTCATGCAATTTGAAGTGTACATTCACCTTTATTGCTTGTTGTTCAGTTTCCTATACACTGTTGCATGTACGGTCATGCAATTTGATGTGTACATTCACCTTTATCACTTATATTAACACCCATAAAAAGTAAATTGTGGTTGTAATGACCAACGTTACTGACTATGCCAAGTTTTGGATTATGTATCGGCGAAGCAGGCGTTACATAGCATTCTAGACAATTTCCTGTTGTTTCATTATAAGCACAGGCCTTCAAGTTTGTCCTCAGTTATAAGTTTGAAAGAAGAGAAAAATATTTAATTTGGATTGATCTCCTACAATGGGAAACACTGTAAAAATTATGTTTCATGCAATATTTCACTAGTTATTCTTTTTATTTACAGTCACAAGGGAATTCCCACAGTGAAGTGAACACTCTACGGAATCCGAAGACATCGTATATCTTGGCGAGTACCGTTATTATTAGGTCGAGTCTACCTGGTGGATCTACGTCCTTAGTATATAATGGGGAGGGTGATCAAATGTGAGTACATTTTAATCCTTACATATCAGAATCTTGATCAAGCCAATATTAGATACGGTACAAAGACAGACAGACACACACACATACATGGAACTTGAAATAGAATATGCTGTCCGGTGCAGTTGTACAATGCAGCATCTGCCAAGTGAGAAGGAGGTTGATAATGGTATTATCGTCAGCATCATCATCAAGTTTATCATTGTCATCATCATTATCATCTGGGTATCGCTAGCTGTTATTGTAATTTTTTTTAACTTGAATCAGTAAAGTTCATTTCATAACTTTCTGCGTGTTGACCTATTCCAAAAATGTCAATTTCAGTAGTTTAAGTCTGCCATTTTTTCAGGGTGTCAATTTCAGTAGTTTAAGTGTCTGCCATCTTCCCGGGTGTCAATTCAGTAGTTAAGTGTCGTTCATTTTCTATTGCGTGTATTTCTTAGCGTACTATTTACCGCTTGTTTTATGGAGTTGCATTTTCCAGTTTTAGTCCACTGAGAGGTTTCTGACATTTTCCAAGGTAGGCATTTTCTTGGATTGTATTTGTCTGTTATTTTCCAGGTCAGGAATTTTTAAACCAGAACATTCATGTCAATGTATCTGACATTGGTAAGAGTTGATATGTTCCATATCTGTCATTTTTCAAGTTTATCATTTTCATATCATTCATGTTCAAATTCGGGAATTTTCATGGTGTGATTTCAGCGGCACGGACTTAATGAATGAATGAATGTTATCTCACGTCAAACCGCTGAGGACAGCTTTCAAGAAAAGAAACCGTCGAAGTAGGAAATGAACCTTTGACCACCCGCTGAACTCATTCGCACACAGATACAACCACACATACGTGCATACACCTCTCATACAAATAACAACTAGGGAACCTGCTTTTGTCTACAAGGTATAATATCTGCAAAACTGAGTTCTATATTTTGAATAGTTGCTCATTTTGGATATGTTTCTTACTCTCCTTCCTTTTTCGTTTTATCTATCTATCTATCCCTATGTCAATTTTTCTCTATGTCGATCATTCGTTTAATTTGTTTTCATTACAGAATAGACAAACGAATGCAGAAACGAATGAACGTACTAGTCAACTGTAAGGACATGAAAAGATATATTGTACCAAGGCAATAGCAGTAAAGTGCCTTATAAGAGACCCACCATGGAAGCCGACCCAGGCTGGTGTGGACAGGATTCGACTTATGTAAAACGGTTGTCCACAGACGATATTAAAATATTGCTCGAGAAGTATACACTTGCCCAAATATTTTTGGTTGAGGTTCATGCTCCCGTTTCGTAAAGTATATCTTTTAGGTGAGTTGCTTGATGAATTGATTGATTTTCTTTTGATTTAAGGCATATATAGTCAGTTTTTCAGTTTAATGACTTTACACTTGCGGGGGATGTGTAAAGATGCCCTTCGGGAGAAGGAAGTATTTCCCTTGCAACGTTCTTTATTGGACTTACCGTGTTCGATGCATTCCAGTGTAGTATTTTAAATTCCACTAGAGTGATCGCCTTTACTGGAATGATAAAGCATGGTAAAAATACGTTTCCTATTTTGCGAAGAAATAGCCAATGGACTTGTATTATTTTGACAATTTTATGTATTTGGAATTTCTTTTTCCTTGCAACATTATATTATTCGCTTTTGGACAGGCAGACACAGCCGACAAAACAGGAGCCGCAGAAAGCAGCTGTTTCAAATGAGAGTCTTTTAAATCTGATACTTTTATGGCAAGAAAACAACACACAAGCGACAAAACGACCAAAATATTTCCTGACAGAGGTTGTAAGGGTGCGACTATACAAAGAGGACAAAGCGAGATGGACAGTAAAGGAATTTAAACAATGGATGCACTACATGTTCTGGGCCGGAGTTGAACACATCTTTGTCTGCAACCATTATTTAGATGAGAGTGAAAGAATCGAGTCATATCTTCAAAAATATGTGGAGAAAGGTATGTGTTTATATTCTTTGTAAAGTCTATATTTTATTTTTATTCAAATGCAGCCATGGATAGTGTATCGATCGTGTTAATTTGCATCTCTAACAGAAGTATATATTTTTGAGTGTTCTGAACCAATTAGCACATTCTTGAATTAACAGTGGTAATTACATTAATAATAACGGTTTCGCCTCATTTTACTTCAACAAATGTTAATTTAATGACTCACAAACAATATCAACAACAGTGCTCAAAATGTATATTAGTCCATAGATTATTAGACAGATCCGATATGGGGGTATTATTTCACAAATTAAAAAAAAACTTATTCGACCACTCAGACTCGAGGGTATTATTTCACAAATTAAAAAAAAACTTATTCGACCACTCAGACTCGAGGGTATTATTTCACCAAAAATTAAAAAAAATTGCTGGACGAGTCAAACTGTGAAGGCAATCAGTGCAGCGTAACGGTTAAAGCGGCGGAGCGAGCACATAATAATAAATCTAATGTTGTTACACAGCATGAATAATGACTCAAGGTTTCATTTTAATAGTTAGGAGATTTTGGAGAAGTGACAGGAATATTTCACGAGTTAACATGAAAGGAACATTGTCGATTTTAAGAGATGATGCCTACTTGTCGATTTGAAGAGATGATGCCTACTTGTTTACATGATTGGACATTCTAAGAGTGTGATCAAAGCTAGGCGTGTCGAAGAGTAATATTCAAGAAAATATAAGTGTTAATTTGCTGATTTTATACAGTAAAATTATTCTCAAAGTTCAAAAAATATGCTGAATACTTGCAATGATGATAACATTAAAATAATCGGCATTGGCCCCTATGGCAAGATGGTTAAAACAATGCAGTATAAGAAAGGAATAAATTACGTATTTGTTGTAGGTAAATATACAAATTTGTATTCGGCTGAATTTACAGTACAACTCGAAGATCTCGTAAATTGAACTGGATCAAACTACAAAGATTAAACAAAAGCACAAGAAAAAAATAGGAAATTTTTTTGGAAGCAGCAGAGTCAACAACGGGAACTGCAACATAAACTAAAATTATGCATACGTTTAAAAAAAGATTCAAGAAATGTTGGAAATTGCTGTAAATATAAGTATATATTTTGGACTGTCATCCTGTTGTCTTGTTGTTAACATCACAATAAACTTTGTCAGGCGTAGAGTACTCTTTGGATGTATTTATCGTGTTTTAAATGGTAGACACAGAAAGGTATGGGTATTTACTCCGATCCTGAAAGTCCAGTTACTTAAACAAATATCAAACAAGTGTAGCAACGGATAGAATACTACAAAAAGAAAATACAGTGAATTGAAAGAATTGTTAACTGAACGATCTACCTACACAATACAAAAGCAAGCGAGGAAAAGATTTCCATATCGAAGGGTCGATGTTAGTCACGTTGATGGCCAGTGGCAGGCGGGTATAGTTAACATGCACAATACCAAGGGGAAACAGAAAGTACATACAAAAACAGCACACGTTAAATAAAATGGTACACTTGAAAAACGTGAGAGGGTGGCTACAATCTAAACAATGGTCTAGCACGCAATGTCCTAGCATGGTAATAAATGACATTAGGGCAGAAATGAAAGAGATAACATTCAAAATATGAAGTTGGTCCAACTACATCTCTGATAATCTAATTTTGAAAAAGTAAAACGTAAAAGACCTATGTTATCTTAAAAAAATGAAAGCTAATTAAAAGCATATAAATGTTGATGCAATCATTGGAGCGTTTACATTTCTATCAAACTGCATACAAAGAAGGCATAACAATCGTGCCAACGGCATGTCAGCTTCGCGCAACTATACTATAAATTATTCATTTTTTCTGGATAAAATTGTTAGGCTATACAATTTCATTGTATCCATAAAACTTTTGTTACAAAGAATTACCACAAATGTATATTAGTTTATATCAGAAGAGGTTTTGGATGGAATAAAATCCAGTACACCTTTAATAGTGTGAAGATGTACAGATGTTCAAGATGCAATTTTCACAGAACTTTCATTTGACCTTCAGTAGTAATTGAAACTAATCTACACAAACGAATGGCTGAGTGTATCGGCGATACCACCAGTTGTAAAATGTTACAATTGCAGCAGAGAAAAACTATTAGGGGAAATGGAAACACGAAATAAAAAATACCAGAGATGAAAAGAATATGTAAAACCAAAGAGACTACAACGCTGAAGAAACGAAAAGATTCGAGAGACAAATCAACAAAGAATTGCATATGAATAAGAAAGACTGAGCCTGAATGCGTTTGCACTAGAAAAGACAATTTGACATTAATTTTGTGACTTATAAATAGAATGCGCAAAGTTAATTTTGTACTTTAACAGATACGAATTGCAGATGATTTACATGATACAATTGCAAAATAACTCACAATAATTTACAGTCATTATCGATGGAAAATATTACAGTGCTGGAGATCTTAAATTTGATGTTGGTCCAGACGGTAAGAAACAATATTGTGGTACGAAATGAAAAACCGCTTGGTATTTAATTACCAACTCCATCACCAAAACATGTTCCCGCTCCTGGAATGGAATTGAGATGTTTTAAAATATATGAGTACTGTACTATATCCATGTCCAGCTACTATGTTCAACTATATTGAAGATTATAATATTGGCATGGAATGGAATAGACATTTATTTTAAACAAACTCAATTTTTGACATGCAAAATCTAAACACACACACACACACACACATTCTTGTATTTGGTGGAAATGGAGGACTCGGGTATGGAACCCCGTACCGAGGACATTTATTCTGGCTATCTTGGAGTGAAAAGAGATACATTTTCTGGCAGTAAATTTATAGCAAAAGATGATGTATCGAGGAGGATACTGTATGATTGATTCAAAGGAATATGAAATTTCGCAATGCAAGCGAGGACGCACACGTTTGCACAAATGGTCTGTACTATCCATTCAAACTAAGGACACACACAACTATTGACTAAATCATGGAAACTGTAGACAATGGGTCGTCATGGACGACTGGGACTCCCATTATTTAGCAAAATGAAAATGAAGAGAAACAGTGTTAATCCGTACATGAACGGTTCACACTCTAAGGATTAGCGCACTCAGACGTAATTGTGGTTCGCTTTTGCATCCCAGACAGATCTTTAACCGTTTCCAAAATCAAAGAACGACCACAATGTGATTATCCCTTCTCTATGTAATGTATCAGTCGTTAATTGGTAATTGTTACTTCATACAGCAATGTGGCAGCCTGGTGATTCCACACAGTTTATAAATGTGTCTAGACAGAAGCACATGACGGAGTTGGTAAATAAGTTCGTGTATCAAAATGTGTATTGTGCTATTGCAGGTGTGCGTAAATTGATACTATCAAGAACAATTTATAGATGACGCCAACCTATTCTACAAAATCTTAAACCATCATATAATTTATGAAATCTGAAACTGATTTTTTTGGTATTATTACTGACTTTGCTTTATTTGGATTCTATTATTTGTTTCATAATAGCTATTTTATATAAAGTTTGTAGTTAAATAAGATCTAAGAATTTAACGCAAGCTTTTACACGGATGTCTGTACCATACTTAAAACATAAGACAATACATATTTTCAAAAAGCATGAAGACTGCGGAAAATGGTACATCATGGTCGAAGAGGAAATCTGTATGCAAATACAATGAGCTATCAATACAGGCAAAATATGCACGTAACTATTGATACAAGCACAGAGACTGTGGACATCATGGACAATGAGGACATCTTTACTCAGACCAAATAAACTATCAATACATACTAACGACGCACGTAATTATTGAAAAAAACATAGGGACTGTGGACATTGGTACATCATGGACAACCTGGACATTTTTACACATCTAGTCTGAACTATCAATACAAACTACGGTCACACACTATTAACAAAAACGTGGAGACTGTGGACATTGGTACTTCATAGACAACGAGGACATGTTTACACATCTTGTCTGAACTATCAATACAAACTGCGGACGTACACTATTAACAAAGTCATGGAGACTGTGGACATTGGTACATCATGGACAACGAGGACATGTTTACACATCTTGTCTGAACTGTCAATGCAAACTGCGGACGCACACTGTTGACAAAGTCATGGAGACTGTGGACATTGGTACATCATGGACAACGAGGACATATTTACACATCTTGTCTGAACTATCAATATAAACTAAGGACGCACACTATTAACGGACGCACACTACTAACACAGAAATGGAGAATGTGGACATTGGTACATCATGGACAATGAGTACATATTTACACATCTAGTCTGAACTATCAATATAAACTAAGGACACATACTATTAACATAAACACGGAGACGGCGGACAATGTTATATATGAACAGTTGGAACTCGTTTTAACTTGTAAAATGAAATTTAAAACTAAAACATAATGAGGCCGTGCATGAATAGTCAGACTCAGGTAGTTAGTGCAAACATATGTAATGGTGGTTCGTTGTTTAATCGTAAACAGATCCTTGACCCTTTCCAGAAACAAATGATGATTGCACTATGATTATCCCTTCCCTAGGTAATACATCAATTGTTAATTGCTAATTCATACAGCAAGGTGGCAGTCTGGTGGTTACATACTTTTACAATTCATGTATTGCATAAATAATCACATGTATGAAAATGTCCTTTTTGATAGTTCGGGTGTGATTAAATTTACACTATCAACCTATTCCAGAAAATATGAGATCATCATATCGTTAATGGTATCTCAAGCTGATTCCTTTTTGTTAATTATTATTGCGTTTATTCTATTTGGATTCTGTTAATTTTAAATAATATTTATTAAAAAAAGAAGTGTGTTTGTTACATTATACATGATTATTGAATGCACATGTTTACACTGATGGTCCGCAGTACCATGTAAAACGAAAGACGCACATAATAATTTACAGAAACATAGAGACTGTAAGCAATGGTTCATTGCGGGCAATCAGGTCATATTTACACAAATAGTCTAAACAATGAATTGAAACTGAGGACGCTCCGTTCGACCAAAACATTTATTTACACAAATAGTCTGAAATATCAATTAAAACAAAGGACGAACATATTTATTACACAAAACATGTAGATGGGGGTAAATTGGACATAACGGACAATTGGGACATTCTTAGACACAGGCCCGTCAACAGAAATTCCAGGCCTCTGGGCAGAGCAGTCATGGGCCACAAAACTAGTTGAATTTTTTGTATATATAACATATTGTAATCTATCATAACTTAAACTCTTGCAAGGAACAAATTTTAATATTTACTGCAAAGATTAATTTATTCATTATATAACTGATTTGTCGGCGGGCCCTAGAAATCGCCGCAATTGCCCCCCCCCCCCCTTCTCTTTTACGGCGGGCCTGCTTACACGGTCTAAAGTATCAATAAGAACTAAGAACTAACACAATTATTTAAAAAAAAACAAAAAAACATTCTTTAATCCCGAAAAGATCATGAATCCTTCAAAGCATTAAAGAGTTAAAGGACGAACTCATTATGATTATCCCTAATAGAGGTAATATATTTATTGTCAATTGATACTGCAGACATCAAGGTGACAGCCTCGTGGTTCCATACATGTACACAGAAGTACATTATAGCGTGCATCAATAAGCTCGTATATCAAAACATCTGTTTGATATTTCAGATGTAATTTTCATGAACAGCAAAATTTCTACGTGATAACAATCTGTTCCTCATAATCTACAGATATTATATAATTCATAAACTCACGAGCTGATCTTTCTCTATTGTTATTCCCTTTGTTCTAGTAGTAGCAAATTGGGTATTTTTGATTTAATATCCATAAGGAGTAAAGCCTTCCATACGCCATGTCTTTTTCATAAAACAAAAAATAAGTGTGCACTATTTAGGAGAGCTATTAGTAAATTTCAAACAGACATCCAAATAATATTTTTCTCCTGTGTTGTTTTTGTAGAGGAGACACAATACAGATAGAATACATTGAGAAAATCTCAAATATTTAGGAGAGATTAGGTTTGAATACATGGACAAGCACGTCTAATGTGTGTAATCATCATAATCAAATTTCCTCCTTGCTATAGATTTATCTTTCTTTATATCTTCCAAGACTTTATGAACTTTGCATAGTAACTCTGTCCATTTTTCTTCATAAAAGAGTTTGTTATGGGGTGTTTTAGATTTATTTAGGCTGCAACGTAACAGAAATGTACATTGCCTCTAAAAACAAAAACAAAAAAAAGGTAATAAAATTATAAAGGTTATATATATACATATATATATATATATATATATATATATATATATATATATATATACACACAAATTCTTTATCAGTATTTTTCAAGATTCGAGTTTTACTTTATTATTATTAAATCAAAACCCCTCTATTTGAAAACCGAAACAAATTTCGATCCTAGATTTCAATTTTACACTAAATAAAACCCCATAAAACCCAACACACTTCAAACTTGGAAACGTATTTTAGCTGCTAAATCCCTGGCGCTCGCTGGACCAGATTACTGACGGTTAGCAATTACTGTAGTAGCCCTATCGATGAGAAAATGTGCCAAGGACACGCGTCAACACTTGACACGTGAGCCGACACAGATTAGGCCGACTATGATCTAATGTGAAGTCCTTGCACCATATAAACTAGCCAGCTTTTAAGGTGAATTATTAATAACTATAGATAAGCCATTTAAAAAAGAGTATGTTTATCTGCTTATTATATAACTGTGATTGATTCTTATAGATAAGCCATTTAAAAAAGAGTATGTTTATCTGCTTATTATATAACTGTGATTGATTCTTTTAGTTTGTATAAAGGATCCATATAACGAGTTTTGTTTATTTGTTTATTATTTTTTTTATAATTAAATTAACATAGCTGGTTAATAAAGCCCGGGTAGTAATAAAAAAATAAATCAATGAAATTTTGAACTTTTATAACAATATTAAGTATATACGCTCGTACATTTTCACAATTAGCATTTTCATATAATTTTAACAGTTCTCGTCATCTAGAAAAACGGACCGAGGATAAATTTAGGCGTTGTATAAATATTTGGCAATGGCTCATTCATTAATTTGTGCTCTATTTAAGCTAAACTTGATTTGTCATTCCATATCATCTGACAACAAAATTTCATCTCCATACATGAATAACAAGTGTTCCCATCCAAATATGCTGGCACACATACCTCTCGACAGAAGATCAGCTACTTACAGCTGGGATTGTGTAATTCTCACTATTAGCGATTCCAAAGCAATATGGATACGTGCATAAAAGAAAATAAAAGAAAGAAAACATACCATAGAGACATGATTATTCTAAATTTAGTAAGCACGTTATTGTAACAAACAAAGCATTAGCTATAAAAAAGTTTTATTTTATATAAAAAAAATAATATATAACCCATTATTAATCTGTTTAAGGGTTTACTTGTCAATGCAACTAAAAATCATGTAATTTATTTTTACAATAGACATTTTAATTCCCAAACCAAATACAGAGATCATAATTTTACATAAAATTGGGTGTTCGTTGAGATCATCATAAATGTATGGCGGAAAAGTAAGAAGTGTCATCTATGTTCATCTCAAAATATTTCCGCGGACTTCTCCTGCCTAAGCATAACACAACACAGAACTCTCTCTCTCTCTCTCTCTCTCTCTCTCTCTCTCTCTCTCTCTCTCTCTCTCTCTCTCTCTCTCTCTCTCTCTCATAATACTAATCCATGTACAACGGGGCTATAAGTATTGTGTTGTATAAAAACAAAGCGTTGAGCAAGTGCTAAGAGTTTTCCCATAAAACCTGACGGGACAACTTGTATTGAATTGACTAGTATTCGTTTGGTACCAGTTTCAGTGGATTCCGCAGTTGTCAAAAACTTCAAATATACAGATCCAACGAAAAATTATACATCTATGAAGACAACAGCACCCCATCACAATCAAAGGCAGATTCACGAATTTATAAACTGATGAAAAAGTCATCTTTTTGCAAAACACTCAATAACATAACGAATGACAGCATGACGATATATAATGTGAAGGTGTAATGATCAAGACATCCGAATGTAACTTTATATATATATATATGTGTGTGTGTGTGTGTGTGTGTTTGTGTGTGTGTGTGTACAGAAGTACCTTTATGACCGTGCAGTTGAAAGTAGGAATAAATATGTTTATTCAATGGTAAAATTTGCATATTTATGACTAGACACCAGTACTGTTATAGGTTACTCTCAGTAACATGTGAATGTGTAGGAATTACAACAGGTATGTGCAACCTATGGTCTGCGACCTGGTTTTATCCGCTTAGTTACATCATAAGGTGTGGCTTTAAAAAGCGATTATCCGGTCCGCGACCTTGAGAAAGTTGGACATGCCTGTTGTAGAAGAATGGACAGCATGCATTGCAGCTGCAGTAGCTTCTTGTTTCGACAATACAAATAGTTTCTGAAGTTGATTTTTGATTAAGAATTATCTGCAGTTTAAAGCTTTGAGTATTATACAAGTAGAAAGCAAATAAACACTTCTATAAAATGAGAAAATTCACACTATTACACTTTCAAATTAAAGTTTCTGTTTCACTCGTTTATGAATAATTAAACATGTGTGAATTAGTAACATGGAATATATAAATTCTTCAGCCCAATATTCAGTTTTCATTGTTAAAGAATGATATTTTTTTTGCTCATTTTCCAGACTAATATTAAAAGTTTGTCGAGAAAAAAAAAAAAAAAGAATAATCTTACTATTTTTAAAACACTGTGGTTGTTGTTTTTTCTTTTTGTTATTTTTTCTTCACAAAGCCAAAGTAGAAAAACTCCAGTATACATGAACAACTAAAATATAATAATGCCTAATACGTTTCTTTGCATTTTAAGATATATTTTATTATCTTGGCTTTGTTCTTCAACCTGCACGTAGGTCAAGCAATAAGACAGGGGCCACTGAAACAAAATGTGACTCATGTTCGTTAGGGATGGAGGGCGGAAAGGAGACTGCGTAGTTTGCTCAAATAGCAATTTTTGATATAATTTGTTCTATCCTTATTGAGTAACATTGGTATTTATATATAATATCATTTTACATTTGAGAATATTAAATTGTTGGTCCCTGATATAATTGTGGTATACCGTGGTACGTATCGCAGTACGTTCCAAAATACCGCGGTAAACCGCAGTACAATATTTGTCGTGGTACCCAGCTCTACTGCATATAGAGATATTTTTGAGTTTGTACATTGTCACGAGATCAATGATACTATTGTTAAGTTAAAAACCGGTCGTTCACCCCGTGCTGATTCCCTTCAAGCGGAACACCTTAACTATGCTACTGAAAGGTTGTGTGTGCTATTTATATTTTGTTTTAATAAATCCAATAAAGTTGAAAACATCCTGTTATAGACTTTCATTTCTCTTTATGGCATATTTGTTCGTCATTGTGAAAAAAAATGGTATTTTAAGACCTTTTACAAAGTTTATATGGGCAAGGGTGCTTTTTCTCTCGTTTTAAATGTCATTTAATCGTAATAAGTTTTAGTATTAAACTTAAAGCAACAAAAGCTGACACTTATAGCGGTTATTAATTCAGTACAAGATTACGTTATTGACGAATGATCCTCTCGAAACAAGGATTTATTAATTAATCATGCAGATTTGTTTCAATGCTCATCATTTCGCCAAAATGCTGCTGATTATCACTTGTTCTCGCCCTTGATACATGAAACACTATGCTGAAAGTCTGGAAACTGAACAGAGTTTTGAGTTTTAAATGGTATTTGTATGGTCGAGACCAGTCTGTGATTTTAAGTGATCCATGGTAATCGAGTGTTCAGTGTTTGAGTTTTCGAAGTTAATTAATATGAAAACATGGTCGATTTTAAGCAAGGAATAATCATCTCTGTCTCTCTCTCCATCTCTCTCTCTCTCTCTCTCTCTCTCTCTCTCTCTCTCTCTCTCTCTCTCTCTCTCTCTCTCTCTCTCACTCTCTCTCTGTATTTACTTTTCTTTTCTTTGTAATCATCTTTTTAGCCAGTAAATCAAAATCCCTCTATTCGAAAAACGAAACAAATTTCGATCCTAAATTTCAATTTTACACTAAATAAAACTCCATAAAACCGAAACTAGCTTCAAACTTGGAAATATATTGTAGCTGATAAGTTCCTGACACGCGCTGAGCAAGATTATTTACGGTTAGCAATTACTGTGGTAGGCTTATTGGTGAGTAAATGGGCCAAGGACACGCGGGGTTAAAACAACACTTGACACGTGCCCCGACACAGATAAGGTCGACCATGGGCTAATGTGAATCGTTGTACCATCAAAATCAGCTAGTAATAACTAAACGCTTGTAGATAAGCCATTTGAAAAAAGATTATGTTTATCTGCATATTATATAATTGTGATTGATGTATTTCGTTTGCTTAAAAGGTCCATAGAACGATTTTTGTTTGGTTATTTTTCTTTTCTTTTTTTGTTCTTAAATTAACATACCTGGTTAATAAAGCCTGGATATTAATTTTTAAAAAATCAAATTTCGAACTGTTGTGACAATAATAAGTAAATACGCTCATATAGTTTCACAATTAACATTTTCATATAATTTGAATCACTTCCGTCATCTAGAAAAAACAGACCGTGGATAAAATTTAGGCGTTTTATAAACAGTTGGCAATGTCTCTTTCATTACTTTGTGCTCTTTTCAAGTTAAACTTCATTTGTCATCTGACAACAAAATTGCATCTCCATAAATGAATAAAAAGTGTTCCCATCCAAATATGCTAACACACAGACGTCTCTATGGATGATCAACTAGTTACAGCTGGGATTGTATAATTCTCTTACAAGGGATTCCTAAGCAATGTGGATACGTTCATAAAAAAGAAAAGAAAGAAAATATACCGTAGAGACATGATTATTGTACAATTAGTCAGCACGTTATTGTACCAAACAAAGCATTAACTACAAAAGGTTTTATTTTAGACAAAAAATAATATATACCCGATGAATAATCTGTTTAAGGGTTTATTTGTCGATACGAATAAGAATCATGTCATTAATTTTTTACAATAGATATTTTAATTTCCAAACCAAATATAGAGATCATGATTTTACCTAAAAGTGGGGGTCCTTTGAGATCATCAAAAAGTATGGAACAAAAGGAAGACGTGTAATATTTTTATGTAACGAACCTTAGATTGTGATGAATGGAAAGTCGAATAGAAAACTTCAATCACTGGCAGACTAAATGAGTTTCTACCCCGTTTTCTCTCTACAGGTGGCGACAGGAACAAAAATCAATGCGTGCTTTCTCTCAAATATAAAATGATGGAAACGTTGTTGCGGCCTAGTTTCGGGTTATACGTTATTTTTATATAAACGACTGTTATGATAATGCCAGGAAAAATTAGTGCAATGAATAGAAGTATTAACTGTATTAAACTCTCTACCGTGATCGTTAGCAACGGTCGAATACTACGGTATAGCATCTTCCTCTATAATGGCATTGACACGAAACTTCTATTTGAAATGAATAGAACGACACGTACGATCACGTCATGACGTCATTTTGAACATGTGATCTGTTTGGTCATTTCTGACATCATGACGTCGCATCTTGACGTTTTACAGAAAGGGCCTGGCAAAGAAAATAATAATTACGTAGTCTATGTAAATACATTCGTTGTTTCATTTATGTGTATAATCTGCTTGAAATATATGAGTTTATCATACGGCCACTGTGTTCTATATATATATATATATATATATATATATATATATATATATATATATATATATATATATATATATATACCTATATCATATTTTCCAATATTACACACGTTTGATAGCACCCAATGACATAACGAATGATGGCATGACGATATATAATGTGAAGGTGTAATGACCAAAACATCCGAAAGCAATTTAAAGTCATTTTTTATTTTTTTTGCTGTCATTATTGAGTAACATTAGTATTTATATATAATATAATCTTATATTGGAGATTATTTCAGATGAAAGTTATGAAATACGTTGAATATGTTTTTTAAAATGCGAGCCCTTAATCATTCAACTCGTTTAATATATTTCAGTTGAAACAGACACTCGTAAGATCCTTCACTGTTGTTCATATAATTTTACATGTCATTTTTTGTTTATTGACAAACACTTTGCTTTCGAAAAAGGTAACTTCATTTTGTCCTGCCTAGCATTCATGTACCAATTTAATACTCATTTTATCTCTGCAATACAAAAATGCAGACAATCCAGCTATCTTGAGCACTATTTTACCTTCTGTAACTGTACATGAGGGAGAATGCTGTATCTCGTCAGTGCGTAACTATGGAAACGTTATGTCAATACCCTGGGGACCAGTCTTGACCTCTTAGATTAGTTCTGAAATCACCAGTCTTATATACTTTGTTCTTCTACTTCTCTGCAGTTTAAAGCTGGGAGCATTATACAAGTAGAATAGCAAATAACACTTCTATAAAATGAACAAACACGCACCCGCCTTGACCTCTTAGATTAGTTCTGAAATGACCAGTGTTATATAATTTGTTTTGACACTTATCTGCAGTTTAAAGCTGAGAGCATTATACAAGTAGAATAGCAAATAAACACTTCTATAAAATGAACAAACACGCACCCGCCTTGACCTCTTATATTAGTTCTGAAATGACCAGTGTTATATACATTGTTCTTCCACTTCTCTGCAGTTTAAAGCTGGGAGCATTATACAAGTAGAATAGCAAATAACACTTCTATAAAATGAACAAACACGCACCCGCCTTGACCTCTTAGATTAGTTCTGAAATGACCAGTGTTATATAATTTGTTTTGACACTTATCTGCAGTTTAAAGCTGAGAGCATTATACAAGTAGAATAGCAAATAAACACTTCTATAAAATGAACAAACACGCACCCGCCTTGACCTCTTATATTAGTTCTGAAATGACCAGTGTTATATAATTTGCTTTGACGGTTGTCTGCAGTTTAAAAGGTGGGAGCATTATACAAGTAGATCAGCAAATAACACTTCTATAAAATGAGCAAACACGCACCCGCCTTGACCTCTTAGATTAGTTCTGAAATGACCAGTGTTATATAATTTGTTTTGACAGTTGTCTGCAGTTTAAAGCTGGGAGCATTATACAAGTAGAATAGCAAATAAACACTTCAATAAAATGAACAAACACGCACTATTACATTTTCAGACTTAAGTTTCTGTTTCACTAGTTTATGAATAATTAAAATATGCACATTAGTAACATGGACTATATAAATTCTTCAGCCCAACATTCAGATTTCATTTTAAAGAATTATACTTTTTTATGCTTACTTAACAGACTAATATTAAAAGTCTGTCAATAAAACTACAGTAAACACGCAAAACCAAAATGTAATAATGCCTCATAGGTTTTTTTGTATTTTAAGATACATTTTATTCTCTAGGCTTTGTTCTTCATGTGCAAGTTGGTCAAGAAATAAGGTCATTGCTGTGCCAAAACCTGTCCGGCGTTAAAGCAGACACTAATCCCTGTCTAGTAAGTTTACGTTCAAAGTCATAAAGATGAAGATTCAATTTTCAGTTGACTTACATAAAACCAACTCCAACACGTATGTTGAAATAGCATGATTTATAAGTACTTCTTGTTACACAAAGACCGATTTTGGAAAACTGTATATTCTTGTTGCATATATAAATCTCACCCGTATGTTATCATGTTCTGGTGATAAAACTTCTAGTTTTTAAAAAAATGAATGAAAATAATTTGAAGAAACTTTTATGTGCACAGAGTTTGAACAATCAGTGTGCATAATCAATGTACTCTTTGTGCCGATTCACTATTGGTCAATAACTTAATTAGGCTGTGCCAGAATCTCGGAGAAAAAATAATTATACTTAAAATCCTTTTATGTTTGTCAAAGTTTTGTGTTTCTTAGAGAAGGAGGGAAACGTAATTAAAAGGAAAAATGTCATCTGCACAAACATACATATAATTTACACAGGCAAGGTACACTTGTTGTGAATTAAGGTGAAGTTTTTCGGAAAGAACTGTTAGTCGGGGCAGTTTTTAATTATCGATACTTAAAAACTTATTGTGAACAATAAAGTAAAACTATCATTTTACATGTAATTATTAATTTCCCTTGGTTTTTTGGAGAAAGTTGTTGAAGGGCATGAATTAAGAGAATCTTCGAGAATGCATCTTCGCTGAATTTCGCTAACAGGTCAAGAGAAAAGCGTCAATGGAAAATCTATCAAGTTCCGCGCTGCGTGATCTGCACACAATTAATTGGTTTCAGCTAGTGCACCTATGTTAGTGCCACATCCTTATGATAAATGAAACATGACTGTGACCCATATTTCACCTTTGCCTGACTTTGGTTAACTTGTTAGGCTCTGGCATGCTATATGCAAACCTTTCTACCTAGACTCAAGAAACTTGACGAAGTGAAGCATCTTGATAATTATTTCACCCTTATTGCAAAAATAGATCTCTTTGATCTATATTTCATGCTTCTGTGACTTCGTTGATAACCGCATGCATCTCTATTAGTACTACAACCTACAGCCAAACGTCACTGACCTAACCCCTTGGAGAGCTAGCATTCTGATATATATATATATATATATATATATATATATATATATATATATATATATATATATATATATATATACCCTCTGTATGTTATATAATTGTAACTCACGATAATAACTAGAGCTGGGTATCACGACAAATTTTGTATTTTGGAACATACAGCGATACTTACCACGCTATACCACAATTATGTTAGGGACCAACAATTTAATGTTCTGGGGCAGGGGCATGGGTCATTTGTTTTAAATTTCCGTCTGTCAATAGCTGGAAAACATATCTTACTTTGATTTATAGCAAAATACTACCATATTATATTCATCATATTATTTGAAGAAAAAAAATTATCTTGAGATAAAAAAACAACAACAAAATATCAGCTCAAAACAAAATCGCATCTTTCCACCCCAATCCCCAAAGAATAATTAATTGGTCAGTACCTTATAGTAGATGATTTTGCTATGTATATGTTGATTGTTGTATAAATTGTAATCTAAAAACTGTAACAAAACTGGGATGGTTAAACGTACACTATAGCTGACACCATGTGAAAGACATTGTGTTGACATAAGGGAGCTTGTTTATAAAAATAGGAATTGTTGACACTGAATTTACTAGCTGCACTATTGATGTAATAGGCTGGGAAACTCTGAGTGCGATGCCAACACACGGGTACGATGTTTATCAGAGTCAGCCAGTAAACATAAAACACACTTACTCAACAAACGAGAACATATTTAGTTAACTTGAGAAATTACGTAAAATTTAAACAGAAAACAACTGCTCTCCTGAAAATCTTCGGAATACAGGTACTTAACACATTAACACACGCTAGTAAATAACTAAAAAAATATAAGTTTTTGTTTGTTTGTTTGTTTGTTGGTTTGCCTTTAATCCGAAATTTAGCCAAAAGTTGGATTTGTTTTTAAAGAATAATACTTTTTATGCTTACTTTCTAGACTAATATTAAGTAATAAATAATGAAATCAATAAGGAATTATCTTAGTATTTTTAAAAGACAGTAGTGGCTTTTTTTTTCTCACGAAGCCAAGGCAGGAAACTACAGCAAACATGCAAAACCAAAACGTAATAATGCCTAATAGGTTTCTTTGCATTTTAAGATACATTTTATTGTCTAGGCTTTGTTTTTCATGTGCAAGTTGGTCAAGAGAAAAGGTTATAGCTATGTCAAAACCTGTCAGGCATGAAAGCAGACGCACATCCCTATATAGTAAGTTTCAGCTAAAAGGCATTAAGATGGAGATTCAATTTTCAGTTGACTTACATAGAACCAACTGCTGCACGTAGATGTAAATAACATGAGTTAATGCCTCGGCACTAAATATCCTATTTGTGTTGCTTTGCCGTAAAACACAAACAGAACTAATCTGGGTCGGATTTTCGTTCAGAATAATGGAATGCCTTTGAGTGGAATAAATGCCATTGGATATATATTCACAATATATGTGTACCGGCAATAAATATAAACAGCACGTCAACTCTAGAAGTTAGGATTGTCGTAATAATGTATGTTCTGAACGGTCTCGCTGTCGGTGTTTTATACAGCTTTTCGATTTGCACCTTTCTTTTTCTTTAGCGAAGTCCCGAAATGTGCGTAACCTATTATGGTGTAATTAACAAGATCTTAAACCCAAACTAACACCAACATTCTGCATGAATATCAGGATTAATTTTAAAATTAAAAAGTTATGCAAAATAAATAAATACAAGTTTACAAAATTTAATTATGGGAAAGTAATCATCTGCCATGTTAGAAAAAGATACAGAAACGAAAACTGTTCGATAGTTTTCGGATACGGATATCAGTAGTTTTGCTTGACCTGTATTATAAAACTGTTTGATTTGGATAGGAACATCATGAGCACTAACGATATGACTTCAAAACTTTGTCAAAGAACATGAACGAAGTTAAATACCGAATTAGATGCAGCTGCCTCATAATACATACTAGTGATAAGTAACTGTAACCTCCACAATGATTTCATCTACAACTATCTTCAGTTCTTTATGGCAAATACATTGTTATTTTAATATTTGTTGGTGTGGTTAACGGATTGACTAATTGACTGATTTGACAAATTGTTCTGTAATTAGACTTTAGTGTGACATAGCAAGTTTCGAAATAGTCCACCGCTCTGGAGATCATTCCAATTAGCTGGATTTGAACGTTTATGCCAGGAATAATACATGTATAAATCCTCTCTCTCTCTCTCTCTCAGACATGTTCAAATTTAATGTTGAAAATAGGAGCCAATGTTTGTGTTTACCATAGTATATATTTTCGTTGTTGACATCGTATTTTTCAAGCTGCTTTAGCTGAATAAATTGAGCGTGCATACGACGTTGTTTCTATTGTATTTTAGCGAGTGTTTTATATCAATCTGAAAACAAAAATACTAATATACAAAAAAGACCCCCAAAACACAACATAACTATTTTTAATCGAATTGAGGTTCCCAGCTATGGCTACAGCGCTGACGGCTCGTGTATATAGCCCTGAAGTAGAAGGGGTCAAATATTCTATGACAGTTCATGTTTGAATAGAGTTAGCGCATGGGGATACTTTTAAAATAGTACTTACAAACAGTTTATCCATTTGTGTTGATTTGGCGCTAGTAATGAAAAAGATACACTTTAACGGTACTATACTCTCACGGTTCGCTTTCCAAGTTACTTAGATTATATATTTGGCAATTCAAAGTTCATTGTAAAGAATGTTTGCATTGCTGATTGCTACTGTATAGGGGACGCGAAGAAATTTTCAAACAGTTTTCTGATCCCCATGTTGCCTTCTGTGTAAAACTTACTAGAAAAAGAATATATTAGTAGGAATATTAATGTCTAATACAGTGTTTAATAAATGTACTTTTAAGTTACGGTATATAGGTTGGCCCTGTCAAACATCTTGTGCATTTTGGCTATCATTAAAAACCTGCTTAAATTTGGAAAAGCAAATAAAACGCAACAATACCTAATTGACACCACTGTACTCGAATACAGATTGGTGTTTGGGCGTTTATATTTTGTATTGTGTTAACGAGACTTCATTTACAACAGAACTATGGATACAAGCATAATGCATGATATGTAAATCAAAGTCATCAGCTCACTAAATGAAGCAGGTATATACGTACATTGAATGCATATATCGGTTAATGATAGCTTGCACATTTAGCTGCCAGTCTTATGAGTGCGATGATGATGAAAAACATTGCTGTAATGAAATGTTTCCTTTTGGGACTGATGATCTTCATTATAAATGTCTGACTACCATCTATCTACTGAAGTTATATGCACGTAACGTCTCAGTTCGGTTGGTCGTACTTCGATGTCACTATAACAGGATCTGCCATGAGATGCATAACCATTCTTTCCTGTTTTGAACAGTAAGTAGGCAAATGATGTAATAGGGTCGCATATTGTTCATTGAATAATAAAAATATTCCATATCATGGGCGTCTTTTCAATAGCTTTACATGTGTAAAACCTCGCAGCAATAAGGGCGTTTTAACTTTCGGGTTGAATAATTATGCAAATTCGGTACAACTCTAGCAGGAAATTGTACGTTTTCTTAATAGCAGTTTCCTGTACCTCTTTCGTATGACGTGTCGTATATTTATTTGCCTGTATTGGACGCATAAAGCACAAGTGTATTTTGTTTCCCATCACTATTTACTCACTTGCATGAAATAATATTACAAATACCAGGGACCGTTATATGCCCTAGCTTTTCTTCTTCTTGTTTAGCTAAGTTATTGGTATTTGATGCTTGGATCTAAAGGGAGATAAAAACATTTGATAACAATTTGATAGAGTCGATCTCTCTGCAAGTTTTCCACCGGGCAATCGAGGACATGGTCTCGGGCGTGTGTAACGCCAGCTTTGGAGAAAAGATACACTCCAAAATCGCGAACAAGCACCAAGCGTGTAAACGGGGACATTCCTACAAATCATGTTTTTACATTGTTTTGGGTTAAAATTGTCCGTAGAAGCAAGATTTCACCCTTTTTCCAATCGAGGACGTCCTCGGTTGGAGGTGTGTCCTCGGTACGTTGGTGTGTAATCTCATTAATGTCCTCGATTTACACCATAAACACACACACACACACACACACACAAACACACACACACTTTCCTCTCTGTTTGATGTATATTTGTAATTCTATATAAACTCCTCAAAACCGAAATCTCAGTTAACCGGAATCCTTTCAGCATCAAATATTTGTTTTTGTCCTATATTTTTAATTCTTTAATATCATCATTTTTCCCCAGTAAACAGAAATCTCTCTACTCTGAATAATAAAACAAATTTTGAGCCCAAATTTAAATTTTATCCTTGACCCCCCCCCCCCCCCCATAAAACCGAAACTCATTTAAAAATTGGAAATATATTTAAACTGCCAAATTTCTGACACACGCTGGAACAGATTAATTACGGTTAGCAAGTAGTGTAGTGAGCTGATCTGTGAGACGAATACCCATAAAATGCCCAAGGGCACGCGAGGTTAAAACAATACTTGACACGCGCGCCGACACAGATTAGGGCTGACAATTGGCTAATCGGAAGTCTTTGCACCATCCAAAAGAGCCAGCATTTAAGGCGAATCATTAATAACTAAATGCTTGTAGGTTATACGTTTAAGAAAGACTATGTTTATCTGCTTATAATCTAATTGTGAGTGATGCTATTAATTTGTATACATGAGCAATAGAACATTGTTTGCTTGTTGTTTTTAATTAAATATCAGGGCTTTATTAACCAGGCATGTGGCCTCGCGCTTGATGTTTTGCCGACGAAGACCGACAAAGCAGTATTCTAAAAGTCAGTTTCACTCAACGATATACCCTGAAGTTTTAGATCTTATACAGAGATTACAAAACTTCGCGATTGCTAAGGATGAGCGTTATTTGGCTACGGCAAAAGAAATGGAAGCATTAACACAAGCCACACTAGTTAAAGAAAGAAGTAAGAAAAAAACAGACAACGATCCACGCCTTCTTCAAGTCAGGCTCTTGAACTGTGAACTTTATGAATTATACGGAGTATTTAAAGATTGTGGAGTATCATTCATAATTCTAATAGACTTATAGTAAAGTTATAAAAATATCTCATTCCTCGGATGTTTCTTGTGATGAGGACTGTATTTGTATGTACAACAACTATATTTATTTATGTGACGAGGACTGTATTTGTATGTGCAACAACTATATTTATTTATGTGACGAGGACTATATTTTTATGTACAACAACTATATTTATTTATGTGACGAGGACTGTATTTGTTTGTAAAACAACTATATTTATTTATGTGACGAGGACAGTATTTCGATGTACAACAACTATATTTATTTATGTGACAGAATGTGATTTTTGAAAAAAAAAGTATGTTGTTCAGCTAAATAATTCTTCATTAAATATATGTATGTATTTAAAAAAAAAAACAAAAGCAGCCTTCTTAATTGTGTGCACTCTTACACACAGACACTGATGCTCGCATAATTACACACACACACACACACACTCTCTCTCTCTCTCGTCACATAAGCGCTTAGAAAAAGACTTTTTCCCAAGGGTTATCAGTTTTGAGGGGTTTCGTTTTATATAAATATACATTGGATTATAAAGAAAGAAATCAACTAAAGAGATTCTTATTCGCTGGAGATTGAACAAGAATCTGAACATAATCTTTACAATGCAAAACTATCACGTATATACTATCCAGATAAGTAAACTGTTTTGAATAAATGCAATGAAAGACAAAGAAGGATCCACTCAGCCGGAATTGAGACACACGGTCAAAAATATCAATTTTTTTTTACTCATACTCACATAAATTGTAGGTGCAGGAATAATTTTTGGAGTAACAATAGCTAACGGCGAAGCCTTAGTTGGAAACATCCGTCTGTTCAATTTATTTGCTTCAGATGGAGATGAAATGCGACTAGTTAAACATGATAAAATCATGGAAAACTTGCAGTCAGTTCAGCAACAACAGAGCAATGACACTTGAATACCTGAATGAAAGACTGAGAGAACAAGATTTGGTGATATATGGTTTGAACAACCGGGATGATGCGTTTTATCTATATGCTCATAATGCTGATATTAGGCATGATTAGAACGATAATGACAGCAAAGTTAAACTTGAAAAACCACGATAACTAAAACTGAATGATTTTATAATAGCCTTCGGACAAACAGAAAAATTCAACTACATATTCACTGGATTTGTGATAGGTGTTAATGTGTATTTTGCTTGCATGTTTTTATAAGTTAATAAATAGTAAAGATGTCAACGTATAAAAGATACATAACTCCTCGCAGACAGAATAAAAATACTACAGGGAGTTAATTTCTTCAGTCCAATACATTATTGTATCCCATACCCCCGAGCAACATTAAACCCGGTCAAACATTACAGACATCATTGCCAAATCTAACTTCAAATGCATTGATCATATAAGGCAGTTTCTTTGTTTCGTTTGATGTAAAGGTAAAAGGATATACTAATAACGCTGTTGTAAATAATTTAGATAGAATGGTCGTTAAAGACTATTTCCTACACAGATACAAACAATTTGCGGTTTAGTTACAACAAACAGGACTGAATTGGGCATTATGAATGAAAAACTTTGAAAGTTACAATCAGTATCGGGTAATGAACAACATACTGGTAAAGAAACAATCCAATTTAAAGTATATGCTAAATAGCTTAGAATACCATTAGACTTTTCAATTCTAACAGATCATTGTCCACTGTAGCATTGTTCTCTTCCTCGGGATTTCCGATTTTATATAACACTCGCGAAAGCCTCTGAAGCGATGGGAACCCAAACTGAAAAATAGGAAACATTTATCTCTGTGCGATACAGTTATGTCCAAGTCAGTTCCCCAAGCAGTTAATGACAATTACAGAAACAGGAATTGTTTTCTTTCATAGCTACATCACTAGAGGAAGAATCATCGACATAGCAACAAATACAGCTTTTACGGCTTTAACAATTTTTACCTTTGATTCTATCAGAATAAGCTGAAAGAGTGTTTCGATACTGTATCAAAAGATCTAAAGAGTGCAGAAAGTGATCTGAAAATGCTTTCAACTAGGCAATAGAAAAACACCGTTACTATAAAAGGTCTGTTATATATGGTTTACTCTCAGGGTTTCCAGTTTAGGCATCTGTTCACAGAAGCAACAAAGTATTTTTTATGACAAACATAAGTACACAAAACTCAGTGGCGTAAGTGTTGAAAATTTTTAACTGACATCTGTTGAATCCGGCTTGATTGAGAAGTACACACGATAGCAGATTGCATGGTACTGGTGATAAATTATCTCATGTTTAACAAAATATCCACCCACATATCAACAGAAAAGAGAACCCAGATTACCATAAAATCTATATTTTTCGGGTATGATGTTGATTTAAACACTCCAAACAATCAAGTTAATCATTTATGTTTTAGTCATGAATCATCCAGAATGCATCATGTGTCATTAGTATAATAAATGTAATTGAAAGAGCCTCATAAGATGATGATTGGTGATGTGAATAATTCTGGAAAGGCTATGCTTGCACTAATATGTTAGTGACTGAATGCACAAAGGTTTTTGATTACTATATGATCATCCAACTTTCTGTTTAACAAGACTTACAATAGAAGCTGATTACTAAAATATGAAAAGGTGATTGTGATAGATCTTGAGAAAATATCTGATGAAACGTAGCCAGGTGGTTAGAATTACTGATTAATGTTTACGAAGGTACATATATTTTATTTCTGATTGATGATTGTGCGAAGTTAGAAGGAGCAAAAAAGGAAGCAACTAACCTATCTAAATTAGCTTTCAGTGATAGACATTTTGAAATATTGGATGATCGTCGAAAGGATTACAGAGCGAATACATTATTATTATTATTATTATTATTATTATTATTATTATTATTATTATTATTATTGGGGGTTCTGTTGTACAGAAAAGACACAAAATGAACAAACAAACAAACAAACAAAAACCAACTAAAAAACCAGAAGAGGAAAATGTGTTGGGAGAGAACCATGTTGTTCCAGACGAAATGAAAGTTGAACTTGTAGAAAATCTCAAAGAGAACATAAGAGATAAACATTGAATGCGTTCAGAGCATATCTTTGACTATCGAGTACTTACGTGTTCGTAAGGTTATGTATTTATGGTGTCGACTATAAAATGCTTATCGTCATACGTTGACACTTTCTTCATTTTGATGATGTAGATCTCGTGGTGGTAATGCTTGAGTAAATTGATTTCGCGATAATTTTTCTTGTGATTAAATAAACATTCTTTGTACATTTCGATTTTTAAATTCTTTTTTATTGCACATTCTTTTTTCTTTACACACTTTATATTCGTTATAATCAGTCCTAAAAATAAAATAAAAATTTGACCTTGACCTACAAGCTGTGTAATCGGTACACCCGATGTGTTCATTTTCTCTGTAAAAGAAATCCAACAACTTTATATTCAAATATGTTTCCGTTTTGTGGTCACTAGTGTCCTAAAAATTTATGTTATCCTTCATGTCACCGTTAAGGTTTTATGTCTCACCATGAATGCATAAAGAGTCAGTTTCAGTCACATACTAGTACCATATCTGTTTTTCAACTTATTGTACTAGAATTCGTTAATGAACTAGCTAAATATCTCTGACACTATACATTCACCGTAAATTGGTTTACATAATTTTGATTTTCTTGTTTATCAGATTGACTAACACTAATTCTTTGCCTTGCAAATAAAAAATTGTTTTGGCATTTAAAGAAACAAAAACAACTCCAAGAACAACAAAACAAAAACAAAGTCATTATTTTCACCTGTTAAAGGTGAATATCTTTCACACAATAACTCCACCATGAACTGGTTTCCGTAATTTGATTTTTTATTTATTTATCAAACTAACACTAAATCACCATCTATAAAACTTCTCTTTGGAAATGATAAATATTGTTGGCATTGCAAAAAACCTTAAATATATGTAATTTCTTTTTTCAGTTTAAACTCAATGTATATAAAGCTTTAAGTTTATGTAGTGAATGACCTATTTCTCTTTTTTTCAAAGCACCCAATACGTTTTGTACCATTGGGTTTGTACCTTCTAATAATTTATGAACTTCTTCTGTAACTCTGATAAATCATTTTCGTCTGGAATTAATCTCTCTGTAGCTAATGGTAAGACCTTAAAAATGTCGTGCAAGAGAAATAGAATCTCCCAAACCATTACTGAGATGTGAAAAATATGAGAATCGTCTGATATTTCGTACAGATTTTCTTATATGTATCTAATTAATTCATCAGTTGCCGATCTAAAGTATTTTTACTGGCATGTATTGAGACATTCATCGTCCCAGTAAGATTGTTGGCGTCGAGGTCCATAAAGGATATCCCTGGCCTTGACCTGCTCACAATCAACTTTATATTGTCATCTTTGTCCTAGCAATAATCATGATTTGTTTTGGAGTATCTATGTGGTATCTTTCCAGTTTCTTCTTTCATTCCACTTTCAATCATCTGGAACATGTCATACTCTGTCAGCAGTTTTAATTCTACGCCAGATATCTTTAAATTTGCATTATGAACTAGACCTGGTATATTGCAACACAGAGCACGAAGTAGTTCATCACTCTTCATAGAGAAGTTTTGAAATTATTCAGAAATATCACATAGCATCTAGGTATCGTTGTCATGTAGCAACCATGTAGATCTCTAAGTCTTTGCAGGTTACAATATTTTAATGACACCATGAATATACATGAAATCATCATCTGATGTCTTGGAATGTTTAAATGATTTGTTTTGGTATAGCTGTTTCGTTAGCCCTTTCAATGCTATTCATGTATCCAATAGGGTAAATGTCTTTCCTCAAATATTTAGACTGCATATTTGCAAATAATTTAAGTGTTTTTGTAAATATTTTTTCAAATGACAAACTGTTTTAATTATTAATGAAAGCAAGCTACTGTAGCGATCAGATATATACAACTAATTACCTTCATTTGATTTTTTTAAAGAGTTTTTTTTACATCAAAATAAAGGACACGTATGTGTAATACATTAGATACAGAGACAGTATTTCAACCATTTTACAATAAGACAAAAAAGTAGGCAGTTCTAGACAATTATATTGTGTCACTGTAAGATGAAAGAAAAGAAGATAACAAGAGAGAGCGAGAGATACAGATAGAAAGGAAATATTGCTTACATATATATTTGTAAAGAGAACATACCAATATACATGGAAAATATTGACATTTCTACAAAACAAATATGACACCTCATTCACAAACATCACCACTAAAGTATCAATATACTTGGTGCATATATATATATATATATATATATATATATATATATATATATATATGTGTGTGTGTGTGTGTGTGTGTGTGTGTGTGTGTACATACAATACGAACCAAGAAACTGGAACTTTAATTTTAACAAACATTTTTAACACAGACGAGGCTTTATCAGTCTTTACTTTTCACGCATAAGCATTTTAGAAAGCATTTAGAAACATAACAGAGCAAAATCTTTTATTGAAATGTATGTGTACATTGTTACCGATAGCAAGTAGCCGAACAATATGTATCAGATTCCATCTTTTCTGACAGGTAGTCGAGATTAGAAACATGTTTGATTGCCAGTTTAAAAATTCAGGCAACAGACGTTTGAAAATTCAAAGACCTGAAGAGAGAAGAAATATACTACTCTACCACTCTATTAACTGTTTGTATTATAGCAGTCTATTGTCAAAACGGTTCGCATTTACATTTTATATAAACACTGTATTTTTCTACATTAAAATTAAAAGCAACAATCTTTTTAAACTGAGACAAAATTGGCCTGTCTCTATTAAATTTAGATTTATAAATATTTTGTTTTGCATCTAGAATTATGAAATTAATTACATCATTAGCCTGAGTTTTGTATTTAATTCCAAAGATATATTTATCTTTATGAAATCCAAATTGTTTGTGTGATTACACTTACTTTTCCATTGTAAAATATAATTTCAAAGACTTTGTTATGTGAAAATCCCCCCACCCCCAATATGTGATATTGTCTCTGCATGTAACATACAAAAAGTACTGATGTCGTTTGAAATATCTCTAAATCTTTTGCGAAATGCATTTGTAGGGAAATTTCTATGCAATATTTTAAGCTGCAACCCTAAAAGATTTGGATATGTTGTAGTTGTATATGGCAGGAAGGAAAATATCTGCTAGTATTTATCTTCTAACTTGCCAGATTCAAAATTCCATTTTCTTCCACAAGTTGGTAATCCCTTGTTGCCAATCATTTTTCTACTTTCTTGTTTACTTTTATAATGGCGTACATATCAATATCTATAAAAGGATGCTGTAGATTAGAATCATAATTAATACTAAATTTATTTTTATATGAATTTATAGATGCAATAATGCTTAGAAAATTAATGTAAATAGAAAATCTATATTTCAAACTATAAACATTTACGCAGGAACTATCTTCATTAATTAAATCATTCACAAATCTAATGCTTTCTAAAACTATGTTTTAGTAATATCCATTGTAATATAAAGCTTAAACTATATTTGTGTTTCTAAAAAATGTTCAACTGTGACCATTTTAAATGATATAGTAATTTCTGAATATGCTTCAAAAACGTCTATCTAAAAAGGATTGCGATTTTTTTAAATGAGTTAAGAAAATATATCCGAAAATTGTAAAAGAAAAACTTTCCATTTAGACTCATCAGACAACAATCTTCTAAGCCATGTAAGTTTCATGCATTAAAATAATTTTATAGATTAATCATATTTAATCACCCCTCATAATAATCCTTCACGGCATATTTTTCTTTTCATTTTGTCCTTTTACTCATGCCAAAACAACTTGTAAAATAGTGCGCTTAGTTCAGTAATTACCTGCATTGATGGATTTGGTAATGACTATAAAAGATGGTTAATTTTAGAGACAACTAAAATTTTTATCACAGTTATCCTTCCGGATGAAGTTAAGAACCTGTTATTCCACTGAATTAGTAGGTTCTTAATTTCCCGAATTTTACATGGATAATTAGGAGCTGCAATTTTTTCCAAGTTAATTGAAAACTTTACACCTAAGACAGCAAACCCAGAACAACCCCAATTATGTTTAGAGTCTAGACAGTATTTCTTGTTACTACCTGTTCTACTTCTGATCCAAGCTGCCTCTGTTTTTTATTCTAAGGCCTGACAATTTGGAATATTGATATAAAAGATGTAAATCAGACATCAGGTTTTTGTAAATATGTAATCATTTAAATTTGTAAGCAGCGTGTCTATAGGCTGTCACAGGAATCTAAAGTTATCTTCAGACCTAATTGTCATTGTAAGTGATATTTTTTTTCCTTCTATTTCGAATATATTAAGTATGAAATCCTTACTAAAAGAAATAAATTTTGCATTGTTGTTTGGTATGATTTTTCCCTCTTTCTCTGGATCATTTTGAACCAATATCTTTATCAACAAATGACTGACATAAGTGGACAAATTATGAATGAACAATGACATGTATTTGGAATATTTATAATTCAAATTACATTTGTCGTGAGCGGGAAGGCTATATTTTTCTGTTAAATGGTCATGGTCTCGAAGTTTGTTTTCAGTTATTTTCCGCTTGCAGATATAACATACTTTTGTTAAATTAAAATGTATTTCATCTTCCTCTGTGAACACGATAGCAATTTTGGTCCCTAACTCTCCATACAGTAGTTTTGCAATTGCACCGAACTCTTCGAAAACGTTTTAAATACGGTCTGTGTCCCTGTAAGCTATTTGTTTGTATCACTTATTGATTGATTTAGCAATAAAATATTACCACGAGAGTATGCGTTTGGCTGTTTTGATTGTCAAAAAGAATATATTTAGTTATGTGTCTATTTATATTTTTTACAGTAAAAGTAATAACTTTAAAGAGCACACTAAATAATATAAGGAGCTTTTAATGAGTGTTGATAGTCTTTACATTTTACACCTGAGTCTTCTACAGGCATCATATCTTTTGGCTCATCTACATTGTAACATGGTCTTCTGTGTTCTGATTCACTTTCTGGTGTATTAAAAAATTCAAGCATATTTATAGAGATATATCTGACCATGATGTCTGTTTAGCTCTGACGATACTAATCATGATTTTTTAAAAAAATATTCATTCCAACATAGTGATACCTTCTTTCTTTATAGTGTAATGGTTTATAATGTCCTCTATTTTCATCAGATATCTTTCAAAGTGATGACTGAAATTGTATCGTGATGGTCTATAGTGATCTTTATTTTGAGAATATTTAAAATGGATTCCACACGATGAAATGAGCATTTATTAACCGTATTGTTTATACAAGTTTTATCGTTCCGAGTCTGTTCTGGTAAATCAACATATGAGATTCCTTAATGCAAATTCCTAAATGCAAATTCTGATTTCCCCAATCAAATCTGTACTTGCTTAAAATTTGTTAAGATAAGTCCTGAAGTTTTCTAGTAATACTTGTAGTTATATTTCGATTTTGTCTGTTCATTCTATTAACTTCTATTCTAGTTAAAAACGTATTAAAGGTGGTTGAAATCTTTTTCATAAATTTATGGTATTGTAGAATCAATTTTTGTAGGCATTAATCTGTTTTTCAGTATCATTGTTTTGGTATTTCTTTGAATGTTGGTTCGTTTAGTTTGAAGTTGCAAATTTTATGTCTTCCATTGTTTCAGTTACACTGTATTTTCAACTGTTAAAAAATCATCACAGCCATTCCATTTTATCAGCACATATTTGTTATTTTTCAATATCTTGGTCTTCAAATCGTTTTCTGTCTTTTATAAATCATTCTGTTTGTTGCAGAGAAAGAAATCCTCGTAAATTATCAACGTGAATATTCCTTCTCTTTAGGTCTTCTAGTTTATATACAACAGGGTCACATAATATCACCTGTTTGATTTGGAAACTTTCCTGTGTAAAATTGGTTAGGTGCACTTTTGCATATATAGATTTATATATTGAAAATCTATCTGTCCGACCAATCGTATACTTGGGTGTTTCATTGGTAACAGTTGTCAAATAACCTAATAAGTTAATCCAAGTTATAACAAAGAATAAGAAATTATTGATTGAATCGCTAGCTTCGATTAGAGTCAAATCTATTGACCCGTAATAAGTGGTATTATAGACATTGATCAGCTTAGGTAATACACTTACCCATTGTCTTCGTTTTAGGTAAAGTATTTTCAAATTCCCGTTTTCAAACTTTGTTAAATCTTTTTACCATCAATACTTTCTTGTCTGAATGAGTGGAAAAATATTCGATGCTGTCCTTCTCAATCAACTCCTTAACATTGAGGTTGTAAAAATCCTTTCCTTCACAGAACAGTATATTTTCTGCTTTTCGCTCCTTGAAAGATTTTCATATTGTTTTATATACATCGACTTCACTTACTCAACGCATGCATAGTTATAGAAAATATATATCTATGTAAAAACGTATTTCTATCCTTTGTTATCCTTCTCTTATAATAGCATATCCTTAATGTCTGCCTGATATTGATCGTCCACATGAGTGACGTAGACCGTTTTGAATGGAAATCCTTTCATCACTTGTTTGTGCAATGTGCAGGTATATTGCTAAGTCAACCCTTCTTTCATTTCGCTATATCTGAGCTTCATTTTATCTGGTTTAGTTTGCCCTCATAGATAATTGATATTAACATTTACCGCAGGACTTAGGGATCACAGTACATATACCTCAGATATTTCTTCTCTGTCATTTAATTTAAAATTATTGTCGCAATTTAAAAGCGCTCTAGCATGATAAATTCTTATTTTTATGAACAATTGTTAAACAAATATTCTTTTGCGTTATAGCAGTAAAGCAACGATATCGATATCTGAATATAATGTTTATTTATTTTCTATTTTGGAAGGGGTTAAATTATGGTCAAACATAGCTGTTTGACCAGAAAACATATAAGAGAATAGACACAGTAATTTATCTATTTTTAGCATAACAAAGGATATGTTTCTGTGTTGTAAAATGACTGGAGAATTAAAATAACTTTCAATGATCATGATATTGAAATCAGTAGCTCTTTTATTCGTCCCAGTTGATCAGTTAAAACCATAAAACTTTGAAGTTACTGTGTGTGATGCTGGCCACTTTCTTAAATTTGTGTTGAAAGTGAATTATATTTAGAACCAAACATTGACAATGTATTTACATATCGCAACATAACCATTTCGACAATGTCTATAGAGTAAGCGGGCTAAACGTTGAACAATGAGACATACAGCATTATAAAACAGTTCTGAAGCTGGAACCGTCTGAACAATTATGAAGACAAACATGTCGCTGACAAAACGATGGAATATAAAAGCTATTGTCTACATCCATCTTATCAGTATATTGACTTGATCTGAGTGCTTGTATCGCGGCAAGTCTGATAACGAAAGGACATCAGATCGCCCGAGACCCAAAGGGTCGAGCGCGATCTGATGTCCTTCCACGTAAGCGTTAATAGTTTTATGTCACGTGTTCTTACGAGTACAGTAAAAGGTTCAAATGTAGGATAGAAAGAAGGATGGGAGTGTAGGTAAGTATTTAAAAAGGAAGTTAGCACAGATGGGCTCTATAGTATTATATTGAGATGGAAAAAAGAGAAATTCACATACACCCACACACAATCATACTCTTTACGACATAAGTAGTTTTAGAAGAAAGATGATTTGAGCGAAGACAGAATTTTTACATGCCAGATCATTCGTAGCAGAAATATAAAGTCAAAATCATGTGCTAACATAAATATAACAAAGCCCGAATTGTGTTTGATGCTGACTACTTTCGTGACTTTGTATCAAAAGGGAATTATATTTAGAACCAAAAATTAATGATGTATTTACAAAGCATAAGATAACTATTTAGACAATGTATATAGAGTAAACGTGCTAAAAGTTCAACAATGAAACATACAGTATTATAAAGAAAGTTTGAGGCTGCAACCACCAACAACAGACGTACAGGAAATTGATTCTGTCGTATTTCTGGCAGCCCAAAAGGAAAAAGTGGAAATTGGACAAACTGGCATGCATCACACAAACAGTAACACGTATGTGAAAAATAATTGTAATTGCTGATCAAGGTGGGAAATGTTAAAAAAAAACAAAAAAGAACATTCGCTTGCCGTGCAAAGGAAATCAGAATATTAACAAACCAAAGTACAATCAAAAATGTTTGCATGATAGTTCTAAATGATCATCCTAAGACCCTAAGACTTCAAAAATACTGTGAATGGAAAATTGGTCCATTGAATAAAGAATATGTACGCTTCAGAGAGCAGGAAGCCCACATTTGAATAGTCCAAAGTCATGTTTTATTGAAATGGACTGCAGGTACTGGAGTAGAGACCAATCAAGCTGGTTTCTGCAGGTCAGCGAGGATACTTGTTGAGAACACTGGTACATCAGTCTTTGTTGCTGTGAACAAGAAGGCAGTAGAACATCCTTATATGCCCAGGGCAGTTGAGAGGACGGGTAGACGCAGATGTGTCATGGTTAAACCGTACCGCATGTGCATCGTAAGGGTCCAAATGAAGGTCGGTTTCTATAGATCAGGGAGGAAACTTTGTAAAGACCCTTGATACATCCTGTCTCCACTGATGCTTGGCAGGGGCCGGTAGAGCTCCCTCATACGCTCCTGGCAATCAAAATGGCGGAAAGACGCAGATGAATCGAATCGGCTAGAGCGAATAGCGTGCTTTCCGTTGATTCATTATAACGTATTCATCATATAAAAGGAGTGAATTCCAACATCAGTCATCGTACATATCAATAATTTCTGGATATTATTTAAAGCTTTTCAATGATAGAATACTGATTGGCTTGCATAAATGAATAAACTGTGATTACTTCTTACTGTGTATGACATACAAACAAATCAAACTAATCATGCTTAAAGTTTGGATATTCTTTTACACGTGTTAATACGACATATTATTGATAAATATATATTTTCTTTGTATATCGGATTAATTTCTGGAAATTAGTTACATATCTTCATCCCATTAAAAGGTAAGCATCATACCGGGCAGAAACGAAAGGCACTAACAAATAAACGTCGACAGAAAACAACAAGACACATGAGAAATTGCGGAGTTATGAATTCATTCTATCATGCAGAAACCGAAAGAGGAAGTACATTGATCAGTAGATCGGTATGTGTCTCTGTTATCTCCCTTGTCCGAAAATAGATGTATTCTGATTTACGATACCTTATTTATTTAAACATGTGTGTATCAAAATTTTGAGGCATTTTCATGCATCAAATAAAATCATGAACTATAACACACTTCCTCTCAATAGCTTGCTTCATTCTTTTCATCTTCTGATCGTTTGCTGAAAACCTTTATAGTTTTCTAACCTCTCCGTTTCTCATATTTATTCTTGTGATCCTCTATTTCCTTTTCTATATCTTCCAAGTTGTCTTTCACATACCTTTGGTGTATCATTATTTTGCAATGCATATAGAATGAGAAACATTTTATCGTCCCCTACCACACCTACATGTAAGCGTTTCATCATCAACGATTTCAGATATGTAATATTAAGCCATCGAATATCTACGATGACTTCTCTCTTTATATGATCATCGTTTACATCATGGATAAAACAGTGTTTCGCGTTTCCATGTTGTTTGCTGGTTTTATATTTCTATAGCTGTCACACTTTTCCATTTGCTTGCAATCCATAATTTACATACAACAGTTCAAATAGTTAAATCAGTGGGATTTTTCATGAAACCCACAAAATTTCTTTCAATCGGGAAATGTTGATTACGTTATTATTAATAAACCCGCTACTAAGATAAATCCTTCCAAATCAACGTGAAACATTGCAAGATAGAAGAAAGATATAAAGCAAATAGTGAGAGAGAGAAAAACAGAGACAGACAGAGACAGAGACAGAGAGATGATATTTGCTTGAAACGAGTGAATAACGGTTATATTTCATCGAGTCGGTGAAAAACTCAGTATTTTCGCGAGTGGCGAAGCCACGATTGAAAATAGTTAAGTTTTTCACCTAAGAGATGAAATATATCCGTTATTCAATCGGTGCAAGCAAATATTCTTTTTATTTTATGCTCAAACGTATTGTCTAGCAATTTGTACAACACACTGAAGTAGCTGATTTCTTACTGCATCCCGCGCGATAATGTCAGCAGTTTACAGTTTATTTTCTTATGCTTTGTGTATATTTGCACATAACATATCAGTAGTTACATAATGCTCCTTCCCAATTCAAGGTAAAACGGCAGATAAAAAGAAAATGAAAAAAAAATGTAAAAAAAAAAATGGCCAATTGTTGGATTTGAATCCGGTTTGCTTGGATGCGAAGCAGCCTTCTTAACCTTTACACCACGCAAGCGTCTTACAAAAAGTTTGAAATTTGTTACTTATAATGTTATCAATGTCTATTGACAACCAGTGATAAAATGTGATATTTTTTCACTGCAGTGAAATATCTCAATTATTTCACTCGGACAATCTAGTAATTCGCTGCCTAGCATGAAATATATATATATATATATATATATATATATATATATATATATATATATATATATATATATATATATATATAATAATAATAATAATAATAATAATAATAATTAAAATATAGTGATCTAACTATTAAAGAGAGAGAGAGAGAGAGAGAGAGAGAGAGAGAGAGAGAGAGAGAGAGAGAGAGAGAGAGAGAGAGCATAGTTTGAAATAGAATCTTTAAGTATATTTGGATTGTTTGATATATTTTCCCCTTTTAACAGGAGGTACTTTTGAGAATATATTGGCTTTGAGACATATCAGTTTTAAACTAAAGCCTAACGATCCTAAAATCTTATTTATTTTAATGATAAAAATGCACAAAGGGATGTCTGTCTATCTATCTATCTATCTATATTTATATATATAATTCTGTTCAAATGTTGTTTATACTGTGGTTTCACTGACTTTTCTTTGGTCATCATAAGTGTATACAGTATAAGAGAGTATATATCCTTTTCACACCTTGAACACGGAAGTGAGTCAGTGAGTATTGGTACTAATTAAAGTATTGATACATAAAAACAGAGATCATAAAGTTCTTATTGGGGTATTAAAGAGGCATCTGGTTTTGTACAGGATGTGATGAAGCTCAAAGGAAAGAAAACGGAAATCTCACCTGGAAAGTTTGAATCAGACGCATTCTAGTAGACCACTGGGTTCACACTTGTTTTTGTTGTTACAAAAAGAAAATAGATAGTGATGTCAGGGTAAACATATAATTCACAGAGACTTTATATTGGTTACAAGAGGTGTTCATTTCAATCAACTTGGGAATTATTCAGAGCCAATGCATTGCTTAAAACATTATGTAATCCCCCCTCCCCCTCTCTCTCTCTCTGTATTTACTTCTAGGGGAAAGCACTAGCATTTAGGTAGATACGAATATTATTAACTGTATTAGTTTAACATTTTTCATAGGCATTTAGAGTACGCAAATGATGGAAATTCATCATCTCATATGATAAATTACTTGACAGAGAAATTGTCATTTATTGTGTAGAGAAGGGGGTAGCGACGTTTTTATTATCAAATATGACATTATTATTATTATTATTATTATTATTATTATTATTATATTATTACATAATTTATATACATCGAAATTGCAGTGAACAGAATATAAAAATTAAGCATACTTAACACATGATCTTTGAATATTTTTAGAATGATAGTACGTTAAATCAAATCAGTTAATCTATGTACATGTACTCCGTTACTATGACCTTTGAGTAATTTGTAATTTATTGCATGAAGTTTAAAACTATGGGTGATTGATGGTGTATATTAAGTTTATGTTCGGGGTGACCATACATTCAAACTCAAAAGCTTAGAATCTCTCTAAATTTGAATTTAGGTTTACACTATATTATTGTAGATTCAACCTTTATTATTTTAAGCTCACTATATTATCGAATTTACGGTCACCCGGAATTATTTTAGAGTTACCTTAAAATCAAATGCAGGTCACCCTATATTATTCTAGGTCGCCCTAAAATTGAATTTAGTGTCACCTTTAACTATTTTCGAGTCACCCTAACTTCGAATTTAGGGTCACCCTATATTATTGACAGAGCAATATGTACTGTGTGTTTTGATTGCTTCAAACGACGTTGCTATAATTAGCATGTAATCTTGACATTAAAGCCAACCTTGTGGCGTACGATTATGGTGGCCATTCGAATTAAGGTTAATTCTAAAATAATTTAGAGTAACCTTACAATATTTTAGGGTGGTCTTAAAATAATTACGGGTGACACTAAATCCTGTTTATGGCTGACACTACAAATTTCGAATTTACGGTGACCCTAAAATAACAACGTAGTTCTAAGCGAGTGTTGTGAAACTAAAATAAGAAGCAACAACAACAACGTTAAAAAACAAACAAACAAAATAAATACATTAATTCCTCCCCCGAACCCCAACCCCAACAACTAAAACAACAACAACAAAAAAAAAAAAAAAAAAAAAAAAAAAAGAAAAAAAAAAAAAAAAAATAACAACAACCAAACAAACCCCAAACCCAAAAAGCGATAAAACAAACAAGGAAACAATAGCCCCAGGAAAATAAATTCGAATCAAATTTTAATTGCACCGCGATAGCCATCCTAATTGATTTCATTTTATACTTCAGGCCTAGTGACTGTCATACCCTGGACTTTCCGTAACCCCAGAAAGGGGCAGGAAGACTACGTGAGTAGAATTCACGACAACCAAATGGGGTGTTACAATTACTTTCTCATGGGAAATGGCAGCGACACCGTGTGGCAGATGTCTTTAGATATGGACGAGTACCCTTTCTGTATGCAAGACCAGTCTAGTGGGTTTTTGCGACGATATTTGCAGGAATTCAGTTCAAGATCCTCGATGAAAAACGTTACTATGATAGGGCTGCAGAATTTCCTTATGTTAGGAGGAGGGGATCGAACCCGCGATATGCTTATCGATCGGATTAATCGTATGATGCCAAACGCGACCGATGGTCTTTACAAACCTGTATACAAGACAAACTGCACAGTAATGGTGGGAATTCATAATGTTAAAGCCGATGCATGTCCAGGCGCCATCAAGGTTAAAAGTAATTCAACAGAATTGCGCATGCTCCATTATTGGGGTTCAAGGGCAAAACTCATTGGTCTTCGCTCACAAGAAATCATCAGTAGGACAGTGGAGTTCAACTTGGTCCGAGATACCATTAGTAGACACGTACGCGAATCACTCCTCAGTTTTGGGGAAAATGATGCTTTTAGTAACTCAACAGGTCCATGAGAGAGAGGTAGAGAGAGAGAGAGAGAGAGAGAGAGATGATGATGATGATGATGATGATGATGATGATGATGGGGGATTGAAGTTTGGCTTTGAATCGTCTTCAGGAACACTTAACACTAGTTGATAATCGACGAGTACCCGTTCTCTGATATGCAATACTGGTCTAAAAGATACCTGTGTTGAAATCTGGAAAATTATAGCATACTCTAACGTCGAGGAAATATGTCATAGTTATGTAGATTTGCAGAGTGTCCCAATGTTAGGACAATGTGATGGAACCCGAAACATGCTCATTGATAGGATCAACCGTAAAAAGCCGAAGCCCACCAAAGGCCTCTTAAAAAATATGTGTCGAAGACACACTGTACAAAAGCTGTTGATATTTGAGAGTAGTAAAAAGTAGATGCGGAATAGAGAGAAAATAAAAAGTAAAACGAGAGAATTGCGCACGCTCCATTATAGAGAGAGAGAGAGAGAGAGAGAGAGAGAGAGAGAGAGAGAGAGAGAGAGAGAGAGAGAGAAAGATAGAAAAAAAGAAAGAAAGAAAGAAAGAAAGAGAGAGAGAACTTGTTTTATGACATGTAGCGTCCTTTACGAGCAACCCACGAGACAGATCAATTTCGGATGTTACGGTATAGTTTTCTTTCCTTAATGTATATAAATTATATATTTCACCACTCACCGAACTCATACCAAAACTAAAACTAATTAAGTTTATTTTTAACTTTACTTACAACCCCCGTTCTCTCTCTCTCTCTCTCTCTCTCTCTCTCTCTCTCTCTCTCTCTCTCTCTCTCTCTCTCTCTCTCTCTCTCTCCGCAGCTATTCCTAGCTTTGATGTATTGTCTTCATATATTTCCGGAGTGCAATTATAAAGATATAACATCTAAGAATAACACATGTTTCACTGATACACTGATCTTTACTTAAAATACGTTGTAGAAAATACCGAAAAACAAATGTACTCGAGGTTATTTCTATGGATTCCTTTGTACAATAATCTCACCGGGAATATATAGCATTGCGCTAATTTCGATAATTTGGCATTCTAGTTTATTTTCCTTCTCTTTCCCACTTTTTTCATATGTATGTATGTATGTATGTATGTATGTATGTATGTATGTATGTATGTATGTATGTATGTATGTATGTATGTATGTATGTATGTATATATATATATATATATATATATATATATATATATATATATATATATATATATATATATATATATATGAATTGAGAATTAAAATTCTCTATCCTGTATGATAATATTATTTATTCGTATTTAAGAATTCTGCTAATGTTATCAAGCATTCTCCTGTAGGATCCAGGTATAGCACTTTCCGCTCTGTTTTTGGTGTATATTTGTAATTCAATATATATATATATATATATATATATATATATATATATATATATATATATATATATATATATAGTATTTCCCACAGAATCTGTAAAAGGCATGGTAATCATCCTCTCCAGAGGGCATCTTTAGTACATAGAGGGAACCTTCAGCGCGCTTTTAGCATTTTGAAGTGCAGCCTTGTTTTCATCGCAATGTAGCGTTCAGTTTATGATAATAATAATAACACTGATAATTGTTTATTGTTATTCTTCTTCTTTTTCTTCTTCTTCTTCTTCTTCTTATTATTATTATTATTATTATTATTATTATTTTTATTATTATTATTATTATTATTATTATTATTATTATTATTATTATTATTATGTTGCTTATTGATTAAACTGAATGCATACTTTTAGGAGAGAAAAAAATCAGCACAATAAACATGTTCAAGTTTTTATAATCTTTAATACATTTATAAATAGCATACAAAGCTTTAACTATAAGAAGTCAAGTCATACATTTCGTTATGATTTATACATTCATATTATAAGAATAGAAAATGTTCATCAAATAACTTATGTGTTCATGCAGTTTGACAGTCTATACATGTTGTAAAATATAAATAGTGCCTAATCGCTACAATTAGTTATAGCTTTTCTGATGAATGGGGAATAATCGGTGAGTCATTTAAAATAAAGAAAGTTGACAATGAAAAGCAAAGAGAATTCAAGTTGGAAAAGATAATCCCTTTTATCATATCTACTCACTGGTATGCAAAACGCTGTTCAGTTAGTGGACACACTGCCGCGAGCAGTTGAAATAAACAAAGACCTCCTTTATGCATCAAAACGTGGAGTTAACCAACCTTTGGTCTCGTTTGTATTGCCGTTCACGATCATAGAAATTATACCAGAACGGAACAGGACCTTTATTTGGTATGGAAATCTCAGGACACACGCAGACGGAATATGTGAGCAACGTAAGCCTAATGCTTATAGATGTTAGGTGGCAGTGTGTGTAGAGAGTAGTTATTAAACGTTTTAAGGCACAAACAGATATACGACAAAATGGGGGGTCCATTATTATCGTATGATGTAAAACACAACGTAAACAGTACATTATGAAGAATAATTTTTGTAACGTATTAGACATACATGCACGTATACATGCACGTATACCTACCCATACATACACATAAACATACATATGTATACGTACATACAAGCACGTACATACATATACACGTGCACATCCAGTTGGTGATTCAATTTGCATGTTACTGTCAGTTACTTCAATTTTTTCATAATTATGTCAACAAATTGAGAAAGACTTGTTAATATTGAGCAATATCTAGAGGAAAAGAGTTTGCCAAATTTTATTACATTAGGATTAGTACAATACTAAGATTGTAAGAATTTAGAGAAAAAAAAGGACAGACAAACAAATAGTGAAATTCATCACATTATGTCATCCCTATAGCACACAATGCATTTTCTGTCTTGTCTTGGAATGTTTTCCCAACGCTCTGACACTACTGGAAGTTTGTGTTTGCTAGTTCTAAACATTTCTTTCTTAATATATCAAATAATTCTCAAAGTTTAAATCTCGTTTGAATAATTGGTAAGTCGTACCTTTCGATGTAGCTTCTAATCTTGCACTCCATTCCTGTATAAACAAATCATTTAAAGATTGTGCAACGCTTGCTTTCACAGCTTGAGGGTTATGTATTGATGCTTGCTAGAGCAGATACATTTTTCAACTGAAATCAAAAATGTTTCTAATATGTTCAACCATTTATAAATAAAGCCGGAATGAATATCACTCAATATGCTATTGTATAACGTTTTGGAAATTTTTGAGTATTTTGCATTTATTATTGAGATCCAAAATCCAATCATACGACATTTAATATAAATGTCAATTGGTTTCATACCAAGTTGGTGTGCTCTTTCTAAGTTTATCAAGCCTATAAGCGACCGTTTTTGTTGGCGAGACACGAAATGGAAAATTCAAGTTGGAAAGATAATTCTTGAATTATATCTACTCACCGGCATGTCAAATGCTGTTCAGTGAGAGGACACACTGCCGCAAGTAGTTGTAACAAAGACCTCTGTCACTTACGATCACAGAAATTATATCTAGCACATAAGCGACCGTTTTGCTAGCGAGACACGAAAAGGCGCAGATTGCAGCCGAAAAAAGGGCACGTTGTGACAAAATAGGCCCGGTGGGATGTAAAAACGGAAAGGCGCGGAAAAAAACTACCAGGCGCGGAAAAAATGGTCTTGGCCCGGGAATAAATCAGTATGGCGCGACGCCATCCTAAAATGGCCTTGGGAAACTATATATATATATATATATATATATATATATATATATATATATATATATATATATATATATATATATATATATATATATATATATAGGTTTTTGTTACAACTGCTTCCGAAATTAAAATAACGAAGGGTTAGTGTAACCCAATATTTATATTTTCCTGATCCTAATTAGATAATATGAAGTACTCATTTGGAACGGTGTACAAATGGATCATATTTGCTTGTCAAAAGAGTTATTTTAGAAATGGGTTTTCAAGCCAAAGTGAAAACCCTAAGGCAATGAGGCTAATTCTTGAGCCCTTAAAAGGGCTATGTGGTATCCTCAGGTGGTATCAGGTAAGGTTGCAGCTCTTCAGGCGGCTCGAATTTGCGTCGAGTTCGAGCCTGGGTACTGTCTGGATCAGTTAGGTCATCTACTATCAGGTGGTACATTGGGGGCCAAAATTTTATGGCTGGTAGCGTAATCCTGAGAGCCTCAATCGTCTTGTTTAGCACCAACGTTGCTAGACGGAGAGGGCATACGCTGAAAGTTTTTCTCAGCTTTTTTATTTTCTGAGCTGACTTCTGGGCGTTTTCCCGCATGTTCCAAGCAATCTGGCCCTCGGACTTGAGTTTCTTTTGGACCGTCATTAATGTTCTGAAGTCATCAATGTACCTTTTTGTTGTCTCCCCACTCCCGTTCGCCAGTAATATCTTATCTATACGGTGACGAGTGAGCTGCCCCAGTAGATACCATCCTGCGTCCGTCTGTAGTTCTTCTTCTCTCCGTGAAAGGGTCGGCGCGGCCGCTTTCCTTGGGCCCTAGGCTTCGGCTGTGTTGGATCAGCAGTACGTGGAATAGGCGTAGTAGGTGGAAACATTACGTACGCTATGTACTCTAAATTTTAAAGTGGTAGGGATAGGAAAATTTATTAAACTTGTTTAGATTGCTCATAATTACAATATGTGGCTAACACACAATTGGTAATAGGGACAGCCCGCTTTAGCTAACTGGGCAGAATTTGATCATGTACGTTCATGGCGTCTCAGTATTCCATCACGCTTAGCGCCTCCCTTGCCTAGCACGTGCTGCCTGCTACTCCTGTAACCCAATAAGCATTGTGGTTCTATTCCTATGTACAGGTATAATTAATTATACACACCCTCCAATATCGCGCCTTCAATGAACCACCTGTTACGACTCTATGGTCTAAAAAAAATGTAACTCTATGGTCTAAAAAAAATGTAACAGAAAGAAAGTGAAACCAACAAATCAAGTAAAATTCAACAAGCAATTTATTTCTAGATAATTAAGATGAAAAATCAAGAAGACACTTACAGTAATGTGTATTCAAATCCAAATAATCCAATAAGAATTAGTGTTCTAATCACAAGTCCTAAATGTTCCAAATTCACGGCTGTATCCTTGAATGTTGTGATATGCCAATGGTCTTTAAAATTCTGATGTACTAGTAGTCTTTAATGTGCTGATATCAAAATGAAGTACTCCAAAATATCTCTGAGTAAGTTCACATAAATTCCAAAATCATCAATTAAAAATCCAAAATCCAAAAGTTTATGAGCACTATTATAATCCAATGAATATTTTAAATAATTCCTATCTTAGAATGTAGAATGACTTTCCACAACTGTAATAGCTCTTTACAAGACTGAGAGTAATGTCAAAACTGAAAACTGTCCACTAAACATGGTATATATAAAGATTGGTCACATGACAGAATGTTCTAGAATCTGTGTTATCTTAATGGAATTTTACTTGTATGGACATGACTTTTTACACATAACTCTAAGGATTTTCCAGTTTTATCTGTAAACAAAATCAACCTTGACCTCAAATTTGGTAAACATTATGTTTATCAAAACTATGCTTGAACTTAAATTTGAAGTAAACAACCTAATTCAAGGACACTAGTTAAACATGTTTTTCCTGATAATCAACATTAAGATTAAAGCAAATATTAAAGTCAAGAAACATTTATAATTTCCTAAAAGATCTATAATTTTATATAAACATCATACATAACACCTCCCCTCATAAAGAATAAGAAAGATTTATGCAATAAAGCTTTCTTTTGAATATACATCTAATACTATAATAACCAAACTTACATAAGAAAATATCTTATGATACTGAACTTAATTACATCAAGCAATATAACATTTCTATGTACGTGACAGTGCATCTGCAATCACATTGTCTTTTCCCCTGATGTGTCTGATGTCAATGTTATATTCCTGCAATATTAAACTCCATCTCAACGATCTCCGATTTTTATCTTTCATTTTGTTGATGAAAGTAAGGGGATTGTGATCACTGTACACAATAATTGGAGAAAGAGCTGAGGTAACATACACTTCAAAATGCTTTAAAGCCAATATCAAAGCCAAGCATTCCTTCTCAATTGTGGAATAATTTTTCTGGTGCTTGCTTAGTTTTTTTAGAAAAATAACACAGGGTGATCCACACCACTTTTGTCTTCCTGAATCAATACTCCACCAACCCCTACATCACTTGCATCAACAGATAATTTAAATGATTGGCTGAAATTTTTTGCAGAAAGAACTGGTGCATTCTTAAGCATGGCCTTTAACTCGTCAAAAGATTCCTGACACTTGTCATACCAATGAAATTTGATTTTCTTACTTAATAAACTTGTCAAAGGATCAGCAATTTTGGAAAAATTTGAACAAAATTTCCGATAATATCCAGCCATACCTAGAAATCGCATCAATTGCTTTTTATAAATTGGTACTTGAAATTCAGAGATAGCTTTGACCTTAGCTTCTATAGGTTTAACTTGACCTTGTCCCACAATATGTCTTAAAAATGTGACACAAGCATGGCAAAACTCACTTTTGCTCAAATTAATTGTCAGATTCGCATCGCTGAGTCGATCAAAGAATTTTCGAATGGTTTCCAAATGATCTTCCCAGGTGTTGTTGTAGATAATGACGTCATCGATATAAGCGTCACAATTATCAAGACCAGATGTTATCATGTTCATCAGACGTTGAAACGTTGCAGGCGAATTTTTCATTTCAAACGGCATAACTTTATATTGATAAAGTCCATCTGGAGTTACAAATGTTGAAATTTCTTTTGCCCTTTCCATCAGTGGAATTTGCCAGAATCCTTTTAAAAGGTCAAACTTGGTGACATATTTCGCATTTCCAATTTTATCAATGCAATCGTCCATTCTTGGGATTGGAAATGAATCTGTTTTGGTGACACTGTTGACTTTTCTATAGTCAGTATACATACGGAATGTATTGTCTGGCTTGGGAACAAGAATACATGGTGAACTCCAGTTACTTTTACTTGGTTCATTGAAATCATTCTCCAGTAAATACTGAATTTCTTTCTTCAAATAGTTCTGTTTGAGAGGATTCATCTTATAAGGATGCTGTTTCACAGGCGTATAATTTACAATGTCAACGTCATGATAAATTTTACTTGTTCGTGTTGGAACATCAGGAAACAAGTGCTCACAGTCATGTAATAGCTGTTTTAGTTCATTTCTTTCCTGTTGTTGTAGATGTGAAAGTTTCTGGTCTAGATTGTTCAATATTTCTGAATTCCTAAGATTGGTTATACCAGAGTCACAACAGTCTGATTGTATTCCATCGTTGATATCTTCACTGTGTGGGACAGGTACAACAAAATTAACTGAATAATTAGCTGCGCTATCTCTGTCAAAATATTCCTTTAACATATTTATATGACAAAGTTTTTTCTGTTTCCGTCTCCCAGGAGTGTTAATGATATAATTTAAGTCATTTACTTTCTTTTCAACGGTATAAGGACCATAAAATTTAGCCTGATGAGGATCATGAGGTATGGGAAAGAGAGTCAGAACTTTGTCACCAGGTTTAAAATTCCTTTCTTGTGTATTTCTGTCATACTTTAATTTCATTTTTGACTGGGTAGTGTGAAGATTAGTTCTTGCTACTTCACAGGCCTTTGACAACTTGTATTTGAAATCAGAGACATAATCCAGAAGATTAATCTTTGAATCTTCGTTTGAAAGAAGTTTCTCTTTCAATAATTTAAATGGTCCACGGACAGTATGACCAAAAACTAGTTCAAAGGGACTAAAACCCAACGACTCTTGAAATGATTCCCTAACAGCAAACAACAACAAATGAACACCCTCATCCCAATCCTTTTCTGTATCAAAGCAATATGATCGAATCACATTCTTCAAAGTTTGATGAAATCTTTTCAAAGCACCTTGACTTTCAGGGTGATAGGCAGAAGATTTAAACTGTTGGATGCCTAATTCATGCATAACTTGTTGGAAAATTCCAGACGTAAAATTTAACCCTTGATCCGACTGGACAGATTTGGGAAGGCCAACAAGTGTAAAAAACTTCACCAAAGCTTTCACAATAGTTTTAGTTTTTATATTTCTCAGAGGAATTGCCTCTGGAAATCTTGTAGATGCACACATGATGGTCAACAAGTATTGGTTGCCTCACTTTGTCTTAGGTAAAGGACCAACACAGTCTACCATTATTCTACTAAATGGTTCATCAAATGCAGGAATAGGTTGCAAGTGAGCCTTAGGTATTTTCTGATTGGGTTTTCCTACCATTTGACAAGTGTGACAAGATCTGCAGTATTTAGAAACATCACTTTTGAGTTTTGGCCAATAAAAATGATTCAAGATATTGTGATAAGTCTTACGGACTCCTAAATGACCAGCCAAAGGAGTTTCATGGGCTAAATTAAGAATTTCCTGTCTATATGACTTAGGAACAACAATTTGATAGCTCACTGACCACTTGTCACCAGCGGGTACCTCAGGTGGTCTCCATTTCCTCATAAGGACCCCATTTGTCACAAAGTAACACACTGGAACTTGTGTGGCTTCAGTTTCACTAATAGCCCTCTGAAACAAACAAGATATCTCGGGATCTTGCTCCTGTTCAACGACAAGGGATTGTCGTTTGTCACCCTGATTAGAACAAAGAGAATGAGTTGCCAAAAGAGGATCACTGTGATCAATACCGTTTGATTGATCAATACCTGAGGAAAAAGTGACCTCATCAAAAGACTGACCAATACATGTGTCAGCTAAAGGCTAAAGGAATAATATCCTGATCAACATCACTCTCAAGAGCTCTTTTTGCCATAGCTCTAGTAACTGCACAAGCAGGGTACAAATCAGGGATTTCAATTTCGACAGGATCAACTTTCTGATCCAAACAAGGCTTGTCAGTTACAAGTGGATTAACCACAACCTTATCTCCAGCTTTGTCATTGCCTAGTAATAAATGAACACCCTCTATGGGTAAAGAAGTCACTGCCCCAACAGTCACAGGTCCAGAAACTAAGTCTGATGCCAAATTTACACAATGGAGAGGAACATTTACAAAGCCGCACTCTACTCCCTGAACAAGAACACTTTCACTTGAAGAAGACTCCTCAGACAAAGGCAAAGTACCTGATAATAAAAGACTCTGAGAAGCTCCAGTGTCCCTTAATATTTTAATTGGGATAGGCTTGGAAGAATCACCAATAAGTGATATAGAACCTTCTGACATGAATGGTTCATAAGCCTCCAAAATAGAATCAGACTGGGGTTTGTTTGACCCAACAAATGTATTGCCTTCAATGCAAGTCTGTGACCTTGACCTCTTTGAAATAAAATGCATTTGGAAAAGCTCTGTCTTTACTCTGTTGCTTATTTTTCAACTTGAAGCAATCAGAAATGACGTGCCCTTGCATTTTACAATAAGTGCACGTAGAGAGAGATAAGGATTTCTGATCAGTCTTATGAGATGTCTGATTCCTAACAGTTGTGCTGGTGTGAAATTTGGAAGTACTCGTTCCAGATTAAAATGGTTTTTTACCAGAAAACTGCTGAGAGGACGACTTATTGCCAAATGAAATTTTGTGAGTCAAGGAATAATCATCAGCCATACGAGCAGCATTTTCCAAAGTTTCTACATTCTGCTCGTCAAGATAGGTTTAAACATCACTATGGATGCGCCTCTTGAACTCTTCAATTAATACGAGCTGTCTGAGGTTATCATAATCTTGATCAACTTTCCTGGCTGAGCACCACCTATCAAATAGTTGTTCTTTTTCCCTTGCAAATTGGACCAGTTTCTTTTCTACAATTCCTAAACCTTTGTCGATATGCCTCTGGTACCAACTCATAAGCTTTCAAGATGTACTCCTTAACCACATCATAATCAGTGCTTTGTTGTGCTGACAGTGAAGAGTAGACTTCACGAGCTTTACCAATAAGAACACTTTATAAAAACAAAGTCCAATGCTCTCTGGGCCATTTCAAGTTTTCAGCTATTTTCTCGAAATGAAGAAAATATTTATGTACCTCTTTTTCCTGAAAAGGGGATACTAACCTAATATATCTAGTAACATCAAAACCTGAACTTGTGTTTAAAGGAGTGGAGTGTGCTCTGTTTGCCAGTTCTAATTCTCCTAATTTAAATTGCATTTCCTTTTCTTCTCTTTCTCTCTCTCTGCATCTGTATCTGCCTCTCCTCTTTCTCTCTCTCTCCATCTGCATCTGCCTCTCTTCTTTCTGCATTTGTATCTGCCTCTCTTTTTTTCTCTCTCTCTGAATCTGAAGCTTTGCCAATTCTAAATCCATCTGGTTCTTTAACTCTAATTCCCTTAATTTCCTGTCAGAACCAGATACAGACTTTCTCTTTAAACTTAAAGCACTACTATTCAAAATTCCCTTTCCTACTCAATATTGAATTAAAATAATCTTTATCTCCTGTTTTGTCAATGATGCTTTCGCCTCAGACAGACTGTATTTTCTGGCAAGTTCGAGCAAGTCATCATTTCTCATTCACTCTAACCCCTCCAGGGTAGGTTTTGAAATGAAATTCTGAACATTAGATGCCATTGTGAATGCTTGTAGGTTTCACACAAAAAAAATTATATTTAAAATCTTTGCCAAAAACAAAAACAAAATTCCAAGACAAAATCAATATGAATTTCAAAGATAATTTTAATATCTCTAATATGCTTTAAGAAATTCTATCCCGGAACGAGCCCCCAATTTCTGTAACGACTCTATGGTCTAAATAAATGTAATAGAAAGAAAGTGAAACCAACAAATCAAGTAAAATTCAACAAGCAATTTATTTCTAGATAATTAAGATGAAAAATCAAGAAGACACTTACAGTAATGTGTATTCAAATCCAAATAATCCAATAAGAATTAGTGTTCTAATCACAAGTCCTAAATGTTCCAAATTCACGGCTGTATCCTTGAATGTTGTGATATGCCAATGGTCTTTAAAATCCTGATGTACTAGTAGTCTTTAATGTGCTGATGTCAAATGAAGTACTCCAAAATATCTCTGAATAACTTCACATAAATTCCAAAATCATCAATTAAAAATCCAAAATCCAAACGTTTATGAGCACTGTTATAATCCAGTGAATATTTTAAATAATTCCTCTCTTAGAATTTAGAATGACTTTTCACAACTGTAATAGCTCTTTACAAGACTGAGAGTAATGTCAAAACTGAAAACTGTCCACTAAACATGGTATATATAAAGATTGGTCACATGACAGAATATTCTAGAATGTGTGTCATCTTAATGGAATTTTACTTGTATAGACATGACTTTTTACACATAACTCTAAGGATTTTCCAGTTTTATCTGTAAACAAAATCAACCTTGACCTCAAATTTGGTAAACATTATGTTTATCAAAACTATGCTTGAACTTAAATTTGAAGTAAGCAACCTATTTCATGGACACTAGTTAAACATGTTTTTCCTGATAATCAACATTAAGATTAAAGCAAATATTAAAGTCAAGAAACATTTATAATTTCCTAAAATATCTATAATATTATATAAACATCATACATAACACCCCTTAGTGGGGAAACCATGCAGCGATGGAGGGTTGTGTAAACATCGTCTTTACGCTTTAACGTGTCAAGTGTGTTGAAAGCTGGCAACACACTTGACCACAATTAAATAGTGTGCTTTGCACACATCTTAACCCCCCACTGCGTACTTCGCACGCTTTAGGGGTAAATAGACGTACATGGTCGAATGACCGAAATCGTCTCTAATTCAAATATCAATCAATCAATACAACTGCTTGCGGCAGTGTGTCCACTCTGGACGGACATTTTTTAATGATATATAATTTGTGTCAAAAAGATTGATTTGAGCAATAAATAACACTCTAAAATTAAGGGCTTATTCTGGTCGCTTGCCTTTAAGCACTGTCTTTAAATTCCTTGAATTAAATTGCCAAGTTTAAGCACTGTCTTTAAATTCATTGAATTAAATTGCCAAGTTGTAACATAGCATATAAAGTCAATGTGGGGTAGAGAGGCATTTTGTAATTGCAATATTTGCACCCAAACCCACCCACCACTAAAACCAATAGTATTTTATAAATATAGCTCATTTGTAAAAGCCGTTATTGTAAGCAAATGGGACACGGTTCTTGAGCAGTGTACTTGATACCGATGGAGTATCCTTGTGGAACAAGTTAACTAAAGACATTATGCGTCTTACAAGCAATGAATTTATTAAACCAAAGACATTCTGCGTTTTACAGGTAAAGAATGTATTAAACCAAAGACATTCTACGTCTTACAAGTAATGCATTTATTACACCTCATTAAATTACATGTTGCACAAGTGTCGATAAATGGATGGGATTGGTGGATAGATCGAAAGATACGTGGATGGATATATGGAGGGACGGACGGACGGGTCGGAGGGGAGATGAATATTGATGGGTAGATAGGTAGATAGGCAGATCTCTCTTTCTCTCTCTCTCTCTCTCTCTCTCTCTCTCTCTCTCTCTCTCTCTATATATATATATATATATATATATATTAATTTATTACTAATTTGACATAATAGATCCATATTCATATATATCAAATTGTTTTTCAATACTCCCCCTCTCTCGTTGATATACATATCAGCGTATTATCAATCCAATGGGGTTAATCAAAGGAACATTTGATCTTAAGACCTGATGCTTAAAAATTTACAAAATTCAACCATTATTTTTATAATAAAGCCTTAGGAATAACTTATAATAATAACAAATGTTAAATATTTTGAACGGTTTCATTCCGAGAATTCAGATATATTAAAATATTTCCTATAATATTTTCAGATAGTTTTGCAATAAATTGATCTTCTTCGTATTTAAATCTAAAATATAAGTGTAAGTTTGAGTCGAAAATATGTGGCCAGCGTAGGGTTTTATGAATCCTACAGCGGGTATCAAATAGCAGATTGAGTCTTTATGGCGAAGTCGCCTGCGTGGTCACATGGGATTGACCTGTCCGTAATTGCGATCGAGTAGAGACCTAAAGCCGGAGAAATTCTTGCCGCTCTGGTAGCAAGGTGTATCTTTTAAGATGATATAGAGGCACTAAGTAACAGCTGGGGGTGACGGGTGGGTTTGTGTGTGTGTGTTCCTTCTCCATCCCAAGGGAAGAAACCCACTCCTACCCACTGGCCCCTTAACCATGATGAGAAAACGGTTCGGGTGATAGACCGACACCAACAGAGCGTGAAATAGCAAGTAAGTGTGTAGAGATATATACATATGACGGAAGTTCCGTTAGAAATTCCAAATAAATGAAACAGTGGCAAAAGTGAAGAAACAAAAATTGAAATAAAAATGCATGGCCAACAGATGGCAGAATATAAGGGACTTCTACAAGTGAAGACATGGGTACATTTTTTAGAACTAGAGAAAGAACGTACTAAAAAAAAAATAAAAAAAAATGCCTACATTCTTTAACTTTTATCTACACGGTATCGGGGCTGCATATGTGACATGAAATGCCATAGGTGTGGCCAAAACGGGCTATGAATCCAGAAATTGTCAACCGCTTCCTAAGAAGACCTTGATACTTAATGAGGGAGAAAATGCAAAGTAAATTAAAATGATGTTAAGGATGAAATTCGGGAAGTATGTGAGGACGAGGGAGTGAAATCCCCCACACCCCAACTACCCAAAGGGAACCAAATGGAAATAGCCACTCTCACCCTGAAAGTGAAAAAAAAGAGGATAACAACAAGGTTGGGGAAGGATAAACTCCCGCCCTAACAAGCTAATAAGAAGGGAAAACCAAAGGAAAATATCCCCTCCAAAAGTGATAAAGAAGGGAAACGAAAAGGAAAAGATTCCCATCCCAACTGCAATTCAAAGAACATACAAAGAATAAATAGAAGATGGGTAAAAAATATTACTCCAGGAAAATCTGAAGAAAGAGCTCAAGTAAAAAAATGAACAAAAGACTCAAATAGAAGGAAAGCAAAGCAAAAAACAACAGGGAGAGAAAAACAAATAAGAAAACGAAGACAGAACAAAAGGAACAAAGGCGGGTCATCTTACTCCCACCCCTCAACCTTCGCAAAAAGTAACTAAACAATGTGACCCAATCCTGAAGAAGTAGGAAAAATGCTAAGGGAAATGAAATCAAGAACGGAAACAAAACAAAGGAAAAAGGAACAAAAAAAAACAAATAAAAAAAAAAAAAAAAAAAATACAAACAAAAAGAAATCAAAGAAGAAAATTGATACTGTATGAAGTAAATATTAACCAAGAACTGGTAAGATGAAAGTCTATTAAAATGGTAGGAAGATGATAAATGATGATAAATGATGACAAATGAAGATGATCAATGATGATAAATGAAGATGATAAATGATAGAATGGTAGGAAGATTAATAAACAACGACATCAGAAAGGGATCACACTGAAAGGCACAAAATGTTGGAGCAACAACAGAAAGCAGAACCAATAAACAAATAAACTGAATTAAGATTAATATTTAAATGAGAAAAAATAGACGCCAAAACAAGACAAATGAAACATAGATAAGCCAAAGAATCTAAGCCCAGTCAAACTTAAACCTGAAAGGACAGAAATAAAGTTTAAAAAAGTAACAGAACAAAACCTTCAATCAAATAGCAAATAGCAAGCATACAAAATAAATCAAAATACATGTTTTCATTGCCCATGTAGAACAATATTTCAATCCATTTGTACTTACAAATTTTGCAAAGAAAACACATTTTCAATTTCATTCGTACTAAAATCATTTCAATCCGTTTGCACTTTTACAAATTGAAGAGTCACATTAAAGTGTTTTCAATTACGTACGAGCTAAAATCATTTTCAATCCCCTTTCAGTGACAAAAATTGCAAAGAAACCCAATCATGTTTTGAAAATAATTTTCAATCTGTTTGTACTTTAATTTCCAATATACATGAGAACAACATGGAACACAAATTTCAGTTTATATATGTATGCGATAGTATCGTGTTACATATCGTATCGATGGCAATTATCGTGATACTTATCGCGATACAAAATAGCTGGCGATAACCAGCTCAAGTATCCACTCTGCATGCGTACATATCCGTGCATGGGTGCACTCTGTGCATACACGTGAATACATACATAAATTTCAGTTTATTTATGTATGCGATAGTATCGTGTTACATATCGTATCGATGGCAATTGTCGTGATACTTATCGTGATACAAAATAGCTGGCGATAACCAGCTCAGGTATCCACTCTGCATGCGTACATATCCGTGCATGGGTTCACTCTGTGCATACGCGTGGATAAATGCGTGTGCGGATGCAAGGAAAGAAAAAACAAATCCAAAACATGATATTTTAGAGGACGTGAGTGTTAACCCGCCGGGCTGTCCCTCAACCCACATGATAGAAAAATCTTTCATCCATATGTGTGTATGGGTATACCCTCCCCCCCAAAAAAAATAAAAATAAAAATAAAAAAAAATAAATAGAAATAAATAAAACGCACTTACAAGCACGCACTCTATAGAAACAAATGCACTTAGACAACTTTTTTTCTATATAGGATAGATGGTACAAAACTCAAAACAATTTGATCTAGTTAAAGCCAGTCCCATGACACGAACAAAAGGATGTAACTCCGACAACATTTATGCATACATAAAAAATCATCCCATATATTAAAGGGGACAGCAATATATGTCAGAGAATAGACCCTAAGGGCAAATGTCACGAAAAATTTTAAGCTCAGTCTATAGTACCTAGTAGGAAGCAGTGATGATGGCGGGACTTATCCTCCTGTAGGAGGAAGAGGGCTGCGGGCTGCTGCTGGAGCAACCGACAATGGAGATAGAGACGTAAGGACTGAGAGGCAAGGAAACTCACGCAGTGTAGTGGTCCGGTGGTGGGAGTATGAACCTAGAAACCCAAGCAACAGGGGGTGGTAATTGGGGGTGAGCATACCATAAGCTTTAAAGAAAAAAAAGAAAAAAAACCCCACGCGTCTAACCCTAGTTACTGGGCTGTCTGGTCCCTCGGTCCCCCCCCCCACGAGGTCGCCATAACCACCAACCCACCGCCTCTGGTAAGCCATTAAACGACATATCTTGACCAGACAAGATTTGTTACAAAATCGTGGCTATTGGTAATAACTTTTCATTTGAAAAAGTATTGTGTTAAGATATACCAACATGCCTGTAGGCACCAACATATGTTCTTGGAAACTATTGGGAAGTGTTAAAAAGTGCGGAAAAAGCTGCATAAACAAATTCTGTAAACTACACCTGCAGAGACTTCTCAGAGGAGTAGGCACTTACGCTTGTATCGTGTGCGGGGTTACGTGTGAAGGCAAGGTACGTCTGCTGCGTGCGCTGCGAGGGTGGAACTGTGCTATCGAGGATCTATAAGGAGAAATTAGAGAAGAAAGAAATTACTATTAACGAGGAATTTCAGCGCTTGCCTGATATCAACTGGTAAGATTTCACATTTAGTTCGTTTTTATTTAGAAATTTATACCAGTAAAGTATACCCATTAAAAATGCATCGCACATATCAACAAGTCAAGGGCATTACGCAGAGAGTATGAAAAATTTACAATAGGAACCATACCATCATACCCTAGAAGCAGCGAAGAGCTGAAGTTACTGGAAGAACAAGTTGACAGATTGAGGGAAGCTGATGCAGTATTTGAAAAATATAAGGAAGATGCGCGAAAAGCAGAAGAAAAGGAGAGGAAAGCAGAGGCGAAGGAGCTTGAGCGAGTGCGGGCAGAAAAAAAAGGAATTTGCCCGACTTAGCGCTATTGAGCCCGAAGAGCCCGAGAGTCCAACAAACCAGCGACCTCAACAAACCAGCTGCGCCTATTCCAAAAGGCTTGGACCTGGGATGGTACCGCAGTTTTCACAACGCCAATGATGAGATTGGTGCCGACGGGGCGGCGCACGTGTTCAGTACATTTAGCTTGAAATCGGGGACGTCAGTACCCTGCGCGGGTACAAAGTACGAGGCAAACGCCTCATTTTGGACAGCATGATGGACGACGAGCGCTCAGACATCATTCTTAGGCATCTTTCAGCAGGCAAATAATACTCCATTTGAATAAAGGTTCTTAATCAAGGCCAAAACGAAGAATGAACCGTGATGGACAAATTCGATCCAGTGAGGGCAGAAGCGCGTAGGAGGAGTAGGAGGAGGGGAAATGGCCACAATCACGCGCAAAGCAAGGCCTGGGCTTCTCACCAGTATTTACAGGTCCTACTATGAAAACCTTTATCCGGTGGCAGCAGTGGTATACGGTATCAACAAAATGCGGGAGTCCGACCCCAGCGGTTTGGCCCCCTCAGGGACGGAGACCTCAACTGTGTTGCTCAGCGTATAATGGAATTCTTTAAAAATGGTACGCAAGGGAACGACCTGACAGAGGCCTGCCACAGGAAGTTGGAAGAGTGGGGGAAAAGAATATGCGAAAGAGAAGCAACCATTGACGACGTTGCCAACCTGGATAAAGGTCCCGAACGCTTAATAATCTTGAGGAACATCGCTGGCGGAGACATCTACAACAGTGGAAAATACCGCGCGTCAAGGTGGCGAGCGGTCGAGCTCATCGTCCACAGTGGGCACGCGGTCAGCAGACACTTCCTTTTGCGGAAGTGCGTGAGATAAAGTTTTATGATGGCGATGTATGGAAGGCTATCCGGGAAGCCAAGAGAGACGAACCAAAGGTTGTGTGGGTTCTTAGCGGCTACACTGAAAAACTAAATCCCAAGCTGGTGGAGCAGTTCGTGCTGGTAGATGACAGGTGTTTTAAAACACAAGAAAAACTCCTCATACTTGGAACGGTATGAAATGACTCGCTTGGCGATTAACGGGTCGCTGCTGGTAACAGACCTGACTGGATTCGCACAGCTGCACTCAGGGGCCTTTGCATTTGGCTGCCATCCAGTAACCCTTGCCTGGTTCGGTCGCCACTTTAGTACGTCAGTAAAAGAGAGAGGTTATCCGCAACGACCGTGGCTGGCCTATCATCGAACTGCTGAGATTTATGATTGATAGTGGCGTGCTCACGAACCTCGAGGTGGCCGAGGCTATCGTTTCATATAAGAAGGAGACAAATGTCTGGCTACCAGAGGACAAGGAAATGGGCCAAATTAGCATTGGCAAATTTACAGCTGGCAAAGCAAACGATTGCAAGCGTATGACACGAAGGTTAGCCATCAGCCTAGGGGTATTGGACTTTGTAGTGAGCACCTGCCGCGAGACGAACTCGTTAGTTGGTTATGACAAGTCTCCGTTTGGACCCGTTATTATGTATTACAATGGCACTCATCTGCAGTACTCGCATATCCGGGCGTCCATGCTTGCATCCGTGGGTATCAGTCTTATCAGCGTGTTGCAGAGGTTTCCCACTGATGCCATGCTGGTTGTGACGCACCGCCTTTCCTACATCAACGGTGGCAGAGGCTCCGGAAAGAACACATGTACTATTGGCCTCTTCCGCGTCCGAATATCGCTAGTTTTTACCTCGTCCCACAGGTTTGCAAAAGAGATGCGCGTGAGGGTCGCCTATGATATATTCTTTCTATGGAATGGTAGCGCCGAATGGACCCCAGAACGCATGGGACAATACTTCATTCTGCTGGTCATCATCTGGGACTAGATTTACACAGTTCCTCACAGCATTCTCGAGATTTTCCTCCGGTGGCTTGACCAGCGGCGCGTCTAGGTTATTTTCTGTGGCGACCAGGACCAACTCCCGCCCGTAGACGGAGCGTGGCCGCATGACAGGCTGAAAGAGCTTGCGGAACGTACCAAGTCTGGGGCTGGAAAATCAAACCGCGGCCGACGGATTTTTGCGCGATGCCGGTAGGCAAATCTGCCACATGGCCTGCTTTTTGAGTCACGCCATGGCAACATCTTGTGAGACTTTAGCGCCTTCTGCCAGCCTTTTTACCCCTTGTTTATCTATCTGACAGAAGAGGTAGTTTGAGCCAGTGAATGCGATGGAGTTAACAAGCGCCCCTCCAACCATGAGAGCAAATTGAGCCATTAGGTGGATTCGGTGATATTAGCAGGAATGACGCCTTGTTTAATTAGCATGCCCTGTGTCCAAAGGGAGAGCGCTGTGATGGTAACTGTTTTTGCTGCGTCTTCGAAATCGAGACGCACGAGGTCAGCCAGTTTCATTCTTAACAACCGTTTGGCAATCATTTTATACCCCGACCTCAAGGAATGTCAAGCACGGCGCTATAGTATGGTACATTTCTGATGTCTTTATCGTATGGTGGTACAGACATCTTTTGTTTTCTGCTGTGAAGAAGCACAAGAACAAAAGACAAGCGTGATTTCATATGAAATCGGTCTGGCTGCTATCTAATAGAAGGCACAGGAAGCTCATGCGTTATTCGAACTTGTGCTTGCTGCTGTTCCGCGCTTGTCGCTCGTTTCGCAGCCTTCTGCCTGTTTTAGCTGAGTTAACACACGGTCCCCAGCGTTCCACCAGCCGTACGCGTGGAGGAGGCCTGCAGCAGCCAGAACTACAACGCCCCAGAGAACATAAGACGGTATTTCCTGATCTTTGCTTTCCGTCCCAGGAGGTGCCCCGCTTAGAATGCATGCGTGCGTGCCAGCAGTCTCTTTTTGGTTGTTTCATCTTCACTGAAACGTGGCGTTTTGGCTTAGAGATTGGAGTCACTTTCTGTGGTGGTTCTTGCACGCTTGACGGTTGTTTCGGCGCATTCCCGCTATTTTGAGCTGCACTGAATCCATCTTCGATTCTGCGTGGTGTTCTTTTATTAAGGCGACCAGTTTTTAAAGAGAGGACATCCGACCAGGATATTTTACCATAGTAACTTGTGTTGGTTCCTGTAGAGGTTCCTTTGTCGGTTCATGTGGTGTTTGCTTTGTCGGTTCCTGCTTCAGTGCCAATATAAGTGACGCTTGCGCAGATAACACCTTGTCGGTCCTTTCAAATTTCTACATTTGTGCCGAGATGACGGGAACAATAGGGACGACGGGCTGCAAATCCTTGTTGATGATCATGTCTGCAGCAGGAGGGATGGGGCAGTATCACTCCGTACTTGAAATACAGGTGTGCGTAGATGGTCGTTAAAGAGATTTGAATGACCGGATCATTTGTTTTAGATCGTTTGCGAACTGATCAGTGTTGTCGATCGGCGGAAAGCGGCTAACCGTCACCGTATATAGCCCAAGCAAAGACGTCCGCAGCGACGCTGTCAATATAGCCCCTAGTTTAGCTTCGTGTAAGGTATGGGTCTTGGCGACCTTCTCATCTTTTATCACCATGAGGCCGTCAAAAAAAGTGAGATGGCGACTGAAGTATTCTTTTGCTGCGCCGGAAGGTGGTCACGCAGATGTCGCTCATTTCGCCTGTTGTGGTTCACGAGGGTCAGTAGCCGCGCGATCAACACTCGTGCACACACCTGCTCTTGAGCTGCAATCTTCTGGCTGCAATTGGTCTACAAATCCATCCAACAACTCTTGTACATTCATGTTTGGTGTCTAGACTACTTGATTTGCTTTAACAGCAGCATTTGCCAGAGACATTTAAAAAAGGTTTTGGATGACATGGCTGGTTGCGCGCTTAGCACTAAGTTGCTCGTATAGCATACCTTACCAACCACGTTTGAACCCAAGGATTCAAACGTGGCTGGTAAGGTATGCTATACGAAGCTGCATCATGCTAAAGCAACGATAATGCGGTGATAGTGTCAGTAACAAGCGTGACCGGGAACACATTTATATTATCCGGTCGGCTTTGTTCACATAAATATTTTCCAGAAACTATCGTTTATGAGAAAGTCATATGCCTCAGCCCGGCTCTCAGGCTCAATGACAGCACGTCTCTGAATGGATCTTTGTCCTTGCAGAAATAGAGCGCGATCCAGGACATCTGCTCACGAAAGTGCTTTGGTGACAGCGTTGTTTTTCTTTTGGTAATAACCCAAACGCTGATTCCAGCATGGCAACTTACATAGGCGAGTTTTGTGAGAGCGTTTCCTAATGCCGGACGATAACAGAAAGAGTATGGTGGTGCCCATTTTGCTAAAGCAGGGAGCATGTCATCCAGATCATAGCCCTCAGGGTTGACAAGAAATACTTCCTCGTCTTTTTTGCCTCGTGTCTACGGCCGGTTATAAGCCTTATTCAGGCCAATAGAGGGCAGATAATGACCAGTCAAACCATCGTATGCATCATTAATACCAGTTAAACCATTGTATGCGTGTGCGATAAATTCAAGAAGAAAATATCCAGAGTCGAAAACCTTTCGGTGGTCAATAAATGCACAGTATAATTTCTCGTTTCAATACAAAAAACAGATCAGCTAGACATTTAATATTTTCAAATATGATTATTGGTATTGTAACCCTTCTTCACATAACAAACCAGTATCATCTAGATAATGATTGAATCTGTCATTTAAAATGGCGATACAAAGCTTGCCAAAACAATTGAGGATACTTCTGTCTTGTAGACTCAGAGTTAAGTAAGATCTCAAGTAATTCTTTTGGGCAAAGTTAGGTTCAATATGTCTGGTATACACTGGTCGTATCGAATTATTTCTATCTTGGAAACGTTGTAGTGATGGAACTGGAAAGGGTTTTTATCAACAGCTCGTTTCACGACAGCTTTATTGATGATGCCAATGAAGAAACATGTAGGGAGCTGACACTGGAACGCATGATCTTCGATCTTGGATCTGAGTCTAGCGGCAATGCCAAAGGTTTTGACTTCCACTATATGGGATACTTAGCTGTGTTTTGGGTCAGAGCGTGACTGATGTCGTTTCCTACTTAGCAAAGACATCGATGCGTCGCACATAGAGTCTTCTTCGATGTTAGATTTGTCCTCGTTTGCACGAGCCATCAAATAGAACACTGCGCTACTTCGATTCAGTCTCAGACGTACATCCACACCATTCAACAAATACTTGTTTTCCAATCACAGGTCCAAGTGTAATTCATTCATCATTTGTAAACTACGCCCTTCTTTGATTTTCTTTTTTAGGTCGTTAAATTCTATGTCAAAGGAGAATGATTTTGCAACGGTTCCACGGGAATGTTGTGATTTGAGTGGTTGTGACCGGAGTTTACCTGGCTACCGTTGTTGCTACAACTGTCAACATATTTCAACGCGAGCTGCTCCAATGACACAATACACCGCTAAGACCCGACAGAACAAGACAATCTGATTTTTAGGAACACGTTCTCCACACCACACCCACTGTTCTTGTTTTTGCTTCTCTATTTCTCTAGCTCCTGAAATGATGAAGTGGAAGAAGGTGACACAATGTTTAAAGACATGTTCATGGCTTCTGCTCCTTTTTATAGTCAATGAGCTGCAAAGCTGCAATCCAAGTATCGAAACTAGGTGTATATCATAAGAACGGCCTTTGACTTCTTTAATGCGATGTTTTCCAACGTTGTATGTTCTTTGACAGAGAATGCTTTCGATATCGTACACGTCGTCGTCTTTATTGGTCACTCTTTATAACTTGGGTAAATAAAGGGTTCATTTTAAAGTATCCCCGTTCATAGATTCTAATTTAAAAGACAGACGGGTGACGTCCATGAACGTGTCCTGTCACACACTACAATTATGACGTCTAGTTGGGTTAATATCCCTTTGTCTAAAGTGCGTTTTTTTTTTCTCCAATGCGTACCGAATCTCCTGTGTTGAACACTTCTTTCTTCTTGGATGTCTCACATGTTCAAAACTATCGATCAAACGCTGCCACTTCATTTTGGTTAGTCACATGCTCTGGTGCACAATCGATACTGCGATGGTATGCTTGAATGAAGGCTTTCTCCAGACGTATGTTTACACATACATTCTTTCAAGGCTTCTTGGAAATGTTCCACAACACTCGCTTTGGTTTCAGGATTTTCAGTGGTGAAAAATGAATGTCTTTTGTTTGCAATTCGTTTTAAAATTGTTCTTTGAGAAATTCAGAGCTGTTGTATGTTTGCCATATTATAGAGTGTCAACCACTTTTTTTCTACACGATTTACAAAGCTCGCACCAACTCTAAACCTGTTTTGGAAGTCAGTGGTACCACCCAAGCCGATTTTGAAAACACATCAATCACACAAAACAAATATTTGTAACCTTGATTGTACGAAGCCAAGTGGGAAACCTTGATTGTACGAAGTCAAATGGGAAACATCCGCTAACGCGGCTTGCCATTGATGATCGATTCCTACTACCTTCGTTTGACTTCTTGGAAATATGCTTCGAACTGGTTTGTGTAATGTGTACGTCGATTGTTCCTGCAACCATTGTAGTACATCCTGCAGACGTACACTTTCGAGCTTAGGTTTGGCTGCAAGATACAATTTTTGAATTCCTCCGTAGCCAACCGCATGGGCATGATTGTAGTAAATGATAGCCAAAAGTGCGTCCATACTGCTGTTCAATAAATCACTCAATGTTCGATCCTCCTAGATTCTTTTGGTATTTTGGATTGCGATGCTTTACGTGTCCCACAAGCAATAGAAGCGTACAAGGAGGTCTCCACAGATTGCATTGGTTCTTTCTTCTTGACTCCCTTTTTCACTTCTGTCTTCACTTCTGAGGGTGTTTACATCATCTTTTTGACCCAGGCATTCATTTAGTGTCCAACCGGTGGTGTTGAAGTTTGTTAACGTGGCTGCAACACTTTGGAGAAAAGGTGATTTAGCAGATGGGGTTTGAATCTTCTAAAACTTCTACTCTCTTTTTCTTTTCCATACTAGTGGCAGCGTCTGTTGTCGTCTTTGTAATTGCTGTTTTTTCTTCGGTCTCCATCCAATGTTTTTGAAATCTCCAAGAGTACGTTTGGTTGTTTTGTCTAAAGCTTTCTGGTGAAACAGTTGAAGACGTTTCCATATTTGTCCGTACAGTTGCATTTTTCTAACAAGTCGGACTGATCCATGAACAATTGTAACACTTGTTAATAGTTCGCCATCTCGTAGAGATAAGGATTTAACGGTCAGTGAGGTATCTAATGCTTGTACTGGAGTACCATCTAGCTTTTGGAAGGGACTAGTGTAGCACCCTCATAATCATAATTCAGCAATGGAGATCCTGATTGTTTGTTGAAATAAATTGTGGGCAATGTAAATAATAATACAGTTGCGATGATGTCCTTTTCGCGTAAATCAAAGTTAAATATCTTCTTCATTTTCCCGTAACATGTCATCGAAGATGACGAGATGTGTTTGATTACAGTCCGACACGATCCCATAGTCTTCGCGAGGAATACCTTGTACAAACCAAATTCATTCTCCTTCACTTTCTTTCATTAACGGGTAAGCAGATTGACATTCTTTGTAACGCCACACGATGCGTTCTAGAGGACGATTAAACAAAAATGGTTTGCGTTCGATCAAACGTTTGACAAATTTTGTTTTGCCCGACCCGCTAGGTCCATCAATCAACATATTAAAGGCATGGGGAAGACACAGTGCCTCCTAACTTTGACGAGCTGATCTTTCGTCAATCACGTTGAGAACAGAGGACCAAGTCATAACTCTAGAGTTGTTTTCAAACTCTGAGAATAAAACAGAGGACGCAACATTTTATACAGAAACACATTTTTAATTGTTGCTAAAAGAGACAATGTGGGGTCATTCACATCACATTGTGATGGAGTGTGATGGATTACGGTGTAAACATTCGTACACCACTTTTGCATAGTGAGCCACTTTTCGTTCCCATGCGTCGAATCCAAGACTTTTCCAGTCGCGTGAATCATTCCAGTATACAATCTGTTGATGTATATTACTAGCGGCAAGCATTTATTGGTAAGTGTGAAATGTAGTGAAAATACGACGAAAATCTTCTTCACAGAAGAGTGGATTTGTATTCATCATTAACAGCATGACTTTCCACATAATCATTTTTTGTTAACAGACAAAGCTTTTGTCGTCATATCTTTTCATGAAATAGCGATACATGCGCAAAAGCGAACATGCAGGCAAAATAAATCCAAGAATTACAGCCATATACACACATGAACGACACATCGTCTCAGATTCAAAGGAATAGTATCATCTTGTGGAATGAATTCTTCTTAAAGCACTTAGTAATCATCTAAGTCTTTGATGGTTTATTGACATCCTACCATGTGTACAGAAGTCGTGACATCGTAAGTTTTATAACACCAATCGGATGTTAATGGTCGATTCTTTTAATATATGCTCGTGATTTTTCAATGTCTGACCATTTGTACATTTTTTTGTCACCAATCATCCTTCTTATACTATTCAGATGCCAATGGTTATAAACTCTATGACACTTAGATTGCAATTGTTCTTTGCGTGTCGCTTGAAGCTGTACAAAGTAGGTAGTGTAATTGCGTTATCGCAGCTCCTAAGGTAAACTATAAATCTTCTCTTCTAAAGTATCAATGGAGATACTAATCAAGACCGACCATGAGAAGGTAGTAGCAGCGTGGAGACCATCTGGCATATTGAAGGTAAACGGTATTTTTATGCTTCCTTTTGTGGATTTTAACATCACAACTGAAACACTGTACTTGGTCTCCTTGACCCAAGTATACAGATCCTGCTCTACTAAAGATTTGGGAGTGGGCCCATTCAGATATTTCGGCCATTTCACTATAAAGGTGTTGAATCGACTAACAAAACCACAATAACAGCGCAATGCCACGGAAACAAGTATTCTTCTTTTCTACCGTTTTTTTCGATGAGCTTGTGGGGTAAAACGTGGATTGTAGCCGCATGGAGGACATCCATAGACTGGCAAGTGGAGGTCATTACTTTTTAGAGTGGAGCAAGATCGTGCTGCGTCACTCTTGTCGCAGGTCAGAACATCACTCTTGAGAGGGTCACAGCATCAGTCTTGTCACTGGACACAACAGCTCTTTTGCAATAGGGTACAACATCCATTTTGTCGCAGGACACTCTATCACACTCAACTTCATTCAGCTTTTTGTAGGGTTCGTCATGTTTTTCTCTGTGAAAGTCATCTTTCTGGGTGGATGATGGTACCCGTACAGTACAGTGTTGTCTTCGGGAAGTCGCATACTTTCTCCAAGTGATGGCTCACCACTAGGTGATCTGACAAACATACAATCTTGAGTTTATAAGAAAAGGTCCTTATGTTGACTTGACTTTAAGGTTTTTCAACACGTCATAGTTCACGACTTGACTGGAACGTTAGTTAAGTGTCAGTCCTTTCACATTGCATTAGTATGAAGTTTCCATCTTATCTCGGTACTTGTAGCCGTAATGTTTGGGCCCTAACCCTAACCCTAACCTTAGTTAAGTGTCAGTCCTTTCACATTGCATTAGTATGAAGTTGTCCATCTTATCTCGGTACTTGTAGCCGTAATGTTTGGGCCCACCACAGGCAAAACTCAGAATAGTATCTTCAAGATGTTCGTCGGTCCACGCTCTCAAACGTTCGTTTTCAATGTAGGGATAATAACTTCCAGGTCAGGTCGATCTATGCACATACAACTATCGGTGTCAATGTAAAGGGCGTGGTGCCCTAAAGGTTCCAACACTGAGTACAGTTTTAAAGGGGCATTGGCTGTCACATAAGCAATAAGGATCACGTTGGCAAATTCGTTGTGTTGAACAAACTCGTTGACCTCTTCATTATTTACAATCACATCTTCGCGGATGATTTAGACGTGTTTGATGAGTTTTCTTGAATCGTCAATTAACTAAAAGTATTGACTTGGATCCACCGAGTATTTTGTATTGGCAATCCTGGGGCGCTGAACTAGTTTTACCCACAAACAAATTAGCCCGACTTTCGCAAAAGCCCGTCTTCCTTTGTTCAGCTCGACGTGTTCCAATTCTGTGCCTTCTATGGATTGGTACCATAGCTCGAATTGGTCTTTTTCTTCTCGGGCGTGACACCAAGAGGGATATCCGCTCGCTTTTTGTTTCAATTTGAGAAACTTGTTGTCGTATCCTGAAGAAAAAAAATGAATCGATTCGAGACGTAGTCCTGTTGGCATTGTTTTGTGGTAGGAACAATGCCGTATTTCGTATACTTGTAACAATTTGTTTCCACACTATAGAGCATGAAACAATTCTGCACTCACCCTCGTTCCTGTCAAGGTGCGCTCTTGGTCATCGAGACGACATGGATAGTGTTGCTCACGCGTTACAGATAACACATATGACACAATGAAAACATCATTTTTCCGTTGCAGTGATGAGGCCACACGGGATAGTACAAGTCCGTCAGGGAAAGAACTTTACATTTGATTAGACCTTCCTACTGGCGAATGTGTTCGACATTGATGTGTTCTGTCAAAATGTCATGGTGACCTGTTGGTAATCGAGCATATTTACAGACCCATGGGTACAATGAACACACGTTGATACACTTGATTGGTTTTCCTTGAGATTCGTATGCCCGGTACAAGAATTTTTGTCGCATTGATCTGTCCTCCAAACAAACTGTCGCCAGAATTCAAAGATTCGATGTCTACCATATCGTAGTCTTTGATGATGCGTCGAGATTCTGGGTCTGTCGATCGTAGTCGTGTTCCCACATTTCCACCACGCGGTATTCTTGAGTTTGCTAACTCGGACGTCGTTGGTAAGTTATTCCGTACAGATCTTCAATGATCAAGCTTGTATAGGGATTTTTCAGTTCTCGGTCAGAATAACACGTGTGACATCCATGCCATTGACATCCGTAAAATTATTACAAGATCTGTGGGTTTTCCAAATCCCAACCATCGGCCAGGAGAGGACCGATCTTCTTTTATCAACCGTTTCTGGCATGTTGTATCCGCTTGTTTTGAGTTTTGCACAAGCAATGTAACCAACTCAAAGCCTTGGCCGAATACCGACGGCTCACTGATAGATAAGATTGAGGTGGTACAATAGCTAGCATATTTTCGGGCTTGGAATTCTTTCGGTACACCAATTCACAAATATTGGCAATGGTAGCAGCTTCTTTTAGTGGATCGAAACACCCGTGCTTGAGGAATAACTCACAATTTTCCATAACAACGTCGTAGATTGTCAACATAGGATCAAACAACACTTCAGCATCTCTTCCTGAAAATCCAACGGATCCGAAATAGTGGGCTTGGTATCATGCGTAGAAAGCTTCCCGCTGCTCCGCTCGCATAGAGTCTGGGTCGTAGTAGTGTGCCTCAAACAAACATGGTAGCACGACGCATTGATTTTCTTCGATATTGAAAAAGTAAGACAAATATAATTTAGCCAGTTCAGTCATTCCGAAAGTTTTGAACATTTTACTCAAATGCATATGCAAATAACTCTTGGAATCTGCAACACCCCATGGCACCATCTCGATCCTGTTACCGTATAAAGCCTTAAATTATACTGCAGAAATTATAGTTATACTCAAGCTTTGAACTACATTAAAACCTCTCAAAAACAAATTACACCATCTTTTCGGATTCCCTTTCCACATAGAAAGCCTTGTAAAATATTAAGGCCGACAACCCGTTAATATTCCAGATATTACAGAAACATGATGTTCTCATACAATCTGGGAAACTATTCTGTACTATTGGCTGCCTAGTCATATTGGCATAAAGGGTACTGAAAGGGCAGTTAAAGGCAGCCTAGACTGTCCTGCAGTCACCCGTTTCAAATGGAAGATTCCATATACTCACCTCAAATATTTTATAAATCATTATGTTCGTCATACTTGGCAAAGATGTTAAATGATAACTCCATTAACAGACTTAGGAACATCAAACCCACTATAGGAGAGTGGCATCCCTTGTATAGAATCGAAAAAATGATTTGGTATTGTGCCGATGGCGTATCGGACACACATACCTGACTCATGCATACCGCCTGAAGGATGAACCTCGACCAGAATGTATACCCTGCCAGTGTCCACTTACAATGGAACACATTCTCGTCGAGAGTGTCCATTTCCACCCTGTGAGACAGAAGTATTTTAACGTGAACTGCTTGAAGAAACTGTATGAGGACGTACCACCCGAGAAAATCTTAGATTTTTTAAGGGAATGCAGTTCATACAGCAAATTGTAATCATGGTGTAAGGATTGTACATGTGTTACCATTATCTGTTATTTTATATACATTTTACAGAATTTTAACATCTTTACGTTTTTATATTTTATCTTGTTGTACTTAATTTTACATTTTTTTGGAAGAGTTTAACTCTCTAGATTTTTTGTGGAATCCATTTTTACATATTTTGAACTTAACTTTTGTTGGCACTACATAACCACGTTTGTGCTGATGGGCCGTAAAACACTACTACATAAATACATTAAATTGTACTGTTCCCACTTTTATGTAAATGATCTTGGCTCCATTCATCGTGATTTGTGAAAATTCGGTTCCTTTTTCTGAAAAATATTTTTTAAAAAGCTGACTGTCGTAACCCGAGAAATTGTGAGCCATCACTGTAGCGTATTGACGACAGTTGCCGTAACGATTGACCTCTTCTCCGCCGCAGTTGTCAGTGTGGTCCAACAACTACTTGATCAGGAGGAGAGTTGGTCCACGAAATACCTTTTCGCGCCCATCTAGGAACAAGCTCCAGTTCCGACAGTGATAAAATAAAGGTTCGTAAAATACATTCATGGCAAGCTCGACGAGAGACACAAACATTAGGGATATGAATACCAGTGTCTTGGGAACATTAAAAGTATAAAAAGATAAAGTCCGCGCGAGGGTTCCGTTTCTTTTTCTTTTGGTCTTGGTGATCCAATAATTCGTTTCTTCCTTGAGATATCGCTGTATATAACACTAATGATCCAAATCAACGAACTGATGACAAATAGGACATCAAATATGAAAAGCTTTCGAATTGGTACAAAAATTATGTCTACATTTTGGACGGGCTTCCAATAATTCACAACCATTTTTCATTTGTTGGAATTGCTGCATTTGATGTCGGTCGTAACACGCTTGACTCACAAATGTTCGTCTGGAAGTGGAGCATGAAATAATTTATTTTCCCTCGGGAACACTAGGTCTCGACGCTAACCAGCCACGACATCCCTCTCCACAATGATCATGTTGCTCGCGATTGTTGAATCCTTTGTCAAATTTGTCACAATAGTAACTGTATCCTACAAATCCTTTGCTATTGGTAATGGCGTTGTAATGATTCTGGTGATAATAGACGTGAATATATTTTCTGTCTGGAAAATTGGGTCATCGAAAGAGATCTCCGCGGATTAGTTGAGAGTAAACTTTCAACGTATAGCAAGGGACTAGCACTTCTTGAATTTTCTGCATTTCATGAGATCCACACAGGGTCTCTTTCTAAATCCCAGCTTGTTCCAAAAAAGGGTCTCGTTTTCTCTTCATTTTTGAGGCAAGTTTGATCTTCTAATCCTTCCCATAGACTCTTCCATTCTGGCGTATCTGTTTTCTCTGCTTGATCTCTATCCACCACGATAACGTGAGCTAAACACATGTGTTGTTGGTCGATGTTGATCTTGACTATACTTGGTTTGCTAGTTGGGTGTTGATCCAAAGATAAGACTTTGCATCGTCCGCTGCTCGACGGAGGTTAAACATGAGTTATATGGAGCTGGCTTTTGTTAAACTCATCGTTCGATGTTTGTACGTGTTGAATTTTGTCCATGATTTTGGAAGGTGTTGATTCAGCAGTTTTACTAAATTCAATCCAGACAGAAGATGTAAAACTGCCGCGAGTGAAATCGCAAACGATCTTGATCCTTACCTCGGCACTGTCGTTTCAACTCATTCAACATAGACTCCAGTAAGTCCTTAGTAAACGCAGTGGCTGTCTTTGAGGGGACTTGAGACTTGAACTTTAAAATTTGAGAGTGTAAGTGTAGGCGGTGGTTCGAAATTTTCTGAAAGTCACCTTGAATGTGAAAAAATCCTCAGGGACTACCGCACGACTAACTCTTTTGGACGATCTTGACTCTGACAGTGGTAATACATATAGATCAATCATTTCCTCTTTACAGTCGCTGCGGTGAACTTCTGTCAATACTTCTTTGATGGTCTTGGGTGACAAAGAACGTCGTCGTCGTCGTCGCTTTGTCTCTGGCTTCTCCTGGGAGTTGTATAATCGTTTGATGACGGTGGACTATTCAAGTTTGATTTGACTAGGGTACCTCTCTCTTACTATATATAGAACCTCTATAGAAGAGGATGATATCATTTAGTTCCACTTAGACTTTCAACCTGTGAAGATGGAAGAGCAACAAAAGATCACACTTCTTGTGAGAGATTTACAGAAAGTGATTCTAAAATACACGACGTCCAACAAGACCAATGGAGAAACTCAACACTAATCCCGAGTTAAAATTGAAGATACCATTTTTATCTGTCAAGAGAGAGGACAGTGGGCTACAGAATGTCCACAACGCCAAAGAAAATGAACATCAAATAATGGGGGAACCTAGTCCCGAGACAAAAGTAAAGATATCTGTTATGTATGTTAGGAAAAAGGACATTGGTCTTCATAGTGTCCCGAACGTCAAAGGACAGTGAATAAAGAGAAACAGGATTAAAAGAAGATATTTAAAAAGAAGAAACAGACAAAGAACCCATTTTGCTCTAAGAAATTCAAAGCAAACACTATGAAGAAAAAATGGACTTTTGCGAAATGACGTGATTAAATTTGTATTGTGACTCCTATTTCACGAGAATACACCAAACGTGAGTGAAAATAAAAAATGTCTTTTTTTGTTTTCATTATTATTATTATTATTATTATTATTATTATTAAGATATAAACATATCTTTTAATTGCCAATGATTGAAAAGTATCACTATTCTGAGAGATATGGGTGGCCCTGAAAAGAACCATTGGGTTGAATAAAGTCTACAAAAATAATGGACACATTAATAGTTACAACTGTTTTAAACCTTTTCCTCGTCAGAGCCCCATCTCTGCTGTTGTTGCTTAGGTCTGCTGCCGTCTTGGTAGTAGGAGTTACTGTGGTAGATGCTGTCGTGGAGTGTTTGGAATTATTTGGCTGTGTAGGTCTCTTTCTCTTAGGCTTGATCAAAGAAGATTCATACACTGCACTTAACTGTTTCACTCCTGTCAGGATCTGTTCCAATACACTCACGATTTCACTGCTCTCACACCGTTCACCACTCATGATCATGGTTTTAATCTCTCGTTTCTACTTTTCTACTTCTTGCTTCCGCCTTCTGACTTTGCACAAATCCTTGAAACTCTTCTTGTTGTTTCATTTTAAGGTCGTCGTATTTCGGCAATGGTAACGATGTAGCAGGTGCTGTAAAAAATGTCTAAGATGACAAAAATTTGCACAAAGCCAAATCCAATTCCATTTCATTCTCTGGAACAGAGGATGCCATCGGTGGAGTAGTACTACTAACAGCGTTAGTAGACTTGTCACTCAGGGTATAGGAATCCACTGCAGGCACACCCCAACATACAGTCTTTGGTTTAACTCAGTCATGTGTACTGTACTTAAACTGTTCCACACTGTGACCATGTGAATCGTAGAAAGGCTGTATGACGTGCGTGTATATATATATATATATATATATATATATATATATATATATATATATATATATATATATATATATATTAAAGGTGGGTTGTAGGCAGTTTAGTTGTCCTCCGAGACGTCTCGTAGGCAGTTGAAAGGTTTTCGGGCAGATGGAATCCTGCCCACTAAGCACGTCGTCTCTTTCTGCACTCTTGCCAAATATATCGATAAAATAAAACGTATATATCCTCTGCTAAATCTTTAATCTCCGACAAACAGTTATCTGTAACACAAGTGATTGCTTTCTTGCTATTTATTTACAATTTCTTTAGTTTTGAATTGAATTAAATAATATAATTTTAGTTACCTCCCATCAACACTAACGCTTTATTTGCACCGCGAAAGATTGACCCGGAAGTAATACATTTCAAATTTGTCTACCCGTGATCATGTGAGGGATCTCAACTGCCCAGAATGCGATTTGGAGGATGAATAATCTGCCTATAAGTCGTCTACAACTACCATACAGATATACTATTTACTATTATATAAGAAGTATTCGACAATTATAATTCTTAACATAACGCATATTTAGTGATTTGTGATTTATCTATTGAAATATCGCTATTACTGGTCCAAAGTATTGTAGAGCCAGTGCTGGCCCAAAAGACAAAAGTTTGCGATGTTAACTTAATTTACTGAGAGGGTTAGCAGGTGAAATACAAGTTTCGTCACTTTTTTTCCGACTTCATAGTTCTATCACTGAAGTAACAAATAAATGCCACGACATAATCGTCTTTCACTCTACCGGTTATTTTATACAAAAATAAAAAACGGTATGATCGCTCCTGTTGACTGTACACTATAAATAATACTCTGAAAGTTTGGAGTATAAGGCAGATACAGTGAATGATTCCAACACACAGAGTTAGGGGTGGGGGGAAGAGCGATACATTTGGAAAAGGTTAATAGGAAAAGAATTTATTTTGGTGGTAAATAATCCAATAGCCTTTTTCTCCCTTATATATGTACATGAGCTGTTGTTTTTGGTAATAGTCATGACATATCTGAATCAATCAATTTGCAAAGTCATGCTTGGAAATCCTATTTTTGGTAGGACTACACAACATTTATTTTAGTCGAGGCAAAATACAGTTTGTATCCAAGTTGGACACCAAAGGGAGTTCCAGTTGCATTCCACAGTCTATGATCTTGCCACTTACTAAGACAAACCCTGCATTTGGAAATTACTCGGTGAACTGTCCACCATTTTTTGTGCCTGATTCCATGGACAATCTTCATACACTGTAATCATTTTGCTGGATGGACTTATTAAAATTATGGATATGGTCCCTTATAGTGGTCATTATATTCGAATATACTAAAAAATGTATGGTTTGTACAATTTGTGTCCAAACTGGAATTGTGGTTTTCGATAAGAATAGAAACAATGTCAATATAAGCTCATTTTACACTTACGATAGACGGGTTTTAACATGACGCCATCGCCTGCCCATTACGTGAGTAGTAGTTCAGTGGTTAGTGTGCCAGACTCATAATGATTGAGTTGCCAATTTGATTCCTACTCAGATTAACCAGGTTGGCTTCTTTGAGTCTCAGAGCAAAGCACTTCACTTGGCACTGAATAGTCTAAATGTGATGATATGCCTTTATGCACCATTTCCAGCCAACCGACTTGGGTAATTTATGCCCTTAATCCATGGCAGCTTAAGAAATATTACTATTAGGAGTACATTTATTAGCAAGAACAAAGTCTGACAAATAATACAATAAGATTTACCATGTCATTAGACCAAGAAAGGCTTTTATTTTTTTTTAACTTGGTTCCAGGTCTCGTTTTAATAACTTCTAAAGATCTTTTGATACATACTTGTTCTCACAACTGGTAGAGTTGCCAGGTTGCACATGCTGTTTTTGTTTCTTTTAAGAATTTCCTCCTATTTTTTACTCTGATAATTTGAATATTTTATCCTGTCAGAGCTTCATATTGACAGAACACCGGTGCAATTTCCACATCATTTCTTCATTTGTCACACCTGTTTTTATGTTCAGGGGCGCTCGTGATTCAGCATGGAATCCTCTCCTACTCATAGTCAGTCACTATTTTATTAAAATAACCTTGTACTTTACCAGTTTCATCTATTTCTAACAATTTACTGTTTCATCCAAAATATCCTAAGATTTTGTACTAATGAAATGACATAACATACTTCCCTAGTCTTGGTCACTGAGATGTTTGCTTTGTGTCTGCCTTGCTGTATCTTTGGGCAAGGTATTTAACTCCCATTGCCCAAGCACAATAAAAACTTCATGTGTTGATATGCCATACAACACCAAACAAAGTCTGGTACATTTGCCTGTAGCACAATAATGTACGTTTAACATGATCAACACTACACATTAGAATGAAAGAGCTTTTGAATACGGCTGTAACGTTGTTGACTCTTTTATGTTTGTAATATTTAATCCAAGTATACTTATATTTAAGGTAAAATTTATTCATTCCGCTGATAACATGGTGACTTTTTTCATTATTGGTCCACGCAACAAATTGTTGGCAGGTGTCAGCTTTTTGTGTATTTTTCAGTTGTTTGATGGGTTGTCTGTTGGTAAAATATCATGCCAGTGAGATTGTTGTCGGCCATTACTGTCCCATCCATGACATCACTTTTAGGTAAGTTGTTTTAGACTATGAGTAGTGTTCTAGGACAACTCATCCGCAGCCACTTTGTCCCCAGACAGTGTGTCCCTAAACAAGTCCTCCACAGGGCAGTTTGGCCCAATTGCAGATATTATCAAATTGAAACACAGCCTCTCAGGAACTTTGATGCTGTGAATGTTGAATAAAGATAGATTATATAAATAACTGTTATGATATATTATGTGATTTCCAATTTTTATTTAATAATAATAATAATAATAATAATAATAATAAATTTAATCATGAAGTATTTTCAATAATAGGGAAACATAGATATTATTTTTAAACATTTTAATTGATCTACCTGTCTATCTGTCTTTAATCTATCATATTTTGCTTGTATACACAATACAATATCAATAACAAATATGTTTTAAACATATTCTACATACATACATGTCAGAGGTCCTATTTGCCACCTTAGTGTCAGTCACTGGACATGAGGTGCCCATAATTATCCCATGCAGTTATTTGGCCATCATATTTTGCCAATTTTCTAGACTTGCCAAATCTATATACTTTTAACGATTCCATAAAGGTCTTGACTATTGACATTACATCAGACATTTCGACTAAAATATTGTATTTGCTCTTTTTCTTTGGATGCTGTTTGTTTTCAGACACCAAAAATTAATAGCCAGCGTAATTTTTAATGCATTGTAATTTTCAGATGCTGTATTACAAAACAATTTTTCATCTACTTACGTTTTCCGATTCAATCTAGAGAGAACTGGTGTTTCATAAACGTCTCAGTGCATTTGTCAGTAATTAAACAGTTGAAATTTGATTTAATCGGTCGTGAATAGGTGTTGAATTGTCTCAGAAAATATTGTTGCTTACTGGGCAAGAAATATTGAATGTAATCATTAACTTACCAATAACTAAAGTAATTTTAAATCCTTTGTGTCAGTTGTCATGAAAGATTGGCCCCATGGTCTTTTTGTTTTGACTGCCATTTTTGTGCAGGCCACATGATCTTTGATTCAAGACAACTAACTGTAATATCAGTATTGTAATTAGCAGCCATGATCACTTATTTTATATTATTAAACAACAGATCAAAGAGTCGGTATGCATCAGTAAAATTATAAGGATTCTTGAAACAAAAGAAAACAAAATTATCCTTGTTGTCATTGTTATGTACAGTAAAGTAAGGGTTGTTATTGTCCTGTGGCTAAATAGCAAGTTCTTTACCTGACATGCAAGTGCACTTGAAAAGAAAGAAAAGAAGACTGATGAATTGCAAATATTAATCACACTCATAATATTGATTACATTGTATATATTGTTAGTTGCTTGTGGCATTTATCCTTCCTAAGTTTGCATCCAACACATGACCCTAAGGAGCCCTCTCACAATTGTTGCTTATGACTGATTGTCATACATGTATTGTTACTTTTGATACCATAAGTATATACATTTATCAATCTTAAATACCTTTAGAATCATAATTTATTCAGAAATCATCTTATTTACTTTATTTCATTTTTGTTTCACGCAGTGAATACATTTTAGTGCCTCTGTAGTGTATACTTTTACTATCGTTAATTATGTAGCATTGGAAAGTGTGAGATTACTAACACAGTGGTTCTTTTGTAAAGTACACATAAATCTGGGGCTCTAATACATGCATAACTGTGTTTTCTGGCAGATGGACATATATCAAAAGCAACTAATTGGCTTGTTGTGCCTGTTTTGATTCATTACCCTGCACAAAAAAGAGAACACTTTGCATTGTTGTGTGTCAAGGATAGTACATTATTATAGTGCTATATCATTCCTGGAGTGCTTTGTTTTTCCTGTTTGATTTTGGACTCCAAATGAAGTAATTTCATGTCTTTTCCATCTGAAAACATGCAGGAAATATGACGTGTAGGCTAGGCGCTACAACTAGCTTTTATTAATGAGCAAAGTGTGAGTGTGGCCTAAGGGACTGACCATTTAATTTTCCGGAGGGGGAGGGGAGATGGGTAACCTGGGATTTTATTTTTTGCTAAATGTTCAGTCCTTAAGACCCCTCTTGCAAATAGAGCCTTTGGTGATAATGTGTATGATCTGCTTGGTGATAATGTGTATGATCTGCCTTGTGATAATGTGTATGATCTGCCTTGTGATAATGTGTATGATCTGCTTGGTGATAATGTGTATGATCTGCTTGGTGATAATGTGTATGATCTGCTTGGTGATAATGTGTATGATCTGCTTGGTGATAATGTGTATGATCTGCTTGGTGATAATGTGTATGATCTGCTTGGTGATAATGTGTATGATCTGCTTTGTGATAATGTGTATGATCTGCTTGGTGATAATGTGTATGATCTGCTTGGTGATAATGTGTATGATCTGCTTGGTGATAATGTGTATGATCTGCTTTGTGATAATGTGTATGATCTGCTTGGTGATAATGTGTATGATCTGCTTGGTGATAATGTGTATGATCTGCTTTGTGATAATGTGTATGATCTGCTTGGTGATAATGTGTATGATCTGCTTGGTGATAATGTGTATGATCTGCTTTGTGATAATGTGTATGATCTGCTTGGTGATAATGTGTATGATCTGCTTGGTGATAATGTGTATGATCTGCTTGGTGATAATGTGTATGATCTGCTTGGTGATAATGTGTATGATCTGCTTTGTGATAATGTGTATGATCTGCTTGGTGATAATGTGTATGATCTGCTTGGTGATAATGTGTATGATCTGCTTGGTGATAATGTGTATGATCTGCTTGGTGATAATGTGTATGATCTGCTTTGTGATAATGTGTATGATCTGCTTGGTGATAATGTGTATGATCTGCTTTGTGATAATGTGTATGATCTGCTTTGTGATAATGTGTATGATCTGCTTGGTGATAATGTGTATGATCTGCTTTGTGATAATGTGTATGATCTGCTTTGTGATAATGTGTATGATCTGCTTTGTGATAATGTGTATGATCTGCTTTGTGATAATGTGTATGATCTGCTTTGTGATAATGTGTATGATCTGCTTTGTGATAATGTGTATGATCTGCTTGGTGATAATGTGTATGATCTGCTTTGTGATAATGTGTATGATCTGCTTTGTAATAATGTGTATGATCTGCTTGGTGATAATGTGTATGATCTGCTTGGTGATAATGTGTATGATCTGCTTGGTGATAATGTGTATGATCTGCTTTGTGATAATGTGTATGATCTGCTTGGTGATAATGTGTATGATCTGCTTTGTGATAATGTGTATGATCTGCTTTGTGATAATGTGTATGATCTGCTTTGTGATAATGTGTATGATCTGCTTGGTGATAATGTGTATGATCTGCTTTGTGATAATGTGTATGATCTGCTTTGTGATAATGTGTATGATCTGCTTGGTGATAATGTGTATGATCTGCTTGGTGATAATGTGTATGATCTGCTTTGTGATAATGTGTATGATCTGCTTGGTGATAATGTGTATGATCTGCTTTGTGATAATGTGTATGATCTGCTTGGTGATAATGTGTATGATCTGCTTGGTGATAATGTGTATGATCTGCTTTGTGATAATGTGTATGATCTGCTTGGTGATAATGTGTATGATCTGCTTGGTGATAATGTGTATGATCTGCTTTGTGATAATGTGTATGATCTGCTTGGTGATAATGTGTATGATCTGCTTGGTGATAATGTGTATGATCTGCTTTGTGATCCAATTGAAACACCTTCATTTCCAGTTTTCTATTTCTGCTCGGTGATCCGGTTGAAAAACCTTCATTTCCAGTTTTCGATATCTGCTCGGTGATCCGGATGAAACACCTTCATTTCCAGTTTTCTATATCTGCTCGGTGATCCGGATAAAACACCTCCATTTCTAGTTTTCTGTATCTGCTCGGTGATCCGGATGAAACACCTTCATTTCCAGTTTTCTATTTCTGCTCAGTGATCCGGATGAAACACCTTCATTTCCAGTTTTCAATATCTGCTCGGTGATCTGGTTGAAACACCTTCATTTCTAGTTTTCAATATCTGCTCGGTGATCCGGTTGAAACACTTTCATTTCCAGTTTTCTATATCTGCTCGGTGATCCGGTTGAAACACCTTCATTTCCAATTTCCTATATCTGCTCGGTGATCCGGATGAAACACCTTCATTTCCAGTTTTCTATATCTGCTCGGTGATCCGGTTGAAACACCTTCATTTCCAGTTTTCTATATCTGCTCGGTGATCCGGTTGAAACACCTTCATTTTCAGTTTTCTATATCTGCTCGGTGATCCGGTTGAAACACCTTCATTTCCAGTTTTCTATTTCTGCTCGGTGATCCAATTGAAACACCTTCATTTCTAGTTTTCTATTTCTGCTCGGTGATCCGGTTGAAACACCTTCATTTCCAGTTTTCTATACCTGCTCGGTGATCCAATTGAAACACCTTCATTTCCAGTTTTCTATTTCTGCTCGGTGATCCGGTTGAAACACTTTCATTTCCAGTTTTCTATATCTGTTCGGTGATCCGGTTGAAACACTTTCATTTCCTTTTTTCGATTTCTGCTCGATGATCCAATTGAAACACCTTCAATTCCAGTTTTCTATTTCTGCTCGGTGATCCAACTGTAACACCTTCATTTCCAGTTTTCTGTTTCTGCTCGATGATCCAATTGTAACACCTTTCTTTCCAGTTTACTATTTCTGCTCGGTGATCCATTTGAAACACCTTCATTTCCAGTTTTCTGTTTCTGCTCGGTGATCCAACTGAAACATTTTCATTTCCAGTTTTCTATTTATGGTTTCTCATATGAATTTCTCTAATGAATACGTTAGCAGAGAATAGAAAATTTAGAACAATAAAATCAAAGAAAGCAAAGAAAACTAAATTTTTCTTATACAAATTCATAACTTTAAATTCATATTCAGTATTCATTGAATAAATTAATATTCAGTGCAACACATAAACAATTCCTTTGCACAGACAAAGAACACGCACGTGACACTACGCAAAACGTTTTTCCGACGTCAACACAATATATTTGTTGTTATCATTTACTCCTCTGCTTTATTAAGAAGTACTCAGTCAGTATACATATGACTGAAGCTGTGGTTGTTTCCTCCAGGCTTTGCCTCTTTCATAATATGCTCCTATAGCACTTGTTTGAGGACATTGTCCATAAAGTTGTACCGTTGGACTTTGATTGGGAATGCCTGTAAATTAAAGACAAAATAGTGCAGCTGAGAGTAAAAATTTCGTACGACCATATCAGGATATGTAACTTAACTTGGTTAAATACAGTCTTAAAGGCACCGTTTGGTTTATATGTTGTACCTTCAGTTTCTCAGGACGAAATACCAGCGCTCAGAAATCTCCACATATTATGTGATGAATCTACAGTTCCCAATTTGAAACTCCCTCTTGACAGTAAATGGCAGAGCCCCGAAAAATTAACCGCACGATTCAGGTGACTTAAATGTGCATAATTATATGCAAGATTGTGTACACAGAAATTTATGACGTAGAACACAACCATGCCACACAAGCACGGCTTGTTACAGGAATGGAAATTTTATGCGGCCGTGATATTGTACCCAAGATAACATGGGGAAGCGGGTTTGTCACAGAATAAATTGCCTTGACTTCATAATTACTCATCCCAAGTATACAGAGAATACCTAAAAGGGAATACAAACATAAGAAGAAAAAAATTTACAAAAATGCAAACGCAAACATTATATAACTGTGATCTTGACCCCACGTTTAATAGGATGAGTGGGTTTGTAGCAGAATGGATTGTACTTCCAAAGCTGTTAATGACGCCGGTGCGACTGCAGCCGTTGTCGACGTAGTAAATGTAACTGATTACGTGAGTCTAACAAAAATCCTCTTCAAATATTAGTATAGTGGTACTTTTTTGTTTGTTTCAAAAACCTTCATTATTATAAAGCAGGGATCGGATAGTGCTATTCCTCTACCAGCTACAGTACTTTATGAATTAATGTTTGTTCTATATCTTTCATATAGATTGGATTTGATAAATACTCACTTGGGGAATTTTGATTGATTGTTCATATATTGAGAGGAGTGGAACATGAAAATACATATGAGTAGCGTTCAGTTAGGTATCATTGTAAACAATCTGTTGTGGAAATTCTTCATATTTATTTCTCCATCATGTTGATATTATTTATGACACTTTGTGGGATTATGTTACCAAAGCAATAACAGGCATTTCGTTCTAAACGGATGCAAATAACCAACGACATATATTTCACTAAACGTAATGACATATAAATTGAATATTTTGTTTTTAAATATCAAATTAGGGGTTTTTGTTTTTTTTTTGCATTTTATCAATTTTCATTCAATTACATGTAACAGTGCATACCGTATTTCCCTTCATACAAACAGGAGAAAAAACAAAACGGTAAGCTCTAAAATGTCATGATTTTCTTCTTGATCCACCCTTTATAAATGTATCGACTTTCATTCAATTACATCTAATGTGCATAACGTACTTCACTTCATATAGACATTAGTAAAAACAGAAGCCATTCCATTATGCTGGTCGAGATGATTATGGCTACATGCAAAATATAATAGAATCTAGAAATTATACATCATATCTACGTCAAGATAAACAAGTGGCATGTGATCACTGTCAATATCAAACCATAACTCACAGTTTCAAGACAATTTATAACATTTCTAAATTAGAATGTTTTTTTTTTTTTACAAAAATTCAGAGACCTATTTACGTTTTTACCCAAAGTTTGATTCCCCCTCCCCCCAGCATTTAGAAAGCGTTATGACCATCGAATTATTGACTTTTTCAAAGCTAATATCTGCACTCTAAGCGAATCATTTTCTCTTGAAACATTGATAACTTGTAAACAATTGAAGTAATATGAAATTCCCTAGATGAAAATGTACTTGTGTAATTTTAGTGGAAATATAATGACCAATATTCGCGGTGCGATGCTTTGAATATTTTTCAGTATCGAACATATTAATTTTGAATGAATTCGGGAAGTTTTGTTACGTCAATTCTGGGCACGCCGAACACAGACACTACCTTCATTTGTCCAAAGATGAAATATTTAACAGATAAACTAGGCTATTAGCAAAGTTTCTATATGTATTTATGGATCTACCCACCATCTCACCACCCTACCTACGAACCCAAAAATTTTCCTAACTACGTATTTGTGCAGATAATGAGCAATATGTTAGAGAGAAATATGAACATATATAAATACATATAAAAAGATTGTTTATTCTTCCAGCAAGCGCTGTTATATTTGCATTAGGTAGATCCAGACTTTATGCATACAAACATACATTATAATTAATAATATTTCTATAAAACAGGAGACTTCATTGAAATGTCGTTCATTCTAAGCTACTAAACTGTATCGATTGTAAACATTGTTAATGCGCATGTTTTCCAAAAGGATTTGTCTAAATCGGGAATTGGTATTATGGGGTGTCGCCAGTGTAAATGAACAAAACAAGACATGCATGTTCACCAGTGTTAGCTTATTTGTTCGCTGTAAAATTGCTTCTTTACATTGGTTGCCTCATTGATCCCGCTTACTGTGATATTAAGAGTTTTTTCCCAGTAATTTTTTTTTTTCAATTTTTATTTTTTTAATTCTTCGTTTTCAATTGTTCATTTTTTTTGTTTTCATTGTCAATTTTAATTTTTAATTTTAAATTTTTACAACTTTCACTTTCATATTTTTGTTCTCGTTTCATTTTCAAATTTAGTTTTTCAGTTTTCATTTTCAATATTTCATTTTCAATATTTCATTTTCAATTTTCATTTTTAAATTTAGTTTTCACATTTCATTTTTCTAGATCTTCATTTTCAATTTTCATTTTCAAAATTTATTTTTCTTAATTTTCATTTCAAATTTTCAATTTGAAATTATGTTTTTGAAATTTCATTTTTCAAAGTTTGTTATTTGGAATTTTATATGTTCATTTTTTTATCTGCAAATTAGGCTTATAAATTTTCATATTGTTATTTGTTAAAATTTCATTTTCAATTGTTTATTTGTTAATTTTAATTTTTGATTTTTATTTTCATTTTTTTTCTTTCAACTTCATTTTTTTTCTTTCATTTTTCTGTCATTTTCAATTATCATTTTCAAATTTGGTTTTTGAATTTGAATATTTTTAAATTTTTATTTTTAAATTTTCATTTTTTTAAGTTTCATTTCAAGATTTATTTGTTTAAATTTCATTTTAAATTTTCATTTTCAAATTTCATTTTTCTAAATTTTAATTTTGATATTTTCATTTTTTAGTCTCATTTTCAAATTCGTTTTTGTTTTAATTTCATATTTTAAATATTCATTTTCAATTTATCTTGTTTTTAATTTTCATTTCAAGATTTACTTTTTTAAATTTTATTTTCAGCTTTCATTTTTACATTTCATTTTTCAAAATTTTCCTTTTCAAATTTTCGTTTCAATTCTCATTTTCAAATTTGGTTTTTCAAGTTTCATATTTTTAAATTTTCATTTCAAATTTATGATTTCTACTTTTAATTTCCAGATTTACTTTTTTTAATTTTTTTTTTTTCAACTATTCTTTTATCAAATTCCATTTTCAGTTTGTCATATTTAATTTTTATTTTCAAATTTCATTTTCTCAATTTTCATTTTTTCTAAATTTTCACTTTAAATTTTCATTTTAAATTTACCATTTTTAGTTTTCATTTCCAAATTTTGCTTTTCAATTTTAGGGTGATGATATTGCTTAAAAAAAATGTGTGCGAAACCAAAGACTGACAGAGAGAAAGTAATATTTTGTGTTCGAGATTGAAAACGGTAAAACTTAAGTATCGTAGTCTACTATATACATTAAACAGGATGAAGAGAAAGGAAGTCATGCATTGTACATGGAGTGTTTGTAATTATTATAAACAAAATTCTGTCTATCTGTAAAAATGCGAAGGGTAGTAGTGCTACACACACTATACCTACAAACATACATATGTTTTAAGATTAAGTATTTTGTGAAAGATATAGACATATACAACCCCTTGCACAGCCGCTTAGAACACTTGGAAAAGAGATACTACTCAAATGATTGCCAAATAAAAGAAACAAAATCCCTCCAATATAATGACCCCTCTTGTGTGATAGTGTATATGTATGTTTGTGGGTATAACGTGTGTAACCAATGCGATTGTTTTGAATGTCTGAGGCATCATTGCGGAGAAGAAAAAAAATAAACACCGGAGAGTTGGTTCGCATTGGTAAAACAAAACTATAAATTGGAAGATATGAACGGAAAAGTTTTAAAAGGAACTTTATACTTGTCTCAGTTACAACGAGTGACTAAGAAAGAAGATAACGTGTACGATATCAAAAGCATTCTCGATCGAAGAACACGTAAAGTGGGAAAACGTCGACTTCAAGAAATGAAAGTGCGTTGGAAAGGATACCCACCTAGTTCTGATTCTTGTATTGCAGTTTCACAAGTCATCGACTATAAAAAGAAGTAGAAGTGACCACCATGCTGTTAAACACAGCAGCTACCTCTCCTTCTCAGAGTTCCTTTCTTCAAGAACTACAAAAACAATCCCTGTGGGTGTGGAGTGGAGAACGTGTCCCTAAATATCAAATCGTCTTTTTCTGCCAAATCTTTGTGGTGTATTGTGTCATTGGAGCAGCCATTGGAAATTTGAGTTTGTAACAAGGAGATAAACAATTGTGAACTATTTTACTCAGCAGTTGTATTGGTTATCTTCTTCCCAGTCCTTCGTTGAAATATACCGGCCAGTAACAACAACAACAAAGGTAGCCTTGCTGCCAGCGCCAGTCGATATTCTTCCAATCACAACAGTAGCAGCCCTCTTTTGGAACATTTGGAAAAGCATTCTCCTTTGATAATGAGTGACTCTTCGGAGACCATAAACTCGTTTGCCAAATTATTGAAGATCTGGACAAAATGGCGCTGGCTGCTTGACATCCTCTTCCTGGTCTGAAGGAAGGAGTGGGTCGCTTGACCTTTTCCTCTTGTGGTCCTGAACAGGAGGTATCAGGCTGCTTGACTTCCCGTTCCTCCTGGTGGCTCCAACAAGAGGGAGCTGCTGCTCAACTTTATCGTCCTGGTGGCCCAGAGAATAGTGTGGTAGCTTGCTCGACCTCTTCCTATGGTGATGCTAACTGGAGAGAGCTGGATGCTCAACTTCAACTTCTTCCTCCTGGTGGCCCTGACAGGGGCTAGCTAACTGTTCAACTGCCTCTTCTTCCTGCTGGCTCCAACAAGAGGGAGCTGGCTGGTCAACCTCATCTTCATGGTGACCCAGAGAACACAGTGGTAGCTGCTTGACCTCTTCCACCTGGTGCCCCTGACATGTGGGAGCTAACTGCTCAACCTCATTATCTACTTCATGAACACTATAAATAAAAGAATAATTCCTTGTCAATATAAGATTTAAACAATCTAATGTATTTTCAAACTCTGTAAACTGAAGAACTATCACAATAAATAGTTATGGAGTACTTTAAGATCAAAGATAAAAACTAAAAGTCATACTGTAAGTGGAACTTAAATATGTCAAAATCTTTAAAAAAAAGCCAAACGTGCATCGGTGATCACGGACATGACTGACATTAGCATAGTAACAAACAGGAAATCAGTGTTATTAGGATGCTTTTATCTATATTTTTTCCAATGCTTTTGATTGTATATACTATGAAAACAATTGCTTTTAGATAAAGTTGTGTAAAGGTTTTTCTATTTTTAGTAATGGTAGCCATATCTGATCATAGATCAACATCACTTGTATAAATCTGAAGGAGCTTCAAGCTTGAATTATTTTTGTAATATCTGGTCAAATTCTTTTTTTATTAGAAGTTTCTTTTAAAGGTTTTTTTAAAAAGAAGTTGTTAAACGTTTTTCTATTTTTAGTAATAGCAGCCATGTTTGATGGAGGATTACAAGAATTTAAATTAAAAGTCCTTTATACCAGGATGCTTTTCTGTCAAATTTGGTCAAATTCTGTTGGGTGCTTTTTGAGAATAAGTCATTTAAGGATATCTATTTTTAGAAATGCAATTAGTATTTGATGGTGGATTGGCATCGTTGTGTTATTATTGAAAAATCTTGCTATAATGCCTTTTGTAAAATCTGCTGAACAGTTTCTGAGAACAATTAATTTAACGTTTCTTCCTATTTTTGTAATGGCTTTACAGACAGGTAAGCTCAATAAGTGACATGGGAAAACTGTTTTCGATCACTTATATATACCATATTTTTTAAAATATAAAAACAATAATAGAAATTAATAATCCACATATCTTCAACTGTTACTATAATATCAACACTTGCATATCTGAGCAAACTTTTATTCAGAAATTCTTATCCAAACCATCATCCTGATGTTAGCTTTAATTGCACTTACTTTCTTGTAGTTTGAACTTTGGTTTATATTATGCTTTAAAGAATTGCCAACATCATAATTATTTTGATTTTAAACAATATGAACTATTTAAACATACTGCAACAAATTAATGAATCTAAGAATTGAAACATCAGCATGCCAACATTCAGGTAGTCTCTTGAATTTGTTCCTGCAAGTATTAAGGGTAAAAGCAAATTTGATTATTCAAGACATTGCCATTCCGAGTAGCATGCAGCTCTTAAAATTAATAATAACAATAAATACAAACAGGAGTGTACTGGGTAAGCAACTCGGCCCTGGACTTATCTGCCGGACAGGCCAGGGGTTTTGCTCACACCAGTAAAACACCGGTAAAAACGGATTTTTTGCGGCGGCCCACCGGGATTTGTCCCGGTATGCCCAATAGCCAGTACACCACTGAATACAAACAAAAATGCACGGTTAGCCTGAAATTACTGACCTGGTTTTGTTACTGCAACTGACCATATAAGAAAGTAAACTTGTCTGGCTTTATAAATACATCTCTGCATAAATAAACATCTTATGTTTGAATCTTGTCAAATTTCTGGGTTAGAAACATGAAGTATCATGTAGCTAATGTTTGCTACATACTCATTAATCGATTAGCAAACTGGAGAAAAAGGTTCACTGGGTGTTCTTAATTTTCAAAATTTATGGTAGCAAAAATGTTAAAAAAAGATTTTTCATCAAGTTGCAAAACCATAAAACGGGTATCAAATTTGCCACTTTATACCTTTTATTTTAAACCTGAATTTACTTAATTTATTAAATATGTTAGAAAAAAAATGTTTATTAAGGATTGAGACCTCAGGATAATATCCACCAATCAACAAAAAAGAATCTATTTATAATGGTGTTACAGTAATAAATGATTGAACAATAATGTGATGTCTTTTTAAAATCAGCATATTTACCATTTTTATAAAATAAAACTTCAGCAATACATTTGTAAGAGTGATAATAAACTCTGCATTAAACTTGTATGATATCTAAAAGGTATACACGTATATACCATGTTTTATCAAATTACAAATTCTTATGTTGTATCAAGCCCAAGCAATCAGAAGCTAGTTTAATTAATATGCATTCATTCATGCTGTCAATTTTAAATCTGATATTGTGTCTGCTAAGCACACCTTAATATCTCTGCTGACACTGCTTGCAAAACATAATACAAAAATTCAATTACCGTTCTGAATCATGAAGTCGAGTAAAACAAAAACTTCATGCAATATCAATTACTGATAATTATTTGTTTTTATTTTGGGAACAAGAAATTCTTGACACTTTTTTATTTTCACATGTCTACAATGTTAAATGAAACTTCCTTTTTCTAACTACTTGGTAAGTACTGTCTCCTGAAAAGTATTTTTATAGCAATTTGCTCACTCAACTGTGAAAGGTCCATTTTGAACTTGCAAAAGGAAAGAAATACTACTTTATTCAATGACTTGAATACAAAATCTTCTGTTTACAGGAAAAAATATAAAGTTCAGACAATGATTCCAGATATTTATCATCTTTATGAAAATTAACAGACTGGTACCACTCAGTATTCAAATCTCCAAGATGCTTGAGATAAAAAATATCAGAGTCTGTGGCTATTTCAGCTTTCAGCAAAATTTAAATTTTAAAGGCGTTTGCTTATAATCTGTTTATGTATGACCATGGGGTGAAACCATCTTTTTTTTTAAAAGACTTTGTCCACTTAAGCAGTGACTATGCATGCAGTGCATACTGACTGGACAAAAATACATTTCTACAGTTAGGTACAGGTCTATTCAAGAAGAATTCAATTTAAAACTTATTAACTGTCCATCGTTGGCTTTACTAATTTATGACATAATATGATTAGATACATACTGATTGGATATACATGTTTTAAGTTAATTTTGAAACAACTTTGTTAGAGTCTTGAAACAATTTCTAATAAAAGTGAAGAAAATTGCTTTTCTTTTGTACAAATAAATAATTTATCACTATATCTGAAAATGTATAAGTACATACGAAGAAAATCCCAAAATGAAATAGAATAATTACTTTAATAGAAAATACTTCCAATGTACAGGAATGATACTAATTCAGAGCTGTACTTATTAACCATGCTTGTGTTTGCATTCAAAATACACTAATACTATGGAACAAGGAATATAAACAAAGTAGTATATAAACATGGTATATTCATTTCTACATTGTGGTAAAAATGATTATAAAACCCTCAGCATCTCTCGCTTTTTATCTAGAAATAGCAACATGTTTATTTGAAATACACCATAAGAGCATTTTGAAATAATGTGTATGCATACTGTAAGCAAGCAAGCACTACAATCGTAGTTAATAAATTAGAGCCTGATGGTTATTACCATTTATAATGGAACAGTGAGATTTTTTCTTGCTTGTGGTAAAATAAAATGCATCCTTGATTTTTAAACCACTTATGGAACAATGGCTGGAAATTGAAGTGGAAGATAGTCAATGTTTGATATTGATGTAGGTAATACAAACAAGTGCACTTTTCACTGCAAAAAAGTCTATTGCCTTTTTTCTCTTAAAATAAGATCTCTTAAAACATAAACATTAAGCTTTAATGTTATCATGATACATAAATATGTGCTAATCAATTGCACTCACCTACAGAACAATGGAACATCTCTGAGGTGACATGACTATACATATACAAGCAAATGTAACAATTTGGCTATAACCTATGCTTAATTGATGAGTATCATAAGTTAGAGAGGAAAATAACTGAAGCAATACTTGAAAAAACCAGTGGAAGCAACAAAATGTGAAAATTAAGTTTACCTTGGGAATCACTATTTGGAGAAGAAAAGAGAAGATCTCTTGGCCACCATAAGGCTTGTTTTCAGGTCTATATGCTGCTTTTCCTGAAAAATATAAGACAAAATTATTGCCATAATAAAAATGTATAAAAATCATATTATTTTGTTTGTGGGTGCTCAATTAACATAAACATTCACTTGCATGAAAATCTCAATGATGTATTTTTTAAGGTGAAAACACATAATCTCATGTGTGTGTGTGTGTGTGTGTGTGTGTGAGAGAGAGAGAGAGAGAGAGAGAGAGAGAGAGAGAGAGAGAGAGAGAGAGAGAGAGAGAGAGAGAGAGAGAGAGATGGATCCAGGGTTGATGATTCTAAACTTTTGTCTCCTTTTTCCCTATAAAATGTGATCAGACGAAGGTCACTTAGAGTCATCAGCTAATGAGATGTATATTTGTCATTAGTAATTTCTGGACTGCTTGAAGGAAAAACTGCTTTCTTACGTGCATCCAGAAGATCAACAACAAATATAAAATACATATCTATATCTTGATGCTGTGCACATCTGGGCTTTCTCAATAATTTTCTTTTTATGTCTACACTAAGTTATTCCAGGATTTTCAAATCCATATCCTTACACTCATATAAATTCCATTCCTCCTGAGTATTGCTGGTATTAGGAAAACCAGCATGTCACAGCGATACTTGGAGGAATCCGCATATGCAGAGATGCTACCGGGATTCTATCTAAAGGGTGGAGATCCCCCCTTGTCACCAAAATAAGGGGGGTGAGAAAAAAAAGGGGGGGGGAAACGGCCATAGTTCAATATTTACCTAACACTTAAATACCTGTCGCTCTTTCTTCCTGCTCCACTCTGTTAGAACTCTGTGGAAATCAAAATCCTCAAAAGATATCTCCTCTAGTTGAATAAGCTTTAATATGTTGATGGTTTTTGAGCTTAATCTGTTCCATATCTGTATATGAATAGTGTTCTGTGTTGAGAACCCCCTTTCACAGTCTGCTGTCTGAAGGGGCATATGCATAGCTAGCTTGAACAAGCTGGGAAACTTTTCCTTATGGTCGTTATGTACAATTTTCCACAGCTCATAGGTACTGTCTGTTGGATATCTTTGCTCCAAAATAAGATTTTTCACTAACATGAGCTCTGACAGAGTTTTACTTCCTTGAGTCAGTCCTTTGCTGACTACTATGCCAGATTTCTTATCTGTTCCATAATGCTGTATTAGGGTTTTAAGTCCATCAATGTCATAGTCTGCTTGTTCACACAGAAGTATTTTGATCAAACAAATATCCTTACTTTTTAATTTCTTTTTAGATTCTTATTTATTCAATTTATCTTAACCGTTAGAGTGCTATAAAGTTTGTAGCACAAGATCCCTGAGAAAAGAAATTAAAATTGCACTCTACTTTGAAATTGCCTGTATTTTAATTAGGCTTGGTACTTCTGCCTTTTCTACATTTCGAAATAGCGCTGAATAGGGGGTTGACAGGCATGCAGTCTGTTTTTGTCCATCCAGCATGTACACCCGACTAGCATTCAACATCATTTTCAGGTTCAAAATCACTTACTAGTATTTCCGGTAACACTTTCTCAGCTCTAATAATCTCATATACTTCAAAACTTTAAAATCATTCTCATCATCGCATTATCAGGCAGTATTTACCAAAAACAAAATCGTCATCTGCAGATGAACCATGTTGGGAGTCAGCCATTTGGGGTTTTCTAGGTATCCCGTATTTTAAACAAACATTTGTAAAACTTCCTTGATGAAAGCAAGGTTAAAAATACGATAAAATGCTTGTTCCAGGGCTCAATGTGCCAATCAAATTTAGATTAACAATCATTCATGTCAAGCCGAAATACCCAGATGTGTAAACAGCTGCCAACCTGAAAAAAGACACATGACCTATTCCCTGAACACAAAGGGCATGAATTCCTGCAGTAGACTTGGGCAGTAATCTTGAATTTAATAATATCGTCAAGTCTTGTAAAGTTTTCATCTGTGATTTGTCAAAACGTTCTTGTACAAGATTTGCAAGAAATGCCTTTGGATCATTTTTATGTTTTCTTTTATCTTTTCTTGTGTGCCTTTTTTTTTTTTTTTGGGGGGGGGGATCTTATGGCATCATACAAGTGCACTTCTCTGATAATTACAACAAACAGTGACAAATATTTTATCAGATTTTCTGCGATCAGATGATTCAATATCAAATCGGACATCGCATACCGTCATCCTCATCTTTGACTAGCCATTTGAATTCACTTCACAATATATTTCGGCTAAAACGTTTTGGGACATATTGTTACAACTCTAGGTCTTAAAATAATGAAACAGAAAGAAAGTGAAAACCAACAATGTAAGTAAAATCAACAAGCAATTTATTTCTAGACAATAAGAGTGAAATTTCAAAAGACACTTACAGTAACGTGAATTAAAGTCCAAATAATCCAATAATCCTAAGTGTCCTAATCACAAGTCCTAAATATAGAATGTTCCGAATGAATTCCAGTAGCCTTGAATGTCTTGATATGTCAGTAGTCTTGAATGTTCTGATATACCTGAATGATGTAATCCTGAATATCTTTGAATAAATTCACATAAATCCCAAAGTCAAGTATTAATCCAATATGAGAATGAGCACATTTAGTAATTCCAATGAATATTTCCAATAAATAATTCCTCTCTCTGAATTTGCCCTGATTTTGACAACTGTAACATCTGATTACTAAAATAAATTCCTTAATAGACTGATCTTAATAGGATGATGTTTAGCATAGGAATGAAATCTTGTTTACCAAACCTGTATAAATATAAGGATAAGTCACCTGACAGAATATTATAGAATATGAGTAACTCTAATGGAAATTTCCGATGCTTACGTGACTTTTCTCACATCAAGATATGGAAAATTCCAATCTAATTGTTAAATGCTATGTAAAAAAAGACCCACCTTGAACTAAAATGCTGTACATATGTCGTTTACAAAATAACTAAAGTACAACTTACTTCATGGACACATATTATAAATTCAATATACATAACACATATAAACACTTTCCAGTAGTGGTACATGTAACTTCATTGGAAGAAGAATCCGATGCATTTTTGATGCTTCCATGAGCGTGCTTGGATTTTGTCGGAATAAGAGTCAGTTTGTGAGTTTTTTTGTAAAAGTAACTCTGAATTGAATATAGCTTTTCCTTCGGCGGCTCACTGTTGTCTTCCATTTCATATGATGGCTTAAAGCTGCTATGCTTATAGGGAATGGATTCTGTCTCTGCATCAGGCAAATTTCTGTATACTTCAGCTATAATTAAGATCATGGAACCAGTCCATTAAAAGATAAGTTTTGCATTAGCACCTGAGTCGGGCAAACAAGGTCGTGTTCTGTTGTCACATGATATAAACAGAAATGGCTAAAATAACACATACTAAAACCACAAGAGTACACGAATTATATATGCGACTATCGATTTGCTCGGAGACACTGAGGGCCATACTATCAGCTCATTTGGCAGTATGGTCGGGTGAGCTGAAAAGCATAACCAGCCATTACAATATAATTATGATATGAACATTAGGTATTTAGAATTTTGTCATTCAGACTTATTTGTACAAATGGACTGCAAGTAATTACCACCCAAAAGACTTATAATTTTCATATCCAGGTACATAGCAAAACAAGATAAATCTTCATTTATTTGTAACTGATAATAAACTGTATAACTAATATAAAGCGTTTGCATATTTTATATCACTTGATTGATGTTTCTTTCATTTCATTTGAACCTTGCAATCAGGTTCATTCAGCTATATATATTCAACTTTGGAAACAATAAACTAATTGGAATTTTCAAAAACACTTCTTTTCTACCTAATCTTGTTACTGGGGCTAAAACAATTAGTAAATTTTCTTAACCAGTTACCCGTAATACATTTGCAGTTCTGGTTAATCACATTCAAAAACACAGAGTGTAAGCTGGCACAAATTACAGCATAATCAAAGCTTCCAGTTTCCAAAATCTACATGTTACACTTACTGACACAAAATATATTTCCTGCTTGTTTCATGAGGTCTAGGTATACATTCCACCTATACTTGTCATATTTTTCCCATTTCATGCAGTAATCAGTACCAATTGTCACTAATCAGTACCAATTGTCAGTAATCAGTACCAATTGTCAGGATCACTCAAAAGCAAAGTGTAAAACGTGTGTATCAAAAGCATTAAAATGACTCAGACAAAAAACTGTAAGATGCCTAAAGGGAGGAAACAGGGTTAATATTTTTCCAAATGTGTGTACTACAAAGTTTTGTAACTGGTTACCGCTAATTCTCAAACTTTCAACACTTATCCATGTAAATCATTACAGCCCTGCTTATTACAGTTGTCGGGGAAACAAAAATAAGACTCACCTTCAGTTACGATACAGGGGCCTTGTGTGTGCGTATAATTTTATTAACCAGAGAATGTAAAATAAAAGTTCAGAAAAATCACAGGCGTAGATACATCACAGTCTTCAATGGCAATGTCAGAAGTGAGAAAATAAAACTAAAACCAAAACGACAACCATACATGATGCATTATGTGTATAAAACATTAATTTAGCCCACTATTATTTATATCCTTAGTGAACAAGTAAGAGTAAGAAACTCCCAAGTACTTTTAGGGGGGATAATCAAATGTGTGAAGAAGGCAAGTTTAATGATGCAAAACTAGTCATCTTGCTCTTTATGATAATTTGTTATTTGCGAGGTAATTACTTCTTGGGACATACTGTAATAAATTTGGGTATGTTCCATTTGTATCTACGTCTCCATTTAAAGGTTCGTTAGATTTTAGTGATTAGTTGTTTGATTATGGGAAGTCGGTGTTGGGAAAATATTTCCCAGCCCGAGTAATTAGCCAATTTCTAGGAACACATGGGTTCAGATACAATAGAGAATATACGGGTTTGGTGGTCCATCATTGGTTAATAATGAAAAGTGAAATGTTGTAAAGAATTATATTTAGAGCATATCCTATCTGTGCCTAAAAATAAATAGAGACAAGATTCTATTGATGCAGTTTTAGTATTTCCCTGCATTGGGTGTTTGAATTGTGTTATGTATGCTTCATGCCACGGCAATGCTAACAAGGAAAAGCCATGCAAATGTGAAGAAAAGCCATGCAAATGTGAAGTTGTAGTTGTGATATTGTGGTCATTTATTGATTGATTAGAGAAAAATTGTAGCTATCATAGTCTGGGCGCGTTACGAGAACTTCCAGTTGACAATGTTGTCGGGAAGCCCTTGGAAATAGGGGAAAACAAGAGACTTCCAGCCCGACCTCACGCAGGTGTTTGATTCGCTCGGTTCAGGAACCCCTGTGCGTGTTACTTTTATGCCTCAAGGTAAACAAGAACGAAATAAGTTGTGACATACAAAAACTTTTATTATATCAGTTGTTCCTGGGTTCACTGTAATCAAAGTTGACTATCTATATATAGCTAGTATGGGGGAGCAATCTCTAGTCACACAGTAACTTATCACATACACAATTAAAGTGTAATCTTTAAATGAAGGACTGCTGTTGTGTTACTTTTTTGTATTCATTTCTATTTCACGTTTATTTTAGAGCTGAATACAATGTTTATATTAGAATATGATAAAATGGCTAAGGACACAGTGGCATTTTCTGAGTTTTCAAGAACTGGAGCTTAAAAGTTTATTATTGATTCAATACTGTTGTGTATACTATCCTTCAGAAGTTCTGTTTAATACTAGCTTTTTGTGTGTGAAATCTCATTATTAAAATCCAAGTTAGAGTTTAGTGTGCCATAACAAGACAGAATGCCAGTTTATTCCCAATTTAAGAGAAACATGATAAATAAATTGTTCTTTCAGATGGAAAGAAAACTCTAGTAAAGTCAAGGAAATATTTTCAAAAAGATATATCTTTAAATAAAATTCAGAAAGATACAGGTCTGAAGAAACTTATGGAACAGTGTTCCAGCTAGAAAGAATAAAGGGGTGTCATGCCATGCCTCATAAAATGCCTGGTCCTTTGCACCCAATGTGAGCCTCTCTGCCCCTCCAGTGTTTTCTTGAACTTCAAAACTGGCATAAGTTTCTTTAAAAACAATATCAAGTTATTTTCATATGACTCGCTTGTTAAAATGTTCGTTTTAATTGTGTTTAAACTTAGATTACTTAATGGCTTTATTTAATGCAAACCACATTCTCACTGGATTAACCAAGTGGCAGGTCTGTTTTCACCCGAGCTTAAAGCAGTCCTTCTTGGAAGCATCTGTCTCATTAAGGTTCACTGATCCCAAATATATTTTCACTTGTTCTGTTGGCCACACTAAATAATATACATGAAAGCTGAAACATTTTGAGCATATTTCAGATTTTACATCAAAACCCAAATGCAACTTTAAACCTTGCCATTTCACAATGATTGTTCAAGTTATGAATGCCTATCTCAGTTGCCAATGTAGGTATGTGAGAAAGCTTGCCAGTAGCTTCCCGTGGGTCGGTGGTTCTTCCCGGGATTTTCCCGGTTACTTCCTCCACCGGATATACTAGCCGCCATGTATAGCCTATCATGTGCTGAAAAATGGCGTTAAACCCATAAAACCAAACCAAACCTATCTCAGTTGGAAAATCATAAAAGTTGCAAATTACCATTCGATACTGTCCGTTTTAGCAAACAAGAGCTTGTCATTAAAAATCCAACTTGTCTGACATGACAATGTTTATAAGTGTATATATACTTTTATTCCTTAAGCTATTTATTTTAATCCAAGAAGAGATAATGAACTAACATACATTATTCCAATGGTTCAAAATTTTGAAGTAGCGATATGCCTAAATTTGGGAAAACATAAAGACGCGGATTAAAACTCATGCACATCTGATAAAAATGAAACATGTAAAATGAAACAAGTACATGAAAGGAATGCAGCGCAAGCTGACTGGAAAATTTAACTTGCCCTTGGTAGATTTGAGTTTGCCTCAAAATATGACAACATAATATCAGACCTAAAGTAAAAAAGCAAAGGTAAAATACAAAATTGGGATGTTTTAAGGAAATCACATTATATTTATTTTACAAATAAAGAACTTTTGTTTTCTTTTAATCTTTGTTTGCACCTTAAATTCATATGCAGATAATTAAAGTTACCAAAAAAAGATATATGTAAATAGTACATGTAGACAGATATGTAGATGAGCAAATAAAGGGTTAGAATGCTGATATAGTAATAAGTTTGAAGATAGACGTATATATATATATATATATATATATATATATATATATATATATATATATAGACAGATAAATGGATAGGTAGATATGGGTTTTGGAAATAGACTTGAGAGAGAGAGAGAGATTGAAGTGAAAACTGAAACAACTATGTGTTGACTAAATTGTAATCATATTTTAATATATTGTAACTTTTTTCTTCGTTCACCTTCAGTTATCATGCAGATTTAAGTATCCATCCAATAAGAAAACAAGATAAAACTGAGTCCATCACTAAAATATTCCACTATCAATGAATTCACTCTTTGCTTTACAAGGAAGTGTTGTGTTCACTTACTCCTGCTTCAGCTTCCACATGTCACCTTGAAATCGGTGAAATGCATCTAAACAACATTTGACAAGCTGACTTTTGAGAATGCATTTAGAACACTTATTTTTATCTATTTCAATATCTGCCAAAGAGTAAGTAGGAATCAGTTTCCTGTAATTATCCTGTAAACAATAGACGATAAGCATCGTGTGTTGCTGTTGTATTTTCGGTACATTGATTGAGCTTTTTACGATATCCAAGTGGCTAATCATTTATTTCCAAACACAAATGTCGAAAGAATTGTCACAAGTTATATATTAACAATTATCTGCAACCGAAAGTATTATTACAAGTTGATCATGTTAAAATTTTTTAATGAAATTTTATATATTTTCCAGCAACAAACGAGATCATTAAATTGTCCCTCAGGGTACATACAGCAGGGTGCCTAAATTATCTCCATATAATTCTGTATGTGTGTGTTGGATGATTGCAATCGGTAAGAGGTCACACTAATCCTCACGTGTCAGCCACTCATTATCTGATTAAGTAATCACACTCCATACTACCAGCCCCTCAAGGTGAACCCTTAAAGAACAAGACTCATAAATATTCATCTTTTGTCAACACACCAGCATATAGTAGCAGTATCTTGCTTCTTTGACTTGACACACTTAACACCTCTTTCTGATTGGTCTGTTTAAAAAATGGTCACGCGCTGTAGAGCCTGTGATAGTTTCTCCTGTTAGCTAATTTTAACTAATATATTATGGCAAGTTTTGATAATCGGACCAATCACAATTGTTAATGGTGATTATATTAGCTTGTTGGGTCATGGCTAAACAAAAGTCCCACATGGCTTGTTTACAGTTCCTGACAGTTCCGAAATGGGATTAATAATAGCAATGGATTAACAATATTAACCTTAATCACAATTATGTGAACTTTAATAAACATATATTAAACATAAAATATGGATAAAGTTGTGATCAGGGGTGGTCAACTTGTATGAAATTGACAAACAACAGGTCAGCATAAAAAAAAGGAAATTGTTCAATTATAATTGATTAGCTGATCTTAAATGGAATAAATAAGTGTGTAAACTTTTGTGACACTTTTTATTTGAAGGATTGATGGTGAGTTAGAAGTATTGTTTGCCATTAGGACTAACTATATCTATCTATCTATCTATCTATCTATCTATCTATCTATCTATCTATCTATCTATCTATCTATCTATCTATCTATCTATCTATCTATCTATCTATCTATCTATCTATCTATATATATATATATATATATATATATATATATATATATATATATATATATATATATATATATATCTGTGTGTGTGTGTGTGCCAGAGCTGTTGAAAAATGTTAATTATGGGAATCTTGAGGGCATCTGCAATTTATCAAGCAACCAGAAAAATCTGCTTGGAAACCAGATTTCCAAAGCTGGTTGCCAAGGGACAACCATGAATTTTCAAACTTTTTCAGCTGTGCTACTCCTGCCAATTTGAAATTATGTTGAGTTGATAACAGCCATAAATGTTGCAATATCTGCTTAAAAGTATTGAATGGAATACGGCCCTCTCATTGGTTGACCGAAAATGACGTACTACGCCTACTGATAACCTGATTTTCAGTCAACCAATAAGGGGGCAGAATTCGATTCAGTGCTTTGTATCGGCATATTAAGCAGACGCGATCCTAGCCATGTCGACCGGTAGCGTGGGAAAATGGTCTGGTATTCCTTAAAGGTGTGGTAGCAAGTCAAACTTTGTGTAGGCATACAAAGTCGAATGCCTGAGCTAAACATCATAAATTTATTACGCTATGCGAAGTGTAACTTGAAATATCAGCGTCGATTCTTAAATAGGTCGCGCGAGAAAGGAGAGAAGTGTCCTCCCTTGTAGTTTTATATAGCACATGGATGACTGATAGGTAAATTGTAAGCAACAATACGAACCCCTGTGAAAACTATCAGGTCTTTCCGCCAATAATTGAAGAAACAAAAAAAAACAAAAAAAAAAACGAACAAACAAAAAACAAAAACATGGCATTTTGTAGTCTGTATACGGATAATGGGGAATGAATGAAATAGCTATGTATACTCTAGGAATTTTGCAGAAAAGTACACGGGATGTTACTATTAGATTCGATACAGACGAAGTTCGACCCTTGAATGGAAACTAGATTGCAATGTGCAGTCTATATCGAAGTTTAATAGAAATTAGGATCTATTACAATAATTTTAAGAAATTCATATAGGCCTATGTAAAAATTAATCTAAGCCAGCGCAGAATATAAAACTACATGTAACTTTGGCAAGCTAGAAATGTCGCGCCTCAGCTAGAAGTTCGCTGACCATCGAGATTGTCTTGATAGTCTAATAACATGATGTTTAAATTCTGATGTTGCTTTTGATTAAAATATTTCATAGTGTATATATTTTAGACATGTTAAGATATATAATATCACCTTGTCAGTGGCACAACTCTGTATTATTATACAGTCTCTATGCAGAACGCTTATATATTTCTTTCCTGTGGACAGAATGCTTTGTATATAATTCGTATTTGTGTGCAGAACGATATATATTTGTGGGCAGAACGATATATATTTGTGAGCAGAAATTAAAATTATCATGGGCAGGTATGACCTTAGTCAACTTTAACCATAAGGTCAGCAAAGGTCAAATCTGCCTGCAATTTTTATATAACTGCCCGCTAACTCAACATATAAATAGGACTACAAAATAGGTCTATATACTGATTTTCAACTTATATATAATTATTATATGAGAAATAAAACCTATGTATCTAAATTTTGATTTGAAATTTAAATTAAATCACTGCCCGTAAACCAACCCACTTTAGGGATGACTGCACGTAAACTTATATATATATATATATATATATATATATATATATATATATATATATATATATATATATATATATATATATATATATAGTGTGTGTGTGTGTGACGTCACACGACCTCCTGCATTCTAATTCGTGGATACATAACGCATCATCACTGAAGTATGCCAGACGCATTCTGATTGGTTGAACCTCAAACTCATTATCGATCCGTGACCAGTATATATCAAGCATTATTTATACCATGTTATTTGATGGGGAGTATCCTATTGGAAGATCAAAGTCATTACACAAAAAGCTATATGGATCAAACAGGTCTATGTGTATAGGCACGGCTGCTTGAAGAATCGTTGAATATGGTTCCTTTGTGGGGCGAAGCTCACGCTGACGTAGAGTCAAGAGGTATCGCGTCTGTTTAGGAACTTAATGAAGTCAGTAAACCAAACGGCCCATTTAAGGGCCACCCAGATCTCTGTAAACAGAGATACTACTCAATATTGCCAACTTCTTTCTATTTGTGTTTGTTTATATGCACGCGTAATTTATAGGTTTGTCTAAAAGTATTTTTTTTAAAAATAATAACAATAAAAAAAGAAAGTTTATGTACGCATAAGCGATAATTTTGTACATTGTTTGTTAAAAAATTCAGTGCGCATGAGGGCCTTTCTTCAATGTGCATATGCCGAATATATTTTTCAGCGCGCATGCGCACATGTTTCTTTGGCTGCCGATTTGTTTTGGACCCTGTTAAATGGTATTTAATGTTACGTGAACGGGCGCACAATCGACTCTATATTATCAATGACTATCCATAGTGCCAACCAATGTTAATCCTATGGACGTTTCTAACATTAAATTTCCCTCGTACCTAGAGTGCCATCTTTTCAAAATGGCGCCATAATGTTAAATTACCGTGTATCTAGAGTGACATGTTTGTACCCGGATTGATTCATGATGTTAAATTCCCTTGTGCACAGAGTGATCCACAATGTTAATCATATGGGCGTTTTTAACATTAAATTCCCCGCGTAGCCAGCGTAACATATTTTGAAAATAGCGCCGTAATGTTTGTACCCAGAGCGATCCTATTAACTACTAATGTCTTTTCAACAATTTCTACCTCTGAGAAAAATCCGAAATTTTCCAGAAGTGTAAAATGCAAGATAATGTAGAATTTGGGGAGAAACTTTGAGAAATCGTTAAATCCGAGCCAGATCTTATCTCGCTTCCGTCTTTATGAGATTTCTATGTTGTTCGCGTGACATCTTTAAACAAGCATGTGAAATTAACAACTGTATTGAATTAGCTCTTGACATTCCGACACTTGCGAGCAGTCGATTGCACGATTCAATTTTTTTCTCGTTGTCATTCTGTTTCATGAATAATTAATCATCAATTCAAAGGATTGGACAACGAATAAAATGAATATGAAAGTGTCTTAGTTTAAACTGGGGAACAAATTGATACTCAATATAAGTAGATCGTACTTACAAGTGCATGTAAATAATACCATTGACTCCAGAAGCTCCCGTGATATCCGTATAATCAATGTTTTCTGTCATAAACGGTTGTCAACTTTCATCTGAAGATTCATGTTATTATCGCGTCTGCCTCTGCAAATACGAGACATAGTTGTCACTAAATACTTCAGAGGTGAAAAGACCTTCACTCTCATTATTGCTGATCAATTTTGACATTATTTACTGAAAAAGATCTATATTTATTTCATATTTTGTATCTCATTTTGATAAACTCTATGTATTTACTTAGAAATCTTATAATTTGCAAAAGTATTCAACAAATCCAGGCTAAATTGAAGAAAAAAAAAACATTCTAAGAGAAATATTTAAGTAAAAATGTTCGAACAATGCTATTGTTAAATATTTACCCAACTGAGAACGTTTGGGACTTGTATCTACAATGAAAATGTTGTACTCCTTTACTGCCACATTTAGCAGTCTACAAGGAACACACAACATTTAGGATATATAGTGAAAGCCTTTATTTGTAACTTGTGACAAGTTCTGGTTCTAAGTTATTTTTTAAAAATATTTTAAAAAACAAATACAAGTTCTAAGTTATAAGCTACGCATGCGCCAGAAAATGATACATTAAACACAATTTACACACCTACATAATTATCCAGATTTTTATTAACGACATTAACAAGTGCAGACACACACACACACACACACACACACACACACACACACATATATATATATATCAACATACATGCGTACAAAAACGTACGTACTAGCGTTCGAATTTGCGTACATAAATACGTACATGCATACATAAATACAGCCGTTCTCAAACAAAACGTACATGCATACATCAACGGACGGTTAGACGTATGGCTTGATGGATGGATGGAAGTTAGATACACAGACATGCAACACTATCATTCGCAGCAGCAGCAGTATCAGCAGCAGTAGTAGTAGTATTAGGATTGGTTGATTTGAAAATATGTGAACCACCATATTAATCTTACAATGACTATTATTCATACGGTCAACATTGTCAACATTTTGATTTATTATCTTTAGTGTTTAGAAAAATTATAATCGAGGTCCGAATAACAGTTTGCTTCACGCTTACCTACCTACCTAGCTACGTATATACATGCTTAGACATACCTGTAAATTGGGCTTGACCTTTCGTGATCTTTACTGATTTCCTTTGAGATTTCGCTTAGAAATAAAATGTGATGTAGCATGTAATTATATGAAATGCAACAGAAAAAAATCTTTTAAAAATTGTTAGTTTTTTTTTTAATATCCGTACTTTTGTGGATATATTGTGATAAGTCATGACCGTCCGTCCATCACTGTATTCCTAGTAACCTAATTTCTATCTATATCGATTGAGGGAGAGTGATTGATCATATTTAATATGATGTTTGAGGCGGATGGGTATATGATAACGAAGGTTTTTGATCCTGGATACCCTCTCCGGGAGGCGCGGGTGGAGGTAACATTTTTTATCGGTAATATGGGCTCGTCCTTGTAACCTGAACACGATCTACACTGATTGATTGAGGGTGATTAGATTTGGTATAATGTTTCAGAAAGATCAGTAGATGATATAAAAAGGTCTCATATCCTGAATGCAGTCTTGTCGGTTGGTGGTGGGGTGGCGGCAGGTGTGGGATGGGAATGGGGCTACAAAATTGCGGATATTTGATATGGCCTCTATCTCTAGTTTGTTGTGCATGAAGGCAAGTAGGTCATAGATCGCGCCATAACGTGACTTCAGAATGAAGTTTTACCGGGAAAATGACACGAGTTTTGTGTTTTGAATTACCTATTGTGTTTGTATAGAGTACACAATATTACCCGTGTCCTATCGTCCATCCGTCTTTCGTACATGTGGCTTCCATTCACATTCTTAAAATGAAAATAAATGAATTGAAGTTGGTTCTGCTAATATCTAGGCCGCGTTAATTTGAAATCGATGGTGTTATGGCCTTCTGTTCAGTCCATAACGCTAACATTTCTCTTCTTAACATGGTCTTTTGAAATTTAAAAAAAAATGGATAATATCCATGACTATGATACACCCCTGAACCTCATTAGTTTCTAGGCACGGTTCGATTTTGATCGGTATCTGTAAATGGCACATGTTTGCGAAGGAAAATATCTTTTTGTAATTGTTTTATGCTATTGATTTATCGAAACGCAAACGCTTTGACATCATCACCGAGAGTGTTTTATGTAGTTTTTCTGACATTTAGCGGTGTATCAAACTCCAAGCTTGCATAAATTAGCCCCCTACGAACTAAAAAAAAGTGCTAGTAAACTGAAGCATTCTACATATGATCTGAAATGCCATTTTGAATGAAGAAACTACTTATAACCTTCATTTAATATTTGATAGAATATGAAACACTTTGTATATTTATATATTCATATCTGTATTTGTTCCACAGTAAAATATGGAAGAAACCGTGCATGAGTGGAATTCAAATGAATGAATGAATGAATGAATGAATGAATGAATGAATGAATACTCTTTATTCCCTCCTGTATAGAAGAGTTAAAACCATACAAAGCAAATTGAGAAGGATCCAAAAGACATATAGACGCAAATAACCATACATTATGAAAAATACATGTACATACAGGAATAGAAAAGTAAATTTACTTATGGAAGTGGATTATTTTTTGTAAGCATGGTGTATTTATTGTCTAGATCTTTAATATCTTGACTTAATCAGATACACGATGTTATAGATCTTTAAACAGAACACTCCTTCTTACTAAGAAACTATATCACCATCCATTTTTTAAAATTTGTTATGAATTTGTTAAATCATATATGTAAACACATATATAAGTCTGTGTACATATTTGCAGATTAAAGACAAAGACATAAGAAAGCCGTTAAACACGCACAAAGTACATACCTCCACAGCCCCATGTATGTATGTATGTATGTATGTATGTATGTATGTATGTATGTATGTATGTATGTATGTATGTATGTATGTATGTATGTATGTATGTATGTATGTATGTATGTATCTACATAGGTACATACATAGGTATGGAAGGATGTATGGATGTACCTTTGAACGTACGTACGTATATATGTATTTATTATCTGATAACGTATGTGTGCATGTATGAATGCATACATGTACGTGCGTATCTACGTAGTTATGTGTGCACGTTCATACGTTAGTACATTCGTTTGTACACAAGATGTTGGTATAGATGTATGTATACATGTATGCATGTGTCTTTGTCCATCTGTATTTCTGCTTAATTCTCAATATATCCTGATAGCTAGGTGGCCATGTAGGGAACTATAGTAGGTGAGTGCATTCTGGAACAGCCTAATATCTTGACAAGTTTTATGAAGCAGAATTGTTGCAAACTTCTGACCAAAAGACTTCCACTGAAAAATCCATTATATTTCATTTTCAAGAAAAATGAAATCCATAATTGAGAATGATAAAAATATTCCACTAGGACTCTATTCATTGATTGCATTAAATTTTTCCTGAGATGAAACTATCCTCCCCAAACTAGAAATACTTGCATAGCAGCCACATGCATATTTTTGTACCCACGTCTACTCTTATCTTTAGTGGGCAGTCTTGTCTGGATTTAACTGTTTGCAGATAATATCCTCCGACCATACTAGGGTAGCTACCAGTATCAAAGACAAATATCCAAATAATCTGGCTCGAAAACCCATCAATACATCATAAATATATAATCTAGTTTTAGTCATATGTTGTTTAAGCAAGATAATTTTAGTTTAAACAAGATATTATTTCTTTAAAAACAATATTATATTTTGCTTAAACAAGATATTATCTTGTTTAAACAAGATATGAAAAACAATTTTGTGGCACTATCCAGCCACAGTAAAATTGCTTCATGTGGGGTTAAAAATGTCAGTCTCACACTGCAGCTTGATGCATTTGAGAAAACAGAAATTTAACCAGTTGTAATAATCATGTTGTACAAATGGTGCCAGTTATTAGGAATATAATAATAATAATAATAATTGAAACAACGTTTAATAAGCATAGTGAGATAATCGTTTTGAAGAAGGCAATTCGATATATATATATATATATATATATATATATATATATATATATATATATATATATATATATATATATATATATATATATATATATATATAGAAGAAGAAGAAGAAGAAGAAGAATAAGCATATGAAGATTTCAACAACATTGACTGATCCGTTTTCTTCTGTTTCATACATTCATTTCGTGCATTTGTTTGATTATTTTAGAGACTTGGTTTTGACCTAAAATTAGGATCGTTAAGAGAGATGTGTTATGTTCCTTAGATCAATTTAATTCTCAGTTTGTGCCCTGTGTTATGTGCCTTAGATCAATTCAATTCTCAGTTTGTATCCTGTGTTATGTGCCTTAGATCAATTCTATTCTCAGTTTGTGCCCTGTGTTATGTGCCTTAGATCAATTCAATTCTCAGTTTGTGCCCTGTGTTATGTGCCTTAGATCAAATCTATTCTCAGTTTATGCCCTGTGTTATGTGCCTTAGATCAATTCAATTCTCAGTTTGTGCCCTGTGTTATGTGCCTTAGATCAAATCTATTCTCAGTTTATGCCCTGTGTTATGTGCCTTAGATCAATTCAATTCTCAGTTTGTGCCCTTTTTCTACTTGACGAAGCTGCTATATTATACGCATAGAAAATAAAATGGGCGCAATATGAAACATGCTTTTAGGTGAACTAAGTGCTGTGTATTTTATTATTACCTCTCTCATTTAGCAATGGTCGTTTTGATCCCGTTCTATTTATTTAGCATTCTTGAGCAAATATTTTGTTATAAAGAACATAGCAGGATACTCCATTTTACCTTCAGTCTGTAATTCTTGTATCTTAATTGGTTCATTGACCCTGTGGAAAGTTACCGCTAGCGAGATAGCAATAAACAAAATAAAAATAAACAATCACCATTAAAATGTATCATAATCGAAATGTCTTTATAACTTCTTCCCTGCTGTCTTTCTGACGTTGATGAAAGACACACTGCATCAGCCATTAGCTGTAATAAAAACTAACCCTATTTTTTTTATTTATGTTTTTGCTGTCAGGTGACGGTAATGTTCGACACGCCCTCTATTACCTGCAGCAATTGATCTCCAAATATAGGATTTGTGTCAATGACATCCGAATGAGAATAATTTAAGGAGAAGCAATTACCTATTCATTTATTACAAATTACAAGAAGTTCCAAACTTCCTGCAAGAGAAAGAGTGACTGACACACACCACATACTTCGTGACGAGAATAGTCACTTTTTTGATAATATTGGTAACCTATAACAGCGTCTGATAATGACACATACGCTCAATGTACAGATCTGCACATTATTTTATATATATATCTTTGGATGCATTAGAAGGATCTCAAGTGCCAATTTTCCAGGTAGGTAAACAATTTCGTATGTAGTGAGATGAAATTCACACCGTATGTTCTCGGTTGTGAGTCTAATCCAACTGCAGACTGTACAGATCCAGATCTACCGTCGCATAATGCACCGGCAGATCTGGGTCTGTGTAGTTTGCTAGGATTAATAAATAGAACAAACAACATAAACCATAATCTGCTGGCGCATTATGCAACGGCAGATAAGGGTATATGTTGTTTGCAGTTGAATGCGACTTATAGGCGAGTCCATATGGTACTTATTTGAATATCTCTGTTTTACATTTATAAATTCCTTCTCTTGACGATGGGAAAATGGGAATGATTCTGGTTGTTTATTCAAAGATAAAAAAATTAATTTTACTGGATGCTTGTGTAAGCTTTTCTATAAAAAAAATGATCTCTTGCACAGAGTGTGTGAATTAAAAAGTTTTCAATCATACATGTTTGTGTAGACAATGCTATGTGTGCTGAATTCAAACTCTGTAATTCATAATACCTTTTTTGTATGATACTTGTTTCCCAGCTGCATTTGATATATTTGCCTGTACATAATGTAAATAATTGAGGGCCACAAGGGAGATTAGTGTTTGTACTAATTGTGTCGCCCTCATAAAATCAAGACTTCATTATTATTGTAATTATTATTATTTTTATTATTATTATTATTATTAAAAAAGCTTAAATTTAATACTTATTTGACACCGTTTCCAAGGCTGTATATTCTTGCATAAAAAGGGTTCAATTCGATATAATATCCGGTTGTCCCGTAATCATCGCGTCAGTTTCTCAATTTCACTCTCTTTGCTAAAGCAAGAAAAAACAATATAAACTTTGTTTGCTAAATAAAAGATTTTATATGTATGTTTCGAAGAAACACACAATGTATAATAATTTATGATGTCATATAATAGCCCACTGAGGTCCTGGACTTTACTCCATGGTAGTCCACATACAGCATTCTCGAAGCCAGTGGTCTCTGGACACAAGATTTGTCTGACCCAGTACATATACAATTAGAAGCAATGTCTTTGTTTCATTCCAGTCAAGATTTCATGTGGCCTTATTCTGTACTTTTCATATTTGCATGTGTCAAATTTTAGCCTAATTTTCTATGGGTGTTTCTCATGCTCAATTTTTAAAAATGTTTTCACATAAGAGCATGGGCATGAGTTTTGCATGGCCATGAGTTTTGCATGGGTATGAGTTTTGCATGGGCATGAGTTTTGCATGGGTATGAGTTTTGCATGAGCATGAGTTTTGCATGGGCATGAGTTTTGCATGGGCATGAGTTTTGCATGGGCATGAGTTTTGCATGGGTATGAGTTTTGCATGGGTATGAGTTTTGCATGGGTATGAGTTTTGCATGGGCATGAGTTTTGCATGGGTATGAGTTTTGCATGGGTATGAGTTTTGCATGGGCATGAGTTTTGCATGGGCATGAGTTTTGCATGGGTATGAGTTTTGCATGGGTATGAGTTTTGCATGGGCATGAGTTTTGCATGGGCATGAGTTTTGCATGGCCATGAGTTTTGCATGGGTATGAGTTTTGCATGGGCATGAGTTTTGCATGGGTATGAGTTTTGCATGGGTATGAGTTTTGCATGGGCTTGAGTTTTGCATGGGTATGAGTTTGGCGTGGGCATGAGTTTTGCATGGGCATGAGTTTTGCATGGGCATGAGTTTTGCATGGGTATGAGTTTTGCATGGGCATGAGTTTTGCATGGGCATGAGTTTTGCATGGCCATGAGTTTTGCATGGGTATGAGTTTTGCATGGGTATGAGTTTTGCATGGGCATGAGTTTTGCATGGGTATGAGTTTTGCATGGGTATGAGTTTTGCATGGGCATGAGTTTTGCATGGGCATGAGTTTTGCATGGGCATGAGTTTTGCATGGGTATGAGTTTTGCATGGGCATGAGTTTTGCATGGGTATGAGTTTTGCATGGGCATGAGTTTTGCATGGGCATGAGTTTTGCATGGGCATGAGTTTTGCATGGGTATGAGTTTTGCATGGGCATGAGTTTTGCATGGGCATGAGTTTTGCATGGCCATGAGTTTTGCATGGGTATGAGTTTTGCATGGGCATGAGTTTTGCATGGGCATGAGTTTTGCATGGGTATGAGTTTTGCATGGGCATGAGTTTTGCATGGGTATGAGTTTTGCATGGGTATGAGTTTTGCATGCGCATGAGTTTTGCATGGCCATGAGTTTTGCATGGGCATGAGTTTTGCATGGCCATGAGTTTTGCATGGGTATGAGTTTTGCATGGGCATGAGTTTTGCATGGGCATGAGTTTTGCATGGCCATGAGTTTTGCATGGGCATGAGTTTTGCATGGGCATGAGTTTTGCATGGGTATGAGTTTTGCATGGGCATGAGTTTTGCATGGGCATGAGTTTTGCATGGGCATGAGTTTTGCATGGGTATGAGTTTTGCATGGGCATGAGTTTTGCAATGGCATGAGTTTTGCATGGGTATGAGTTTTGCATGGGCATGAGTTTTGCTCCTGCTTCCTCAAAAAGTAGGATATGTTGTCAGTACTACAAAATGGGTAGTCACTTGGTACAAACTGTGGCTCTAGTGTAGTTGAGGCTGAATATATATATATATATATATATATATATATATATATATGGGGGGCATGTGTGTGTGTGTGTGTGTGTGTGTGTGTATGTGTGTGGGTGCGTGCCTAAGGGTGTTTGTGAAAGTATAGTAAGTGAAGAAATACTTACGTTCAGATTTACTGTTGGAGAAAATTATTTGCTCATCAACATCTGAATCGAATATTACCTTATTTACGACAGTACGGGGTATTTTAGGCAAAAAAAAAAAAGTCAGCCCATTGCAAAGGTTTGGTGAAATTGCAGTACATGCTTTTTTATATTTTTATCAATTTATGTATATAATTGCTCGTTGCTGCGTGCTTTTGATTTTCATCTCTTTACTTTTTTCATGCATGTTTGTAAGTTGTACAACTTACATTATACTCTGCGTTTTTACTGCAGATATTTATCTTTCCGTCGGCAACAATTTGGGAGAGAGATTGTTGTCGAATGAAAGTTAATGTAATTAATTAAATGCAACACATTTCTTTCATTTCATTTTACTTTCATTGAATGTTAAGAAAAACTCACCTTTTAATAGGGTTTTTGAGGCACACGTGAAAACAGCATACATGTACCTGTCATCTGTAATTCAGTCACAGTCAATATCGATGTTCATACAGTTAATACATCATCATTCTTTCATGGAATTCATTGAATGCATATTTTGTGTTTCTATTTTTCAACTGTTTGATTGATTAATCGACATTCATCTTCATCGACGAAATACTTTTATACATGTATAATTGATTTTACTTTACACGAGAAATCCTTTTTATCTGTGGATGGTGGTCCAAATTATAGCTTTTGTCAAGGAATGTTGCTCCTTACAGGGATCTGTTGGCTGTTTGTTTGAAATTATTACATGGTACTATGATCGACGGGTCAAGCTTGATATCTGATTGATTACTTGAAGAGAAGGACTACCATGAGATCAGCCAATAGGTGTTAGGTTTATCACAGTTTGTTCCGGTCGGGTAGATAAGAAATCTTCACCAACTTGGGCAGCTCTTGTATAACATGTGCTACTGATCCTTTCTAACTCGCTCTTCGAATTTCCAACTAAAGCATCGACGTTTAGACAACAGACAGGATTCGAAAATAATATTTGACATTGCACAGATTTAAAGGTTTATAAAACTATTTTACTGGTCAATGGAAGATATTCGTGTTCACGAATTCAATACGCAAAACGTGTGTTCAGGTCTTCACTTACACTGGTTAACGTACTATTTTCTGATTCGTACAGTTATTACAGGTATTTTTTTTCTTCTCAACCTCTTTGTCCAGCGACCAAACTGTGACCGAAAGTCTGTTTGCTTAAGACTTATATTGACCTAAAGTTCAGCTTGACCCTATTCTTTGTTCCGAAATCGATTACATGTATTGACAGTAATAAGGCAGCCTAAAGTTAATGATCATGATATTAAGACTAATAAATGTGATTGTGATACAATGCCTTATTTAAAGTAGCGCGGGTACTTCTCGGTCTCGTACACTTTTGTGAATACAATTTCAAGTAACCGTACACTGCTTGGAAGGTCCGCAAAAAGTAAATGCTCAGCAAAAATACCGTCGGGACCACAGGCCTTATCTTTATTGAGAGATCTGATTGAAGAGCTTATTTCTTTTCTTGTGGGGGTTTTATCAACAATTTTATCAAAGTGAGAATATGTTTCTTTGTTGTACTTTCTAACCTCTGCTAGCACCATCTAGCAATGATTCTCATCATACAAATAAGTATTGTCAGGTAATGACAACCTAGAAAAATGATTTGCCCATAACTCACGAATAGAGTCGAGGTCGCGTACAATTATTCCGTTTGATTCGATTTCGAAAAGTGCATTCATGCTTATATCGTTTCTTCCGTAAGAACTTATAAAACGTAGAAATATCAAGCTCTGCAGCCTTTTCAAGCTCGATTAATTGTTCCCTGTCATACGTTTCTTTAGTTTTCAACAATTCTTTTGCAAACAATATCTTCGCCTACTCATAATTCGCGTATGACAGGTATACCCAGCCTCGCGGCCTACCATTATAGATCCATTCTCTACCTTTCTGCAGCAATTCCGTGTGAAACCTTTTTACGTTTAGTAGTTTCCAATATGGGTTAGCATATGGGCAAAATCTCTTTATGGGCAGGAACTTAGAGGCCGCATCATATGTTTATCATGCTTTGAATAATAATTTCAATATCTACATTTGTCTCTCGTTCCGCCGTATGGACATGCGTTAAAACAAATAGGTGCGAATTGCTTCTTTATATCTACTTATCTGTTCTGCCGATGCTTTCTTCCAATTTACGGATTTGAGTATATGCTGGTCGTCCCTCATTGTGTTATGTGCAAATGGTCTGACTAACTTTGTTTTTACAGGATGATGATCTGAAATATTCAAAGGATGATCATCTATGATATCAGTCTTAACCACTAAGTCGAACTTACTTTTTTGTAAAAGTATATGGTCTATCAGAGATTTAAATTTACCATCGGCTGAGAAAAAGGTAAACTCAGGTCCATTACATATGTATTGACTGTAAACAGACACTAAGTGCCTTTCGCACAGAAACTTTTCTAAAACAGCACCTGTAGCATTTGCAGTTAAACACTTCGTTTTGGAGCTGAACAGTGAACTTAACTGGCCGTTAAAATCTCCCGCGAGTATGGTGATGCCCTCTTGGCAAAACATATCAAATTGATCTTTCAATTTTTCTATTGTCTCGGAGTAACTTGCAACTGAAAAATTAGTGGATGACAAAAGGGCTCCGAAAACAAAATATTTACATTTATCGTTCCATTTTACCTCCACCTCTAAGGCTCTATCAATACCATCGCTCGATAAAGGATTAACGCAGAGCGACTTTCTGTATAGGATTGTTATTCCCCCGAATACTGTGTGTCTTAATCTTTCTTAAAATTTAACTGTTATCCTACTGTCAGCACGTGAGAAAGATTTAAACTCGGGATGTATAGTGTCTAAAAAATCGAGCTGCTCATGCATAAGCCAGTGCTCGGTGAGTACTGCAATGTCTACTTTGTTTAATAGAGAATACAGGTAAGGTAAACCGTATATAACTCCTTGTACGTTCGGTGTCATCAAACGAAATGTATTATTCGACATTATATAGCGTAAAAATTGATTATAATCAAAACTATAGCGAAGATTATTAACTGTTGAACCATAATCCATGTATGTGATTTACTGCTCGTTTCTCTAAATTCACTAGTAACGCCTACTTTCCTTATCGACATACGTCTCCTACCTCTCATACAATTCCCTTGCCCATATAAAATGTGGCCAGAAACCTGTCTCTAAAACTTTTTCAGAATCTGACTCATCTACCGTGACTAAAAAAGTGTATGTGTCTTTTCCTTCTCTGACACGCCAATGCTTTAAAATTTGAGTGTCTATCACTTCTATCCCCTTTATTCAAGCGTGCATTCTGATACACTTTCTCATCTCTTCTCTTGATCTGTCTACTGGTATCCTTGACATAAGAATTCGACATTCATAGGAGTTTCTTACACATTTTTGAGGCCCGTAGTTTCTGTTTGTCGTGATAACTTCGATTGTTTTATTATCTTTAACCTCTGCCTTTGTTGTGGTAGCTGATGTAGATGTCGATGGAAGCCTTTCGCTCCTGTCGTTGCTTCTCCTGTGTTCTCGTGCTGAGTAATGATGATCACTGTTGTAACCTCGTCCGCCGTTATCTTTGATTACGATAACTTCTTCATTCGAAGAACTGTGTCTAGTGGAGAGACTAAGCGCCGCTCCTTGCTTTCGGTCAGTGGAAGGCATAGGACCTCTTTTGTAACGGTCCGAATATATTGTTGGGTCTGACAAATGCTTCCACCGTTTATTACCATCTGAGTCCGCAACTATTATCCCTTTCATTGATTTGACCTTTGATGTTTCAGTTATAGAATTGACAGCGCTCACAATATCAGCAAATGTTGTTTGAGTCTGTGCCACACGTTTTGTATTTATCTGCTTTTTATCTTTATTACTGTATGTTTCTATCCTCTAACATTTGATGCAGATGCGACTGGGTTGCCTTGATGTTTTCCAACTGGTTATTCTTTTCCCTGATTGATACCCTTAAGGCCAAATTATCATTTGATAACTTATTCTCTTCTTCCTTTGAGTCTTTCTAACTCTGATTGGAGTCTAGCCAAGTGAACATCTGTAGCATGAAGTTCTTTTCGGATTTAATCCAGCTCTTTTCTCAGCTCTCTTATAATGTCGTCCCTGATTTGTTGAATAGTAACTTTCACAAAATGCTTTCGGTCCATTACTTTGTATAAATTCTCCGTCGTTGCAGAAATGTCACTGGTATCACTGCAAGAGACGCTATTGAACTGTGATCCAAATTCTTTGTTACTGTTTCTGGTTCTGGATCCTTTTCTTTTAAACGCTATGCTTGCACCTACACTGTTATCAGCCATACTTGTGCTTGGCTTATGTCTCAATGCAAGTGACTTCACCTCAAATAAGTTCTTGTCGCCTGCTAGGAAGTGGTACAAAACAAATATATCCACAGCCAATCTTTCCTCTAGAGGAGCACTGTCACATCTTACAGTTCTCTCAACTAGCCTAATTACAGGATAGTTGTTGTTTTCTAATCTAGCCAAGTCATGTAATGATAATCTAATGTCTTTTAAGTTCTGCACATTCAGTTCAATACACAATTTCTGTTTAAATTCTACTCTATCTAAGGTTCCAAATTTCGAGTGAATTTGATTGTATATATTTGTCTCTGTCTGTGTTGCTATTAATTCCTCATCTTCTAAATCGGATTCTCCACCACCACTGTAACTCTCAGCTGTCCCTGGTTCCACGTCCATGTTGGCAGTTTACAGCTATGCCCGTATACATTTTTAGAGGTCTGTTATACACCTCTTGCATGAAAATATGCAAGTACGATAGCCCTGTCATACACCAATGCACCAATACACCAGTGCATATCCCAGTACAGACGGCTATTTAGCCTTTATATGTTTAGTTACGTTAGTACACAGAACTTGACTTCTCTTATTCTCACTGAATTAACGATATTTGGTTCCATTTACCAGTTGCCAGGTCTAACTCAGAATCTCCACACTGTAACGGTACCAGGTGTGACACGACAACTTATATAATTCACACAGATCATGAGCATGCATTCTACTCACTACACATAATACATGACATATAATTCACACAGATCATGAGCATGCATTCTACTCACTACACATAATACATGACATATAATTCACACAGATCATGAGCATGCATTCTACTCACTACACATAATACATGACATATAATTCACACAGATCATGAGCATGCATTCTACTCACTACACATAATACATGACATATAATTCACACAGATCATGAGCATGCATTCTACTCACTACACATAATACATGACACATAATGAACAAAACTACTGATATAAGGGCTGAGTAGTCTTTATAATGGTGCGATGTAATGTGATGTGACGTGATCGCCAGCTCACAACATATATGACAACGTAACTCTTATGATTAACGATACTTGATGTGTCACTCCCGCCTACTCATCAACTTTCTAAAATATATGCCTAAAAGTATACAATTATGAATTATGAATTCGAACCTGAACCTAAACCCGTATCCAACAGCTAAATATGAATGTGAGCATTTTATCTACACAACAGCTAAAAATGAATGTGACCATTTTATCTACACAACAGCTAAATATGAATGTGAGCATTTTATCTACACAACAGCTAAATATGAATGTGACCATTTTATCTACACAACAGCTAAATATGAATGTGACCATTTTATCTACACAACAGCTAAATATGAATGTGAGCATTTTATCTACACAACAGCTAAATATGAATGTGACCATTTTATCTACACAACAGCTAAATATGAATGTGACCATTTTATCTACACAACAGCTAAATATGAATGTGAGCATTTTATCTACACAACAGCTAAATATGAATGTGACCATTTTATCTACACAACAGCTAGGGCATATATTTGTTTTACATAGAGTTTATAAACAAGAAGTGCTTCACTCACCAATGCAACTATTTTTCCAAGAAGCTCTGCTCTGTTAATATAATCCAGATCCAGAACCAACTCCGAATACAAATATCAAATATAACCGCCACTTGACCGATGTTTCCTTCACAAATATATCCATAACATTTTCTAGTGAATACAATCACACCTGACCACCCAATTTTGATGAAATACTGGGAGACATAAAACACACGACTTAATCTAATGTAGCCATTTTGTCAATCCATATGTATGTATGTATGTATGTATGTATGTATGTATGTATGTATGTATGTATGTATGTATGTATGTATGTATGTATGTATGTATGTATGTATGTATGTATGTATGTTTGTATGCATGCATGCATGCATGCATGCATGTATGTATGTATGTATGTATGTATGTATGTATGTATGTATGTATGTATGTATGTATGTATGTATGTATGTATGTATGTATGTATGTATGTATGTATGTTTGTATGCATGCATGCATGCATGCATGCATGCATGCATGTATGTATGTATGTATGTATGTATGTATGTATGTATGTATGTATGTATGTATGTATGTATGTATGTATGTATGTATGTATGTATGTATGTATGTATGTATGTATGTACGTGTGTGTGTACTTCTGCCCTGATAAAACAGTCTCCATTGTGTAGATAGATAATTCTGAAACGCAAGAGTTAAGATAAAATATCTATTTTTACATGATACGCGCGAGATGCGGAGTTTCCAGTAGGGAGCTGAGAAAACAAAAGTTGTGTGTAATAATCCACCGTGATTCTTCTCGAACTGACGGAAAAGGCCGAGGACGCTCCAATTGAATATTTTTGTTTGCTGTCTTCACTTGCTGGGATAGCAGCTCAAGCTCGATTTCAAGTTAGAATCTGTTCAACCTTGAATACTGATGTACCGAAATTGTTGGAAATGGAAAAGCCCTGTTTTGAAACCATTTTTATTTTTTTCCAAGTAATATGTATAGAAGTGCACAAAAAGGCCTAATTAAAACCGAACAACTCAAACTCGTTGAACTATTAAGGTGTTCAATATAAGCCCTCCCCCCTACCCCTCCCCCCAAAAAATAATAAATAAATAAATAAAAAAGAAAAGAAGATAGAAGTTCAGTTGTTGTGGAGTAAATGCCTTCTTAGTAGCTTTTAATTCACTAACCAGTCTACATGTTGGTTTGGATTTGATATTTCACCTCATGGTGGAGGGCAACTCAAAAAGTTCGCATCCAGATGTCGCAAGTATTGCACTGATTTGTAAATAAGATCATGGTTAAGAAATAAACTTGAAGTAAATGGTGTGTCACCTAACTGGTTTTGTCACCATGGAGACCTTTTGGACATGGCCCTTCATATAACAACTTAACATTAAATTTAGTTTGCCAGGAATTAGATTTATTTCTGCCATTTTATGAAAATTAATCTTTAGATCTTCGATAACATGCTTTGTTTAGAAATCGAAAGAAAGGTCACTTCATAAACCCAAAATAAAATCGGTAGACCCACCGCAAATAGTTTTAAAATATTTCAATAATTCTAATGCACAATTTCAAAAAATGTCTTTGACATTATTTTTATACCCTAGTTTTAGATGCACATTTCTAAAATAATAGGGGTAGGTGTAACTCTTTTTTTAGCTGACAAGTTAGTTATAGTCTGTGACGTACGACTGCATTCTTTTTCTTAATCTTAATTAACTACACATTTTACAAGTTGAAGAAAAGTTCTTTGTGCTTTGTATGATTTCTTGAGTAAATGCTTATTCCTCTTACAGAGCCCCACTTATTTATAAGCCTTAACGAACACAAAGCAGCACTTGATATTTAAGTGGGTAAAGCCTCGCCTCGTGGTTTGTTTGCTATGACAATGTTCCTCCTTACAGTAGAATTACGTGTAATAGAATCCAGTGCAAAATGATATTTTAAAAAGAGGATAATACGTGTCTGCACAGAGATTTTGTGGAATAATTCACGGAAGTCACGAGTGAGTGCAGGGAACGAGCGAGTTTATTGATATTAGACACAACTGAATTACTCAATATAAACGATATATTACCATGTTTGTTTTTTTCTTCTATTATAATATTCATTATGAGGGACATTACTTTGCACTTATCTGTTGTTAATTATAGAAAACAAAAGGTTGTGTAGGTTCTTTGCATTTTTAGCAAATGAATACACTGTGCCAAACGTAACAGAAAAAAATACAAATGAACCATGAGGTCATAAAGCATAAAACACGCTTGTTGTGACGTCATATGTCAAAGCGATGCCATTGATGCAGACGACATTTGTAAATAAGTTATATATTCTCAGATATATTAACATGCTTTTTTCCTTCTATTATAATATTCATTATGAGGGACATTAAATCTCGTTTTTTGAGTGAAATGATCATCCACAGCTGACTATTTCACATTTCATAGAATAATGTCCGTTTAATGATCCAGCATTTGAATTAATATATTTCAGCTACATACACAGGTGACGTCTTCGTCAAAGCTGGCTGGGCGTGTTATTCTTCAAAGGAGTATTACGTAAATGTAACGTCTTTCAACTTCATCGACGCATTGCTGTATTGCGAGTCTCTGAAAGCCGCCCTGGTAGAGGTGGAAACTTTAGAGGAAAATATCTTTCTGGATAAAATAATGAAGGCAGCTATTGCACAAGGAGCAAATCCGGGAAAATTTTGGGTCGGCTTAGAATATACCCCTACAGGTAAAAAAAAACAAAAAACAAAACACGAGTAAAGTCGTTATATTACTGCTTTATGTTATATGTAGTTAATGAGTTTGTTTATGAGTTTGTGTATGCTCTTTTTTATTTTACGATATATTCTGCGTTACATTTCAGATAGATGCGGGTACAAAGTTTCTACCTAATCAATTCGCGGATAAATCCGGTCACAATATACCATAAAACACCAGGAATCTAGATTATTGAATGTCTTACGGTTTCTGATTGTGTCACTGTTGCAACTTTCGATACTTAGATCTACATTTACTTTTTAAAATATTCAGAAGACTAAATATTGTACGTTATTTTTGTGCCCTTTGTAGGTATTTTCAAATGGAAACTGAATGGTAGTCTAATTCTTACAAACCTATGGTATCCAGGCGATCCGAACGGTAATTGGGCAGCGGGCGAGACATGTGCGCGTTACATAAACCCTACTGGAAACTTTTTACTGGCAGACAATTGGTGCACCAATTTGTTCAACGTCATCTGTGAAAGACCTATGACCTCTGGAATCTGCGAATGCCCGGTAAGTTTGAAATGATGTTAAAACTTGTAATGAGCAAAAAGTAACAGGAAAGATAAATCGGGAACGTTTAGAATATAAGGGAATATCCGTTTAAAATATACTCTGTTATACACGTGATTTGTATTGCAGTATTCACATTTCATTATAATTTATGTCAGTTTTTTAAACAATTTTTTTTTATGCTTATGATTTGTTCGTCCATTAGCCATACATGGGGTCAATCTCATTCAATTGTAATCAATGAATTTACCATTAATATTGAAAATTTGATTACAATTACAATTACTCACATATAGGCAGAATCATTAGTAAGACATAACCGGAGAGTCTGGGCATAGTCATTATTGTTCTTGAATCACTGTTACGGATTTTCTTCTTAATGTTTTAAAAAAAATCTCATTTACCACAGACTAATTGCAATTTTTGAAATATTGAAACATACTATAAATTCGATGGTAGGTTGAACAAATAAACAAACAAAATAAATAAACTGTTCTAAAAATTAGATGCTAGGATGAAGAAACAAAATATACAAATTGCGCCAGAAATTAAATGGTAGTGTGTAGAAACAAAAATTCAAAACAAGTTTGATGGTAAGGTGAACAGAAAAACAATAACTTAAACAACAATTTTTTTCAGGCAACAATCCACTGGATATTATTGGTTACTTCAGACAAACCAACAGAAACAATTAATTTAAACAACTCATAATAAATGGTTAACTTGAACGGTGGCCCTATTTTAAACCCTAAAATGTTATAACACATCATATTGTAACTTACGATGAATCAACTGTCTAATGCCAAATGATTTGAAAATCTATCCCAAACACTACAAAGTGGCTTTTTAAACCTATGACAGAAGTGCAAAGTATTTAAAATGTTGTGGAATAGTAGTGTAATGAAAATTTGAAAATATGCAGTGCGATAACCGTTGTTTCTTGATAATACTGTTAATTTTCAACGTTGTTGATTCGCAACAAGGCTTGTATCTTACGTGCAATGACGAGGCTTTCCTGGAAGGGACATCCTGGTATATAAATGATGTGTCAAAGACACCTCTCCATCGAAGACGTGCAAAGCTATTCACTCCTTGCTATAAATTTGCCAAGCAAAAGTCAAAATCATTTTCAGATATCAATTGTTTCCGTCTCCAGTAGTGATCTATGTGCTTGCATGTATTGTTATGTGTATTCAATGGTTGTTTCCGATGTCTCTTTAGCCGGTGGGGTAAAATAAAAACAATAACTCTTGGAACCATTTTGTCAGGCAGCAATCCATTAGAGATCAAGTAGTTATTGATAACCTCGGACATCCCAACAGGAACAATTAATACAAACAAATCATCAAATTTTACTTGAATGGTGAACATATTTTAAAACTTAACATGTTATGCAACATCATAATGCAAGACACGATGAAACCAGTGTCTAATGCTGAACGGTAGATGATGTTAATGATGTTCTTTGTTTCAGACATTATATAAAAGTTAGAAGATTTAACAACATTTTCGGAGATGTAGAATTTTCATCCTTGACAAGGTGTGTCGTGGGTGAAGCAAACAGTTGTTTTCTTTTACTGATGCAATTTTTGGTTTAATTTTCTGAACATGTTCACTTTGTTTCTTAGGCTTCACAGTTTGGATAACAATGTTGAATGTCAAATACAGAAAAAGGAAAACGACGACGAGGAGCTAAAACCCTTTTTCGATTTCCTATTCAATGGGTTCCTATTGGACTATTTCATCCTCTAATCCTTTGTCATAAATCTTCTGTATCATACGTAACCGATTTAAACTTCATTTTATGTCACGCAGTAACAGACTGTCTAATTTTTCTTTTGGAAGTTTTAATTTGTTTGAAAGAAATTTATAACTTTCTTCAATTGAAATTTTCTTATCAGCTGTTGCCAGACTTTCCTCCAGAATGTCGTGATAAACCATGATATGAGATGATATAAATGAAATACAGAAGTGTAATGAAATAAAACTTGCGAATGAATTTGAGAAAATAAAGTATGAATGGATGCAATGTAAATCATGTGCATACAAATAAAAAAAACGAAATGGAATACAAAGTATATTTTTTAGAAAATGAAAACATTTGTGATATGTGAATGTGGGAAAAAGTAAAATTGTGTTCAATGTGGTCATATACAAAATAGACAAACATGAAAAAAGAATGTTAATTAAAGGCATTACTGATTAAAAATTGTATTTAAATATTTTTTTTACATAATAAATCAATGGCTTCAAGTGATAGAGTTTTTGTTGCAAGAATCTAATTATCATCATTTTGCATGATAAATCAATGGCTTCTTCTATTCATTGCGATTCTTCGCAATTATCTATGAGTGCTGCTAGAAGAGTGTATGAAAGTGATCAAATACAACACAAAGCTCAATATCAAAGGCAGAGAAGACAGCAGAAGAGGTAGTGCAGTACTAGAGTGTGTAAGAGTGTTTTCAGAGAATGTTTCAACAGCAACAAATTACTGGTAGGGATGTACTAGAATGTTAGAGTGTTTTCAGATGTTACGACTCTATGGTCTAAGAAAAATGTAACATAAAGAAAGTGAAACCAACAAATCAAGTAAAATTAAAATGAAAAATCAAAAAGTCACTTACAGTAATGTGTTTTGAAATCCTAATAATCCAATAAGAATGATTGTTCTAATCACAAGTCCTAAATATAGAATGTTCCGAATTCACGGCTGTGTCCTTGAATGTTATGATGTGCCAATGGTCTCCAAAGTCCTGATGTACTAGTAATCTTTGATGTGCTGATGTCAAAATGAAGTATTCCAAAATCTCTGAATAACTGCACATAAATTCCAAAATCATCAATTAAAAATCCAAAATCCAAAAGTTTATGAGCACTGTTATAATCCAATGAATATTTAAAATAATTCCTCTCTTAGAATTTGGAATGAATTTTCACAACTGTAATAGCTCTTTACAAGACTGATGGTAATGTCAAAACTGAATAAATGTCCACCAAACATGGTATATATAAAGATTGGTCACATGACAGATGTTCTAGAATGTGTGTCATCTTAATGGAATTTTACTTGTAAACAAAAATTCAACCTTGACCTTCAAATTAAGAAAACATATTGATCAAAACAACCTAATTCAAGGACACTAGTTAAACATGTTTTTCCTGATAAACATAAAGATTTAAGCAAATATTAAAGTGAAGAAACATTTATAATTTCCTAAAATATTTATAATATTATATAAACATCATACATAACACCTCCCCTCATAAAGAAAAAGAAAGATTTATATAACAAAGCTTTCTTTTGAATATACATCTAATACTATAATAACGAAAATTACATAAGAACATGTTTTATGATACTGGACTTAATTACATCAAGCAATATTACATTTCTAGGCACGTGAGAGTGCATCTGCAATCACATTGTCTTTTCCCCTGATGTGTTTGATGTCAATGTTATATTCTTGCAATATCAAACTCCATCTCAACAATCTCTGATTTTTATCTTTCATTTTGTTGATGAAAGTAAGGGGATTGTGATCACTGTACACAATAATTGGAGAAAGAGCTGAGGTGACATACACTTCAAAATGCTGTAAAGCCAATATCAAAGCCAAACATTCCTTCTCAATTGTGGAATAATTTTTCTGGTGCTTGTTTAGTTTTTAGAAAAATAACACACAGGGTGATCCACACCACTTTTGTCTTCCTGAATCAATACTCCACCAACCCCTACATCACTTGCATCAACAGATAATTTAAATGATTGGCTAAAATTTGGTGCAGAAAGAACTGGTGCATTCTTAAGCATGGCCTTTAACTTGTCAAAAGATTCCTGACACTTGTCAGACCAATAAAATTTGGCTTTCTTACTCAATAAACTTGTCAAAGGTTCAGCAATTTTGGAAAAATTGGAACAAAATTTCCGATAATATCCAGCCATACCTAGAAATCGCATCAGTTGCTTTTTACAAATTGGAACTTGAAATTCAGAGATAGCTTTGACCTTAGCTTCTATAGGTTTAACTTGACCTTGTCCCACAATATGTCCTAAAAATGTGACACAAGCATGGCAAAACTCACTTTTGCTCAAATTAATTGTCAGATTCGCATCACTGAGTCGATCGAAGAATTTTCGAATGGTTTCCAAATGATCTTCCCAGGTGTTGTTGTAGATAATGACGTCATCGATATAAGCGTCACAATTATCAAGACCAAATGTTATCATGTTCATCAGACGTTGAAACGTTGCAGGCGAATTTTTCATTCCAAACGGCATGACTTTATATTGATAAAGTCCATCTGGAGTTACAAATGTTGAAATTTCTTTTGCCCTTTCCGTCAGTGGAATTTGCCAGAATCCTTTTAAAAGGTCAAACTTGGTGACATATTCCGCATTTCCAATTTTATCAATGCAATCGTCCATTCTTGGGATTGGAAATGAATCAGTTTTGGTGACACTGTTGACTTTTCTATAGTCAGTACACATACGGAATGTATTATCTGGCTTGGGAACAAGAATACATGGTGAACTCCAGTTACTTTTACTTGGTTCTATGAAATCATTCTCCAGTAAATACTGAATTTCTTTCTTCAGATAGTTCTGTTTGAGAGGATTCATCCTATAAGGATGCTGTTTCACAGGCGCAGAATCTACAATGTCAACGTCATGATAAATTTTACTTGTTCGTGTTGGAACATCAGGAAACAAGTGCTCATAGTCATGTAATAGCTGTTTTAGTTCATTTCTTTCCTGTTATTGTAGATGTGAAAGTTTCTGGTCTAGGTTGTTCAATATTTCTGAATTCCGAAGATTGGTTATACCAGAGTCACTATAGTATGATTGTACTCCATCGTTGATATCTTCACTGTGTGGGACAGGTACAACTAAATTAACAGAATAATTAGCTGGGCAATCTCTGTCAAAATATTCCTTTAACATATTTATATGACAAAGTTGTTTCTGTTTCCGTCTCCCAGGAGTGTTAATGATATAATTTAAGTCATTTACTTTCTTTTCAACGGTATAAGGACCATAAAATTTAGCCTGAAGAGGATTCTGAGGTATGGGAAAGAGAGCCAGAACTTTGTCACCAGGTTTAAAACTCCTTTCCTGTGAATTTCTGTCATACCTTAATTTCATTTTTGACTGGGTAGTGTGAAGATTAGTTCTTGCTACTTCACAGGCCTTTGACAACTTGTATTTGAAATCAGAGACATAATCAAGAAGATTAATCTTTGAATCCTCATTTGAAAGAAGTTTTTCTTTCAATAATTTCAATGGTCCACGGACAGTATGACCAAAAACTAGTTCAAAGGGACTAAAACCCAACGACTCTTGAACTGATTCCCTAACAGCAAACAACAACAAATGAACACCTTCATCCCAATCCTTTTCTGTATCAAAGCAATATGATCGAATCATATTCTTCAAAGTTTGATGAAATCTTTTCAAAGCACCTTGACTTTCAGGGTGATAGGCAGAAGATTTAAACTGTTGGATTCCTAATTCATGCATAACTTGTTGGAAAATTCCAGACATAAAATTTGACCCTTGATCCGACTGGACAGATTTGGGAAGGCCAACAAGTGTAAAAAACTTCACCAAAGCTTTCACAATAGTTTTAGTTTTTATATTTCTCAGAGGAATTGCCTCTGGAAATCTTGTAGATGCACACATGATGGTCAACAAGTATTGGTTGCCTGACTTGGTTTTAGGTAAAGGACCAACACAGTCTACTATTATTCTACTAAATGGTTCATCAAATGCAGGAATAGGTTGCAGATGAGCCTTAGGTATCTTCTGATTGGGTTTTCTTACCATTTGACAAGTGTGAAAAGATCTGCAGTATTTAGAAACATCACTTTTGAGTTTCGGCCAATAAAAATGATTCAAGATCTTGTGATAAGTCTTACGGACTCCTAAATGACCAGCCAAAGGAGTTTCATGGGCTAAATTAAGAATTTCCTGTCTATATGACTTAGGAACAACAATTTGATAGCTCACTGACCACTCGTCACCAGCGGGTACATCAGGTGGTCTCCATTTCCTCATAAGGACCCCATTTTTCACAAAGTAACACACTGGAACTTGTGTGGCTTCAGTTTCACTAATAGCCCTCTGAAACAAACAAGATATCTCGGGATCTTGCTCCTGTTCAACGACAAGAGATTGTCGTTTGTCATCCTGATTAGAACAAAGAGAATGAGTTGCCAAAAGAGGATCACTGTGATCAATACCATTTGATTGATCAATACCTGAGGAAAAAATGACCTCATCAAAAGACTGACCAATACATGTGTCAGCTAAAGGAATAATATCCTGATCAACATCACTCTCAAGAGCTCTTTTTGCCATAGCTCTAGTAACTGCACAAGCAGGGTACAAATCAGGGATTTCAGTTTCGACAGGATCAACTTTCTGATCCAAACAAGGCTTGTCAGTTACAAGTGGATTAACCACAACCTTATCTCCAGCTAGGTCATTGCCTAGTAATAAATGAACACCCTCTATGGGTAAAGAAGTCACTGCCCCAACAGTCACAGGTCCAGAAACTAAGTCTGATGCCAAATTTACACAATGGAGAGGAACATTTACAAAGCCGCACTCTACTCCCTGAACAAGAACACTTTCACTTGAAGAAGACTCCTCAGACAAAGGCAAAGTACCTGATAATAAAAGACTCTGAGAAGCTCCAGTGTCCCTTAATATTTTAATTGGGATAGGCTTGGCAGAATCACCAATAAGTGATATAGAACCTTCTGACATGAATGGTTCTTACGCCTCTAAAATAGAATCAGACTGGGGTTTGTTTGACCCAACAAATGTATTGCTTTCAACACAAGACCGTGACCTTGACCTCGTAGAAATAAGAGCATTTGGAAAAGCTCTGTCTTTTCTCTGTTGCTTATTTTTCAACTTGAAGCAATCAGAAATAACGTGCCCTTTCGTTTTACAATAAGTGCACGTAGGAAGAGATAAGGATTTCTGATCAGTCTTATGAGATGTTTGATTCCTAACAGTTGTGCTGTTATGAAATTTGGAAGTACTCGAATGAGATTGAAACGGTTTTTTACCAGAAAACTGCTGAGAGGACGATTTATTACCAAATGAAATTTTGTGAGTCAAGGAATAATCATCAGCCATACGAGCAGCATTTTCCAAAGTTTCCACATTCTGCTCGTCAAGATAGGTTTTAACATCACTATGGATGCACCTCTTGAACTCTTCAATTAATACCAGCTGTCTGAGGTTATCATAAGCTTGATCAACTTTCTTGGCTGAGCACCACCTATCAAATAGTTGTTCTTTATCCCTTGCAAATTCGACATGAGTTTGTCCAGTTTCTTTTCTACAATTCCTAAACCTTTGTCGATATGCCTCTGGTACCAACTCATAAGCTTTCAAGATGTACTCCTTAACCACATCATAATCAGTGCTTTGTTGTACTGACAGTGAAGTGTAGACTTCACGAGCTTTGCCAATAAGTACACTTTGTAATAACAAAGTCCAATGCTCTCTGGGCTATTTCAAGTTTTCAGCTATTTTCTCGAAATGAAGAAAGTATTTATCTACTTCTTTTTCCTGAAAAGGGGGTACTAACCTAATATATCTAGTAACATCAAAACCTGAACTTGTGTTTAAAGGCGTGGAGTGTGCTCTGTTTGCCAGTTCTAATTCTCTTAATTTAAATTCCATTTCCCTTTCTTCTCTTTGCATCTGGATCTGTCTCTCCTCTTTCTCTCTCTCCCTCTCCATCTGCATTTGCCTCTCTTCTTTCTGCATTTGTATCTGCCTCTCTTCTTTCTCTCTCTCCATCTGTATCTGCCTCTCTTCTTTCTCTCTCTCTCTCTGAATCTGAAGCTTTGCCAATTCTAAATCCATCTGGTTCTTTAACTCTAATTCCCTTAATGTCCTGTCAGAACCAGATACAGGCTTTCTCTTCAAACTTAAAGCACTATTTTCAAAAATTCCCTTTCCTACTAAATATTGAATTAAAATAATCTTTATTTCCTGTTTTGTCAATGATAATTTTGCCTCAGATAGACTGTATTTTCTGGCAAACTCGAGCAACTCATCCTTTCTCATGCACTCTAACCCCTCCTCGGTAGGTTTTGAAATGAAATTCTGAACATTAGATGCCATTGTAAATGCTTGTTGGTTTCACACAAAAAAAATTTCTCTATTAAAAATCTTTGCCAAAGACAAAAAAAAAGTTCTCCGAGACAAAATCAATATGAATTTCAAAGATAAATTTAATATCTCTAATATGCTTTAAAGAAATTCAGATCCCGGAACGACGAGCCCCCAATTTCTGTTACGACTCTATGGTCTAAGAAAAATGTAACAGAAAGAAAGTGAAACCAACAAATCAAGTAAAAATCAACAAGCAATTTATTACTAGATAATTAAAATGAAAAATCAAAAAGTCACTTACAGTAATGTGTTTTGAAATCCTAATAATCCAATAAGAATGATTGTTCTAATCACAAGTCCTAAATATAGAATGTTCCGAATTCACGGCTGTGTCCTTGAATGTTATGATGTGCCAATGGTCTCCAAAGTCCTGATGTACTAGTAATCTTTGATGTGCTGATGTCAAAATGAAGTATTCCAAAATCTCTGAATAACTGCACATAAATTCCAAAATCATCAATTAAAAATCCAAAATCCAAAAGTTTATGAGCACTGTTATAATCCAATGAATATTTAAAATAATTCCTCTCTTAGAATTTGGAATGAATTTTCACAACTGTAATAGCTCTTTACAAGACTGATGGTAATGTCAAAACTGAATAAATGTCCACCAAACATGGTATATATAAAGATTGGTCACATGACAGATGTTCTAGAATGTGTGTCATCTTAATGGAATTTTACTTGTAAACAAAAATTCAACCTTGACCTTCAAATTGAGAAAACATATTGATCAAAACAACCTAATTCAAGGACACTAGTTAAACATGTTTTTCCTGATAAACATAAAGATTTAAGCAAATATTAAAGTGAAGAAACATTTATAATTTCCTAAAATATTTATAATATTATATAAACATCATACATAACATCAGAGAATGATTCAACAGCAACAAATTACTGGTAAGGATGTACTAGAGTGTTAGAGTGTGTTCAGAGAATGATTCAACAGCAACAAATTACTGGTAGAACTGTACTAGAGTGTTAGAGTGTGTTCAGAGAATGATTCAACAGCAACAAATTACTGGTAGAACTGTACTAGAGTGTTATTGTGTTTTCAGAGAATGATTCGACAGCAACAAATTACTGGTAGAGATGTACTATAGTGTATTAGAGTGTTTTCAGAGAATGATTCAACAGCAACAAATTACTGGTAGGGCTGTACTAGAGTGCTAGAGTGTTTTTAGAGAATGATTCAACAGCAACAAATTACTGGTAGGGCTGTACTAGAGTGTTAGAGTGTTTTCAGAGAATGATTCAACAGCAACAAATTACTGGTAGGGCTGTACTAGAGTATTAGAGTGTGTTCAGAGAATGATTCAACAGCAACAAATTACTGTAGGCCTGTACTAGAGTGTTAGAGTGTGTTCAGAGAATGATTCAACAGCAACAAATTAATGGTAGGGCTGTACTAGAGTGTTATAGTGTGTTCAGAGAATGATTCAACAGCAACAAATTACTGGTAGAACTGTACTAGAGTGTTATTGTGTTTTCAGAGAATGATTCGACAGCAACAAATTACTGGTAGAACTGTACTAGAGTGTTAGAGTGTGTTCAGAGAATGATTCAACAGCAACAAACATCAACGAAGATAAGGGAGAAGGAAACAAATTCAGATTAGAAAAGAGACAAGTGGGGGGGGGGTTAACCTCAATACATTTTCAAGCCGTAGTGATCAGGATATTTACGTTTTTGCAACCAGGTCGAACCTCACATGAGAAAGATCAAGAGGTTTAAGTCTGTATTAGTTCAATTAACTCTTGCAAGCAGTATAGTTAATATCTGTTCTGGACCGCTTTCATATTTTAGTGTTGTTCCTTAATTTTCGTTTTTTTAGTAGTTATTTAAAACATAAACATAAAACACAATTTGAATTCACTTTTTAACCAGTTTTCTTACATTTTACATATTTCTTTTATTAATTATCTTTATTTTTTATCACTATTAAAATCCGGGAAATAAATCCGGCTTTTTATGGTAACTATATTTTTGTAATTAATTTTCACTTTTTCTATTAAAATTTGCTACTATTAATTAATTTTTCGTAATTTTTTATTTAAAAAGATATTTGGTATCTTTTTTGACACCAAAAATAATCAGTTTAAAATTTTAAAAATCTTGTTTTTATAACGCCATTAATCTTCAAGGCTTACTTAGAGATTAAATAAAACTTGAAATTAAACCTTACTTATAATTTGTATAGTCTTAATGATCTTAATATCTACGATAACCATATAATTATTTATAAATTTAAATTTAAATAGATAAAATTATAATAAAAATATTAGCTGTTTTGACACCAAAAAAATTGTGAAATATTTAATCGAAAAATTTTGTATCTAAATAAAAAGTTATTAAAAAGGTAGAGAAATAAATACATTTAAAAGCTTCTAAACCCAATACAGTAAAAGAGCTAGCAGAAACTGCAGGAGAGAGATTAACACCTAGAAAAAGATCTAAGTTTTTCTAAATAAAGGTAGAATTAGTTACAAAACCTAAAAACCTATAGTTAAATCAGAGAACAGCTTTAAGACTATATTTTTTTAAAAAATATCTACTATAACATATTATCTACTCCAAAGTAACTCCAATAGTAGAGCTAGCAGAATCGGTAGCAAAAGATATTACACAAGTTATTCCTAACAATATACAACTTGTACCAAAACATGTGTTGAAGTTTTACTTGATATTTATATACCAGCAGTAAGATATACAGACGTCGATAGTGCGTGGAATGGTTAGCTGTATAACTATGAGTTCTTTCACTTTCATAAAAGACTAGCGATTACAGATTATTATGTCTATTTTAACCTAACGAAGGTGAATATAATGCATGTTATTAAAGAGAAAATTAAAAATGAAGAAAGCTCTAGGTTTCAAATGGGAATTGATTTAGCAATGATAAATATGACTTTAAAAGGTGAATTTAAATATCTGATAATTGTAAAAAGTATAAAATATATTTACATATTCTGATTTGGAGAAAAAAAATCCGATATATCAAGGGTGAGATAACCTTTAGAATCAGTGAATTTCTAGCTCTATAAGGATCTACAATCAGAATAAAAAAGGATTGAAAACCATTAGAAATGTAAGATTAACAGGCTGAAGAAAAATAAAACATGTTGTATCAGCACCTTGGTTACTTAATAAGAAAGCTACTTTAATAAAGGTGATTGTTGCTTTATATACATATATATATATATATATATATATATATATATATATATATATATATATATATATATGTATATAGATAGATAGATATATATATTAGAGGCATTATTAAACCCACCAATAGATCATAAAGATAAACCTTTAAAATATAATATTTCTAAATACAAAACAAAACTTTAAACTCTGTCCATTAGGACTGAAAGATATTTCAATCTATCAAAAAGAACTTAACAGGACTATATCAGTATTTCAAGTCGTAGAAGGCGAACAGAAAATTATTCCATTACGAAGAATTGAAAGTTATAAAGAAGACAGCTACTATAAGTTATTATTGTACAATGACTGTTATGTTGGAATTACTATACTTTAATATTGTACAATGACTGTTATGTTGGAATTACTATACTTTATTATTGTACAATGACTGTTATGTTGGAATTACTATACTTTATTATTGTACAATGACTGTTATGTTGGAATTGGTAAATTTGAGAGGTTATTACATATTCAAATGACAAAAAAAAATCACTAATACGTTTGAACTCTGCCATAATTGTAATATGCATTTCTATTCTAAGTTAAAGTTTAATCAGAGTTGGAGAAAACCAGAAAAATACAGATAGCTTGTAAAAACGCTGGCGTGCCCGGAGCTACATACAGTAAAATCGAGAGAGAGAGAGAGAGAGAGAGAGAGAGAGAGAGAGAGAGAGAGAGAGAGAGAGAGAGAGGGAGAGAGAGTGAGAGAGAGAGAGAGATATACCCATTCTAGTTAGGTATAAAGAAACAAATGAAACATTTGTAAAAGAATGAAGTTAAAGGAACTTATGTTGACAGAATCAACAATTATGCTTTGCAGCAAGGTTTGTCACAAAGAAACAACGGGATTTGTGATCTCACTGTACAAATTGCACAGACAATAAAAAGAAAGAGGAAAAGTCCAAATACTACTGAAAACGACATGGCAGAATACAAACAGTAATCGTTTTACAAAAAACATGATGAAACACAAATCACAAATATGACATGAGGTGTTTCATTCGATCCATACTTGCTAGTTAATCCATATTTGTTAGTTAACATGGAATTTCTGGAGCAATTTGTATGATCTTCACCCTACCATCAAATTTATGACCAGTCTTTATTATTTTTTGTTCACCCTACCATCTAATTTATAGGCCAGTCTATATTTGTTGTTCGCTCGCCCTTCCATTACATTTCTCAGTCAGTCTATACTTTTTGTTTGTTCACCTTACCATCGAATTATTTGCGCAGTTGCTGTTATTTCGTCTTGTGAATATAGTAACGAACCATAGAGTTTCTGACGCAGTTGCTGTTATTTCGTCTTGTGAATATAGTAACGAACCATAGAGTTTCTGACGCAGTAGCTATTATTGTACTAGTATTTTTTGTTTAATTTGGTAACGCGTTAGTAGTAAGTGATCAATAACCATTTAAGAGATAGTTGTGTTGCAACTGAATAATTGTAAATATGCAAACAGTATTTTAAAAGTTGTAACTACCTTGTAGTAAGTGCAAAATAATATAAAAAAATGAAATAAACAGTAATTCAAACCTATTAGCGACTACGCCTGAAATCTATGTTTATAAACTACTTAAAACGGTCTAATTACACTCCTTTTTGGAATATAATCAATTACGTTTTGATTATTTTTTATTGTATTTTGCATTTGAAGAGTTTTAGAGTAATATCTTTGTTTTCATAACTTAAAGTATTTTACATTTTTACAAAAATACAAAATATATAGTTACTCTCAATTAATCATTCTATTTATTGTAATACCCATTGAAGTACTTGTTTCTTTTTTTTTTGGTCTGTTATATAAATAGTGACAGCAAAGAGTTATTACAGTGGTCCCTCACAATAAAGCCCCTCAGTATACTGATGTCTGTATAATTCATTCACTTCATTGTATGGTCAATGATTTATCTCATCTCATAATGTGTAATATAAAAAGTGGTATTTTACAAACATTTGAGAAAAAAATATTCGATAATTTTTCATCTAAGTTGTAATTGTATTTTACATATTTTATTTTACATAATAAGACTTGTGTCCAATTTGTACATATATTATTTTATTGTTTCTTGAAGACGAAAATGGCCGAACATTAGCAATTTTATCGTATACTGAATAAGATGTATATGGCGTCTTCATGCATCATTTCGTACCTCTTTTCATATTGTCTTGTGCAACTCGTCTACAAGAGTCTGTGAGGGTACCGACGATTGCGTTCAAAATATTGCTTTCTGATGTTAAACATATAAAACTTGAGAAATTCAGTCGATTAATCATTCAAATTAAGATCATAAGTCACAATTACAAAACTCTTTACATTAATATTTTTTTTCTTTACATGACCACACTTTACCAAAACCTGATAAGTTGGGTAGTGAATCGTTAAATGAAACACCCGCTTTTACATGCGCTACCTCTGAACTTTCATTGTCAGTGAATCAACATATCATTATATAACTAATTTTATCGTTGCTCGTTCTATGAAGTTCCCCTCGAAACCTTAATCTCTTCTATTTAACATTTATTTCCAAGAAACCTCAACGTTACTGATGATCGCCCATTATTGACTCTACTAGTTAAGAGCCGAGAAAAGAATTTAATTGTAAACATCAACATTTTTACATTAGAGCACTTTTTTGTGAAGTTTCTTCGCTATGAACGTCCTCGTGAATCAACTTTTAAAAAATGTTAACAGTATGAACATAGTTACCACTGATTCACATTTTGTCCGTGTTGCGTTCATAAATTTGCTACTGACCTTGTCACTCAAGACCTTACTCTGTAGTTATTGTCAACAAATCTCCTTTCCAAAATGCAGAATACCACATCATCTGCAATTACTCCTGCTGCAACGCCTGGTATGACGTGCTCTGATGTTACGACTACACATGAAGCTAGTACCACGACAACGGTTCAGACGACGACCCAAGGAATCCAAGCACCTACTTCAACCGACATTAACACAGAACAATTGATAGCAGCTTTGACCGTAGATCAGAAAAGCACCGGAAAAAGCAGACGGACGCTAATAAGTGTGGAGGACAAGCGATTATCAGCCCAACTGATCGGCGTTACGGGTATCTGTTGTCTGGTTATCACCTTTCTTTTGCCAATCTTGATAGACTTGGCAAAATTTTTTGACCTTGATATGTGCCGCAAGAAAAACGTTCAGAAAAGATAGATACGCATCTAACACAAGAAACACGAATATTCTCATCGGTCAAAATATGAATCAAGTTTTAATAAATCTTGTTTATTCGTGTATAAAGTTCAACCTTCTGTGGACAACGTGGAACCAGATGCCGTGTTGCATAATACGCCGGCAGATCAGGATATACTCTGTTAGTTCTACTTGTAATTTCATACGAATGACGTTGACCCTGATTTGCCAGCGCATTGTTCGACGGTAGGTCTAAGTCTATACTAATCGTAGTTGGTGTACACATTATGTATCGATGAATTGGATAATTGAAGTACTACAATATTACCTAAGATATACTCATTGTACTGTTTCTATTATGACAATAGGAATTAGCATATCTATCACCTTTCATTTCAGTAACCTACATCATTGTATTGTGTTCAACACGAACTTTGTGCATGAACAATTTGTATCCATGTTTAAGGTAATGCTCTTCTCCAACCTAATTTTTGACTAACATCTAGTGATATCGATCCTTAGATATTTTAAGCATTGAAAGTATACATAAATATCCGTATCAATACAGTTTTGAAATGCTTTGACTCTTTCAAGTCTAACATGTTTGCATCATTCATTCTTATATTAATACATGTTATAGTCTTATTGTATCAAGTAATTTGTAAAATATTGGTTATATTATCACTGAGTCTTAATTAAACGAGGTAACGTTTTGCTAAGTATAAGTAATACCTCAATTTTACTCTGAAATGAATAAGAGGTTGTATCTTTTAATTATTAACTAACTGCTTAAACGTGGTACTGCGTCAGTGATAGTAAAGAAGTTTTGACGTGTATATTTCAAAAATTCTGAAAAATGTCAACTAGTACACCAATTCACATAGTGTTTAGGTTCCTCTTTTTTGGGTCTTAGCGAGAAATCCAATTTATCCAGAAGGCTCCTAATATTAGCGCAGAAACAGGAAGTGATGTCGGAATGTTTCCATGGTACATTGTTTCTGAACAGAAAGACTAGAATAAGATAAGAATCGGATTTATTTTGGTGTGAATTCAGTTTGGCTCAGACGGAAGGAGTTTCAAAATGAACTCACTATTCAATATATGAGAGAGAGAGAGAGAGAGAGAGAGAGAGAGAGAGAGAGAGAGAGAGAGAGAGAGAGAGAGAGCAGACTGACAGACAGACAATGAGAGTTTGCAAAAACATATATCAATGAATTTACAAATAGAGTGTGAATTTGTAAAGTACATGCATATTGAATATAATGAATGTAAACGGTGAAATAAATAAACACAACAACAAAACACTATTTTCAAATTATATGATATACTTTTGCATTTTAAAATTAAAATCTAGCTAATAAAATATATTATATTTCTCATGATTGTTTTCAAATATAAATTCTATACTAGAATCTCTTTTGTCACACTGGTAATAAGAACCTCGTATATATACGGTTTCCCTTTGTCAAATAGTACTTTCCTTTATAACGACAAATTTGATTATTAGGGGTGATATCAAAGTTTTTCGATCCGCATCGGAAAAAGACGATGATGTTCCGAATCAACCATCATCCAATTGAAATATCCTCGGCCTTTTCCGTCAAGTTGAGAAAGAAACCTCGGATGTAATTCGCCGCCATTGAGAACTATATTCAGAACTACTTTTGTTCACATTGCACAATAAGGCGGCGGAAGGAGACAAAGTCATAATCAGAACATTGTTGGCCTTTTCTGTTGCAACATATGTGGTGCACTACGCTGGAGGCGAATCACCAAACCGATTAAATGTATGTGTATTTCTACAGCAACATCTGAGGTTATTTTTCGACGTTACGGAAATGGTAGAGTGATGTTCCAATTGAACTATCATCCTCCAGGGTGCAAGGGATAGTTTTTATAAACAAATGTGATGCCCCATCAAATTACCTGATATAAATTTTCATAAAAATATATAAAGTACACCAGTGAGGTAAACAAGGTCCATATTTGTGAATAGCTATACTAAATCAAACATAATAATGTCATTGATTTGCCCTGACAATTCAACAGAAGCTCATAGCCCAAAACGTGTATGCACCTCAGCCCCAAATTCATGCATACATGCATTTTTTATGTCCGAAAGTAATTTTTGGCACACTGATGCTCTCAGTGCAAATGCAAGCCCTTTTCCTATGTGATAATTTTGAAAAACATTGTGTACTAAACAGCTTGACGCAATTCAAAATAGTTGCCATCCAGGCCGTTTTTTTTAGATATTCTACTTGCCAACTTGTCTACTGCTATGGGTGGCTAGCTCTGGTTCCTAGCCGACTATTGGTATTTCGCTGTCTAGATATGGTGATATAACTATGATAGGTGTACAAGCCTCACATCACTTTCAAGAACGACACAAGCCCGAAGGACATAATTAACAGATATATCCATATTTTTAATTATTAAACAATAATAGCTGAAAAAGTCACATGATAGCCTTAATTTTAAAAATTTGACATAGGCCAATTTACGAAACTATTCCCTGCTACCTCCATCTCCTATAGAACATCCTAGTCTATTTCCGATTCGAGTCGAATTACTTCGACTCTCTGAAAGAGACTCAGAGGTAATCTTAGTGATACTTCCCGAACTGGTAAGTTTTTGGCGGATGAACATCCGGCTAGATGTGCGAAGAATAGATTCTTATAAAACGATAGGCGTTGAAAATAAACTAGGCGACGTTTCAACAATCAGAGAAATACCTACATTTTTAATTTGTAATGTTATTCCGGCAACTTTGTGATGCAAAAATGAAGAAATCATTCGGTTTGAATAGCCTTAAACGATTACTTATGTTGCTGTTAGTGATGACACTTCATCTAGTCATTGTGACGTCAATGAAGTTATTCTGACGTAATAACCATAGAATTGAGGGCATTTCAAAATGGCCATTATTAACATTCGAGATTTTTTTTCTAGCAAGCGATAGCAAAAGGCCGAGGACGTTCGAATTGCCTCCATCTTAGTGAAAGTAACTCCGTATTTTGTTTCTCATGATGCACCGCGATGATGTGAAGCTACCAACGAGGGTGAAGTTCAAAACTGGCCGTTATGGGAATAACATTACTGGCGTGCGAATGACGTCACTGACTTACCAATCGGCAGACACAAATCGTACTAGTCATAGGCCTATATAATACATCGCACTGTCTTGACGTCATTTCCTTTTACTTGGCGCCATAACAACTTTTTTGTTGGTGGTGTCAAGCTGGTGAAATGATACTGTCTGACTATTTCAAGTTCAAATTCATAATTCTTCATTGCAGGTATATAGGCATCAGGACCAGAGTACCTATTGTTATATACAGTGCATTTTACAAGAACCAGTCATGCGTAACAATAAAATGTTAATACGAGATACGAATGACAAGCTGATGTGATAGAACAAAATATCATACATTATTATATACCTAGCTCGTGACTTCCTATGCAAATGCATTGCGTGGGTTGATCCAGTAAATATTTAACTTATTGGACGTCATCAAGCACTTACTGGGTGCTGTCAAGCACACACAGGGCCCAATAAGTTTGTTGCTACGTAATCAAATGCATTAGAAGTAGTTAAGAAACTACTTTTGAAGGTGTTTTAAAAATGGCGGCCACGTTAAATGCAGACGCTATGAAATTGCTGGTTGACAATGCAGATGATTTGATGGACTGACTATTATATTTAACAACCGAAGACAATGAAGGTTTTGATCTGACCTTGTTAGACACTGAAGAACAAAAACAAGGTATTCCCCTGAATAAGCCTCATTCTGGCCACGCGAATCCGGTCAGCTCTGTCAGCTATGTTACAAATCAGACCTCAACCAGAGATGTTATTGACGGAAAAATTGATTTCAGTAAGTTTATTGAAAGACAGAAAATGAAAAATATAAAGGTAGCAATGGCAAGAGATATGACAAATGTCCAAAGGTGGCTTTGGAACATTAAAAGAGAACACATATCAATATAAAATATTATCCCCGAGCAATTAAATGAACTGCTTTTCGAAATGTTTGTCACTGGTAGAAAAACAGACGGTTCTGATTACAAACCAACAACTCTCGATTCTATAAGACACAGGAGAAAGTTTTCTTAAAGAAAATTCCATAATTTAGGCACTTACTGGTAAAACACTGATCTAAAGACAAAGGGTATGTACTCAGTGGCTGCACAAGGGTTCGAGGCGCCCGAGGGGAAATGTGCTTTAGTGGCGCCCCTACTTTGGCACAGAGAACAGTTTTTATGTCAGTTGCCAACCTCCAGCACGCTCCCCCCCCTTCATCTACGCCCCGATTACAGCTAAAAAAGAAGCTCCCGACAGTGCTCACCCACCCTCCTCCTCGCCCGGCGCCCTAGGACAATTGCCCCCTCCGACCCCGACCCCCGTCGCGCCGCCACTGTCTGCACTCGGTGGAGTGCACTGTGCGTACCCATGTACGCCGAGTACCAAACCACGATTACTTGCTTCTTAGTAACTAACCACGATTACTTGCTTCTTAGTAACTATTTGTGGTATTTTTTCAATGACATTAAGTGTTCATCAATGAGTTTTAGATTGTTTTAAATATTATTTAACATTCATTATGAATTTAATATGAACAATATCGTGCAAAAATTGTTACACCGTGCTTACTGTTAAGAGTTCATTCATTGCCGAGATCTCATTCTTAAATTCTCACCCATATGACGTAATTGTTTGCAAAGGCTAAATACGTCATTCCATGTATTAATACGCGTTACGCCCAAAAATTTATACAATTTTCTTTATTAAAACGTCATTTATTTCAAGATGTTTCCTTTTTAATTCTGAAATAGTAATTAAAACGCATTATGTTTTTACATTGGAGAGGTGGATGGTATATAATAAATAAATTAAAGTTTTTGTACTATTGGATATTGTGGGCGAGACGGAAGTACATGGGGATCACAAGCTCGCTCCGTCGTATTTCGGTCTCACCCACAATATCCAACAGTACAAAGACTGTAATCTATAATTACTGATTAAGGAGTCCCATTCAGCAATCCAATCATGTGCAAATTCAGACAATTTACCTAGATACAGGACATTTCTACTTTTAAATTTTTCATACACTTCATTTTCTGAGTTAAAAAGATTCTGTATTTTTCCCATTTTTTAACAAACGATTGACAATATATAAGAAAATATAATTCATCCTCAACAGCAGCCATATTTTTCTAGAAACAGTATTTACAATACTCCTCATCTCTGAAAATTCCTTCATATTGACGCTTGCTTATAGCTAATTCGTGCTAAGGAAATTACTTCATATTTACCCTTGCGTATATCTAATATGTGCTAAGGAAATTCCTTCATATTTACCCTTCCTTATAGCTAATTTGTGCTGAGTAATTCTAATTCTAAGTAAATCATATTTAAACACTTGATTCATTGTGCAAGTTAGATAGCATCCTGGTTGCCACTCTTTTTTAAACTAGGAATAAAATTGGAGACTTGAAGTTTTTGTAATAACTTCAGACCAATTTTGACAGGAGCAAACTTTTAAGTATTGAGTAAACATATACCAATATATTGTTTTATCACCTGTAATTATTGTGAGCCTCACATAACCAAAACCATGTTTAAAGAGAAAGTCTTTGGCACATGTAGCCCATGTTGCCGTACCTGCATCGTCGAGGTGAAATAACATTATTTACACAACACATTGTCTATTATATCTAACATACAATGGAAAACGGCCAAGTTTACACAGAACTGCCATTATTTACACAACACATGGTCTATTATATCTAACATACAATGGAAAACGACCAAGTTTACACAGAACTGCCAAACTTGGAACAAATGTGTTTCATTTTAATACCTTTACGAAACTTTAACTGCACCTTCTCAATTACTTCGCTATGTACGTACTCCTAATTCTATGATGCATAGCGCAGTATGGTTGGTTGGTTGGATTTTAGTGGCACTTTCAAAACATTATTAGCTATATCATGCCGAGGAAATGAGAGCTAGGTGCCTTTCCCGAGGACACACCGAGGCAGCCGACTCGGGCTGACCAAGGCAACTATTGAACCCGCGACCCTTGAATTACGAGTCTGACACTCTACCAACTGAGCTACTGCCACTCCCATCAATGGACAATAATGCTTTAAATAAGGTATTGTTTAATAGAAACTGAGTAATTTTAATGAAACTTATCAGAGTAAATAGAAACTGAGTAATTTTAATGAACCTTATCAGAGTCAATAATGCCTTCTCTGCTGTTGGACTAATGTTTATTTTCTTACCCCAAGACAAACAGCTCATAAAATACAAACCGAGATGGAATTCTTACTATTCTGAAAAAGCTAAATTTCAATGTTTTGAACTAAATCATGTAATAAAAGAATTATAAATCTTTGTTTCGGTGACTATGAAGTTGTATGAACCAGTATACTTATCATATTTACGCATATTGACGGTCAATATGTGGTTTTATTGATCATAAAACTTCATATTCACCGCAACAAAGGTCTATAGATGTATACAATTGCACGCCCTAATAGATAATAAAGATATTTGCACAACTTTGTCGATTTGAGCATTATAAAATCATCTTCACACAATATCAATAGTTGTCATTTATTATTCATATCTTTCGCCGAAGTCAAAAGAATATCAAACACTTGTATGAAGACACAAAAATAATTATTGTTTAATTAACCTACCATGGCCCAGAACACAACACACAGAGTTGCTGGATATGATATTTTACAGAGTAATTTATGTTCCTTAGATAGTTACCAGGTTTCGAATTGCCGATCAATGTTTCGGTTATTATCTATGGAAGATCTGCATAGTAATCTAATATATAAAATTGGTACTGACTGTGTGTCAGTAGTCAATCACATGGTAAATCAATAAAAACTTCATCTCAGAAAATGACCGGGAAGATTTCAATCATTATTGACATAAATTTAATATTGTGATGGAACATTTAAAGAGTAAGATAAAGCATGGTTCCATGTTCTATTTGCATCATCATTCAAAGTGTAACACGGCTATAAGGATCTAAGGGAAATTGTAGAGTTGAAAAGAACCTGCAATGGTCCCTTTCCTAATGACTCTATGAAAACACAGAGCGTGCTAGCAAGCGAGAAAAGTCTATGTAAGCAAGTGCTCAATGTTAGTTACAATTTATAAATTAGAAGGCATTCAAAAGTGGTGTTTACTGTAAACAAGTTGTCTCCAGACTTTCTATGTAAGTATAATGACCGAAAGTACTTCTGCTGTAGATGTAATTACTAAAACTGCCGTTGTAGATCTTGGAAATGATTCGTTCTGCTGTAGATGTAATTACTAAAACTGCCATTGTAGGATCTTGGAAATGAGTCGTTCATTATTTTGATTTGTCTGATCTATAACAACAAACAAAATGTTTTCACTGGTCAAACACTATTTATATCATATCCAGCAAAAGTCTAACAAACTCTGAAAAGAATGCCTTTAATGAACGAGATAGAGCAGGTTGAATCATTCAAGATGGCTAATGTCACATTGATGAGATTGTGAATAACATTCATTAAACTGTTAATCTCTTTTATGTCTATCATATTTTCATTATCAACTTTATTACATGATTGTATTGTACTCTGGTACACTTGCAGAGCACGATATGCAATTACTCCTGTAATGACAACTATTGTAGCAATGTTTGTCAAATGTCCAAATGCCCCCCCCCCCTTCACAAAAAAGAAACCCAAACAACCAGTACATATTTAATTAGGAATAAATTTAATATTTTCAGATTCCCCCTTTTCGGCCGTTGTCTTTTCTAATTAATATGTTTGAAAGTTAATAAACTAACTCTCAATGCAGATATAATTATTATTATAGTAATTAGTGTATGTTAATGTACAGGGGCGAGATCTTGTAGATTTAAGCACAAATTACCTTCCCTCATTAACGATTTAACAGAACACTTAAATGAATACAACGAAGTTGAATGTCTGACAGAGGAAAAAAAAATTATATTCCACAGAATGGTCCCCAAATATGAAAATAAATATGTAGAAAGAGTTATACGTATTTTATGTATAGAGAGAAGGCTTTCAGTGAAGGAGCATACAGAGCATTCATGAATGCTAGATATAGAAGTAAGGAGGTTAGACATGTATTTAGGCATAAAGAGCATTCATGAATGCTAGATATAGAAATAAGGAGGTTAGACATGTATTTAGGCGTAAAGAGCATTCATGAATGCTAGATATAGAAGTAAGAAGGTTAGACATGTATTTAGGCGTAAAGAGCATTTATGAATGCTAGATATAGAAGCAAGGAGGTTATACATGTATTTAGGCATAAAGAGCATCCATGAATGCTAGATATAGAAGTAAGGAGGACTGACATGTATTTAGCGTAAAGAGCATTCATGAATGCTAGATATAGAAGTAACGAGGTTAGACATGTATTTAGGCATAAAGAGCATCCGTGAATGCTAGATACAGAAGTAAGGAGGTTAGACATGTATTTAGGCGTAAAGTTATTTGCGGCTTTATATACGGAAATGGACTTGTGGTATTTGATTCTATCATGAACGGAGATCTAATTTCGTGGACATTTCACATGAAAGGGTCGTGAAGTCAGCGTTAAATATTAATCTGGCTGCTAGTTTTTGGAGTTTGTTTATTCGTTCAGTGTAAGATTTTAACGCTTTACCCCGCAATGATGCACCCGTAGTCAATAAGAGGTTCAATGTAGGCACCAAAGAAAAGTTTTTGAATATTAGTTGGAATGGATGAGGATATGCGTTTCAGCAGAGTAATTTCAGGTGAAATTATTAAACAAAGGTGATAAGTATGAATGTTAAAATGCAGATTTTCATCTATAAATACCCCATAAAGTTTTTGAGAAGAAACTTTCATCAATTTAATACCTTAGATAGTTAATTTTAGTGCGATTTCTCAGTCAGTCGTTGTTGAGTACCAATTTTCATGCAAGTGGTTTTTAGTGTGTTCATTATCATGGAATTAGATTTATGCCATTCAGAATCAGCGATCAGGTCTTCCTGCAGTTTGATTTCAATAGCACCTGTTGATTTCTCAGAGGTATGAATAGTTGTGTCATCAGCAAATAAATCTGTCTTATATTGAGTAGTATGGAATGAGAGATCATTTATATCAATTAGAATAGAATGGGACCTAAACTAAACCCTTGTTGACGGCCGTGAGTAATCTCCTGAGGTTAGAGTGGTATTTATTGACTGAAACAATTTGCTAACGATTATCGAAATATGATCTAAACCAAGACAGAGTTGAGTGGGAGCATTTATACAAAAAGATAACTTTTTAAATATATAGTCTGGTCCTCGAGATCAGAAGCTTTTTTTCTTACAAATCAATATATACTGCTCCAATAATGTCACCATTTTCTATAGAGCTTATCCAATCATCTATCAGTTTAATCAAAGTAGTTTGACAAGAGTGATTGACTCAGACACCTGATTGTGTTGGGTAAAAAACGTTATATGATTAGGTAACTACGAAACTGGCGGGCAACACGTTTTTCAATAGTTTGAAAAGAGCATGAATGCTTGATATTGATCTTTATTTAGATGGGTAGCTTTTGTTACCATGTTTATGTATGGGGCTTAGCTAGTTTGAATGATTGCAGGAAGACTCCAGTTGAGATGCTGTGGCTTATTAACTAGGTGATAGATCAGCCATTCCATAGGTAGATATTTGTAATATTTTATGGCTCAATCTACGAGTACCAGTACATTTCTTTCCATTAAAACTGAGAAGACATTAACACTTCATTTTTCAATGGTAGACAGACGTATATATCAGGTGGTACCCTTTCATTTACAAAATATTTCAGTTTATCATAGTCATTTCTGGACGAAGGTTCAGTGAGAATATGTTTCCAAACAGCAACAAAGAAACCATTAAGCTGTTCAACAACATCATGCAGACGAGTAAATATTTCATGATTGAGGTGCAGTTCATTGCGCATGTCAGCGTTTTTCTCAGTATTGAGGATACAAAAATGATTCTAGATCGGCTTAAGGTCTTTAGATTTAGAAATTAATTTAGAAATGTAAGTTTTCTAAGCATGTATAATAATTATTTTGTTTTAATTAAATTTTAAAGTACCTATAGTTTTCCCAGTCTTTCAAACGATGAAACCTGTCTCTAAGTTTCTATGTTTTCACTATTTCGGGGGAAAACCACTCAGGAAGGTTTAGATTTTAAGTACGTTTAATTTTAACAGGAGCATGTGTATTTAAGACATGTTTAAAGGCAGATTACAAGTTTGCAAGTAATAGGACCATATCATTGATAGAAGGAAGTGTAGACAAAGCAATCGCGATTTCAGTAAGAAAGTCCATTACATAAAATTTGGCAAAAGAGAGGTAAGCATGTTATACGTGTTTATGTTTTTTAGCTTTTGACGAAGTTTTCATTGTAATACACACATGTGTGGAATGGTCTCTTATTGAGAAAGTTGGCTCAAAACAGTCAGTGACGTTTTCTGGAATCGAGACGTCACTATTATCTATCTTAGGGGAAGAATTCGATGTAGTTCTAGTTGTAGATGTAACAAGCTGGTGTAGATTTAAAAAAAAAAAAAACCCCAAAAAAACAAAACAGCTGAATGAGGTTAGACCATCTCTTAATTATATCGAGATTTGTACTAGTAGCGACAGTAAATTCGGATTCAAATAAAACAATCAAAGAGGAAGGAGAGATAGGAGGTATGCTGCACATACATTTAAAGGTTTAAAGTGCTGGGTAGATATTTCAATCCATATAGTTTGATGTCAGGGATGACATCTTTTGCAGTTGACTTGATCAGCAAGATATAGAACACTACCCCCACCTATTTGGTTCTGGTCTATCTTAGGGGCTGACCATTTATTTTCCGGAGGAGGGGGGGGGGGTAAATTTCCGGCCGCTAATTAGTTTGAAAAAAATATTCATTCCCCGCTTTCAAGAAAAAAAAAATAAAGATACGTATATCATTATATTAGTTGAAAACAAATATCTTTAGTTAAAAATAAAATAAAAAAATCCTCACTTGAAATAAATTCCCAGGCTCGCCTCCACCACCACCACAAAACACCACCACCCAAAAAATTAAAATAAATTTTAAAAAAATTAAATGGTCATCGGTCCCTTAGCATCAACACCCAGTTATCTACCAACAACCAACCAATAATTTACTATCCAACACCCAGGGATCTTCAATCTACCAATTGATTAACTAATATCAATACACAGTTATCAACTATCTACCAACCATTTATCTACTATTCAGCACCCAGTAATCTACAATTCACAAACCAGTTAACTTATATCCAACTCCCAGTGACCTACTATCCAAAAACCAATTATCTACAGTACCGAAACTGCCCTTCTGAAACTAGTTAACGACCTTCTCTCTGCTTTGGATAGTGGAAAGATTACAGTCCTCACCATCCTTGAAATGTCAGCAACATTTGACACAATAGACCATGATATATTACTTCACCGTCTCCAGCATGTATTTGGCATGCGCGATACAGCCTTACTATGGTTCAAGTCATACTTTGTCGACAGGACACAATTTGTGTCTGTAAATGGAAAACCTTGCAGCCCGGTTGATCTATATTTTGGTGTTCCACATGGTTCTATTCTTCGGCCCGTTCTCTTCATTCTATACACTCAGCCCCTCTCATGTATCATAGGTCGTCATCCGGTGTCGCACCAATTGTACGCTGATGACACCCAAATATACAAATCTAGCCACCCAACTGAAGTTGATGCTACCATCCAAGGCGTAGAGAGGTGCATTTCTGATGTGAAGTCATGGATGACAAACTGCAGATGAATGATGATAAAACTGAAGCCATTCTGATCAACACACAAAGACTTTCTCATTCCCATCCTTGACCCCAACCAATAAGTATCAGGAACACCAACATTAAATTCACACAATCAGTACAAAACTTAGTTGTCACTCTCGACAATACTCTTTCATTACGCCAACATGTCATGAACATATGCAAGGCTGCATATCTGGAGCTGAGACGCATTAGTTTTCGCAATTTTCTTTCAGTTGATTCTACTAAAACACTTGTGTGTTCCTTAGTACTTTCTAGAATGGACTAATGTTATTTTTGTTCAACTGGTTCGTCTCAGTCTCTACTACAGAAACTTAAAAAAGTTCAAAACACAGCTGCTCGGATCATGCTTGGCGTACCAAGAACCGAGCACTCCTCCCCCTGCTCTGTACCCTCCACTGGCTACCCGTTGACTCCAGAATTGAACACAAACTCCGTTCTCTATTCTACATTTCGTTGACTGCCTCTAGTCCAAAATACCTATCTGACCTCACCCACGTGTACACCCCTTCTTGATACTTATGCTTCTCTTCCGACGCTCGTATTGTCATTATTCACACTATCAAAACCAAGTCATACGGACAACTTTCTTTTGCGTATCAGGCGCCCATCTACCTGGAACGAATTGCCTCTTAAACTTAGACACAATGATAGTGTGATTTCATTCAAGAGTGCTCTTAAAATTCACCTATTTTGACTGCAAGAACAGACTTAAAACTTAACAATGTTTCCGTACCCTATTAATATTCAACATGTTTTTTGTTTGTAATATATATATATATATATATATATATATATATATATATATATATATATATATATATATATATATTATATGTCCTTATGTTAACTAATACTATAAACACCTTAGAACTTCTAAAGATTAAGCGCTGTATGAAGTCCTCATTATTATTATTATTATTATTATTATTATTATTATTATTATTATTATTATTATTATTTTTGTTACTATCAACACCTGGTGATCTACTATCTACGAACCAGTTAACTACTATCCACCAAGTTTTATTCTATACGCCAACCAGTTATTTACTATCAACACCCAGTTATCTACAATCGACCAGCCAGTTATCAGTTATCCAACGCCCAGAGAACTACTATCTACCAATTAATTAACTACTATCAAACATAGTTATCTGCTATCCACCAACCAGTTATTTACTATCCAACACCCAGCGACCTACTATTCACCAACCAGTTATATACTATCAACACCTAGTCATCTACTATTCACCAACCAGTTATATACTATCAACACTCAGTCATATACTGTCCACCAACCAGTTATCTACTATCCAACACGTAGTTATCTATTATCCAGTGTCCCTACCCTCCTATTTTAAACAAAATGACCATCTCATTCGCGTCTGTCTATTTTTTGTTCTATTTAAGTAGGAAAATGTGAGTTTGTCTGCACTCTAAATTATCTTACAATTCATATATCATACTGTTAGGCCAAAGTTTCATTAATCAGTTTTGACATAAAGATACAAATGGACGTTTTCAGTAGCTATGGTAGATTGATAAATACACAGACCGACTATTTTACGTCCAAAGTCAATATAATTGTGACAGTTGGAAATTAATCTTTTAATCTAGGCACAGAGTGTTTTGACAAAATGTAACGTGCTGAATGTAATTTTGGTTTCCCGTTGTTGAAAACCACCAAACTAAAGCGTGTGTGTGTGTGTGTGTGTGTGTGTGTGTGAAACAGAGAGAGAGAGAGAGAAAGAGAGAGAAGAGAGTTAAAGCCCAATTATCTACTATGAACACCCAGTGATTTAATATACAACAACCAATTATCTACTATGAACACCCAGTGATTTAATATACAACAACCAATTATCTACTATGAACACCCAGTGATTTATTATACAACAATCAGTTATCTACTACCAACACACAGTTATCTATTATCAACACTCAGTGATCTACTATCCAGTTACCCTATGAAACCCCTTATAAATTAAGTTATAATCTCTACCCCTTTCTATTATGTTCCTACCAACCCCTACCTTCCTATTTAAAACAAAACTACCATCCTATTCACACAGGGTAGGATGTAAAAGAAGGGGTATAAAACAGGATTTAAATCCCATGTAAATAAAACTAACATCCCCTTCCCCCATACCAGTCTATGATCCCTCTTATAAATTAAGTAAAAAGCATCTAGCCCCTTCTATAATGCCCCTTAGTTATCTCCCTTCATAATATTCCCTACCCTTACCTTTCTATTGTTTAAACCAAAACTACCTTCATTGTCTCCTCTAGAACCCTATGGAGCAAACCTTACTCAACAGGCTACAGACCATAAACAATTATTGTTATTATTACTATATTATTATTATTATTATTATTATTATTATTATTATTATTATTATTATTATTATTATTATTATTATTATTATTATTATTATGGAATGTAAGAAGAAATAAAAGTAGGACACCAATTTTGCCTTATTATATAACAAGGAGAAATTAAGATTAGGTTACTCTTTTTATGAGTTTCTGAGGACAAGGGTAAATCCTAAGTTAGAAACGTTCATTGACATATTTTTTTCATTTATCAGCTTCAAAAAAGCAGTGTTATATTTATTGTTAAAATTTCAGCTGGCAAAAAACTTACAATTGTGAGTTTGATTTACGATTTGGCGTATGTGAAAAAAAAAAAAAAAAAAAAAAAGGACAGTGTACAATATTCTGCTAGGATTACATTCGTCTTATGCCAGTGACCGTGTATTTGTTACAAAATGTGTTTATCCTATGCGGAATAAAACCTTTACAGAGGAGTATGTCTGTTTGTTCTATTTAGGTGTTAAAAGGCGCGTTTGTCTGCACTCTGAATCAAACACCAAAATAAAAACTGTATGCTTGATACATACAGTGACACAAAAGTACATTGAAGCGGGTTTATGATTTATGAGAGAGAGCGAAAGAAAAAGAGTGTCATTATTATTATTATTTAATAATTGTTCATGATGTATGAGATAAATGCGTGATATGGAATGGCAGCATGGACCCAAACATGAGTCCTGTGTTAAATAAGATCAAAGTTTCATTCATCCAATTCGTAATATGTCTCAAGAGCATGTTTGTTTGTTTGTTTTTTTTTTGTAAACGGACTGACAGTTAAGTTATGTCCCAGCACAACTAGAAAACACGTCTTACTTGGCTGCCGTTTTTCAAATAATGAGCCAAAATGAGATCATGCATTGTTACAATAAATTCTAGCCAATGAAGTCTCTTTATTTTAACCAAGTTTATTGCTCTAGATTAGAGACATCAGTCAAAATATGTACTAGGTACTGTGTTTTGTTTCAGATTGCATTTTTAATGCATACAAACTCAGGCATTTTGGAATCAAGATAAAGATTTCCTAGATTGCATTTTCAGTGCATACAAACTAACGAAATTTGGAATCAAGCTAAAGATTTATTTGTACCGGAATGCTTTGTGTTTGTTCTTTTTTTTTTTTTTTTTTGAAACAGTAACATTAGGTAACCACTCAGTTTATGTAATATCCAGCCGTAACATCGGCATTACTCAATAGACCATAAGCACGTGTTATTATTATTATTATTATTATTATTTCATGATGAGAGAGAGAGATTTTGAGACAGATGTATCTTAAAGCAAAAAGATACAATTATGATTTAAATCTAAATCATTCTATAGGAAACTCAACTGTGCGTGTGTGTGTTTCTGTGAGTGTGTGCGTGTCTGTGTTTCTGTGTGTGTGTGTGTGTGTTTCTGTGAAACAGAGTGAGAGAGAGACAGGACCTTACTAGGTAACACTATAGGCGGGAGCAACGGACGTTTTGGATCACTGTATGTGTGTGTGAGAGAGAGAGAGAGAGAGAGAGAGAGAGAGAGAGAGAGAGAGAGAGAGAGAGAGAGAGAGAGAGAGGGAGAGAGAGAGAAAGAGAGTCAGAGAGATTGAGAGAGAGAGAGAGAGAGAGAGAGAGAGAAGTTCTTATCCATACTTAAATAACAAACCAAGGCACTTACGTGTTTTGGTATATATTCCCTTTTAAATGATATTAAAATAAAATTTCAAAAACACATCACAAAAGTCCATTTCTTTTCTTCTTTTACTGTCTTTCTTTTTTGAATTTCTTCACCGCCATGGGTTTTTATACTGTTTCTTTTGCCTATTTTCCTTTACATTTCTTTGCAGGAATGGGTTTCTTTTTCTGTCTCTTCTACTTCTGCTTCTGAAATTTCCTCATTTTTCTCTTTTTGTTCATACTCGGGACACTCTTTAGACTAATGTCTTTTTGTTCATTCTTGGGACACTCTTTAGACTAACATCTTTTTGTTCATACTTGGGACACTCTTTAGACTAATGTCTTTTTGTTCATACTTGGGACACTCTTTAGACTAATGGTGAAAAAATCCAAACCAGGTCATAGGGTTATACCAGGCTGGAATGACTGTGTTAAAGAATTGCACGACTATGCACGAAATGCTTACTTTATGTGGCGTGATAACGGTAAACCTCGTCATGGACCTCTCAGTAACCAAATGCGCAAGACCAGAGCTCAGTTTAAGTATGCCCTTAGACTATGTAAGAAGTAAGAACTAAAACATAAAGCAGACACGCTTGCAAATAAATTTGCAAATTTAGACCAACGGAAATTCTGGAAGCAGGTCAAACAAAATACTACTATCACTTCTAATAGGCTACCAATTTGCATTGATGGGAACCATGGCCAAAATAACATATGCAACATGTGGAAAGATCATTTTGAAGCATTACTCAATAGTGTTAAAAACGATTCGAATAAGGAGTATGTTCTTTCAGCTTGCAAGGTCCCTTCTAATCTTATTGAACTGATCTCATTGTCGGAGATCCAACGTGCCATAGCTAAACAAAAGGGGGGTAAATGTCCAGGATCAGATTTCTCATATTTAGAACATTTTAAATTTTCAGATAATAGACTACATATTCTTTTAATGATTCTATTTAATTGCATGTTTGTACATAACTTTGTTCCTGATGATTTCACAAAAGTTACAATTATCCCGCTACTGAAAAGCAAAATTGGTAATATGGCAGACAAAAATAATTATAGACCTATAGCTCTCACGACAATTATTTCGAAAATATTTGAATGTATTGTACTACAACGATGTGAAGTAACAATTTCTGATAATCAGTTTGTTTTTAAAAAACAACATTCAACAGACTTATGCCTCTATGCATATAAGGAAACTGTCAACTACTACTTAGAACACGGTAGCCCTGTGTTTGCATGTTTTTTAGACGCTACTAAGGCCTTTGATAGGGTTAATCATTGGACGCTGTTTAAAAAGTTGCTCGACAATCAAATACCCGTTTACATTGTTCATACCCTAGTTAACTGGTATGATAAACAATTTTACTATGTGCGTTGGGGAAGTGCAGTATCCAATTCATTTCATGTAACCAATGGGGTGAATCAGGGAGGTGTTCTTTCGCCTTTGTTATTTTATATATACATAGACGATTTAAATCGTAAGCTGGGACAGTGTCACGTGGGGATACATTTGACACTAAATGCGTCATTTCTTAACAATTTTAGTTTTGCTGATGATATGTCATTGATAAGTCCTTCTATCGCAGGGTTAAGGAAATTATTAAAGATATGTGAACATTACGCATTTGAGAATGATATCATATATAATACACAAAAATCGGTCTGCATGGTTTTTCAGTCAACTGCTTTCAAAGTACCATCTCCTACCTCTGTAATTCTTAATGGCCATGCTCTTGCATATGTCGACAGTTATACGTATTTGGGTCATATGCTAAAATCCAACCGGTCAGATGATGAAGATATGATGAGACATTACAGATTTCTGTGTACCAGAACAAACATGCTTTTACGTAAATTTAGAAATTGTTCTGTGAATGTCAAGATTAGATTATTCAAATCTTATTGTTGCACAATGTACTGTGCTCCTCTGTAGACAAACTTTAGTGAATGTATGAAAAGAAAACTAGTTATTGGCTATAATAATAGTCTTCGTTTACTACTAAGCCTTCCAAGATGGAATAGTGCCTCTACCATGTTTGTAAACTATAATGTATTTAGTTTTGAAGAATTAATGAGAAAGTATGTGTTTTCAATGATGACACGAATATCAAATAGTAAAAACTGTATCTTGAAATCGTTGTGGAACTATGATATTCATTTAAGTTCTCAGATTATAGGTAGATGGAACAAATTACTATTTAAATGTCTCACATGATTGTATTCCTAACAATGACAAACACATTCTGTAGTTGTAGATGGGTATGTATATTTGCACATAAGACACCTATGAACTTCTATGTCTTAAAATACTTCTATATTTTAAATTCTATTTTATTGTATATTTTAATTTAGATGCATGGACCATGCAGTCTGAAATAAAGAATTCTTATCTTATCTTAATGTCTTTTTGTTCATACTTGGGACACTCTTTAGGCTAATGTCTTTTTGTTCATACTTGGGACACTCTTTAGACTAATGTCTTTTTGTTCATACTTGGCACACTCTTTAGACTAATGTCTTTTTGTTCATACTTGGGACACTCTTTAGACTAATATGTCTTTTTTTTGACAATGATAATAGGTATCTTTAAGTGTGTCTCTCTTTTCTCCTGTCTTACAAGTTCCTTTTCTTTGACGTTGTAGACATTCTGGAGCCCAATGTCCTTTCTATTGACAGGTATAACAAGTATCTTGACTTTTATCTCGAGAGAAGTAGTCTGAAGTCTTGTTGGAAGTGTACTTTCGAATGACTCTTTGTAAATCTCTGACGAGAAGGGTCATCTGTTGTGGCTCTTCCATCTTCACAAATTGAAACCGCATGAGTGTATTCTCTTACGCAGGAGAACTATGATACAGTGAGAGAGAGGAGTATCCTAGGCAAATCAAACACAATTAATCGACCGTCATAAAACGATCATACCATTCCAAGGAAACCAGAAGCAAAAAGACAACGAGGTTCTGTCACCTCATTCGATAAAAGAAGTATTAGCAGAAGTTCACGCTAGCGATTTTAAAGAAGACAATGAGTGAGTCTGGGCCAATGCCATCTACATCAACTAGACTGAGAGAGTCAAGATCTGTCAAGGAAGTCGTTCGGTAGCTCCTGACGATTATTTTCATATTCCAGCTACCCACAAAAGTAACTTGCAGAAAATTTAGAACGACTGTTTACACTTACACTGTTAAATTTAAACAGTTCAATGTCAGTCGTTTCACTTTACATATGGTATGAAGTTCTCCTTGTTTGTCACTATACTGACAGCCGTAAATTTTAGGACCACTGGCAAAACTCAAAATAAGCTATTCGGGATGTTGGTAGATCCAAGCTCCTAAAAGGAAGTCTTTGATGCCGATCGATGTAATTGCAACTATTTTATGTCGAGGAAAACAAATCTGTTTCATTCATCACAAATCTAAGATATGTTTGAGCTATTTTTGTTTTTAATAAACTGACTTACTTCAGTTTAAGTAAGACGTGGAGTGAAATCTCGATTGTATTCGACTACCGCTGAATTTCATTTATGTCATACAAATTTTAAAAAAAAAATATTTATCAATATCTTATCATATGTCAGTTGCTTGATGAACACACGGGCACGTCGTAGGTTTATCGTGTGTGGTGAGACTGTAGTCGTAATTTTTAAGGCGACCGATTGCAAAACTCAAAATAGTCAGTAAAATATTCAGTCAAGCAGATTTTATCAGTCTTTTGTTACAAACAGATATATTTATTTTATTTAGAAATCTGTTCATGGAAATAAAGAAGGACAAATACATTATTGTTTACATAAAGTACAATGGGGAATCCTATGTAAACAGAACGCCACCGATCAGAAAAAATGTAAATTACCTTCGTTTTTTCTTAGCATCAGTGTACCATTGTAAAAACAATGCCAAAAAGAAACATTTTGTGTCTAGAAGTTTTGTATCTTACGATTACATAGTCTACATATATTCAAGAACATCTAATGATATAAAGAGAAATATGCTGGTAACAATTTCAGATAGCTATCGTTTCCTTGTTATTAGATTATTTATCGTCCATTTTCAAGACAGAGGAAGTCAGATATTTTGAGAGCCAGGTTAGTGGTTTCAGAATTGATGAACTGTAGGTGGAGATAAAATATAAAGAAGACGGGATATGCAAAATGTCTAAGGCCGCCAACTTTGACAAGCTGACCTTTCGTCAAGCACTTTTAGAACGAATGATGTAGCTATAACTCTCTATTGTGTTTAGAATTCTGACATTTCATCAATGACACAAGACATTTTATACATTTTGTACATTTAATATTTTCATAGTGTAACAACAACAAAAATATTTCACTTTTCAAAGACACAAAGTTCATGTTTTTCTTTTCTTTCATCAGTCACACACAGTGCTTTGGCATAATCAGTAACCTCGTGTATTCAAGCATTGAATCCAAGACATTTCCAGTCACGCACATCTTTCCAGTCGTAAATCTGGTGGTATAGCAAACTTGCTATACACACTTCTTGGTAAGTATGAAGAGTAGATAAAGTACGACGAATGTCTTCTTCACACGGAGGAACACATCTCGTATTAATCAATATTTGCAACACTTTTAACACAATAAGTGTTTCGTGTACAGATAAAGTTTTGATCCTTATGTCTTTGCATATGCTGTTTATAAATATGCCACAAAGAATATGTAAGTAAACGAAATACCTAAGAATTGTTTCCATCTGTCTGTAAAAATGCTAATCACACACAAACATTGTAGGAGTGCTTACACACAATACTTAAAAATATATTTATATACTACCACACAAGAAGGGTAAGGGGTTTAAGTTTTTGTGGAATACATTTAAGTACACAATTAAGTTTAAGTTTTTGTGGAACACATTTAAGTACACAATTAGGTTTAAGTTTTTGTGGAATACATTTAAGTACACAATTAAGTTAAAGTTTTTGTGGAATACATTTAAGTACACAAACATAAAACACATTAATTGACAATGATTGAATAGTATATCTGTTTCTAAGAGAATTGGGTTGTCGTAAAAAGGACGGTGGGTTTTGAAAAAAGTTACGAACTTGACACCATCAGCTGCAACTGCCTTACACCTTTTCCATGTCCAAGACCTACTCTTGTTGTGGTAGTAGTAGTCGTAGTGGCGGCCATGGCTGCTGACATCTCTGTAGTGGCGGGCTTAGGTGTAGATCTCCTTCTCTTAGGTTTCTCAACAACAACAAAATTGATACATTTTTTGAAGTGTTTTAAATCTGCCAGAACGTCTAATAAGACACTAACAGTTTTGTTTTCACTCTCTTTCTTCTATTCACTGTTCGAAGTTTTCGACTTCTCTTGTTGCTTTCTCTTTCCCTCTTGTTGTTGTAGAACATATGTCTTTTTCTTTCTGAAACCATTTAACACAGGTAGTGATGGAGAAGGAGCTGAAGGGGGTACTGCCAGTAAAACGTCTTGCGAAGAATATAAGAAATCGCACCAAGCCGAATTGAAATAATCTACCTCTGGAAGAATACTCGCTACAGCAGCATTAGTCATGTTATCACTCACAGTAATAGAGACCCGCTGGCGACAATCAGGTTAGAAATTATAAATTGATGAAATTAATTTCTAATTCTTGTGCATTTGTTATATCCTTGATACCTTTCCTTTTTAAAATCGGTAGGGGGGTACAAGCTGCCGGAAGGGTAGGCAAATACTATCGATTTTGACCAATCGGCTGTTGTCTCGACATTATCTGCTTTATAAATTGATTACAACAGCATGTATTGTGTGAAAGTTGGTGGGAATCAGCTGAGACACTTAAAATACTAATTTTGTATGTAAGTTGGCAACATTTTCTAATTTTGTATGTAAGTTGGCAACATGTTCTAATATTGTATGTAAGTTGGCAACATTTGTCTTGTGAAAAGTAATTACATGTGTATAGAAATATCTGCTGCCATCTTCCCTTTGACATGTATCAATAAAGATTCAGTCTTGAAAATACCGGTGACCTGCAGCGACTGTAACATTGCCCGACAAGAAGACAAATCACACAAATGTTGACATTCTCTGTCTCTTAACGTCTGACTCATAAATATGCATGATAGCTCATTGAAACGGAATCTTTCTCCACATCAAAATGATGACTAAATTACTGAAAAGTGTCATTGTAAATGCAAACACCACGAAAAAATCGAGGGCTAAGTGTGAAACAGCAACATAACATGCTCATAATATTTACATATTTTAGTAACAAGCTTACATCAGGCACCTGTGTAAACAAAAAAAGTCGTTTTCTTTGCAACATATTCTAGACAGACAATAAGTAGACAGATTAGGCATAAGTTATTTATAACTGACTCACGCCAAATTTTAATCGATGTTGGACTTCGGCGCTTGTTAAGGGTAGAAATGCACTCAGATTTATTCTCAAGGTGCCATTCTGCATCTTCATGTATATATATTTAAAGTGACTTTACATGTCAGCTGTTGCTACTGCAACAGTAAAGTCAGTTCTACCACTAAATATGTGCTACTGCAACAGTAAAAGTCAGTTATTTATTAACTCAAGTTGTGCTACTGCAACTGTAAAATACATTTTCTTCACTAAAATTAGGCTCCCAGGACAGTACATGTTACTTTCCTTCACTAACATTGGGACTACTGAACAGTAAAAGTTAGTTTTCTTCATTAAATTGTATGCCACGGCAATAGTAAAAGACAGTAATTTACTGCACCAAGAGAGAAAGTAAATATGAATTTTGTTTCATAAAAGGTAAATGTGTTGTACCATTAAAAAAAAAACATGGATTTTGTTGTTTGTTTTTCTGAAATGTGAATTTGTTGCCAAATGAACAACAACAACAACAACAATAATAATACTAATAATAATTGTTTATGGTCTGTAGCCTGTTGAGTGAGGTTTGCTCCATATGGTTGTAGCGGAGATAATGAAGGTAGTTTTGGTTTAAACAATGGGAATGTAAGGATAGAGAATATTACAAAGGAAGATAACTAAGGGGCATTATAGAAGGGGCTAGATGGTTTTTTTTACTTAATTTATAAGAGGGATCATAGACTGGTATGGGGGATGGGGACGTTAGTTTTATTTACATGGGATTTAAATTCTGTTTTATACCCCTTCTTTTACATCCTACCCGGTGTGAATAGGATGGTAGTTTTGTTTAAAATAGGAAGGTAAGGGTTGGTAGGAACATTATAGAAAGGGGTAGAGATTTTAACTTAATTTATAAGGGGTTTCATAGGGTACCTGGATAGTATGATCACTGAGTGTTGATAATAGATAACTGTGTGACGGTAGTAGATAGCTAGTTGTTGTATATTAAATCACTGGGTGTTCATAGTAGATAATTGGGCTTTAACTCTCTCTCTCTCTCTCTCTCTCTCTCTCTGTGTTTCACACACACACACACACACACACACACACACACACACACACACACACACACACACACACACATGCTTTATTTTGGTGGCTTTCAACAACGGGAAACCAAAATTACATTTGGCACATTACAATTTGCCAAAACACTCTGTGCCTAGATTTTAAAAAAAATATCCAACTGTCACAATTATATTGACTTTGGGGTCAGCATATTTATCAATCTACCATAGCTAGTAAAAACGTCCAATTGTAACTTTATATCAAAATTGATTAATGAAACTTTGGCCTAACAGAATGCTAGCACAAAAGTAAGATAATTTAGAGTGCAAACAAACTCACATTTTCCTACATAAATAGAACAAAAAAATAGACAGACGCGAATGGGAAGGTAATTTTTTTTAAATTGGAGGGTAGGGACACTGGATAGTAGATAAATGGTTGGTGGATAGTAAATGACTGGGTGTTGATAGTATATAACTTGTTTGTGAATAGTAGGTCGCTAGGCGTTGGATAGTAGATAACTGGTTTGTGGATAGAAGATTACTGGGTGCTGAACAGCAGATAACTAGTTGGTGGATAATAGATAACTGTATTAATAGTAGTTAATTAAATGATAGATAGTAGTTCTTTGGGTGTTGGATAGTAGATAACTGGTTGGTCGATAGTATCACTGAGCTTTGGATAGTAGATAACTAGGTGTTTGATAGTAGATAACTGGTAGGTGGATAGTAGATCACTGGTTGGTGGATTGTAGATAACTGGGTGTTGATAGTAAATAATTGGGTGGTGGATTGTAGATAACTGTTGGTGGATAGTAGATCACTAGGTGTTGATAGCAGATAATTGGTTAGTGGATAGTATGTATCTGGAGGCTGGATATTAGACAACTTGGTGATGGGTAGTAGATAATTAAGTATTGATATATAAGGATTATGAGATTGGTAGTTTTGCTTTTTTTAAAAAGGAGGGTAGTTAGGGCTGAGGATATTATAGAATGGGGTAGAGATTTTTTAACTTTGTAAGTGGGATCATAGAGTGGTAAGGGAAGATAAAGAAGTTAGCTTTTTTATGAAGCAAAACGAAATAAGTCATTTAATTTAGAGTGTAGACGAACTCCTATTTTCCCGGTTGACAAACTCTAACCCCTTACATTTTCCTCCAAAATAGAACCAATATGTTCCAAACAGACAGACTCTTCATGTGCAACCTATGTAGTAATACGGCATTTCAGTTCGCAAGCAGACCGTCGCCTCATGCTACACTGTTAAAAAGATATACCGTTCAACATGGCGGCCTCATGTTGATTTTCCTTTTGTCCCCATAAATGTTCGACCCTGTTTACCACAGGACTCCTCTACAGCATTTCATTGAGAGGGTAAACCAAACTCACATTTTCAACCAAACACATCTAACATGCTACACTGTTACAAATAGACAGACTCACCACACATGATAAACGTATGACGTAATAAGGTATCTCCGTTCGAGTGCAGACCGTCACCTTATGCTACACTGAGTGAACCAAGATGGCGCCTATGTTAATTTCCCCGTAGACACCTATAATCTTTTGAGCCTATTTAATATCGCCCCCCCCCCCCCCGTTAGAGGCTTGTGTCATCCTCTACTACTCAGGTTGTAAACATCAATCGATCGACTCAGTTCCAACATGTTTGTTCATAACCGTTTCAAAGAGTCCTCAAACATCAATTTAGTTACCGATCAGACATAACTTAATTTCATTAAGTTTTGAAACTAAATGTCTGACATTCATTTTCATCAGGTTCGGACCTTGGTCCGGAAATTGAAAAACTGTATTTAGACGGATTTCAGTTTGGCTTACAAATGTAGTAATACTTATAAATCGCGCTGAGTCGGGTATAGGATGCGGAACGTATATACCATAAGATGATGGACTGGTAATCCACGGTGCCACTGAAATGTTAGAATGTATATGACTTTAAGTCATGTCCTAACCGTTATAGTCTGTAACATTGATATATTTACAGGCAATAAGAGAGTTTATATAATTTTCACAAATACAGTTTAAAATAGTGTATATATTAAATGAAAAAGTTGCTACGCTATAAAATCACGCCCTAATGGATTTGCCTGCTTGCTGCTCGCGACGGCGACATTCCTGTCGTTCGGTGTCATTCGAACTACCTCGGATATTTCTGAGATACACAAATATGCCTTGAATGTATGTAGGAGGAGTAATTTACAGAAAAATCAAACATTTTGTTCGCCGGAAATTTCTTCGCAAAAAAAGAAACCACAATTTATTAGGACCACCTTGGCTATTTCTATGATTGGATTGACCTCAAAGTTGCGAATGGTTCGGTGTGTAACAGCAAATACTTGTCCTGTGACTATTCGATCAGCATACATAACGGTATCTGTCACGATGCGGTTGAAAATATTAGATGCAGCTTTTCTCGATAAGTACGGATTTTTGTAGCGGTAGTTGTATGCACGCGCTAGCGGTGGGCGCCAGTTGGTGTTCAATACTCCAGGCTGGCTTGACAAAGTGATTTGATTAGCCGTGCAGGTAAGGGTCAAAGGCTGACTATATTTTCTTTCAGTACTGGGTGAACAGAACCTCTGTTCTTTAGTAGTTGTGCAGTGCTCTTATCGTGCAGGTGCAATTTGTTAGCGTGAAAATACATTTCAGGGATTTCACCTTTAGCAAGAAGAAAGCAATCGAAATTGAGGTCAAATTTAACATACATATTATTACACATATCTTTCAAGGGCTCTGGCATAAGGTCTGATATTAATCTGTTGTTTTGGTAATAATTCTGAGATAACGACCTGACATTTGCTTTGCAAGTACCGTATGAGAGAACTATATTTTTTAATTTAAAAAATAAGAAATATTGATTCCATTTGCGGCATCGTTCCCACCAGCATGCTCTTTGTCTTTCTCGATTTCGAATTTTTAAAAGATAGGACTCACATCAAGTTGTTTTACACTTATTGGTATTTGTATTCTTGGCACTTGTTTCTGAGTTATTTTGTTTCTTGTGCTCACTTTGTTGATCTTTCTGTTGTGGTGTATTCTAGTTATTCCTGTGGATCTTTCTCAGTATTGTCATATTTGGCTAGATCTTCTATGCTGTCTTGGTCTACTTGGCTGTCAGTGTTATCATTTGCACTCGCTATACGTTCAATACCTGAGTCCATGATGATGATCATGCACTGTGGTAGTAAAGTTTTGAGATGTCATAGAATCACTAAATGCATATTGTATACTTTCAGAAAATACGTATATATCTGGACCTGATGGAGAGGTCGACTTAATGATAACCATGAAAGAGTTAAAACTCATTTCGCACAGAGCGTTTTAGAAAAAAAGAGCATGGTTCTGGTTTCGTACAAGACTTTTTGAATGAAAGCTAACAACAAACTTTTACTAAGACAGGGGAGTTTCAGGATAGATTAAATATACTCAGAGATAGAAAAGAAACGGAAAAGTGTCGGAGCGCTGACACAGTGCTTCAGCCTGGACAAAGTACAAAAGCGTGGCCTCTGCAAAGCACACCATGACCTAAATATCAATTTAAACCTAATTTTGTATAAAAGCTTAAAATACAGGTTCTTGGCATATTGATGTGCAGGCAATAAACACAAACGAGTAGTTTGACCAACAGGTAATTGAAGTTTTGGATAATAATTGACGAATACCACAGACAAATTCAAATTGGAAAGTTTCCATCTGCAGTGGAAAGAGTTTTCACTACTCAAGAGGATAGATAAATAAAGGGTTATGCAATGCTGTCAATCAATTTGAAAACAAAATCTATCAAATCTGGTTTTGAAATGTATGAACAAGAGATTGAAGAATTTAGCATAGACATCAATAAAGAAAGAGATCCAAGAAGAAAGAACAGTTTGAAAATGTTGAAAGTACCAAAGAGCGCAATCAGTTGGACATCAATCACAGACAAAGAGAGCTTTTGCAGAGAAAGTATTGAAACGATCAGTGAAAAATACAAAGGTTACCATGCTATGAAAGATTAAAAAAGATTATTCAAAGAGAAACGTGTAACAATAGCAGCTATAACTACATGGATATCAAAGAATATATCATCAATTACTCCGTCTACAGGAAAGTTTGCAAAAAACCTCTATTTTTACTATCACTTCTCTGTCTACTACACCATTACTCCACCACCTCCTGCTTTTTATACTCCGAACGAATCAGTTTTTTTTAATATATGTAACATTTATATATGTTTGTAAGCAGCTGACACAACAGTAGATGCAGGCTTGCATGACATTTGTTTACTGATTTGACTAATCATGCTACATTTGTGTCTATTGAATGCCAGTAGAACATCACACAACCAAATGATGCCATCCACACTGCCCAGATTAGTTCATTTTGCTAAAATAGCATGTTATAATATGCTCTGTATCTTTTTATACATGCATCAATTTATTTAAATTTTACAGTGTAGTTGTACAAAATGTTTAATGGCTTGTATGTGTAAAATTTTGTTTCGAAATAGAAAACTAGATTAAGGTGACCCAATCAACTTATTGTATTAAATTGAATTAGAGGACAAGCGTAAGGTTCCGTTCTAGTCTGGGTTTTTATAATATAAAGTACATCTCCCAAGGCACAATCATGTCATAGACAATGCGTGCTGGAGTCACAATCACATTTAAAGAAGAGTATATTACTTCACTGCTATTATTCTCCAATGTTGTCGGGTCTACAAAAGTAGTACAGAACTGTATACTGTCTGCGTTAATGAGTGAACCTAAATATGTATAGTTTTTACATTAAAACAAAACTTAACATGAAATTGACTTTTCTTGTACAACTTCACTGGGCCTCTATTTACTGTTTTTCCACATTCACATGTAACTCTTTGTCGATTTTTGTCTCTAATCTGTTCAGTTTTCTACCATAATACCATTTTATTATCGTTATTATTACTCATATTTTGCATCTCAGGTAATTTTTATTTCGTTTTATCATTTTCTATATCGGTTATTTTCTGTATTGCATTTGCAACGTTTTACAATTGAATACATCATTTTTTCTGTGTAGTTTAATTGCATTACTTCAACATGTAATGTGAAAGTTCTGAGAAAATTGTATCTTCAAACTCCGTATATCTGCACCGCCTGAAGGTGGACTAGACAATGCTTCATCCCTTATTTCCCTGTGTTTATTAAGCCGCGAGCCCCCACCCTCCACCCCCGACACGCACGCACGCACACACACATACACCGAGCAGCCTTAAGATACAGCGTTCAAATCGATCAATGACAAAAAGGTCCAACCTAAGCGCTGGATTAAAAAAAACTCGTATACATTTTATTTACATATACCCTCCACATTTGTATATGTTTACCATGTAGCTGAAAATGATTCCGCGGACCCACCCATAATAGGTGGGAGTGGAATATGATGGGAAACGGGAAAAATGCGAATGGCGCTAAATGAAAATATTATGTGGTTTTCACATACAAAATATACGAAATGGAGAAGGAACACGCGCTTGTACCAGATGTGGAATCGGGGTAGAAAAATCGTATGCACTTTGCGCGTGTTGTAGATGAATCAGTATGCGAAATAAACTTTATGTACCCCCCAAAATTTTTTTTAAAAAAATGTAAAAAATAAGGGATGCAACTTTTTTACGAGGAATATCAGCGCCTCACCAATATTTCTTGCTAAACTCAAACAAATTTTTTTATTTAGAGAAAAAGATAAGTCTATGTATTAAATCTGACGAGTATGTTATGTAAAACACATCAGAATTATTATTATCGTTTTTAATAAAAAAAAAGATAAGCTATTGTAATAAAGCTGGTAAGTATACGGGTAAATCACGGTATTTGGCCTTTTTGCAGCTTTTACATGTTATATCAGCATAAAAGCCACAGTTGTGGCCTAAAATACAATCTTAATGTCCAGAAACATATTAGGGTGGATGCTGTAGGTGTTTCCCAAATTTCAGTTCTATTCGAAAATTACATTTTTTTCCATCACCTGTGAATACACCCCCAAAATGACCATTTTTTAACGTTATGCTGTTGCACTGAAAAATATTTCATTTTTCAACAAAGAATATTAGTATTTCCTTATATTAGTAGAACAGAGTGTTGTCAGTATTCTTACAGAAAATTTCATCACAAAAATTTTAATGTATTTGTCGAAAGTAAAGGTAGACAATTGGTGGATATATCAATAAAAATGTGAAACCTGAACTTCGTTATGCTTTTTTATATTCTTGTTACCCTCTTCTAGTTATATCTGTAATTATTAGGAAAGATTTCATATTATTTTACTGAATTTCATATATAAAAGTTAAACTATAGTTATAAATGCTGCATAAAACAAAGAAATGTCAGATTGGAGTCTTAATTTATTTTTACGGAGTATCCACTGAAATAAAACCTGGTGCGGAAGAATTTGTAGAGTCCATAACCACTCACAGTTTTCCTATTTTGAAGACACCCACAACAGTTTAATTAATTTTGGTTATACATACTGTGGGTATGGTTTCAAAACTATACAAGTCATGGATATATTTTTCATTACAAATTTGCTGATGGACAAAACGTGGTTACGGACACTACAAAAAACTGTAGTGTCCGTAACCTGAAAATATATGCAATAGTTCTGGAGCAATTTTTCTAAATTTAACCATATCAGACTAAAACTTTCCATATCATTAGTATTGCATCATCTTTGGCTGAAAATATTCCATGTTACAAGATGATACAACAATTTCCTTATGCAATATTGCATCATTAATTGTTTGTCTGCAAAAAAAGAAAATAAGTCCTTTGTATTTGCATCCAAGTAGTACATTCCAGCAGCCTTGGCTTCAACCGAGTCACTTAGAAGCATGGAGGGATTCCTCAACATCATTACCGACAAGAAATTATCTGTCAAAGTTGAAATAATGATAAGTATGAAAGTGAAATACTGTACCAATATTTTCTGTAGAGTCCGTAACCTATATTAGGCAAATGAGATATCAATGTTTTATGTCATTATTATGCTCGAATGCAGCACTTTTTGTGTTAAACTGTCCTGTATCATACATATCTTAAATAATTAAGCCAATACTTTATGCTAAAATTAAATTTTGTTTGATTATTGAATTAAAAATAGCGAAATTTAATGAAAAGTTAGAATAAAAGTAATTATTTCCTATTTTTCCCACTTTAGTACACTTTCAATCTTTCCTTCATACTAATATATGACTGTTTTCAGTATATGCACAAACTAACTGACACTAAAGGGTTTCAAATACGTGTTCATATCGATGATGTTAATATGATACAAAAAGGTTAAGGACACTATTCATTGTAAACATGTATGTTTTAAATGTTCATACTATAATACACATATGTATTAAATGGTCATACTGACATAAAAGTCCAACCTAAACAAGATTTCTTTTCTGCAAAAGGGTTTCGATGAGTAAAATGTTTTAATTCCTACAAATCCTGAGAAGTCTATTAAAAAGCTTGACATGGTTGGTATTATATTAATAAGTAGACGCAAATATTTGCAAATGAAAGTGCAAGTAATAACCTCTTGATTACACATGACACAGGTTAATGATATTAATAACTGGTAATGCAGAAGCACTATGTTACGGCACAACTTCAGTTTGATAATGTTACAGATTTCTAATTCAGGTTTTTTTTCCCCCTCAACAGTATCTAATATGGATTTAAGATCATCCAAACTATCCGGAAACCATGAAGCTGGTGGACATATCGAGAGGGAAAAAACAGAAACAGATGATGTAATGAAAAGAAGAAAAAATGCCCTGAAAGTGAAAGCCCGGAGGGCAAAACAAAAGTTAGACAAATCGAGAGATGAAGAATTGAAGGAAAAGGGCAGAGAAAGAAAGAAAAGAGCAAGGCAAGAAGAAAAAGAAACAGCCAAGTCCTGTCCAGAGAAGCTACCATTACTTAAACAGAGAAAACGCAATGAAATACAACGGTACAGAGAAAAGGTCAAAAACAAGAAAACATTATTGCAGGGCAACAATAAGTCTGCAGACAGAACAAACAATACCCCAGAAGAACAGCTGAAAACTAAGAGACAGACATCACTTCTGAAAAAGAAAACAGCTGTTCAAAGAACCCAAATATGGAGATTGAGAGTCCAACTGAAAGGAAGTGAGCAGGGTTCGTCAAACAACTCAGAACTAGATCTTGCCAGTTCGTCACAGCAAGATAGGAATAACTTTTCTTCCAGATATTCCAAGTACAGAAGTCTGAGGAAAGTGAAATCAGCTCTTCCAAAAACTCCAAAGAGAAAAGCGGAAGCATTAAAACATTTGATTAACAACTCTCCATCTACCTCAAAGATTCTCACACAACAGAATGTTATTGCAAGTCCAGAATGCAGAAGAAAAATTGAAGCAGCAGACACAATACTTAAAAAATTCAGGAAAGTCTAACTGAAGTGAAAGAGCCAACAGCAAAAGAGAGCAACAAAAGGAATGCATATAACATCATTCGTTGAGCTGTAATTAAGAGGGGCAGCTCTGGAACAAACACAGTGCTAAAGAAACACCTCAGTTTGTTTGTATATATTCATTAAACACTTAATTTCATAAGTTTAGCATTATACTGATAGCTTGTCGTTATAATTTGATATGAAAGGTTCATAATTTCAGTATTGCAAGACTGTTAATGGGCTCTAGTTAATAACAAATGTACCAGTCTTCCAAGATTTCATTATCTTTTTCAATTTCTATTTAATGATAAAGGAATGAAAGAGATTATTTAAGCAGAACATGTCAAAATAAGTTTATTCATTTCGTGAATTATGTAGTGTCCGTAACTGTTTAGACCTTTGTCTGGTACATTAATTTAATTTTTTTCATATGCAGTTCTGGAACTAGAACATGTGGTCGATTATTGCCTATAGGTTCAAACAACAATATCAAAGCAATATTTTCCATTTCCCTTGACCTTATTAGTATATTCTGATAAAGTTATGCTCCGTTAAAATAGTGTTTCAGCAGGTGTTGAAGAGAGAGTAAGCTTTCATTCGCCTATGACCTATCTAGTCACATACAAGTTATTATTTTCGTTTGTTTATGAGTTCAAGTTTGTTATATTACAAAAAATTAAATGTTCAAGTGAAAACCATGACTGACTTTGCTTGTTATATTCACCCTGTAGTGTCCGTAACCAGAACCTACTCAACCTCCAGCAAACAAGAAAAAAATAAACTTGCCATTTTCTCTTCAACAAACCATTTAAATTTTCAGAGGTTCAAAGTGTTGAACTTCCAAAATCAAGTTGTTTCAACAGAATTCTGTGAAGTTGAAATTTGGCCCCATGTGCAACACATCTGGGCCAAATACCGTGATTTAGCCGATACGGATCTTGAGAGGCACAACGAAATTATTTTATCTCGAAAAAGATAAGCTATTGTAATAAAGCTGGTAAGTATACGGATCTTGAGAGGCACAACGAAATTATTTTATCTCGAAAAAGATAAGTTATTGTAATAAAGCTGGTAAGTATACGGATCTTGAGAGGCACAACGAAATTATTTTATCTCGAAAAAGATAAGCTATTGTATTAAAGCTGGTAAGTATACGGATCTTGAGAGGCACAACGAAATTATTTTATCTCGAAAAAGATAAGCTATTGTAATAAAGCTGGTAAGTATACGGATCTTGAGAGGCACAACGAAATTATTTTATCTCGAAAAAGATAAGCTATTGTATTAAAGCTGGTAAGTATACGGATCTTGAGAGGCACAACGAAATTATTTTATCTCGAAAAAGATAAGCTATTGTAATAAAGCTGGTAAGTATACGGATCTTGAGAGGCACAACGAAATTATTTTATCTCGAAAAAGATAAGCTATTGTATTAAAGCTTGTAAGAATGTCTGAGCGAGAGACAAACCATGTCAAAGCGGCAAGGGTTAGAAAAGAATATGAAGAACTGGTGGGAATAAGACCACCATATCCAAGAAGTGGAAAGGCACTAAACACATTAGAGGAGGAATTTCGCAAGATAAAAGAAGATTTAGCGGTTGGGGGGGGGGGGGAATAAAGAGGAAAAAAGAAAAAGGAAGAAAAGAGGTAGATCGCGCGCCTTTGAGGTATCAAAGTAGAAAAGGATACCTTCGCAAACCTAGATATGTTAATGCCGCACCCTGTCCCTATTCCAGTGGGTCTGATTAGGGAATGGTAGAGCAGTTTTTTTCTGAAGCAAAAAGGGCGTTTATGAAACAAAAAGCAAGTTATGTGCTCAGCACTTTAGACATTGAACAAAACAAGGTGACGAGTAACCAGATCGGTGAAACCACACGGCAAAAATTCCGGAGCTGCCAAGAGCAGGTAGGTACTTTGTTTTACTAAAATTCCTCAACCAGCAGGACCCAGGTGAACGCGCGAGACATAGCCAGGCGTACTCGTAGGTATTGACAATAGGTACTACCAGAACGCATATCCGGTAACACACGTGGTACGGCATTTATGAGTTGCTAGAGCCAAACCCGGAAAAACTAGAACCGATGAAAGTTGGAAGTTTTAACTGCGTGACGCAGCCGCTAGTGGACTATTTTAAAAACACGCCAAAGGGTGATGCTGAATAAAAGCAAGGCCTAGCATGCTGAAATGGCGGAAAGGCCACGTCCAGTAGAAGGGCACAAAGATCGAGGATGTCATTTGGATGGAAGGTCTCCTCAAGCGAGCGATTATCTTGAACGCTATCGCAGGTGACGATATTCACAACAGCAGAAAGTATAGCGTTTCAGATGGAGAACGATCGAGTTGACAGTACATAACGGCCATGCCTGTCAAATGACCTTCACTTCACTTAGTCGAGAAAGATAGAGTTTTACGAGGGTGATGTTTGGGAGGTGCATAGCTAGGCTACAAAAGATGAACCCAACACTGTGTGGGTCCTTGGAGGTGGATGCAACTAAAAGACTAAACGCAAAGTTTGTGGAGCAATTTGTGCTGGAGAATGGGAGGTTCTTCGGGACTTGAAAGAAGCACGAGCAGATTGTTGATGTGTGTCCTAGGTACACAGACACAAGTGAGGCCGCCAACGCCATGGATTCGAAATCTTTAGCGAATCCTCCGCTGTGGCCAAAGTTGCTAGAGAGCGCAATGACTGGAAGCCCAAGCTTGCAGTCATGTTGAAGGACGTCCAGAGGGCATGCGTTGAGTTCTGCCATGGATGGCTCAAGAACCATCCTGCTGGCTACAACGTCAAAGAGGTTGTAAGATTCAACATGGTTGCTTGTTAGCCGGGCAGCTTCTTGGCAATGGGGGAGTGCAAAAATTACTTCGAACGATTTGGACATCAGTAGCATGAAATGACCCGTCTGGGGATCAATAGAAATTTTCGCCAAATTGCCACCAGGTTATTCCTGCCTGGTTTGGCCTGCACTTCAGCAAGCCAGGCAAAGAGGAGGAGGCGATGAACGACAGGGGCTGGGCTCCGATAAGCACCCCTGGGAAATATGATCGATAGCAAAGATCTCGAGTGTCTGGAGGTGGCTGGGGCTTTCTTCTTCTACAAAATGCAGACGAAGTCTGGCTGTGAGAGAAAAAGGAAATGGGCCGAATCATCATCGAAAATTTCCCGGCTAGAAGCGCGAACGATTGTAAGCGGAGGACGAGAAGGCTGGTCACAGATCAGGGAGAGTTAGACTATTTATTGCGCACCTGCACAGAGACTGGTTCGCTGGTAGGCCATGACACGGCTCCGCTGGGAAGCCTGATCACGTACTACGATGGGTCGCAGTCGCAGTACATGTGCCTCAGAGCAGTCATGCTTGGATAAGTGAGTATAAACTTCATCAGCGTGCCGCAGATGTTCCACACAGAAGCTGTACGGGTCGCGACAGATTCCATCTACATCGAACCAGAGATTTTGGCCAGGTTGGATGGTGTGGGTGTACAAGGAGGGCTCACAGCAGTTCATCGTACACCGCATAGACAACAAAAGGACCAAGGGAAGGGAATAGTGAGGCTGATCTGCCTAGAGTGTAATCGAAAGTGAATGGCTGTGCCGCTTTGTCCCACAAACGCAGCAAGATAGTCGTTTGATCACAGTCTGGTGGTAATTGTGTGTAAGGGGGCACAACCTGCATCTCTTCACGAATAAACACACCACGCTCTAGCCTATAGACCTTTAAGGACCACACAGGGTCGGTAGCACGACTTTATCCTCCTCCCAGCTCGCGGTGCATGTAGGTACCGTACCAAGGTATTTGAGGAAAGGCGTTTTTCTTCCCTACCGACCGTCCGCGTCACTGCGGAGACGGTGATTCCAGGCGTAGCCAGCACAGACGTAGCACGAATGTCATCAATTTTTTTTACAGCGTTACCTCACCGTTCAGCGCTGCAACAACGGCATGCAGCCTCCGAACGCACTTAGTGTTACGCGCGGCAGCCTTTTCGGCTGCAAGCAGCATCTCCTGGGCGTACTGGTGTCCAAACAGCACGTTTAAACACAATGCCCTGCGCACGTTAGACGCTGGCCTCGCCTCGCCTTAGCCGCACGATGTGCTTGGTTAAGAGTTGCGATACTGCGCCCATAAACTCACGGTCAGGGTCAACGTGAAGCAGCTTGGGCCACTTTAGCAAGCCCCGCTTTTAGATACGTGACAAAGAGTCGGTGACACTGGAAGCCTCCTTTGTGGTCAAGGGCTCAGGCTCCTTGTAACGGCTGGCGACATCAACCGCGGTCAGCGCATTTAAGTGTATCTTCCAACCTTGTCGTGCGGCAAAAAACATTAGATCGGCCTGGTGCACCTCGTTAGGGGTTGAAAATCAAATTGTGGCCGGGGGATTTTACGTTTTGTTGGTAGTTAAATCTGCCACTTAGTCTGCTTTTTGAACCACGTCATGGCAGCATCTTGTGAGACTTTTGCAGCTTCTGGCAGCTTTTTGACCGCTGCTGTACCCTTCCAGTAACCTCGCGTGCTGTAGTAAAATCGCTGCAAGCTTAGTATCCATTAGACGGCCGTGATGATATTAGCAGGAATAATGCCTTGCTTCATTAGCATGTCCTGTGTCCCAAGGGAGAGCACTGTGATAGTAGTGGTCTTAACTGCGTCCTCAAAATCGAGACGCCTGAGGTTGGCTGGTCTCATCTTAAGCTGGCGTTTGGCAATTATTGTTGACCCAACCTGAAGAAAGCCAAGCACGGCACCATGGTAAAGGAGGTTTCCAAGGTCTTTGGTGTATGGTGGTGTAGACATCTTTCGTGTTTTTCTGTAAAAAAGCACAAGAGCAAACGACAAGCGTTATTCAATATGATAGGGGTCCAGTTACTGTCTAATACAAGGTGTTTGAACAGGCGCTCGCAAAGGTGCTTGCACAGGTGTACGATCGACGGGGTTTGGTTTTGAGTTCTTCGAGCTGGTGTAGGCATAGAAGAGAACTACGACATCCCAAATAACATATATTTCCTGATTTTGAGTCCCTGGTGTTTCCACAATCTTTTTTTTTTCGAAAGAGGAGCTGAAATTGCGGCTTTTGGCCCAGTAACGCGAGTCACTTTACGTTCTTCGTGCGATTCTTGCGGTTCCGACACTTTGAGCTGCGATGAACCCTAAGTAACATGTGACGATAAAGTCACTGGTTCCTGTGCCTGTGACGATTCCTTTGTCGGTTCCTGAGGTGGTTCCTTTGTTGGTTTCATCATAAGTTTTGCAGACGATACCTTGTCGATTCTTTTCAAATTCCAGCTCAGTCGGGGCGACGGACTGCACATGCTTGTAGGTGATCATGTCCGCAGCAAGCAGGGGGGTGGGGGGGGGAGGGGAGAGGCTAGTTTTGGTCCGTTATTGAAATACGGGTGGGCGCAGATGCTTGTTAAAGATTTTTGAATGATTGGGTAATTTGTTAGATCGTTCGGGAGTTGATCTGTGTTGTAGATCGCCAAAAAGCGGCTGACCGCCACCGTATATAGCACATATGTCATTCTAGCCTCTAGTTTAGCTTCGAATAAGGCATGCGACTTGGCGACCTCCTCATCAGAAGTGAGATGGCGGCCTAGCTATTCCTTTGCTGCGTCGAAAGCAATCATCTCCAATAGGTGGTCACGCAGATGTTATACGCTTTGCTTGTCTGTCTTGCGATTGTCTGTCTTGCGCTTGTCGCACGTTTCGCCTGTCATGATCCCCGCTGTGCTAGTGATAGCTCACTCCGCGTTTGCACCCGCTCTCGAACTGCTGCAAGCTTCTGTGCTGTCTGCAAATCCACTCAACAACTCTTCAACATCCATGTTTGACGTCTTGCCCCGCTCTTGTGGAAAATCTTGTAACGCAAGAACTAAAGATCTCGTGGGGTTTTGGACGATATGGTCGGTTGAGCGCTTAGCTATAAGTAGCTTATATAACTGATAAGGTACGCTACGTATAGCCATATCATACTAGCTCTGCGTCAGCGGAAAGCGTGACCGGAAAAAAATTATATATGACTGGCGGTTCTGTTCGCATCAATATCTTTTCAAATCAATCGTTTCTGAGAGTGTCATATGCCTCGGCCCTATGGTCAGGCTCAATGACTTTATTTTCTCGCAATACGTCTCTGAATTAAACTTCGTCCTTGTTGTAGTCGAGCGCGATCCAAGACGTCTGCTCATGAAAGTCATTGAAGACAGATATATATTTGTTTTGTGATGACCCAGACACTGAATCCAGCATGGCGACTCACATAGGCTAGTTTCGTGAGGGCAGTTTCCTTCCGGACGCCTGAAAGAAAGGTGCAGTCATCCAGCAGAAAGAGCGTGGTGGTGCCCTCAAACCTTTTTGCCAGGGCAGATAGCAGGTCATCAAGATGGCCGCAAAAGGACACGGGGTTGATCAAAAATACTGCCTCGTCTATTTGGGAGCTTGCCCACGGCCGGTCATATCCTTTATTCAGGTGAATAGTAGGACAGATAATGACGACAAAATCAAAGTGACCCTTAAAAACTGTTTCGAGAAGCTCACAGGCGAAAACGCTTTTGCAACAACCTCGGCGGCCAACGATCATGGCGCAGTGAGGCGGTAAGTTTTCAAAGATTTGCTGTCGCCCCAGCTCTTCACGCTTGCTTACTAGCATGCTAGTAGATTGTCAAGACAAACTGTCCATTTTGGATATTAAGCTGCCCTTCCATGATTAAGTATAAGTACACGTTCAACACACCAGCCGGTTGGGTTGTCATTTCATTTCGGAGCGTAACCCCCTTGCTCGCATTTTCTGTGCGCCGCTCCGACACATGCAGTGTATGATCGTATGAGGTCCTCATATCGAGGACTAGGGCGAACTTGTTTTTATAGAAATCACCGACATCTAAGTCTGGCAGCTTAGCGTCTTTGAAAACTCTCCCTTGCCATTATCTTCAGGGCCTCTTCCACTGCTGGTATCGCGCCTGCCCCTGGGCATAGATTTGGTTTGATATGCTTTTGATTGCCAATGATACCGTGTTGATAAGGGGATTTTTAAAGTGATCGGTGTCGTGCGAAAAATACCCACACTTTGACGGATCCTCGAATAGCAAGACTATCGTCTTCCATGCTCATCGCGGTTGATATTCTACACAGTATCGTTCTTATTTAACACCGCCCTGCGGTGGCGCAGAACTAGAGAATACAGAATCGCCACTTTCCCTAGGTACTGATACTCTTCATTCGCGCTAGCTCTTGGTGAGTAACTATGTCAAATTCCAGCGAAATTCCCTGATAGTGTAGCTCGCTTTATTGTTAGTGCTCTGTGTCACACGGCCGTAACTGGTAAATGTCACCTCAAAGGCGAGGTGGTCTGAAAGGCCGGACTGGTAGAATAGCACGTGATCATTTAACAGCTCGAAGTCGAGTGGCACAAATAATCTATTTCTGAATGCTTCTGCGATATACACGTCGGGCTGCTTGGCAGCCACGGCATTTGCAGCCCCGATTCGTAAAGCGGCTGTGTTGTTGTTTTGTATGCCCTGGTATACTGCGTTGGTCCTCTCTTTCTCAGTCAGCCAAAGATCCTTGTAGATGCCCCAGATGTCTAATTCATCATTGTATGCCACATCATTACCTTCAAGATTTACAGTGATCTTTCTGATAATGGCACTACCGAGGGTTTTTACGATTGTAGGGTTGGCGTCTGCCTGAGCGCCTGTGCCGCTCAAAGACATCGTTTTCGTTCAGGTTTTGGAAATCGGACGGTAAGTATTTGGTTTTATCTATGATGCTTGGGTTATTGGTCACAGCAATGGTGTTGCGGACTCCTTTTACACCGAGATCGCTTCGGTTGGAGCGGAATGGGTTGAGCTTGTTGCCATACTGAGACATGCTTTTGCTCTTTAAGTGACTAGTGGCAATGCTATTGGAGCTCACATGATTTTTCTTCAATAAGCGAGCATAGCTACATAACCTTATCATTTTGCCGTGGCTCTAACAATACAAAACATGGTTAAATGCGGCTTTGACTTTGAAATGAAAGAATTTACTCATAAAGAATTTGACCCTGGTGAAGAATATTTGTACGACGAACACTATCGGGACGACGCTGAAAACAGATTAACCACCGAAGTTAATGGAACAGAAGAACTGACAACGGAAAATCCTTCTTAGGTTGGCGGCAGTGATGTACCAACCGGGTGGAATCAAGAAGATGTCGTATCAATGGGGAGACTAGAGCGACACCTAGCCGAGCTTGCTGCGTATCGGAAAGGACTTCAGTTTGGAAAGCGCGAAATCAGTCTAGAGTTTAAGGCAAAGCATAACGGCACCCTCTCAGTAAAGTTGGGGTAACAAGTGGATTAAGTTAAGAATTTAAAACAAACCAGGAAACTTCTTAGCCCCAGCCACACTACAACGACAACGGGGTGTTAATTTCGTCCGAGTGTTAGGCCTCAGCTGAAACAGAAGAAAGCTCGCCGCAGCTCGAGAAGAGATCCCAACCGAAACCGCCATAGTCGCGCTGGCAGATCATGAGCTAATCGCTTCAGTAGGATCATAGGACATAGCACCTTAGGAAGCAGCAGCACAGGACGCTGAAACAGCAAACATCATCCCAATGATGCGTGAGATCCTTGGTTTCAACGCAGCACTTCAAAGAATGCGTGATGAGCTTATAAATATCCTCTTAATTCTTTCAGAGCTCGATAACTACATCACCAAAACGACACAACCATAACCGAAAGGGAGAGAGAAGAGAAGAGCTAAGCGATACGAGACCGCATTCGTCAGCTAGAAGATAAAGCGCGTCGCAGCTAGAGGTTTGAGTGAAAACCGATAAGTACATTGCACCCAGTTTATTCTACAAATTAAATGGATATCATTAGTTATTTTTTCTGCAAATCAGTGCAAAAGATTTTTTTCCAAACTATCTGGAGGCAGGAATTTGTATTTAAACAAAATTTCCAGCCTACCTCCCACCCCCACCAGCCCATCCCAAATAAATAAAATAAAAAAGAAATAATTGGTTTCTAAGTGCTCTTCACACTAACTATAGCTTAATGTATATTGCAGATCTTTAGACCTGAGCCACGTGATGAAGAATCCATGAAGCTTGGATTTGTTTCTTCAACTGAATCTATTTTCACTGTTTATTTACTTGTCTTGATGTACAATTTAAACATTACTTTTTTAAACTTTAACATCAATTGGCGATATAGACATACAAAGATTTATCAAAATCATTTCCGCAATCCTCTTATAGTCCATTTGATTCCTATGATAACCCGTTTATTTTATTTATTTTATTGGGGGAAGGGAAGGGTTGTAGTTTTAGCAAAATCCGCTTGCTCAAGCAAGATATCAAGTTTGGCATTCTTAACTGGCCCATATATTTTTTTAATCATTTATTTCACAATTTAAATTTTTTGTGATCTATATTTATATTAGGTAATTATACCCTCTGTCTATGTAGGTTAAGTATACCTCTATAACAGCAAATTCTGACCTCATATTAGCAGTCACATTTCTTTATGCCATTGTCAGAAGGGTAGATGAATATATGCCGCATGTACCTTGTGGTATTTACAGTATGGGTAATTTCAAAAGAACACAGGGGTAATAAAAACATACACATATGAAAACAGGTTTACATCATAATCTTGTGAAGTAAAATTCACTTCTTGTATTTGCGTGTATTAGTCAGTTAACTATGAGAATTAGTTATGAAGGAGAAGAAAACATTTTTCCATATTAAAATGTTCTTCGCGGAGCCTATAAACCCTTGACACAACCCAGTTGCTGCTGTATTGTATCACCAGTTCACGAGTAGAGCAGCATTTCCTTAATGTATATGTGCTATCCTTGGTCATTAACCATGTTCGTCTTGAATGCCCCCGCACTCCAAGTACTGGCGTCTCATTGACTACGTCATAGTCAGGAGAAGAGACGGGCAGGATGTCTGAGTGACGAAGGCCATGAGAAGTGCATAATTCTGAACTGACCACAGACTCATCGTCTTCAAGCCAAAAATCCGGATTCAACATAACAGACGACCACAAGGCAAAAAAAGCTCATCAAAAGCTCTGTCTCCGAATTGAAACAGGAGAATGTAAACGAGGCGTTTGCTGATGAACTGTGCAGCCAACTAGTAAGAATTGATGCGAACTCCGAGAGTGTTGAGGAAAACTGGGCATCCTTCAGAGACTCTGTATACTCGTCTGCATCCAAAACCCTCAGGCCCAACACACATCAACATAAAGATTGATTTGATCAGAATGATGCTGATATACGGAAGCGACTGAACGAGAAACATTGGCTCCAAAAGGCCTGTTAGGAAGACAGTACTTCATCATCTAGGAAAATAGCCTTCAACAACTTCAAGAGGACTGTCTAATGCCAACTTAGACAGTTACAAGACCCATGGCTGATAAATAAGGCAGATGAGATTCATTCCTACACAGATAGGAATAACGTGAAGAACTTCTAGGATGCTTTGAAGACAATCTACGGGTCACAGTAATCAGGAATATCTTCAATACTGGGTGCTGATGGCACCACACTGCTCAATGGCAAGACAAATATACCACAAAGATGGGCAGAACACTTCAACAACATTCTCAATCAACAATTATCTATCAGTGAGGAGGCTATTGATCGACTGTCTGAAGTGGAAATTAACATATCTCTTGCGATCAACGCGGACTGAAACTGAGAAAGCAATTGACCTGCTTTCAAATGGCAAAGCACCTGGAGCAGATACTATACCAGCAGAAAGGCGACAGACAATCCTGTCACAACCATCATGGATCTCCTTGTTGTCAATATCCGGCAAAATCCTCTTCAGAATTCTGCTGAATCGACTTGTGCACCACATCGATCAAGGGTGCCTGTTTGAGAGTCAGTCTGGCATCAGGAAAGGACGAGGCACATTATACATGGTGTTTATAGATCATAAACTGCAGCGGAAATGCCAGGAGCAGAACTCCATCCTTCGTCAATCTAACAAGAGCCTTTGACACAGTCAGTCGTGGGTGCCTCTGGAAGATCATGGCAATATCTGGTTGCTCAGAGGAATTCATCGTGATGGCTTGTCAATTCTATGATAGCATACTCGCTTGCGTCGTGGATAACCGTGAGTCATTTGAACTATCCCCAGTCTCCAATGGAGTCAAGCAAGGCGTGTTGGCCACAACCCTCTTCAGTATGATGTTCTCTTACAGATGCCTTCCGTGACTATAACATTGGGATCAACATCGGATACCGGACTGATGGCAAGCTCTTCAATCTGAAGAGAAAACGGGCTAAGACGAAGTTACAGGAAGTGACTGTTCATGATCTCCTATTTGCTGACGACTGTTCCTTGAAAATCCGAGTCTAACATGCAACAGAGTATGGACCATTTCTCTTCAGCTTGTGACAATTATGGTCTCACAATCAGTATCAAGAAGACAGAGGTGATGCACCAACCTGCACCAGGAAAGCTTTACCTAGAACATACCATCACTGTGAATTCCCAAACCCTCCAGGCAGTGGACAAGTTTACCAACCTCGGCAGTACACTGTCACGTGCAGTCGACTACAACCAACCCCAGAGTTACCAAAACAAGTGTGACCTTTGGCATCCTACGCGCAAATATGTGGAAGCGCAGAAGTATCAGTCTGCAAACAAAACTAAAGGTATACAAAACCACTGTGTTGCCGACCCTGCTGTATGCATGCGAAAATAAACGCATTGCCAAGAAACTGCATAATGTTCGCATAGTCTACCCGAGGAAACTAATGGGGATAAGATGGCAAGAGAAGGTCCCAGACACAGAGGTTCTCACATGGGCAGGCATTCTAAGCTTCCACACTCTACTAATCAAATCACAAATGAGATGGGCAGGCCACGTCAGCAGGATATCAGACGAGTGACTACCAAAGAATGTCTTCTACGTCGAGCTGAAGGAGGAACAACGATCTCAGGAGGTCAGAAGAAACGCTTCAAAAACTCACTCAAGTCATCTTTGAAACACTCCAACATTGACCCTGAGTCCTGGGAAGATCTCGCACATGATCGTTCCACCTGACGCGATCTCATCTATTCTGGAGCTTCAGACTATGAGCTGTCAAGAATTGCAGAGGCAGTGAAGAAGCGCGAGCAGCGTAAATCTCTGAACTGTAGCACGTCCTCTGTTGATCAAGCAACCCAAAGCGGCATCTCCTGTCCAGTGTGCCTTATTGTGCTCAGAGCACAAATTGGCCTGATAAGTCACTCATATACTCACAGAAACCAAACCAGTTAGTGATGGCATGGTCATCATCGAACTCGAAGGACGAACAACAGCACCATATATTTGGCCATATGACTGCAAATGAACATTATTAAAAATGTGGCTTAAAACGAGGAAAAACAACTTTGCTAATTCAGGACAATATTTAATGCTAATCCAATATTCAACATCTCCAATAACGAAGGTAACATATCTAGACACACATCATATGTCGCACAGTTATTCTTTCCAATAATATGCAAATAAATCCATCTATACGTGAATATTAATTGTCATTTTCTTTGAACGATTTGTCTTGATCGTTTGTTCTTATTGATAAAAACTCTTATACATAATATTCACATAATAACAACCTAATTCCTTAAGGTGTAAATGCCATTCTTGGTCATTACACCATGTAATTTGGCAATACGACTTTAAAAAAAGCATAACAGAAACTATACATTGTAATTAATTTTAACTGATAGGAGTACCTAGATTACAGTATTGTAATTGCATATAGATATACCTGTTTAATATATTGCCACTTAAACAAGGAATATAATTTTGTTTAGTTTCTAAAACTTCCTCAGAAAATGGCACAAGTCGAAAACATTTCAAAACTATCTTGAAACAACCACTATAAATATACATGAGAGCACATGCACAGGTGTCTTCACACCTTGGTGTTCATCTATTAAGATCATAATGGTCACTGATGTTACAAATGAGTCACCTTAACTTTACACCTACATGTTTAGGGGGTTAATTGAAAATTAAATGTGAATCTTTTGGACTTGGTCATTCTTTGGTGAAGTTTTGAAAACTAGGAAAATCAAAAGAATTGCTTGTTCCAGTCGCTTTTCATTAACTATGTATACCTATTTGTTATTACAATAATGTAATCTAGGAATTCCTATCAGTTAGAATTAAGTATAATGTATAGTTTCTGCTGTGCTCATGTGAAGCCATATGGCCAAAATACATGGCGTAATGACCACGAAGGGAACAAAAACCTTAAGTAGACTTATCCATACTGGTGTCCTTATGTTTTAAACAAAACTGATTTGTTGCTAAGATTTTTGCTTTTTATGTCTTATATCTTAGGTGGTTTATGAGCAAAAGTAAAAAGGTTCAAACATTTCTTTACAAACAAGCAGTCTCTGCTTTTGCTGTTTATAATTTGGCAATGTACACGTACTAATGGCACTATCTGTAGTAGAACACGCACGTGCAAGTCCAGACGGTTGAGTTAGCAATCGGAAGAGCGGATATTATGGATTTGTAAAAAAACAATCACCGATAAGGGACCTACTATTTTATTTTTGGGGTGGAGGAGGGAGCTTGGAGTTTCTTTCAAGCCGGGATATGCTTTTTTTTCTTTTACCTCAAGATAATTTCTTTTTTTCAAATAATATAATAAATATAATAGATTTTGTTTTGCTACAAATCAGAGTAAGAGTATTTTTTTCAAGCTATTTGAGAGCCGGATTTTTTTATACAAAAGAACCACACACACACACAGGCACGCGCGCGCGCGCGCGCGCGCGCGCAAGAAATTTAAATGGTCGGTCTGTAAAACAATAGTATAACATCACTGAAATGGATTAGGACTTTATACTCCCTTTTCGTACCTACTTTTTAAGATATGACACCAAAGTGTTTTATGTCGAACAGACTTATTATAATAATGTCATGATCTGATGATATTTCTAAAATATTACCGACATTAAAAAGAGATCATTTTTAAATCACAGTCGGTACGTTCTTGAACTGTTCAAGTCCAGAGACAGCTCATAGAATTTGGAATATTCCGATAGTTATAGGCCAGCTTATGGATTAAAGAATTATTGCAACAAATCCCTAGATCATTTTTCCAGAATTTTAAAAGTTTATTTACCATAATTCTATGACTTTTAATGCTAACCGTAGCTATGTTTTAAATAATCCCGTTTGATAACGACAAACGATAGTTTACGTGCGGGTAACTATGGTATATTATCACCAGATTTGGTAAATGTATAAATAAATAAATAAATATAAAGAAAGAAAGTGAGAAAGAAAGAAAACGAAATTTCAAAACTTCAAAATGCCCATACCAAAGTTCGCACGTTTCTTAAATATAATTCAAAAATTACATCAGTCGTTTAACTTTTAGATTTCGCCTAATATTTTTCATGATATTTATATTGTCATACTTTAAGTTTATAGTCTAAGGTCTACCCTTTGAGTAATGGCCTACCTTGATGAGAGTTGACTGTCCTAATTGCAATAGCAAAAGACGGCACGTGAATAGAAAGAGGACGTTGGAAGATGTAAAAAGAGTACTTTTATAACCGTAAAAGATACTTTTAGACTACTCTTACAACCGTAAGAAGATACTGTAACACGCAAGGGTCTCACTACCAAGCGAATCAAACAACACCTGGCTTGAGGCCTATATTTCCCCTATTTCCAAGGACTTCAAGACAACAGTCATTGTCAACTCGAGGATTCCTAAACGCGCAAATACCACAAATAGTTTCCTATGATCAACGACCACACATTCAGGAGAGTCTAATTTCACACTTGTATGGTTTTTCTTACTTCACATTTGTATAATTTATCAGTACGCTTTCCTAAGCCGTATATCGGTATTTCATGCCACATACTACAAAATATTACCCAAACACCTAATATACAGAATTATTCCTATTTCAAACTTCTAAACACTTATACGTGAAAATATCCAGAGAATTCCTTTTGCTAAGAAATTAGAGAGGTTTCATTTCACGAAAGTAATCCATGCTACCATAAAGTCTCGTGAATATTGTACATTATGATATCTGCTCCTAGTAATTGGTTAATTACTCGTTTAAGAAATATCTTCCCAATACCGAGTACCCATAATCAACAAATATTCATTAAAATCTAACAAAGCTATAAACGGAGATGTAAATGCCAATAGCATATACCCTAGGTTTGTTACATTACCCACGCCTCCGAAAATCACTCGTCACAAACATCATACTTGTGGTCATGAATCACAATTGATTACTCCCCCAGAAGCAACCAATCCAATTGGTGATTCCCAAACATGATTACAGATCTAACTCAGAATCAATGGATCTGATCCCCTAGATACGCCACTCTTCATTAAACTAATGCTAAAGCATAATCACTCATCGCCTAAAAAGTTGACATGAAAAGACCATAAACTGTATAAAGTTCAAACACAAACATTACTGCAAGTTATCAACAATATGATGTACTACCTCTTCCAGAACACAAGCAAACCAGTTTTAAACATGACGTTGCGATGGTCCATCTATCAATGCTGCTAATTAATTGTCGTGTACTAAAAGTAGTCTTTCGGCAATTCCACAATTTATACTGATCTTCACATGCTGATTATTTATCCTACGCAAGATGAAAACAATAATAGACTATTACTGATGCTATGCTGGTATCCAGCAGTTTTCAAAGTAAAACTGTAGCAAAAGTTTCTAAACAAGTAGATCTCGAACAGGTCAAAAACACAGGCTCGCTCTGCTTAACCATGAGGAACACTCAGGTAGAAAGATCACGCTTCCTACCTTAGCGCCCCATACAAAACAACGCTAGATACTTCATCGTCATCAGACCATGCTAGCTGATGCTGCATCCTCACATCTACATTGCAGCTAATACACACGTGCTACTGCAATAGAAAACCGTTCACTAGCATCTATACAATCACAATTTAAAATGTCACATTTCACTCTTACAACTAACTCCAAAGGCAGAATCGTACACCAAAGCACACTATGCGAATGATCAAATCAGCTCTTTAAAAAAGCATGGTGTTATTTAGGACTGCTTCTCTAAAATTACACAAACCAATTTTAATGTACATAAATCTTGCTCAGAGCAGCAAACAAACGACTTCTGACCAAATCTTACGGAAGCTAATACTGCACGTGATTAATATTAAACAATTCACAAAAAAAGCGACATCTGCCTTTACATAAAAATCTCATAATGAAATAAAATAATTAAAAGATATACAATAACCGTTGGTCACGAAGCTATGTGCATTATCCGTGCGACTTTGTCAATTCAACCTGTTTGACAGCATTAGGCCGTCCTTAACCCAACCATTCAACAGTCACAGGGACACAGCGGTTGCCCATCCTCATTTTTGTTTCCATCTATAACCGGTCAATTAATATAAATAAAAAAAAACAAAAAAAAAACAACAAACAAAAGAATAAAAAGCTATTTTAAAAAATGAGACCACGTAAGAAACTTGTAGTCTAAATTGGAGCAAAAGCCACCGATTTGCCGTAGCAACATCAGGCCCGACAACACTCAATTAACCTTTTTCTCTGAGCAAAGATAGAATCGGCCAGCGACTCCTCAGTACTCCCATTGTTACAGTTCTCATGTTCGTTTCTCTTGGACTCGCGTTGTGCCTTCCGCCGTGCCACAAGTTTAGCTCTTTGAGCCGTATTGCGATATGGCGACATTTCCTCCTCCTCATACTACATTTAGACTACTCTGACAACCTTAAGACAACCGCAAGAAGATAATCTTTGATTAATCTTACAACCTTACTACAACTTTAAGAAGACACTTTCTGAATATCTCTGACTGAAGTACCGGTGTACAAAAATGGGTTCCACTAGGCGATGGGGTTACACTAGGAGGTGGGGTAACACTAGGCGGCGTGTTTGCACCAAGCGACGCTGATTCACTGCTTTGCAGAACAGAGCATCGACCTCTTTTATCGCAGGATAATGGGCAGATCACGTGTCTGTCCAACTTAACCATATCTGGGGCTAACTTAATTTTTTAGTTCCAGAACATACTGCGAATTCCAACGGACCGCTGACCAATGCTACTGCTTGCAACGTGCGAGTCATTACGTAACTGACCAATTGTGAGATAGGAGATATCTTTATCTACTCATTAGCATAGCTGCCATTGCATATTATTTAATGCATAACCAAAGGTGTTTATTATAAATAATCTGATTGAAGTTAGGAAACTTTTGAGCAAATACTGAAAGTTTTACGAAGATTATGAAACATATCTAAAGTATGCCTAATATAATGTTAAATGTTATATGGGGATAATCATCTATGTGTTGGAGCTTGACATCTGGCCCCAAGTTTATCCAAAAATAAAAAAAAGTCTCTTCCTGAGACTCAACTCAGTCAGACGTAAGAATTTTGAGTTAGATATAAAAGCAGTACCTGTCGATAACAGTACTCGACAAAACAGGTTGACAGTAAAGTGTTATTTGTTGTTGCAAATATATCCATGTGAAGGCAGATGTGCAATTCTCTAATCTTGACCCTGTGGTTCAATATGACCACAAATTGGAGGTTATAAATCCGAGATAATCAACTCTGGACATATTCATATGAGATCAATAAAACTGCAGAAAATGGCATCTACTGATGTACCGTCAGGCTTTTAAAATGCGCCCCAACGGCCGGAATGTCCCTAATACTATAAAATAGCAAGTTAGCCCCACTTCCTTTTCCGAGGTATTGTCCAAGCCTTTTTATTCAATTTTGTTTAAAAGTGGGAATAGGCAGTCTGCATTTTGTGTCTCCTTCCGTCCATTAATGTCGGATCTAAGCTAAGAATTTGAAACCATTGGAAATAAAGGAATAAAGCTTGATTCTTCTATTTACCACAGATATTGACTGTGCTGTTTAACTAATTTATAGTTCTTTGGTAGGATCAACTTTACAGAAAGAATATGTTGGTTTTTTATATTTCGTGTTCTTTTGCAATAAAGGGGACTAAATACAGCAGGCTATATGATGCTCTTCCATCTTTTCTTAGAAAATGTTTGTAAACTTCTTTTTATTTTTTTTTCTTCAAATTAATTGTCATGTTTAAGGTGCCAGTGATCCGATATGCCTAATTTGCACGCATATGTCCAATTTTCTGCAGATATACTCACATATACTGTAGAAGAGATAAAAAGACATTCCCTTTGAAATATGAACACCTGTCCCCGGTAAAGCTTACTTTTTCAGATCAAAAGCTTTCACTATGTGTGTCTCAAATGGAAATATTTACACTAAAATCAATACTAAAAGGTGAATAAACAACACATACGGTTGGGAATAAAAAGTTATCAGTATTTTGTAGGGTTTAACGGCATGATACAGATTTACAGAGAATATTAATGCTTTGTATTCCAGCAGACTAACAATTTCCATTTCTAGCAAGATTAATTTGAATCATAGATTGCTTTGGATTCTAATAAATAACACATGTTGCTTCGTTTACAATGTAACTAGACCACTACAACTTGCTATAAAGAAAAAAAAGCTATGTCGATAGTACAGCACTCTCTAGCTATAAGGCCCTTCATTATAACACGGTTCTTGTTATAAGGTGGGTAGTGTCATGGATCCCATTTCATTCGGTGGTAGTAAAACTATATGTATAATGTATTTCATTATAAGGCGGTTTAACTATCAAGCGGTATACTCTATGGACAGCGTTATAATGAGGGAGTAATGTACTCATATGTATAAATATTACTCGTTTAAAATAGTATTGACAGTTAACTGTCATTACTGAGACATATCAGTATGCATGTAAAATACGAAGTTTAGAAACAATTACAAAAAGCAAACATGACCTCAAAATTAACTTAGAGTTTATATTCTAAATTGCCTGGATTGTCATTGTGTTCTACTATAACATGCAGGAAATAAACTTATTATTAAATTAGGCACTACATGCCCAATTGTATTCGTGATACTTAATTTCGCGTATATTTTGTTTAAGTGAAACTATTTTGCTAGTATCAAATTTCACAGATATGCTATTTATTGCACATTTAAATACTTTTGCAAAAAAATTAAAATTTTAAAAAATAGCGATCATTGAATTTTGCATTTAGATTCCCCCTCGCGAATTCCGTGAAAATATTGATAAATAACCTACTCAAACTTTTACTTCATATTGACGAAAACATGCTCTTGTTTGGCAACGATCCTTTGAATGACACAATTAATATTAAAGTTTTTAAGAAAGTTCACCTTTATTTCCGACGTACTAACCATTTTTGAGCCTATCGATCTACCAAGAATTTGAAATTCAAATGTGTGCTTTTCTTTAATATCCTTGTCGTGGTTTTAAAATTTTGAGCACTACTTTTATTATTTTTCGCAAAAAATTTCCTTGGTTTTGTTCTCTCCCGTGCATCATTCGACAAAGAAATATACATATATGTGTGTATGTACGTATGGATGTATGTACATATGGATGTATGTATGTATATGTATGTGTATGCATGAGTATATATGTGTGTGTGTGTGTGTGTGTGTGTGTGTGTGTGTGTGCGTGCGTATGTGTGTGTGTACACACATATGTTTACATGTATTTCGAAATTCGAAGCTATATACTACAATTCAAATATACTTACATTTATTAGTCCAGGAATGCCAGTGAAAATTTCAATAGCATAATAACTGTTCATGTATTTGCATGGGGTAAATATAAAATAATATCAAACAGCAAGTAAAAATTTCCCGTCAGGCTCAATGTCATTTTGTAATGATTTGATCTGTTGTCATTCATGACTGTAGATGGTTGTGTGATCTGTTGTCATTCATGACTAGATGGTTGTGTGATCTGTTGTCATTCATGACTGTAGATGCTTGTGTGATCTGTTGTCATTCATGACTGTAGATGCTTGTGTAATCTGTTGTCATTCATGACTGTAGATGCTTGTGTGATCTGTTGTCATTCATGACTGTAGATGCTTGTGTGATCTGTTGTCATTCATGACTGTAGATGCTTGTGTGATCTGTTGTCATTCATGCTTGTGCAAGTTTTGTTTTTTGTTCAAGATATTTATGTGGACAGCTGGAATGGTAAGTATATCGGTCTAACACACTTGCCCACTTTGGAAATGGTCTTGAAGAACGAAATGCATGCACTATATGCATCCATGGTATAATTAATCAGCTTTATGTTCATATTTGCCTTAAAAACGACTATCTGTGTTTAACTATAAGGAAAGTACCTTTTGAGAATATCAGATACAACAAAATGCTATAGTAATATATGTAACACAAGCACAATGGATAGTGAATCTTACTGGACAAAGATGACAAGTTTCTAAGGTAAAACCACAACATACTGTATATATGTAACAATAACCATGTTTTGATTTATATATGTATCTAACTTTCCTTAGTTTAAACAATAAAACAATTAACATCCTCAAATATTTTCTTAAGAATTTTGAAAAAAATAAAATAAAATAAATAAATTGCGGTACTGTTTTGGAATGTTATCGGAGATTTGTGCTACTATGTTTCTGTATCATATATGTGCAACATATAACTCGACGGCACACGTAAACATCCTTCCACAGCTGTTTTGAAACAGGAACAAATATTTCGTTGAGACATTGCATAACTTCCAATGTATTCTTTCACACAGAGCAATAGCTCTAAATAGTGCTAGTAAACCACAGTTTATCCTTAGCATCGTCGGAGTCGTAAACAAAATTATAACTTTTGGTAAGAAGTCTTTCTCTCTCCTCATCCACCAAGCTTTCAAGTGAGCCGGTGCTTAACACATTCGGAAGTATCTTTTCGGTTTGATCTTCTGCCCATGACTGCCTATTCCCAGAAGCGAATATACCGTAGTATATTACTCCACAGAAATGAACGACAGCTGATATCAGGAACACTAGTTGCCATTCCTGCAATGTCTGGAATAAAGAAAATTACTATATTTTATGAATAAAATGTTAAACTTTTGAATAATAAGGTGGTGACATAAGCATGCGCAGTCCGTATAAATAGTGAAACCCCTTTATATGCTATATTTAAAATCAAGATAATGGAAAGTCGGATCCAGTTTTCGACATCAAATATTGCTAAACAAATTAGTTGCTCACAATAATATGCTTTCTCGTACCCAATATTGTCGTAACTAATCTTCTTTCCATTCACAACTGCATAAATTTAAAACTAGACTATTTAGGACACATTCAAATAAGAAATACTCAGCTGTGATAAAGAGCTGAGCCCTACATGGCCAACTGGATTGCCCCTTAGCGGTCACGTGGGTTTCATTGACCAATTGTTTTATTTGTTATTAAATTCACACACTTAACTGAATAGTAATTATCGTCACTCTCAAATGAACCACAAAGAAGCAGAGACATAATGTTTTATTAAAGAAATTTGTTTTTGCAGAAATTAGTGTTTTAAGTTCGTTGCAACATTTCTATAGTTTGTTTCTACTGCACAGTATACCTCTTTGGAATTTTGAACGTAAGTAACCCCAATTTTATTCGTATATACTGTCGCTATTACAGCCTTATTCAACTCGCTAACTTTTGCTATGCATCTCGCTCTAATTACGGGCCATTCGATCTGTAAATGGCTGTCACAGTTTCTATTAGCTGTGTAAATGGCTGTCACAGTTTCTATTAGCTGTGTAAATGACTGTCACAGTTTCTATTAACTGTGTAACTGGCTGTCACAATTTATATTAGCTGTGTAAATGGCTGTCACAGTTTCTATTAGCTGTCAAAGTTTATATTAGATGACACAGTTTCTATTAGCTGTATAAATGGATGTCACAGTTTCTATTAGCTGCCACAGTTTCTATTAGCTGTTTAAATGGCTGTCACATTTTATATTAGCTGTGTATGTGGCTGTCACAGCTTCTATTAGCTGCCACAGTTTCTATTATCTGGCACAGTTTATATTAGCTGGTACAGTTTCTATTAGCTGTGTAAATGGCTGTCACAGTTTCTATTAGCTGTCACAGTTTCTATTAGCTGGCACAGTTTATATTAGTTGGCACAGATATACGTCTTATCCTTGATTTAAATTTGACAAACGTCACTTAGTCAAGTTTCATGGTATTGGAGGTAGAACAGTAGAAAAGTGGATGAAGTTTGACATGTCTACTCTTCGTGCGTTACATCCAAATATTGCCGGTGTGCTTTTAGGCGACAAATAATATACAAGCAGATAATGAACAGGACACATTGGCCTTTAAATTAATTTCACTAGCTTCACAATTGCATCGTAAGTACAATGTCATACATATTGTAACATGACAGATTCTTCCACGTTACATAGGAAATGGTCGCATTCCTTGTAATTACCTACATCTTGCATGATCCGTGAATGAAATTATATGGATAGAGGTCACCTCCTATCCATACATGACATTCAGGGTGCATAAATTTCAATTCCGATTTGAAGGCAAGGATTGCGGGGATAAATTCCGATTTGACAGAGTACACTTGTCGAACAAAGGGAAATAGTACTGGTACAAATCTCTTAGGGGTGCAGTTATCACTGCCTGTAGAAAAATTGGCAAAATTAAATAAAATCTATCAAGCCATTGCGTATACTGAGGTGCCCCTCCAGCTTAGATATCGCACTTGAAGCTTTTCCTTTTGTTTGAGGTATTATTCAATCGTCAGGACCACATTTTACTCGTGTATTTCGAAAATGTATCACATACTTAAAGGTCAGTCTTGACTTGTTTTCATTTGTATGTAATTTTTTTACTATCATGATAGCATACATATCCTTACATATTCATTCCATTTACTACGATACTTAAGTTATCATTTGATTTGTGATCATTTTTGATGTATATTATCACTTAGGTCACACATCGCTTACAGCTAAACATCAATTATCCCGTGGCTAGATACACTTGTCTCGGTAGTGTTTCCCACTTGAGTATATTGTACCAGGTGGACTTTCCCACTTGACCCGGCTTGATATTGAGCTGCTTTCATTTACTCATTGCTTGTCACTGTTAGTTATTAAGCGGGTCTTCCCACTTGAGATTGATACCTCATTGCATTCATTTAACAGTGCCATTTAAGTCAATAAGCAATAGCTTCATATCATAAAAACCATAAACCATCCTCCTCCTACCCCAACATTACAGGAATACTGCCTTCCGTCTCCCTTGATATATCTTTTCAGAATGCCATCATGAAAAAAAAAATTAAATGGGGTATAACTGGTGATGGTCAGTATGAATAAAAGACTCAGAATGCCTTCCGTTGTTGCATCTTCTGGACCCTCTTTATCCCTTGATTCGGAGACAATTAGGACCATTATGAAAGATGGCACAGAAACCATCAAAGCCCATGTGGATGACAATTGGCCAGCATTCTAGCCACACTACAACGGATGGATAATACGGCTACTAACCCATCACCTGCTGCAGTTCCGACATCACAACAAAGCCAGCGTAACAGCAAATTTTGGAGGGGCATTTATCCCAGCTCCTCCCTAATAATAATAATGAAACCTTAAAAATGCAAATTGATGTTAACCATATTTCTCTTGAAATTAGAATGCTTATCAGAAGAAATCGCCTCTGTTCTTAAATCAGTGGTTGTTTGCCTGGAATAGTTTTGTCGCAATCCTTGGGGAAAGTAAAACTATTCCAATCAATTTCTTGCTTGTCCCATCACATGGAGACCATTAGGACCCTTTTCAACGAAAAGACCAACTGGCGATACTATGACGAGCAGTTCCGTCATCTGGTCAGTCACCAGGAAGCTGAATGCGGCACAACACACTTACAGTTGTGCCTACAGTCAGTTTTGAACCTGATTGAAACTGTACAACCTCAACATATACATGTCCCTAGTGATAAATGTTCTAAGGGCGTGCGTTACCCCTAGCAGAGGGGTTAAAACGGTACAGAGGCCATGCCTGCTCATTCCAACATAGATGTTTTAATTGTCTTGGCACCCACCCCTTAATTTCATGCAAAGAAAAGGTACTGTAGCCTTTCAAAATCATCCTGCCCCGCCACTCCCCTAGGGTGGAACAACCCAGTAATCCTTTGCTCTTTCATGGAACCTCAAAAGCAGATGCAGCTTGCCTACCAAACGAAATGAAAAGCACTTTACCAGCCACTCCACCCCCCCCCCCCCCGCACCCCCCATTGACAACACAAATAAAACTTTGCCTACGCCAAGTACAGAAGACAGTCTTGGTTACAAGGTTATGATCCCTCTCACGAACACTATCTAATCGATGGTTTTACAAATGGTTTTGATATCGGTCATAACTGCCCCATATTCACCTCTGTCTGCAAGAATTTTGCATCTGCTGAGGCATAACCTGAAGCTGTAGCTGTCAAATTCTAAAAGAATTGACACTTGGCAAATTCTGCTGGTCCCTTCCATACTGCCCTTTCCACAAATATAGCTCTCTCCGTTAGGCTTGGTTTAGAAGAAAAAAAAAACTCCTGGCACATACCGCCTCATTCGCCACTTGTGATATCCTCACAGAAACTCTGTTAATGATCATATTCCACCAAGAAAGTCATCTCTTCAATATTCATCAGTCCACTGGAACAAGAATGTTTACCAATGGGTTGCAGCTCCAGTTGCCAAATGTTTGAAACTTTTAGTAAAGCACTGCACTGGATAGCCACCACCAAAGTTGTCATACATCATATGGTTCATATATTAGATAATTTTCTCATCTTAGATAGTAATAATGATGGATGTTTGAAGAAACTCAGTTACTTCTTAATGCTAAATCAGGTCATTGGCATCCCTATAGCAGATGATAAAATCTATCTACCAGCCAAGGTTATGACCTTTTTAGGTTACGAATTGGATGCATAAATAATGGAAGTGCGTCTTCCTGTAGATAAACTTGTAACATATAATTAACTGATACACATCTACCTGAAGAACCAACGATCACACTTCATAATCTATTGTTCATCATTGGTACCTTCAATTTTGCTTGTGGCATCATTCGTCTAGGACAAGTATTCCTTCGCCGCCTCATCAGTCTCACAATTGGGGTGTCGCGTCCCCCATCATATTCGACTTACCAAACAAGTCAAATCTGACTTAGTTATGTGGATTCCATTTCATTAGCATTTTAATGGTCGCTCCCTTTTCTTACCCGACCGCTGGTTAAAGTCTGACACACTCAATATGTTTACTGATGCAGCTAGCACTGTGGCCAACGGGGCTGTTTTAGGCTCTAAATGGTTTTATGGGGTTTGGAATGAGGAGTTGAAAGGAAAAAAAAACATTACTCTACTTTAACTCTACCCAGTTGTCATTGCTATTCAAATATTGGGACCTTTGCTTGCCAACAATTGTATGTATAGATCCATTGTGATAATAGGTCCTTAGCAGTGGCGGCGCGAGGGTTTGAGGCGCCCGGGAGAAATATTCTTTAATGGCGCCCCTACTGAGCCGCTCAGGGGCAATGTTCTTTAGTGGCGCCCCTACTTTACCACAGAGAACAGTTTTTATATCAGTTGCCAACCTCCAAACCTCCAACCCCCATCTAAGCCCTAACACCGGGGGGGGGGGGGGGAAGTTGAGTTGGCGAAAAAAAAAAAAAAAAAACTCCCGACGGCGCCCAGGGACTATTGCCATCCACCCAGACCCCACTTCCTTGCGCCGCAACTGGTCTGTAGTTGACATTATAAACAAGCAATCCTGCAGGAACCCTGACATTATGTGTTCACTTTGTCGCCTGGTCCTTTACTGCCTCCGCTTTAATATTTTGTTGCGCGTTCGTCACGTCCATGCTCTTCAAAAAAATTAGCTGATGCTTTTTCTCGCCTACAGGTGCACATATTTCCCCAACTCGTAAGCTGTGGATACGAAACTCAAGAACATGTACTGGAACTACTGACATTAATAAACTAGTAGAAATTGTATCCATGTTAGTCAAAAGTGCTCTTTCTCCCTCTTCATTTGAGGCCCACAGGCGCGGTTGGAAATATTACATGGTTGTCTCAGCTCCTTTCCAACTTGACAGCACTGTCCCAGTTTCAAGTACCAATCTGGCACTTTTCATTTCATACCTCTTTGACAAAAGTTATGCACCTACTACTATATCTACTTATGTCTCAGTTATTGGTTATGTGCACAAATTGAACAACTTCTATGACCTAACTAATTGCTTTGTTATTCAAAAGCGTCTGCAAATGCTTTATATATATCTACCGACAGAGATGCCAGACTACCAATTGATAAATGTGTTCCACAAAATCTCGTAATAGTCCTGCCTTGGTTTATTCAATATTCCTTCAACACAGTTCTTTTTAAATCAATGTTTCTCCTAGCATTTCATGCGTTTCTGCGAGTAGAGGAAATAACAGTTCGACAACCGGGTTACAGAAATCCAAACTGACTTCACCTCTCTCAGATTCTAATTAATGACACTTGTTTAGTAAGAGAGTTTAGGCATTATAAACACCCCTCCTCCTTAGTTCTATAGGGTTGCCCATTACTAGGCATGCGTTCACCCAAAATCTGCGCACATCACTCCTGCTATGCGGTTTTAAACCTCAATTCTTCAAAAGTCACAGTTTTAGGTTAGGTGCAGCCACAGAGGCCACTAAGCAGGATCTGTCAAACAGTCAGATTTGGGTCCTTGGTATGTGGAAGTCAGACACCTTTAAGAAATACATCTGCCTGAGCGATAGAATTTCCAGCTTGTAATTCGGTCCTGACCATCATCATTTTTCATATCACCATAAGTACTTTTACTGTCCTAGTTTTGCTTTCTATTTTCAGGTTTGTGGGTCTACAGGCCGAACCAGCTGTTCACATGAAAACGGCTAGACTCCACTTCATATGGATGCATTAAAGATGGGATTTTTGTTGTGAGACATTCTAACAAAATCTTCAAGATACTTCAACATTCCAGCTGAATTTACTGACTTTTCAAATGATCATTTAAGGACTTGTTTGTGTGCAGAATTCTGCACCTTCTAAATATTAAAAACACAACTTCTTTCCTGGACAGTGACTTTGTGTTGTGCAAGACTAGTTCAATTTCATTACATTTGTAATATTATTCATGTCGACCTACATTCCTGCACTTCTAAAAATGTACTTTTTTCATATGTAATTATTATGTACTTTTTGTTTTTCAAACACCTTTGCAATTTTTGCTTCTCATCCTTTTTTTGTGAGTTGTGATTAGTTGCTACAAGTCATTTTCATATTAGGGCTACACAGAGGGTGCTGTATGTGTCTAAGTCCTCTCTGTGTGGTGGCAGTCTGAGTCCCAAATTTGAACTAAATTCACTTTATAAAGTCTGTAAAGTATCTAATTGTAAAGAATGTATGCTAAAATGTTCTTATAGAAGCTATGCCATTATAACAGTAACTTCTCCACTATGCCTTTGTATAGCTACTTAATTTTGGTTTATATCAATATGCAATCTTTATTGAAAGTCACTAAAAGTGGCATGCAGCAACAACCTTGGAATATGTTATTATTGCAGTCTTAATACTGAACTATTGTATAGTCTATCTTTCTTCTTGCGAGTATGATTTACCTTTGTTTTGGTGGGTTTTAACGGCACGTTTAAGACATTATTAGGTATATCATGTCGACGAAATGGGAGCTAAGTGCCTTTCCCAAGGACACGCAGAGGCAGTCGATCCGGACTGGCCTAGGCGGGTATCGAACCAGCGACCCTTGGATTATGAGCTAGACAGTCTACCAACTAAGCTATTTAAGTCTATCTACCACAGCTCCCTTGTAAATATTTAGGTGTATCTACCACAGTTCCCTTGTAAATATTTAAGTGTATCAACCACAGCTCCCTTGTAAATATTTAAGTCTATCCACCACAGCTCCCTTGTAAATATTTAAGTCTATCTACCACAGCTCCCTTGTACATATTAAAGTGTATCTACCACAGTTCCCTTGTACATATTTAAGTCTATCTACCACGGCTCCCTTGTAAATATTTAAGTCTATCTACCACAGCTCCCTTGTAAATATTTAAGTCTATCTACCACAGCTCCCTTGTACATATTTAAGTGTATCTACCACAGTTCCCTTGTACATATTTAAGTCTATCTACCACAGCTCCCTTGTAAATATTTAAGTCTATCTACCACAGCTCCCTTGTACATATTTAAATCTATCTACCACAGCTCCCTAGTACATATTTAAGTCTATCTACCACAGCTCCCTTGTAAATATTTAAGTGTATCTATCCTCAACTTGTTGTTCCATTCTTTAATTCAGTTATCTGTCTCCTTGGTCTTACTGTCCTTCCCACTATACACAAACACCTACCCATAAAATGACTGAATACACAAACACCTACCCATAAAATGACTGTATACACAAACACTTACCCATAAAATGACTGTATACACAAACACCTACCCATAAAAATGACAGTATACACAAACACCTACCTATAAAATGACTGTATACACAAACACCTACCAATTAAAAATGACTGTATACACAAACACTTACCTATAAAATGACTGTATACACAAACACCTACCAATAAAAAAGACTGTATACACAAACACTTACCCATAAAATGACTGTATACACAAACACCTACCCATAAAATGACTGTATACACAAACACCTACCCATAAAAAAGAATGTATACACAAACACTTACCAATAAAATGACTGTATACACAAACACTTACCCATAAAATGACTGTATACACAAACACCTACCCATAAAAAAGACTGTATACACAAACACCGACCTATAAAATGACTATACACAAACACCTACTCATAAAATGACTGTATTCACAAACACCTACTCATAAAATGACTGTATGCACAAACAGCTACCATTAAAATGACTGTATACACAAACACCTACCCATAAAAATGACTGTAGACACAAATACCTACCCATAAAATGACTGTATGCACAAACACCTACCAATAAAATTACTGTAGTTTTAATTCGATACATTTTGGTGAATTCTTTTTGAAAATATTTGCATTGCTCTTTTGAGTATTCCTGGACACACTTACCCCTTTATTTGTTGTCTGTGAAGCTAGCAATGTGCTAATTATGGCGCCTGATGCCCCCAGCCGTGCTATTCCAGTCAGAATGCTGGCATACTGTGGGGAGAGGTCCAAAGGATTCACCTGGTAACCTGCATTAGCGATATAATGCATTTATTATTATTATTATTATTATTATTATTATTATTATTATTATTATTATTTTTCTTACATTATGTCCATATAGAAAGAGATTGCTATACAAGAAGAGCGTTGATACTTGAAAAAGAACGCGTATGAAGAAATCGCAAAATGTAGAACATAAAACTCTGACGAAAAATATAAATTTTGTCTTCAAAATTGAAATAAGGAGTTCTGAAGAGGCAGCTTAATCCAATAATTTTTTTAACCAAGAATTACTTTTTCTTTGCCATATGTTTTAAATTTATGAATGTTGTGCCAATTTATAATTTTCGGAATGCTTATGAATGTTAAACTGGAGCACAGTAATGAGTATGTCAAGGGAGTTAACATTCAGTAGACTCTTCTCGTGGTAATCAGTAGTACGTTTGAGTTGTTTCCTTTTATCTGCGTAACTGAAATTTAAAAAAAAATAGGGACAAGTATATAGCGGAAAGCGATAAAAAAAAAAAAAAAAAAAAAAAAAAAAACCACATCATGATAACTGAGATTTCAACATGGATTGAAGCCCTGTAGTTTTGTATTCTTCTAAGTCTACAAACAAACAAAAATATAAATAAATAAATAAATAAATAAAATTAAATTAAATTAAATTAAATTTAAAAAATGTAAGGAAAGTGGTCCATAATTCAACCAGTCATTGCACAATCTTACCGTCGGTGCAGAATTTGGATACGGTCAAAATCGAAACCAAATAGCACAGTAAAGGGCTCATCTGGCATCCTCTGACACAGTCCAAAACTAGAGGCGCTGATTAAGCAAAAACAAAACTGAAATACCACTAGTTTAAATATTACAATATATCACTTTCATATTTTTAGTTGCAGAAAACAAATGTTTTTATCGAAAATACAATAACGAACTCATTAGCTCTTATTTCCACATTATAAAATAGATTTTACAAATTAAATTAGGAAAGAAAATGTTGTTTCCGTCAAAATTTCCATCATACGTATGATAACTCTTATTTTAACCATATAAAAAAAATACAAATTGCAATTTTTATCAGTCGCAACTATCACATGCATAACTTACCCGATATTGCCAAACCACTGATGGCCACGCCCACTGACAATAGAATAATAGCCACTTTCCAGTCTGTGATAAACCCCAAGCCAAGTATACATCCCGCCTCCACTCCAAACCCTGAAGCAACAAATAAAATGTGTCCTGTGTCGTCTGAACCCTTATACTACGATCACCTCACGGCGATCAACGTAAATCCAGATCTGCCATCCCATAATGCACTTGCACTTTAGGAGCTTCGCAGTTTGCTTGAAAGCAGTAATAGACCGAATAGCATAGACCCTGATTTGCCAGCACATTATGTGACGGCAGATTTTGCTGTATGATTTTCGCAGTTGAGTGCGCATTATACATGCTGCAAGATGACATATTACACATGAGGCAAGATGAGATATTACACATGAGGCAAGATGAGATATTACACATGAGGCAAGATGAGATATTACAGATGAGGCAAGACGAGAAATTTCGGATGAGGCAAGACAACAGATTACACATGAGGCAAGACGACATATTACACATAAGGCAAGACGAGATATTACGGATGAGGCAAGACGACATATTACACAAGAGGCAAGATGACATATTACGGATGAGGCAAGATGACATATTACGAATGAGGCGAGACGACATATTACACATGAGGCAAAACGAGATATTACGGTTGAGGCAAGACAACATATTACACATAAGGCAAGACGAGATATTACGGATGAGGCAAGACGACATATTACACAAGAAGCAAGACGAGATATTACGGATGAGGCAAGACCACATATTACACAAGAGGCAAGACGACATATTACACATGAGGCAAGACGACATATTACGAATGAGGCGAGACGACATATTACACATGAGACAAAACGAGATATTACGGATGAGGCAAGACAACATATTACACATGAGGTAAGACGACATATTACACATGAGGTAAGACGAGATATTACAGATGAGGCAAGATGAGATATTACGGATGAGGCAAGACAACAGATTACACAAGAGGCAAGACAACATATTACAAATGAGGGAAGACGATATATTACGGATTAGGCAAGATGACATATTACGGATGAGGCAAGATGAGATATTACGGATGAGGCAAGACGACATATTACATATGAGGCAAGACGAGATATTACGGATGAGGCAAGATGAGATATTACGGATGAGGCAACACGAGATATTACACATGAGGCAAGACGAGATACTATGGATGAGGCAAGACAACATATTACACATGAGGCCAGACGAGATATTACACATGAGGTAAGACGAGATATTACAGATCAGGCAAGACGAGATATTAGGTATGAGGCGAGACGATATATTAAACATGAGGCAAAACGAGGTATTACAGATGAGGCAAGACGACATATTACACATGAGGTAAGATGACATATTACACATGAGGCAAGACGAGATATTACGGATGAGGCAAGACGACATATTACACATAAGGCAAGACGAGATATTACGGATGAGGCAATATGAGATATTACGGATGAGCCAAGACGACATATTACGAATGAGGTAAGACGAGATATTACGGATGAGTCAAGACAAAATATTACACATGAGGCAAGACAACATATTACACATGAGGTAAGACGACATATTACACATGAGGTACGAAGAGATATTACGGATGAGGCAAGACGACATATTACACATAAGGCAAGACGAGATATTACGGATGAGGCAATATGAGATATTACGGATGAGGCAAGACGACATATTACGAATGAGGTAAGACGAGATATTACGGATGAGACAAGACAAAATATTACACATGAGGCAAGACAACATATTACACATGAGGTAAGACGACATATTACACATGAGGTAAGAAGAGATATTACACATGAGGCAAGACGAGATATTACGGATGAGGCAAGACAACAGATTACACATGAGGCAAGAAAACATATTACACATGAGGCAAGACGATATATTACAGATGAGGCAAGATGACATATTACGGATGAGGCAAGACGAGATATTACAGTTGATGCAAGACGACATATTACACATGACGCAAGACGACATATTACACATGTGGCAAGACGAGATATTACGGATGATGCAAGACGACATATTACACATTAAGCAAGACGACATATTACGGATGAGGCAAGACGACATATTACACATGAGGCAAGACGAGATATTACGGATGAGGCAAGGAGATACATATGGTTCAACATCATTCAAGGCCAGAATCACATTCACTCCACACCTATGAGTCTTCGTACTTTTAAAATGCTTGCCGTTCCTGAACCAAGAAACTGTTTCATACAATATCCTACTTTTATTGTAATGCTTCGAAATGGCAAAAATATTTTTCTTTTCTAAACTTGGAATAAACCAAACGAACTAAATATTACAGGATTAAATTATTATATAGAAGTCAATTCCATGCCAAACCTAAGAAATATCTCTAGCGCTACATAATATATTCCACTTAATCTTTCTCGTATCTCCTTTCTGTCTTTATTTTTCGAACGAAGAAAATAATGTACTATTCAAAAAGTAAATCTTACCGATACACTGAGCAAGTTTTCGTGCCACTGTGGTGCTGATTATCTGCCCCTTGATGAGATAGTCAAACATGAAGCCACCTATGATCACCACAATAGTCATCAGAACGTGAGGAATGGATGAAAACAGGCCAATCTTGAAAATGTAATATATATATATATATATATATATATAAACATACATATATAAGAGAGAGAGACACACACACAGAAAGACATAGAGACAGAGAGACCAAGCATGCGGTCAATGTAATCATTTCAGGTATCACACTTCTTGTCTAGAAATAAATAGGTACTTAAATTAAATTGTAACAGATGAATATAATTAAATACGATTTTCCAACTATTTCGAAAAGTATGCGCTATACTTTATGATACATCCTCAGTATTACTAATCAAGTTAAAACTGGCAGGTATTAATTACACAATTTACAATAAAGGACAAAGGTATCCGGACATTTTAAACATAAAGATGATTGATTGGTCGATGGAATTAAAGTTATTTATTATGCACAATGGTAACAGTCTTCATGGACTCCGCATATAAAAAGTATCTTTTCACAAAAGGCAATTCTTTAAATTCTAGAGAAACTTACAGATTCTGTTAAAATACATCTTTTCATGGCAAACATATGTCTAACGTTGAAAGCAGATACTGTTATTTCATTTCATTTCATTTTCATTTCTCCCATAACCTTGCTGGTCGTAGGGGCGCCACTGATGACTTTGCGCCCTGTTCTCCACTGCTCTTTGGGACTTTGTAAAGTCCACGCCTGTCCACTCTTTGATATTGTCTTCCCATCTCTTCTTCTGTCTGCCTCGTTTTCGCTTTCCTATCACTGTGCCCTGTAGGATTGTCTTTGACAGGCCAATTGAGCGTGAGACGTGACCATACCATTTTAGTTTGCGTTTCTTTACAGTGGTGAGCAGATCTTCATAAGGTCCAATTGTACCTTGGATTTTAGTGCGCACCTCCGCATTAGGGACGTGGTCTAAGTATGAGATTTTCAGGATCCTTCGATAACATCTCATTTCTAAGGCATGGATTCTTCTCTCTAATTCTGCGGTTAGGGTCCATGTCTCACGTGCACATAGGAATATGGACATGACGAGGGAGCACATAAGCTGTCTTTCCAAATATGCTTCAGCCTAGCCAGCGCAGCTGTTGTCTGCGCAATCCTGGAAAGAACCTCAGGTTTTGAACCTTCATCAGAGGCGATAGCACCTAGGTAATTGAAGCTTGTTACTGTGCCCAGTTTATGTCCATTCACTATTATTTCCTTTTGGATGCCACTCGGGTTGTTTGTCATTAGGTTTGTCTTTTCAGCGTTGATCTCCATCCAATATCTTAGTGATGCTTGATTGAGACGGTTCACTAAGGTTTCCATTTCTTCTTCATCTCCTGCTAAGCCATCGATATCGTCAGCGAAGCGCAGGTTGGTGATTGTTCTGCCTCCAACACTGACACTGCCCTCATGGTCTTCCAAGGCGTCGGACATGATCCTTTCCAGGTAGATGTTGAAGAGAGTGGGTGAGAGAAGGCACCCCTGTCTGACTCCGACTGTGGTTCTGAACCAGTCTCCTATGTTGCCATTGACGAGAACTGTACTAGTCGCTGTTTCTATAGTGCGGATTAGTTTTGCGTTTATGTTGTATATCCACATTGTGGCCCACAAGGCTGCATGCCATACCTTGTCGAAAGCCTTCTTGAATTCAATGAAGACATGATAGAGGTTCTGTTGATGCTGGATATATTTTTCACAAAGGATTCGAAGATTGACGATGTGTTTTGTTGTGCTACGTCCTGCTCTGAAACCTGCCTGTTCTTCCGCAATGATGTGCTCTGCTTGGCGTTTCAGTCTATTGAGGATGATCTTAAGCATAACCTTGCTTGGGTGACTGATGAGACTGATTGTTCGGTAGTTCTGGCACAGTTGTAAATTCCCTTTTTTAGGAAGAGTCACGATCGGAGACTGGGTCCATGGGGTGGGCCATTCTCCTGTCTGCCAGATTTGGTTGCAGATTGTTGTGAGGACATCTATCATGGAAGTCCTTCCTGCTTTAACAAGTTCTGTTGGTATATTGTCTACCCCAGCTGACTTCCCCTTCTTTAGCGCCTTTACTGCAGTCTCTACTTCGTCCCTGATGATCGGGTGGTCAACTTATGTTGTGGTCAGTGGTAAATTTAGTACAGCTTGGTCTCCAGAAGTCTCCTGGTTGTAACGCTCCGAACAGTATTCCGTCCATCTGATAAGAATGTCTTGGTTTTCTGTCAGATTCTTACCAGCCTTGTCATGAATCGTATTTGATCTCCCCTGTTTCTCTGTTGTCAGGTCTTTCAACAACTGGTATGCCCTTTTACTGTCATTCTGGTTCAGGCTTTTCTCGACTTCCTTGCATTGGTCCTCTAACCAGCTTTCTTTTGCTTTCTTTATGCTCAGATTAATCCTGTTGTTAATCTCCCTGTATTTTTTTGCTCCTTCATGGTCTCCTCGCTGACTCATCAGTTTTCTCCTCACATCGCAGAGGTCGAGGATATCTGTCGTGACCCTAAGACTTCTTTATGGGTTGTCGACCAGTGTCTAACAGGATGATTACAATCCGCGCGAGGGTATCTCCCTTTAACATCACTATCATACAGGTCTATGCCCCAACATCTGACCATGATGACCAGGAACTGGATGAGTTCTATCACCAGCTTCAAACTCTCATAGACCAGACACCCAATAAGGATATTCTGGTTATTCAATGAGACTGGAATGCTGAGGTAGGAGAAGACGCACAAGTAGACTGGCGATAAGTCTGTGGTCCATACTGGAATAAGCAGACCAATGAGAGAGGACTCAAGCTCCTGGACTTCGCCACATACAATAACCTAGTGCTAACGAACACCCTTGGCCCCCACAAACTATCCAGAAGATGGAGTTTGCACAGCCCAAACGGAAAACATCACAACCAGATTGATTACATCTTGGTGAGAAAGCGCTTCCGGTCTTGCGTAATTATTGCCAGAACACGTAGCTTCCCAGGAGCTGATATAGGAAGCGACCATGACTTGCTGATGATGACTATCAAACTTCGTCTGAGGAAGACCAATAAGCCAAGACAAGTTAGGATCAGGTTTGACCTTGAAAAACTTAAAGATCCAAGCGTGGCACAAGCATTTGAATCATCAATAGGCGGCAAATTTGCACCACTCACAATTCTGGGACGTGATGAAAAAAACATAGACTCATTGATCATCACCTTCAACAAGGCAGTAATAGACACAGCCGGAGAGATCCTTGGCAAGCATCGTAGAAAAATCTCAATGGTCTAGAATCCAGTTCTGGCTGTTCCACTTCTGTATTTAAGTTTTTCATAATTTTAACGTTTGACTAATATGTAGTGTCCAGCAATTACTTATTTTGGAAACGACAGGTTTTTATCTATATGGCGTGTTAACAATATTACCATGTTTTGTGATTGAAAAAAAAATGTATAAGTGGAGTTCGCTTATAAGTCGGGTCCAAATGCAAACAACATAGACCCTGATTTGCCATCGCTTAATGCGCCGGCAGATCAGGGTCTATGTTGTTTGTTCTACTGATTAGTCCTTACAAACTGCACAGACTCAGATCTGCCGGCGCATTGTGTGATGGCAGATCTGGGTCTATGCAGTTTGCAGTGGTAGCTCATTATATGCGAGTATATACGGTACACTGCACTAAAGTTGTTAAATAGTTAAACTCACGTTTGCAGTGGACATGTGGTAGACATCTTTTAAGTATTGTGGTTCCTCTACTATAAGCATAGAAAAAATCCAATTTCTACAGAAAGCTCCTACGAACACCGCAGAAACGGGAAGTGATGTAAAAATTTGTTTCCAGGGAACTTTCGCTGACTGAAAGAAAGGAAACTGATTAAGACTTGAATAAACTAAGTGTACTAAACCAGTTACATATAGTTTGCATATCATTATAACTAAACTGAAATGAAGAATAGCTAGGCTGGAAGAGAGAGAGAGAGAGAGAGAGAGAGAGAGAGAGAGAGAGAGAGAGAGAGAGAGAGAGAGAGAGAGAGAGAGAGAGAGAGTTTACAAAGAGTGGCGGACTATAGACAAAACAAAAACAATTCTACCGGAATTATTTTATGAACCACTAGATATCAATATATCAGTAGAGATATGTTGCAAAAATGAAATAGCATTCTTAACCATCTCCCACAAATATTCATGTCATCTATGATGTAATCGATGCAAATCAAAGCTAGGGAAATATTAAGGTAATATAAAGTGTAAACATTTTTGTTTCCAATGACACAGGTGACCCAGCTTAGGCTAGAATTTTACTTTGTTACAAGGTGTTGACAAATGAGCATCGTTTACAACAGGACCACTCTTTTCAATCGCAGGGGCACTTTTTGGAACAATGCCAATACGAAATACCAAAATGAAGGATAATTAGTTTTTCGAGAGAGAGAGAGAGAGAGAGATATATAGTATTCCAACCACATAGATCTGATGTATAGTAATCATTATGAGCACAATGTGGCGATAACATCTTCCAATGTATCAATCCAATTTTGTAATTCATACACGTAGGAGAATAGACACAGTAAAATGTACATCAGTATATAAAGTGAAATGTGGGCAAATAGACCAAGTGAAATGAAGGCCAATATATGGTATAAAATGTAGGCCAATGGAAAAGTAAAATATAGGTGGAAAATACAGTCAAATGTAGGTCAATAAAATGAAATGTGGGCCAATAGATAAAGTGAAATGAAGGCCAATATATGGTGTAAAATGTAGGTCAATGGGAAGTAAAATATAGGCCAAAAAGACATTCAAATGTGGGCCAAAACTGAAAGTAAAATGTAGGCCAATAGATAAAGTAAAGTGTAGGTCAATAGATACAGTAAAATGTAGGCCAATAGATAAAGTAAAGTGTAGGTCAATAGATACAGTAAAATGTTGACCAATAGAAACATTAAAATGTAGGCCAAAAGTGAAAGTAAAATGTAGGCCAAAAGAAAAAGTAAAATGTACAACAATAAGTACAGTAAAATGCAGGCCAATAGATACAGTAAAATGTATGCCAATAGAAACAGTAAAATGCAGGCCAATAGATAAAGTAAAGTGTAGGTCAATAGATACAGGGAAATAAAGGCCGATAGATTCAGTAAAATGTAGCCCAATAAATTCCTTAAAATGAAGACCAGTAGATAAAACAAAATGTAGGCCAATAGATAAAGTAAACTGTAGACCAATATATAAATATAGGTCAATAGATATAGTGAAATGTGTATTAGTGCCCATGTCAATGTTCAGGATTCTCTTCTTAAAGGACAACATTCATGAACCCCTGTCTAAATTTCATGACCTTGAATAGCTTGAAAAGTAGTTCATTGTGACATCCTTCTGCCTGTGATGAGCAGGACCCTCCACTATAAATACACCTATCAAGTTTCATGGCTGTACAAAAAAAGTGTCAGAGAAACTCAGTACATGCATAAACTTAACGATGACGCCTACACCATTACTACCAACAACAACAACAGCAACAAGGATGTCGGGAAAGTTATAAATATGTCTCGCCTATGCTTCGCAGGCGAGAGAAAAAAAATCACTGCCCGCCATCTTCTGGAAAATTTACCCTTGAGAAATGAATCACAGAAATAAATTCCATAAAACACTTCATTTGATTTCAGTAACCTAAATTACATGAGAAAATAACATTATTAGCGCCTTCTTTGCTAACCCAGGTTTCTATGTGTAGGTGGAGGTGGTAAGCTCCATGGAGACCTTGGTTAGCAAAGATGTAGACGTCGTGCAACATAATGCGTCATCAAGCGGAACACTATTAAAGGGATGTTTATATGGTGTTCAACATGAAAATGGTGCTTGTGAGTGTAAGCAAACTTATGAAAAACTGTAACACTAGTACATTATGATTGATCAAGAAAATATATCAAATTCATTTTCTTTTTTTAATAAATCACACGCATTTAATGTGTGTGTTCCCACTTGAGCCATTACACCATATATTTTGACCATATGACTTCAAATAATCACAGCAGAAACTATACATTGCAAGTAATTCAGAGTGATATCAGTGCCTAGATTACGTTAGTATAATTACAAAAAGGTTTAACACAAAAAAAATTTTTTTTTTTTAAATCAACCCACCAGTAGAACAAATAATCTTTCTTTTAGTTTTTGATCCCTTAAACATTGTAAAGGTAAAGTGTGAAGTTGAGGTTACTCACCATCAGTAATCACTATGGTTTGAATATATCATCATTATGGTATGAAGATATTTGTGCGTGTGTTCTCCGGTACATTATAGGGGTTGTTTCATGAGATCTTTGAAATAATTTTGGACTTGGTCATCTTTAGTACAGTTTTAAAAGCTAACAGAAAATAAATTGTTTGTTTCAGTGGCAGTTTATTAAATAAGTATACCTATTAGCAATTACCATAACTTAATCTAGATATGACTAGTATGTAGAAATGTATTGCACAGTGTAATTTCTGCTGTACTAATTTGAAGTCATATGGCAAAAATATATGGTTTAATGACCAAAGTTGAGATATAAACCTCAATGTTATAGAGGGAAGATTTTCATTTTTGAATGTAATATCCATATTTTTTAAAACTTATTTTGGGTGACATCAGCTTTTTCCGTTTCTTTACAGTATCGTGCCTTCACATCACTTGTTGCTTGGTGGTGAGGACTTTTATATATATTTTTTATAATCTAAGAAGAAAGATTGATATGATTAACGCGGTGGAATACTTTTTCCAGGCAAAATAATCTTATACAGTGCAGTCTAACATAAATACATAAAGGTGGTGTTTTTAATATTCATATTAAGAAAAATTAGCATTTATATAGTTCGATTTATTTTCATACATTTGTAATACATTAAATGTTATTGCCATGGTCATTTTTGTATTGTTAAAAATTGGCCATGACAGCAACTTATTGTATCTCTTAAAGATACAATCAGACTCTCTTTAACGCATTAATTACATACTATCAGACTCTCTTTAACGCATTAATTACATACAATCAGACTCTCTTTAACGCATTAATTACATAATTGTCACCTTGTTTGAAATACATATAGACTGGCGTGCATTTTGCTAAGATGTTTTCTTTACATTTACTAATATAAGCTGTATACATATCAGTTTTAAAATGGATTTTAAAACCATTAAAAACACTTTTTAAAGGTCAACAAACTTGTTTTCAATTTAGCTCGGTATATTTTTGCTTCACTTAAAATTCTAAACAATACATACTTTTGGTTAAATTCTAGAAATATGTTGAAATTTTGTCTTAATCAATATCATACTTTTTGCCTTTTTTTTTTAAACTTCACTAAAAAAAAGTCAAACAAATGTTTACTAGTTTCTTTGTCTGTCCTGTATGGGTCGTTTTCAATAAATCCACAGCGGCCATATTGGCCATTCGATCTGCACCTGTTTAAATTTAGGATCAACTAGACATCATAAAAAGTCGTTTAGTGAAAATCCCATGTTGATACTATCATTCATTCAGGAGGAGTAGCGATAACAAGATTTTCAATGGCCTCTGTGGTGGCCACATTGGAATCAGATGGCAACATTTTCATTTAAAACCAACTACACCTCATAAAAAGTCTTCTGGTGAAAACCCCATGTCAATATGACTTTCCGTTCAGGAGGATTAGCAATAATAAGATTTTCAAGATGGCCACTGTGGCAGCCATATTGCATGTCTGAGCGGCACCATTTTCATTTAAGCACAACCAGACCGTGTTATAAATGTGTGCATAAAGTTTTGTGGCAATCCTCGAAGTAGTTTAGGAGAAGTAGCGATAACAAATTTGTGCTAACGGACGGACGGACAACCGACCACGGACGTTGGACGATGAACGGACGACGGACAATAGACCATCCCATAATCTCTTCTGTTTTATGACCAGTAGAGCTAAAAGTGAAATACTTAAATGTACAGTTATTTGGTCTGCGGCGATCAGCGAGGTTCTGTGTAAACCTGATTAAGACACAAATGTAGCATACTCAGTTATGATTTCGTAGAACAAACATTATCGCTGAGCATTCCTGTTCTTGTCGTTTGTATTCAAATTGAGAATGATTACCATTCCCTTTTGAGTGCAGATTGTATAAAAACTTGAGAGATCAACTTTTTTAGTGCAGAATGTATAATAAGTTGAGAGATCAACTTTTTCGGACACTTTCACTTTGAGTGCAGATTATATAATAACATTAGATCCTTTCATTGCTTCATATCAATATTGACCTGAATACTTTCTTTGTTTGGAAATGACTTATATACCACATAACAGAATATGTCAATACAAAGGGAAATGCAAAATTGTGTTATAAAACGAACAGATTTATAATCTCATAGGGACACTCACGCTAATTGGGATGCTAATTTGTTCATATTGCACTATATACATCTAATCATGATTTTATCAGTCTGACCATACCAATCCTTTTCTTTCTCTCACATAAATAGTTGAATTTGACTTTATATACCTTTGATTTTTGAATAGAGAAGAACCTGTCAGTTGTACAACTTGTTTCCAATCCTTTGACGTGGTATTTTTCATTTTTTTTGCCCTAAAATATTTTGAAACTTAACTTTAAACTAATAAACAACTTCATATTTAGACATTTGTATTGGTGTATATACTTGCCAAAAAAACAAAAAAAAAACATATGCACACTCTGAAAACTGACAATCTAGTGCACATTTCAAGATGCTATATCTTGCGGGACGTTATACTACTGTTCAAATAAATAGATTTACCAAACGACGGCAGAACAATTTGCTGGAGAAGGAGGAGGAGGAGGGGATTAAACTGCTCAAAACCATATTTTATGAAATATCCATTTACCGTTTCCCTTGACCCCGTCCTCACTTTGTTTCCCTCTCTGTCAAAAAGCTCCCTTTCCCTATCACCGAGGTAGGGACACAAGGAAGGACTGTCATATACAGTACACAGCCAGACTACTGACCATACTGTACCTAAACCGCCTGCGGAATGAAGAAAAAGACAAATGATTTTAAAATGTAACATATAAAGGTAGAAAAATGTTTTTAAAAACAATCTTTTCCACGAACCATTCGGTCATTTATAGTGGATTCGGTCATTTATAGTGGATTCGGTCATTTATAGTGGATTCGGTCATTTATAGTGGATTCGGTGTCTTTTTCAATGTATCATTGATTCTCTTTATAAAAGGACTATACCTACTTCTACTTCACTAGATCTGGTAAAGAAAGGGCTGCGCATGGCAAGTCTCAATACTAGACACATCTTGCCTAAGATTGATGAGGTAAAAACTGACACTGAATCAGATTAGAACCGTCCGTGTGTTATACCTATGTGAGTGTTATACCTATGTGTGTGTTATACCTATGTGAAAGTTCTCTTGGTATAGAGGGATATAAAATGGAAAGAAATAAATAGAACATAAACTATTGATAAAGGGGGAGGGGTAATTGTATATAAAAAAACAGTTAGGTTTCCTGTGATTGAAGAAAAGACATTGAGATCAGTCATGCTTGAATCAATATGGATACAAATCAGTCTTACCTTCATCAAAGTCGATACTGGTATGTTATATCTACAGGCCAACCGATTTAACTGACTCTTGGATAGACAAGTTTTAAACTGAACTTGAGGTAGTGCTACATCATGATCTAGAAGTTATTGCGATGGGGGATTTCAACAGAGACTACTAAGGTTGTAAGAATATAAGATGACTAAGCATGATTGAATCTTGTGGGTTGTCTCAACTTATTACCTCACTTACAAGAGTCACTGAAACATCAAGTACACTAATTGTTCATCTTTATAGTAATAAATGAGAGAATATCACTGAACTTCAGGTTCCTTATTTCTCAGTAAGTGTACATTATCCATTCTGTATTACACGCAAAGTAAATAGTAAGGATATATGTGATGCAAAGCATAAGGTTATCTCCTATAAAAGCTTCAAAATTAAATGTTGATAACTTTTTATCTTATTTAGCAAAACTCCCACCTCTTTTGTGTATAAAATTTAGAAGACCCTACTGAAGCACTTGAAACCGGGTACACTATTATGAAATCTGTTTTAGATCAACGTGCTCCTTTAAAAACAAAAAGGGTGAAACATCCTCAGAAACCTACATGGCTTACGACAGAAATCAACGAAGCAAGACAGAATAGAGACAATTTTCACAAAGTCAAGGATTGGCATAGCTATATACTCTGGCGTAACAGATGTACTGCAATGATTCAGTCTGCTAAAATAAATTTTTATAAAATATCTGTTGAAAATGCATAAAGTCCAAAAGAAATGTGGAAACTTCTGAAGGATTTTACTCCAAATAGAAACAGTAAGATCCCAAATCAACTAATAATTGATGGGACAATAATTGATTATATGCATTATATTGTTAACAGATTTAATGAGCACTTCATAAATGTAAACAATGTAACTGCAAATATATCAAATACTAATGTAAAAAATAAAAAGTTACAATATTTTATTAAGTAAAAAAATTCTGAAAATGTACAGTTCACTATTCCATTGATGTCTTGTATAAATGTAGTAAGTGAACTGAAAAAGATAAATTCTAACAAATCAACTGGAATGGATAAGATCGGTCCATTCATCTTTAAAACAATGTGCTGATATTATTGCTCCACCTATTATCTACATAATTAATCAAAGTATTACTAAGGGAATCTTTCCATCGCAACCGAAGGTAGCCAAGGCTATGCCTGTTTATAAAATGGGTTCAAAATCAAATCCAGATATTTCTAAACCAATATGTATTCTGCAAACCATATCTAAACTGTTTGATAGACATGTTTCCAAACAGCATCTCTATGGTTACCTGTCAAAGTACCATTTAATTCACCCATCCCAATCTGGATTTAGACGAAACCACTCCTGTCAGTCTGTGCTAACAAAACTCATTGATGAATGGTTGCTACGATGGACAATGCAGAATTGGTTGGAACTATGTACCTGGATTTTAAGAAGATTTTTGTTTTAGTTTACCATAATATACTCTAATAGAAACTTGAAAAATACAAATGTTCTCACTGATCACTCACATGGTTCAAATCATACATCTCGGGCAGAAGCCAACAAGTTGTTTTTGCTAACATCAAAATCAGAGCTGATGTCCATCAACAAAGGAGTTCCACAGGGATTTATTTTAGGGCATGTATTATTCATATTGTTTATAAATGAGTTTCCCATGTATATACAACATCCAAAAAGCAATCTATATGCTAATGATACTACTTTGCATAAGTCTGATTTTAATGTTATAACTTTGAACAAACAATTAGGTGAAACTTTATATCAAGTTGAATATTGGTGCTCACTGAATAACATGTTTATCAATCCCCTAAAAACCAAGACAATGCTCCTTGGAACTAGGCTAAGATTATCAGTAAACATAAATCCAAATTTCGAGGTGTATATCTTCAATAATCTAATTGAAAATGTTGACACAGGAAACCTTTTGGGAGTTCATTATGATAAGAATCAAGACTGGTGTAAGCAACTGAAACACGTTTCTTCTGTAGTAAGTTCAAGAAGTTATCTTTCACAGGGGATAAAAAGTTTTCTACCACTCAAATATAGGAAATTATTTTACAATGTATTCATTCTTCCTCTTTTGGACTACTGCTGCCCAATTTGGGTAAATACAATTGAGAATAATATTGAAACGATCCAGAAACTTTCAAAACAGGGCAGCAAGAATTATCCTAAATTTATCATTTGATACACCTACCAAAATTCTATTCTCTGAATTGAAATGGCTGAAATTGTAATTCAGATTATCCTACCACAAGTCCATATGAATGTTCAAAGTAAAGAATGAACTATGTCCACAATATTTGCATGATGTGATTTCATTTTAAGTCAGAAGAACAATACCAAGGACTTAAATTGAGATCAATTACAAATGATCATTGCAGAACACCATTTCCAAAAACAAGTACTTTAAAAAAAATCATTTGCTTACTCTGGTGCTATTCTATGAAACAAACTCACCAAAACCTTTAGATCAGAAACAAATCTAAACGTACTCTAACCACAATTGTATGATCATTATCTCGAAAGGCAGTTTTCATTGCAAGTATTGAAATACATGCACCCCAAATTATTCTGTTATTGCATATCATTTACACTCTGTGATTTTAAACTAAATGTATTTAAGCATGCTTTACAATTTTTTTAATTTACTTTTTTGTATTTATAATAGTGTGTTCATCCCGAGGGTCTCAGGGAAGAATAGTATATTATAACTCAATGAGTTACACTCATAAAATAAAGTATTTATATTTTTTTTTATTTATTGCACACGACTCCTGTTGAAGCTAGCAAGGAAGAAAACAGATCAATTTTGTTACCTGACAATAGAGACATTTAGACATTGAGAAAGTTCTAAATTTTAAGTTGGTGGAACAGTCAGAATTTAAAATTAGAAAGAAAAAAATTAAGGGGCTACCTTTCTAACATTACTGAGGTAATATTTAAAAACCCGGCACGTAATTTTAGGTGAGCCAGTTGTTTGTAAACTGGAAGATTTTAAGGGAGATGGATACAGAGGGGCATTTTTACGAACAAGAGTTATCTCTACACGACAAACAAGATGAAATATACAAAGTTGAAAAATCTTGAACACCAAAAAAAAAAAAAAAAAAAAAAAAAACGATTCACTGGAAATTTAAGCAGCTTTAGCATTGACGAAGATTTCTTATGTGTTCTTGAGCTCTATTTTCATTCATCGTTTTCAGTTAAATTTCTACCAGTTATATATTTATATGTTCAATTTGCAAATAAGCTATATTCAATTCCCGTTTTAACTCTTAAATTTCGTTAGACTGTACTTTTTTGTCACCGTCGGTGAGGTTCTTTAAAACATCCAAAAGTTCTAATCCCTTTTTGTCAAATTATCAACAAGTAAAAAAAAAACGCCTTTGCGCCGAAGGTGCCCATTGCTTATAGCATGTACGTAAGAATACCTTTATCGCACCGCGACAATGGCGATGATGAAAGCAATTTGTATCTTGGGTGGATTTTGTAAGCGCAACAAATGGCGGAAACAATAACTTTTATTACATAAATAACAAGAATGAAACAATTACTGTTTTAATCTCTGATGGTTTTCACAACCTTGTAATGTACACAAAAAAGGCCAAAGATGGCACGACTGCTAAAGCTGACAACGTAGAAAGTATAAATGTTGGATGTTTGAAATACATCTCTTAACATTCTTGTCACTTCAGACAATAATTGCACAGTATGCCTAATCACCTAGAGATCAATACTGATAAGATTCAATAATCAGAGATCTGTACGGACGTTTAGTGAATTGGAGTTTCTGGGGTTTTGAAGCCTAAATATGTATACATTTTCAATTCCTGTAGCACATCAATAACACCAAAAATTACTCTAATGGTATGTTGTTCGTGTTTGCTAAAGTATTTGCCCGTTAGCAATGTTTTTCATGGACATTTTGTTTTATACAACAATAACGGTCATCACAAGCAATTATAAAGGGGTACCATTTACAGATTGAATATTAGCATGAACTATGCAGATGGAAAAGTTATATATTTTCATGGTATGCCTGTAAAACATGTTTTTTTTCTGATTAGATACATCAGATTATGATGACGTATATCCATCAGACAGGTCTTTGTGAGTTCCTACCTATAAACATTGAGACAAAAACAGAGGGAAAATATGTAACATTAGGTCAAATAACTAACAGTGAATTAAACCTTATACAAATTGCTTGATCATGTTGATTAAGGAATGCAGATACTAGTAGTTTTGTACAAAGACGTGTTATCACACAAAACCTTCAGACTTCAGGTCAATAATTTAAAAGATATCAAGACATGGGGAGGACAATTTGAATATAAATTAGCAGCTATTGAACAGAGTGGTGCTAAAACAGCTAACACAATCTCAAATCTACAAAAGCAAATTGATGAGAAAAGAAAAAAGATTTTGATGCTCAGGGCAGGAGAGGCGTAGCTATTGCAATACAAGCCTTACAAACCGTAAGAGAAAGAGCAGACGTACAAGGAATAGTGCGTAACATCCAGCAATATGTACAAGCAATTGAACAAATGAGCAGTAGTGAGATGGAAACACTGGAGACAGATATGGAGAAAATTTAAAAAAATATATATCTGGAAGACCATAACACTTTGCAATCATAGATGGAACAGTTGAAAAGAGACATGAATAATCAAATCGTAGAAAGCGATCAAGACACTTGAGAGGTAATGAATGATTTAGCACAAAAGTTACTGATTTGAATAACAACATAGCAGCTAACACTAATACAATAACAGATTTGCAGAAACAAATAATGATTTAATACAGAAACGTAAATGAAATTAATGTGTATCCAAGCACCATAAATGTTCCGAAGACTGTTTACGATTTATCTATTACGGGTTTGGGTGATAAGATCAAAATGGTGAAAGATATTACATTTATGGAATTTTACAACAAGTTACATTCTGAGGCTGAGCAATATAATACAGATACAAACTAATATGCTGATCGAGAACTGGTTAATAATATCGATATGGTACAAGTTAGATTTGGTTTCATGAAATAGACAAAAGGATGAAAAAATGAAAATTATTGAACTGATTTGGAACAAAACGTTTGCAAACAAAAACACGTGCATTCAAAACTAAAATAGATAAAATGAGTCTTTTAATATTAGGTGGAAGAATTGATACAGATAAAACCAAAATAAACAAAAATATGAAGACATTCAAAACTGAATTGAACAGAGGAATGGGCATAAAAGGTCTTGGATTGGTGTTAGAGTGGATGAATTTAAAAAGGAAATCTATAAATAGCAAAACGGAGTTTGTTGAGAAATTTAGTCTAATGCCAGGCTGTATACTATTTTACGATGTACGCATTGCATGAATTCGGGACTATCCCCATTCGGATGGAATCAAATTAAACCTGGGACGAAAAGATGAAATTTCAATTGTTAGATAAAGCAACTCCATTACTAACAATGAAAGGGTTGATGGAAATTGTTAAGCTTAAAACTTCACCTTGACATTAGTTAACACTTATGGATTTAAATATACGCCATAACGTTTTTGCTGAATACAGATATAGAATATAATCATGAAGAAACTATTTCTTGACAGAGTAAACGAAACACGTAGATATTATCAATAATATAGCATATTTTCGATAATTGGATTATCAACCGAAGGAGCGGTTCTGCCACGATGCAAAAAAAGAACTGGCAACGGTCTCAAAATTTGTTTGTCATTAACAAGACAGCGTGCACCGAATGTGCAATATTTATTGTACCGTGCCAGACGCTCTGCGTCCGTGTGCCGCTGGAACAATGACACGTGCCGTACACTTTTCAGCACATTATATGGTAGCAGCAGAAGTAATTATTGGAAAAACATTAGGTAACGGTCTAGAATTCATGGGAAGGAATTAGTTCAAAATATTTTATCCTAATGGAACTGATGAAAAAAGAATTAGACATTATAATTTCTTAGAAGAATTACAGGAAAACAAACAGCAGAGTTCAAAGAAAACATAGCCAAGTCAGTTCCATACTTGAATGAACGATTCAGAGACAAGGTTTTGTGACTCAGTACTTGAACAACCTGGATGATGCTTTTAGCGCTAATACAACCGTAAAAAATCTCACACTTGATTTTCCCAAAACGAGTTTAAAGAGTGTTTCCAGACTGAGCAAAAACAGTGGAGGAGGTAACCAAGAAAAGTTCTGCAATTGAACAAAATTTTCTTTGATTATACATAGTCTGACACATATTGTGTATTCGCAGCGTTTCCAATTGAAACAATAAATTAATGAAGACACTCAAATTTATTTGATGAACAACAAATCCACGCATAAATTAGAAACAAATTGAATAAGTACGCATGATAAAAGATTATGGGGTTTTGGTGATGAATTATCGAACGTTTAACAATGTATCCACCTGCAGATCACTAGAAAATAAAACATCAAGGCTCACAAAATATACATTTATTTCGTGTCTGATGCTCGGGTAAACATTTAAAGTAATCAGCTATCATTTATATCTGAGACATTAATAAACAGTACAATAAATGTATCTGAAAAAACTTCGGAACATGATAATTTGTGGAGTGACTAATTGTGGAAAGACAATGTTTGCACTAAATCTTACAATATTTTTTATTACATCGTTTTCGTCTCTCCAATAGAAAGTCGTTACTCGAAGGTGAAAAGCTGATTGTTATAGATTCTGAGAATAAATTAGATAAGTGGTTAGAGTTACTGGTTGATGTCTATCAAGGTTCAAACAGCTTGTTTCTGATTGCTGATTTTGAGAATCTAGATGATGTAAAATAAAGAAATCAACTAACCTAACGTTTTGAAATAGTTGTGCTGGTGATCGTACCAAAGTACAACTGTGTAATCAAAGATTTCAAGAGAATACACGTTTTAGTGTAGCGTTTTACAGCAAGAACAAGACAGTCAATGGATTCTGTGTTTGAAGAGAATTATTAGAGAAAAAATGAAATTAGAAACTGCAGAGACTCTCAATCAGAACAAAAGGAAGAACCATTTAACGAGACCTCAATTTTCTTTTCAATACAAGGCACTAGTGTGTCCGTAAGGTAACGTGTTTACGTTGACCACCAAAACACGACTGTCGTAAAACATAGACAAAGCAAGGTTATTATTAAAGAGTGAATTAGTATCATTCATTGACAGTCTCATTTTATCACCTTATTTGTTTTCGTCACTAAGCCATCGTCAGTAATTGTTCTTATTAATTATTGATCTTTCAGGCATTAAAAAAAATATTTTCATCTGTACATATTTTAAATATTCTACTTTTCCTCAAATTCTCCATTTGTTTCCTGCATACAGCGTTGCTCGTTAATTTGAAGAAGTCTTTCTTAAAATCATGTTCTGCTCTTGTCTCATTTCTGTATTCATTTCAACGTAGGGTTTTAACCAAGGTTGTTGATCAAACAAGACAACTCTGTGCATACTCTTTTAAGCTTGAAATCCACTTGCATGTCAACCTTCAGCTTCTGATGTGAATGACATATCGTTCTTTGCTTTTCAATATACATAATAGTTTTGGTACTTTGGGTTGTGTGCCTTTGTAGTTATTATTCTGGAACTAATTTCTCTTGCACTAATGGGTAGTTCTTCAAATGGTCACGTAAATGTAACGGACCATCCAATTCCACTTCTAAAATGTAAATTGTGGGATAGTAATATGGTATTTCCAACAAAGTTTCTTCTATCGTGCCTTGCAATGGTTCTGCCACTTATCTAATTTGTTCATCAAATGTCTATCTAATTATTTTTTTTTTACAGAAGTGCATTGAGACATCATCACTCATAAAATTTGTTAATAAACACTGCGTAACGAATGACCTCACCATCATTTCTTATCTTACCATATTTGTCCAATTATTATTCATAATTTGCTTCAGCATATTTATGTCGTATCATGGTAATGCCACCTCGTATTGCGCTCTTTAGCATCATTTATAGGTCAAAGTCTGTCAACAGTTCTAATTCAACACCTAATATCTTTAAACTAGCATTATGAACTAGTCCTGGTGCACAGTAATAATGAAAGGGGTATAGTTTGCAACTTTCTCACACAGACATTCCATAAATGCCACATATCATCGGTGTATTTTTCACCAGATAGAAATCATGAAGATCACCCAATGTCTTTAGCTTAAAATGTTACATGGCATCCTGAAGATACTGGTATCATCATTTGATAGGTTCTAGTCATTCAGCGATAAATACGAAACTTTTATATTAGTAGTATAACTATTTCTTTAAATCTTTCAGTGTCATCCGTGTATTCATATGGGTAATTGTCTTTACTTAAACAGACTACATATTTGTAAATTGTTTCATTGTTTCTGTAAATGTTTCATTACTTACATTTTTATCCAGCTGTTCTATAGAATGTCCCATGAATCAAATGCTATCTACAAACCTAATTCTGCTTTTAAGTGTCATGTCTCATCCTTCTTTCATGACCTTATGAACTACGAAATACTTACTGATTGAGATATATTTTCGTCGTTGTTTGGTCTGATTTTACCATGTCATGTATATTGAATTTATAATATGTATTCATGAGGTAAGTTGTACTTTAGTCGTTTTCTAAACAATATATTTACTGCATTTGAGTTCAAGGTCAGTCTTGTTTACATAGCATTTAACAATTAGATTGCAATTTTCCATATCTTGATGTGAGAAAAGGTACGAACAGGAAATTTCCATTAGAGTTACTCATATTCTAGAATATTCTGCCAGGTGACTTATTCTTATATTTATACAGGTTTGGTAAACATAACTTCATTAGTAATCAGATGTTACAGTTGTGAAAATCAGAGCAAATTCAGAGAGAGGAATTATTTATTTGAAAAATTCATTGCAATTACTAAAAGTGCTCATTCTCATATTTTATTAATACTTGACTTAGGATTTATGTGATTTTATTCAAAGATTTTGTGGATTACATCATTCGGGCATATCAGAACATTCAAGACTACTGACATATCAGGACATTCAAGGCTACTGGAATTCATTCGGAACATTCTATATTTAGGAGTTGTGAGTAGGACTCTTAAGATTATTGGAGTATTTGGACTTTAATTCACGTTACTGTAAGTGTCTTTTGAATTTTCACTTTAATTATCTACAAATAAATTGCTTGTGTTGATTTTACTTATATTGTTGGTTTCACTTTCTTTCTGTTCCATTATTTTAAGACCTAGAGTCGTAACAACCTCTTCACCTGAATCAGTTTTAAACCAATATTGTAAAGAACAGATGACTGTCATAACCAGAAAAGTTATGAATTAGAGGTATTCGTCCATTTAAAATTCGAATTGCATTCGTTATCTGCTAAAACTTCTATAAATCTCTACTAAATTGTCATGGTCAAACTTTATCAATTAGTGTACCAGACATTATCACACCTTAGGTACACGCTGCCTTCGACATTTCTTTTTTCACATACATTACATGTATTTGTTAATTTGAAATGTTGTTCATATTCGTCTGTGTTTAGCATTTTCGGTCTTAATTCTTTATACGCTTGTTTTGCAAATTTACCCAACGCATTGTATAATTTTTCAAACCAATCTGTTCTGTGTAAACTATTGGACCGTATCTCTTGTGGATCGATTTAACATATAAGCAGAACCTTAATGGAATGTCTTTGGCTGTTTTAGTTGTCCAGTACATTTTATCACCACGCGTGATGTGTTACGAAATAACGTTTGTTGTGTAAATGTTTGTGCTCTGGCATTATGATACTATCAAAATCATACAAAAATAACATACGGAATTGATGTTGATTGCTTTTGAATTCTAAAACTGAGCCTTCTTCAAGCATTATATATATATATATATGTGTGTGTGTGTGCGTGTGTGTGTGTGTGTGTGTGTGTGTGTGTGTGTATATACATATATATAGTTATAGTTATCTGTGCTGTAACATAGTCTTTTAGGTTCTGATAACTTTTCTTGTGTACTGAAAAATTTTTTTGGCCAAGAAGTCTGTCTATCTGTGATGATATTAATATTACAAAACTATTTATTACAACATAGCTTTAACCCTTGTTACTATTATAACAACGGTATAGAAATATGATTAACATGACAACATGTGCATCTCTCTCTATTTCAGTTACTCTAACAGTGTAGATACAGCATGATTCAACAGTTTAAAAAAAAAAAAAACATGTACAGGTATATCAAATTCATTTTCAAACTTTTTCATGTCCTCTATTTTTACCAGACATCTTTTAAACCGATGACTCTGTCTGTCTAAATTCTATTTTGATGGTCTATCTACATTATCACTTCATACATTAAGCACAGATTCCACGTCATAAAAGAAACTTCTCCGTCTGTTTCTATGTTTATGCAAGCCTTTATTATTCTTAAACTATTACACGTAAATCTATATCTGAGCTTCGTCTAAGCGGTTAATACCTATCTATGTGCAATGTTAAGCATTCAACCATTTCAAAAATCTATCCTGTACTTTCACTTATTTCCTGTCAAAATTTTGGTATATAAAATGTCAAATAAATGTTCAATGTCATAATCCATTTCACCTCTCTCCAATATATTATTAGGTCCGGTTCTGTGGTAAACATTTCTATACCCAACTTGTTGCCCTTTTTGATTGAGTTTCTTCATAAGTGTAAACGTTATGTCTAATTGAGCTTTTACCGAACCAAACTGTGAAATGTTTCTACTGATGTTCTCTTCAAATATGGCTTAATATAGCTCAAACATTCATACATATCTTTGTTGTTGTCGCTATAAAATCTACACTCATTTGCATTTCTTTTAAATACATCTTGCAGTCTTTTCGCTATGGTTCTTTTCTAAGTCTGTCTATTCACCCTCCTTAATTTTGTTCTAGCTGGAGGCTTACAAAAGGAAATTATAATTTTGTTCTCACTTTGCTTTGGTATTGGTGTATCAAGTATCGAAGTCTTCATTTTGATTTATTTAACAAAAAATAGTTCAATACATATATAACTATTTTGCATATGTATGTGTCTTCAAAATCTAAACTTTGGCCTTTATCGTACTGTATACTTCTAGTTGGTGTTCTCTGCTCTCCACTGAAGGCAAAGCAACTGCACTAGTGATTGTACCTTGGTTACAATACTTTACGTGAGCATTCGCTTTAATCAGTCAGGTCTAGTTATTTTGTATAGCACCATATTTGTAACATTCTATCATCTTCATTCATTTTATAAAGATTTGAGATAGTACAATAATAGGTTTGTGCCAGGAAATATAGATTTGTGCAAGATACAAGTAATATCTCTATAATGTTATTGCGCGAGTGAATATCTATTTTTGCAAGATAATATCACCCCCGTCTTGCTGCGCTAGTGAATAACAATTTTGCACCCCCCACCCTCCAGTCTTATTCCACCGGTAAAAAGCGCTTTTCTTATTCAAGTGTTAGTAAATACCTATACGGGGAGGATGGTGTGTTCTGATAGTGTGCTAGAGCAGTAAGTAAACTGAGAGTATAAGAATTTGAATTTCTGGAAATTTCTCTATATATTTATTTATTTATTTATTTATTTACGCGAAAAAAAGAAAACGATCGTCTTATTTTAAATTACATTATGAGGCAGTACTCTCAATTTACTTACTCAATATTTTGCTGCAATTACGTCATAATTCTGTGCAAAGGCGCAAAGACCTAGACATCCGAATATATTTCAGAAGTTATTTCACTATACTGTTCTAAGGTTTCGTCAAATAAAATCAGCATTGTCCGCCATGTGATAAATATAATTCTACATTTGTACACATTTCAAATGATATTCATGAAACGAGTCAAACAATTTCAATCTTTCGTTTACCAAGGCTCACATTTGAAATGAACACTCCTGTATGATACTCTATTTACAAAGTCATCTACCCACAATCTTCAAGCGATATATATATATATATATATATATATATATATATATATATATATATATGTGTGTGTGTGTGTGTGTGTGTGTGTGTAATCTATCTTCTAACATGCAAGATCATTGGCACTCAACTCGACTGGACATTCAGTCGAGTCCCTAGAGATGGTACCGATTGATTCTAAGCTGGGGTGGACCCATATAGAACGCACACGTAAGAACCTATACTGGATACTTGAAGTAAACACTTATGGGGAGTTGGGCCTAAATGAAAAAGTCTAACCTTCCTAATGCAATCTTATCAAAACTACAGTCAGTCATCCGTGTATTAGACGTACACGCAATTTTTGCGATAATATTTACTCGAACAAATATTCCGTAACTCTTTACATGTATTATTGGGTATTCTTCTTCTTCTTCTTCTTTCTTCTTCTTATTATTATTATTCTTATTCTTCTTCTTCTTATTATTATTATTATTAGTAGTAGTATTTGAACTCTTGTCCATATTCCCGCTATACCATGTTCTTGGCATATTTCCTTATTACCTCCAAGCATAACTGTACCGGCATATATCCATGCATAACTTTACCAGCATATAATTTCTCGAAACGTGGGGAAACTGTTTTGTATTTGCGCCGTTATCATTTTTTTGTGTCATTATATATATATCGTTGTGTGTCTGTGTGTGTGTGTGTGTGTGTGTATGTAACCACACAAAAACTGGTAACGGCGCTGATGTATGTGTGTATGTGTGATTCTTTTCTGTATTTATCAGTTATTTATCAGTTTTATCGAACAATCTTTCTTGCAGCAATATCCAGCAAATCTGAATCTCTAAACACAGCATCTATAGTTTCAGCGTACAGAAATCTCTGTACATGTTCTGTAGACACTAGAAAGATGAGTACTCACCGTAGAGTATTAAGGCAGCATACCACGTGACATAGCACATGCACGCCCCAGACACCACCATCGCAACTGCTGTACTTAAGTAGGCCCCTGTTCATAAAAAATATTTTTAGTCGTTCAAAGAGTTACCAAAAAAAAAAAAAAATTCCTCTAAGTATTTATATGAAATAATTATGCAGATCGGACCAGCCTCAACACCTCTATGCAGATCGGACCAACCTCAACAGCAGCAATCATATGATACAGTTTTGTCGTCCGTTCTTTTTTCTTTTTTTGTTTTTTTAGCCATCACAAAAGATTAAATGAAACAAAGACCAGATAGTATAAAGTATAGCACTTTCAAGCAGAAACGGATTTCATGTCAGGGTTCTCCGATAAGTTCGCGTCACTGAAACGTGTTTGAAAAGACACCTCGAGTTGTTTAGTGTCGTGTCATGTCACATCACTTCACATCACCTTATCTTACCTTACCTTTCATTATATTATATTATATTATATTATATTATCAATCATTGCTCACGATCAAATGTCTCAAAATGTATAAGCAAGGGAAGAAACTGTTACAGTAATTAAGATTTTGTTTTCTTTCAAGCATTTTAGTCCGAGAGATATAAAATAATTTCATGATTCACAGTCTAAATTCCATAAAACTTTATTATCCCTGTAAAATTCTAATGAGTGTATTTGATTTTGTCATCATGCCTTAAGACGCCCAATTATCGCCCAGTGATGTTTTTTTTTTACCTGCATATGAAATTGTGATCAAACGGCTTTTCTCTGACTTAGGCGCCCATGCAGCGATAACCCCATTCAGCGAAGGTACTGTAACGCCCTTGAAAAAATAAATAAATAATTTAATTGATCAACCAATCAATAAGAGAAAGAAAGAAAGATTCATGTATATATGAACTGGACGAAAGGACTGTCATCAAATATGTCATGCATCGTGAGTAGACATTTTTAATGATTATGAAAAGCTGATGGTCACCTACTGAGAACAGAATCAATCATTACTCTGTATGCTCCAAAGAACTTTATTCATATATTTATGACTTGAGGTATCCTGCAGATAATTCAGACCTCTACATCGGGCGAGGAAGGTGCTCGAGCGCGTGTGTGTGTGTGTGGACACTCCGTGGTATTTTACATACAAATGTGCAGCATGTGTTCCTAAAAAGGCACACGATTATGTACCACAGTATATTTAATCCATATTCCTATTAATGTAATAGTCAGAAAACTAGATACAATATTTCTAACTTAATACGACCTTACAGTGTCAATCCCATATCAAATGCAAATATGCAATGTCTATAATCTTGTTCTACGGGTTTAATTCTAGTCAGAGACCCATTTTGAAGTAATAAACCCAAGATTCCTAAACAAAGACCTGTCCCTGTACTGAGAATTAAAGAAAAGGACCCGATCGTGTACCTTTAATTTATTGAGCGACACCTATTCGTGTACCGTTAGGCTTAAAAGGAATGTACACAATAGCCTTCATTAGTAAGTTATTTCCCAATTAGATGGCGCCACAGGAAAAGCCGGTCTTTGTCATTCGGATTAACTATAATCCTATCATTGTAATTTTGAAATACGATACATCGCTTTTACTTTACCAGTAATTGCAAGTAAACTTTTCGCTATCGATATTCAGAGTACAGCTGATTAACATTACCGCGTAATACATATTTACATACCGTGTAATACATATTTACATTACCGTGTAATACATATTTACATTACCGTGTAATACATTTTTACATTACCGTGTAACACATATTTACATTACCGTGTAATACATATTTACATTACCGTGTAATACATTTTTACATTACCGTGTAATATATATTTACATTACCGTGTAACACATTTTTACATTACCGTGTAATACATATTTACATTACCGTGTAATACATATTTACATTACCGTGTAATACATTTTTGCATTACCGTGTAATATATATTTACATTACCGTATAATACATATTTACATTACCGTGTAATACATTTTTACATTACCGTGTAATACATATTTACATTACCGCGTAATACATATTTACATTACCGTGTAATACATATTTACATTACCGTGTAATACATATTTTACATTACCGTGTAATACATATTTACATTACCGTGAAAATACATATTTACATATAATTCTAATGTTAATCACGATATGATTTATGTATTTTAGAAACAGTAATATCCAGTATCTTAAACTATGTTCTCATTATCTTGAGAATAATTTACATGTCAAGTGTTTTCTTTGATGTGAGAAAGTTACAATTTAATATAGGAATTAATTTTTAAAAAATTAAAAATATTTTACAAAACAAAAGATCTCAATTCATATGCTGATTGAAGTTTTCATGTAAGTCATGTGATGTTATACTCTCACAGACTTATCTTTCCTTCATTTTGAAATTATATTTTGTTATTGAATTAATAATGTTCAATACTGAATTTAAAAATGCCTGATTCTAAAATGTATTATGTGATAGAAACCGTTAAATGGCAAAATCTGCAAGCATTTGCTTCAAAAATTATTATTATTATTATTATTATTATTATTATTATTATTATTATTGGTGTAGATTTCAATGCATATACGTCGACAGAACCTGATTATATTATATATGATAGTAATCTTATTAACGCTGATGAAACATTATGTAGAGGAAGTAGATATAGGAGTGATGGCTAACTGTAGAGGAAGTGGATATAGGACTGAGTATAGGAGTGATGGCTAACTGTAGAGGAAGTGGATATAGGAGTGAGTATAGGAGTGAGGGCTAACTATGGAGGAAGCGGATATAGGAGTAAGGGCTAACTTAGACTGTAGAGGAAGTTGATATATGAGTGAGGGCAAACTGTAAAAGAAGTGGATATAGGAGTGAGTATAGGAGTGAGGGCTAACTGTAGAGGAAGTGGATATAGGAGTGAGGGCTAACTATGGAGGAAGTGGATATAGGAGTCAGGGCTAACTTAGACTGTAGAGGAAGTTGATATTTGAGTGAGGGCAAACTGTAAAAGAAGTGGATATAGGAGTGAGGACTAATTTAGACTGTAGAGAGCCCAATCACTATGGTGATCATTTGTTTAAGTTTTGTCATTTCACTGGGATGCGGATCGCAAATGGCAGATGTGGGAAGACAAAAAGATGGGGAACTATACATGCAACCAAGACAACTCAACTATAACCGTATATTATTTGCTACTATATCAACCATTATTCACATGTGTTACTACAATCACTGTTGGCAATATAATCGGATCTATTCACCTAGCGATAATGTCATTTGGGCTTCATTGATCTTGCAGCTTTATATAATGAACATACTGCATCTGTTACTCCTTGATATAGACACACTGGAAATAGTGGAGTACAACAGAAATACATGTCGAAAATATAAATTCTTTATTGCTACAAGACAGGATGAAATCGATACTACTACTTTGAATACCTTCATTGAAATTATATATGAAGCAGAGCACAATATGAAGGTAGAAGAATGCAATATACATGTCCGGTGTGATCATCCAGAAATGTTCTCAATTAAACAACCATGATCTTATTCAGACTGTAAATTAATAACGCACTCAAATAAGCAACAACGATTTGATTCAGACAGTAAATTAATAACTTACTCAAATCTAAACAACCATGATTTGAGTCAGACTGTAAATTAATAACTTACTCAAATAAACAACAATGATTTGATTCAGACAGTAAATTAATAACTTACTCTAATAAACAACAATGATTTGAGTCAGACTGTAAATTTATAACGCACTCAAATGGAACAACAATGATTTGATTCAGACAGTAAATTAATAACGCACTCAAATAAACAACAATGATTTGATTCAGACTGTAAATTAATAACGCACTCAAATGAACAACAATGATTTGATTCAGACAGTAAATTAATAACTTACTCAAATAAACAACAATGATTTGATTCAGACAGTAAATTAATAACGCACTCAAATGAACAACAATGATTTGATTTAGACTGTATAATAATATTTTGGGCCAAGAACAGGCTGGCTTTAGATCCGGATATTCCACGGTGGTTGATATATTTAACTTGAGTACTTTAAGAAGTAATTATTTGCATTATTTGTTGAATATGAAAAAGCTTTGGATCGCACAGATAGCAGTCCGTTGTACAATCAACTGACTGTTGGTGCCAGGCAAGGCTGTGTTCTATCACCTATCATTTTCTCATTGTTTTTAGACGGCATGAAGTCACATACTTCTCTGCTGAGTATCATTACATTGGAATATTCTCAGTTATTTACTTTATTGTATGCACATGATGTGGTGATATTTGCTGAAACTAGAGTTCAGCCACAAAGATACCTTAATACGTTTAAGGAGTATGGCAATACTTGGAAGTTGAAAATCAATGTAGAGAAGACGAAATTCATTGATTTTTCAGAGAATACAATAACTGGTACTTCGGCGAAAGCCTAATAACGATAGCTTTCTTCTTTAAATATCTTGGATATGTGTTCTCTTAAAAAAATACAAGAGTCCCTCTAAGGGACTGACGCTTTACTGGTCGAACAGAATTTCCAAGAATTCAAGATAAGACCATTTCTTCCTTTTACCTGTCGAGTGCTGAAACCATCTCTGATATTCTTCAGCTATAACAAGATTTTTAAATTAGCTGCTGTGGTACACATACTGCATGTCAGCTTTGAACCATTTTCATTTAGGACAAAGTAGACTTCATTAGAAATCTTTTTGTCATAATGGCCATCCATTCAGGGGGAGTAGTGACAACAATATTTTAAGACAGTCTTCGTAACAGCCGTATTGGATGCACGAATGTCACCATATTCATTTAATACCAACTAGGTATCATAAGAAGTCTACTGGTGAAAATCCTATGTTGATATAGCCATCCATTTGGAGAGGAGTAGAGATAATATTTTCAAGATATTATTTTCCATTCCGGCGGAGTAGCAATAACAAGATTTTCAAGATGGCTGCTGTGGCGGCATTATTGGACGTCAGATCGGCACTTTTTTCATTTAAGACCAACTGGACATCATGACTTTCTGTTCAAGTAGCGGTGTGGTAACAAGATTTCCATATTGGATGTCAGATCGGCACCATTTTCGTTTAGGACCAACTAAACTTCATAAGAAGTATTTCAGTGAAAACCCCATGTTGATATGTTGATATGACCATCCATTCAGGAGGAGTAGCGATAACTAGATTTTGACGATGGCAACTGTGGCAAACATATAGGATGTCCAAGCAGCACCATTTTCATTTAGAACCAACTAGACCATGTGATGAATGTAGTTGTAAAGTTTCATGGAAATCATCCAAATAGTTTAGGAGGAGTAGCGATAACAAACTTGTGCTAACGGAAGGACAGACGACGGACGACAGACCGTACCATAAGCTCTTCTGATCTATGACCAGTAGAGCTAAAAAAAAAAAAAAAAAAAAAAATCGTCCTATATGTGTCAGAAAGCACCAGCAGCACAAGCAACAAAGGCACTGTATGGCTTCAAAGCCAGATAAAATAGCTTTTATAAACTGTCCTCAAAACTCCTTATTTCAAATATATGATGCCAAAATAACATCGATTCTACACTATCGATCAGAGGTTTGGAGCTGTCACAAGGCTAATGAAATAGAAGCTGTGCATACTTCTTTCGATAAAATGTTCTTGCAATCACTAAACAAACACAAAACGCGTTATCTATCATGAACTAGGGAGAAAGCTGTTGCAAATAGTAGTATATAGTATATAGTATATGAAAACGAAATACTGGTGGAAACTGCTAAAGACGCCTAATATGAGATTTTTAAAAGAAAAATTGCAATTTACAGTTAATTTGGGATGATCACCATTAATGTTACGCAAATCAAGTTAAACATCTACTATTTTCATATGATATTGGAGTAGTGCGGGAATTAATCGGGGGGGGGGGTGACGAAATTTTGTTTTCTATTGTATTCAAATAGAAATGTAGAGACATTGCAAGAATTGAATTTGATTTAAATTCAGTGGAAGAGCTACGATTTTATAACAAGTTAAGAAATACTTTATGCTGTCAATATTACATAGATAGTTTGAATGCTTCATTTAGTGTTTGTTTATTATGCATGTTCAGAAGCAGAAACTTCCCTATGATGGCAAATTTAAGTAGATTCGAAAACATTTCATATATACAACAATTTTGTCCTTTTTGTATAGATTTTGAAGACAAATGTCACTTTGTTGCTAAATGTCAAATATCTAGCAGCTTGAGAAGATTTTATATTCTTTCAAACGTTTACATTAATGCTACTTATTACAAAGTTTACCATTGTATAGAAAGATCCTGTAATAATTATAATCTTTTGCATCATTTTTATTTATTCCTGAAGACATCTCTGAAGATCAGCGAATTAATGTCTAAATTATTACATTATATCAGACTGTGTATGTACCAGATTTGAATGCATTAATTTAATTTGGGACAGTGGTCAATGCTTCAAGAATAATGGTTATTATTATTATTATTATTATTATTAAGCTTTCCATAGTTATATTCATAGTTACAGTGCAATTGCGACTATCATATTGCTGTTTGTATGGTTGTTTTTATCTCTCTCTTGCTTTGTGTAGGTACCCTGTTTCATGTACCTCATGTTAATTTGTTTTATATTATGGGTGAGTGACATTTATTACAAATAAAGATGATGAGAATGATGGTCATGATTATTATTATTACTATTATTATTATTATTATTATTATTATTATTATTATTATACAAATACAGCCAATCTCTTTAAACTGATGCTAACAATGAACAATTCGTAGTAGGAAAACACTTTCGGAATAATTTAAAGAATTTTTTTTTCTTACAAATTTAAAGTCCTTTGATAAATGTCACTAATGATTTTGAAACGTACTTTTTGACCTCTGTGAACAAACCCGCCCAATACACCTTGACCAATTACTATTTTTTTTTCTTAACTTTCTTGTAATTTCATGAACTATTTTGTAATTATAATTCAGTTTAGTAAATCTGAGCATTATCAATAAGTAACAACAACAGCAACAATCGTTGTCATCATCATCATCATCATAGAAATATATAAAAAAAATTCCTACAGAACGAGAAGATATATTCTACGTAGTAGCGTAAGTATGCGAGGGGTTTGTCCAGAAAGTCACCAGTAGTTCTTTTTAAAACATGTTGTCTTAAAATTAGGAAAAAAAGGATGAAAGAATATATATACGCCATGATTCACATTGAAAAACGTTGTGTATGTTTGTCCCTAATGTTTAAAGAAATATAAATTATTTATCCTTATCTGGCATTGCGTCCTTAGATACCTGTATATAGAGAACAACCCCCCCCTTCCACCACCACCACCACCACCAAGAGACATTGCTTAAGCATGAATGCCAAACCAAACAATAAGCACAAGGAGTAAACGCCATGCCGGAATACCTTGATAGAGAAGCAATAGGTAATTCGACAATTACAACAGTTGCGGTTCTTTACGAAGATTTAACCGCGAGTTATTCTTCTTTCAGCAGAACAGGGTATATTATTACCTTCTTCGAGCTGTACAAACCAAACTATAATAGAAACGATTCGCTTTCATTCTACATGATAAAAATCGAAGACATTCTGCAGTGTACTATCTGAAATGCATTCAGAGCTGTACAAATTCCTTTCTGAAAATATGAGCACGAAAGGACTATGTTGAATAAGGGTCGTTTTCTGCCCCCTCTCCAAATTTCTTTGCATGGTGTATATTACAAGTATGAGGTGGTTTGATTTAATTTATGACATAAGTTTTGTGTTAAAGTGCTGGTTGCCATGGAAACTGTGTGTTAAGAAATTATCAATGAAGATATGCACATTTTTCTTATTTTCCATATATTTCTCATTGATACTGTCTATCCATAAACTATTCACTAAATTTACATTGACATTATGTATTTTGATTATTTTTCTGGTATAAAGTTGCATAAAACAAAGTTTTATTTTTTTTAAAATGACCTGAAATAAACCAGAGTAACCCATGATGAATAAATGTAACTTACAAAATCAGAATGAAACTGTTTTAAGTTCGTTGTGAAAATAAGACAGTCACTGATAACATCAAAAACTGTGCGTTTGAAACATTGTTTAGTATTGTTGGCTGATATGATTGATTATGAGGCCTTTCTAGAGGCTACTGAGATCTTTTGTTCACCGAAAATATTGGTGTTTGCCCCCTTGTTCCTGGAAATGAAAGATGTTCTTTTACAATATTTTCCTTATATTCGTGGCAACACACACAGACACCTACGCACACACACACACACAAACACGCACATGCACACACACTGTATAACATAAGACCTAAGCCTTTGAACAATTTAAAACCCGTTAAGTCATGCGGATTTATTTTATCTTCCTTGTCCAAAACTTATCTATACCTGTATAGTTTTAAAGTGGGTATCGTTAGAATACGTGTTGGCTTTATAAGTCGCGTTTCCTCCTCACGAAGCAATGTCATCTCGTACTGAAGATATATGTGCACCGCAAATAGTTTCTACCCTTATAAAGGTGCCCGCGCAATAAGATAAGAAATGAAAGAAACACTAGCTTTGTCTTCATTATTCCTTGTATACTTAATTTTGAATACATATGGTTACAATAATTTATAATGTTATAAATTGTATCTAAAAAAAATAATCTTTATTTTGTGCAGCAGTCGAACACATTTCACATATTAATCTATAAAACTAGAAGAGGCAATAGCGCATGCTGTATGGCTGAACCATGATTTAAATAATAGTTTCTGATATAGCGTTGAAATTAATTATTTTGTTTGTACTTTTACTCAGAACTGCCAATATAAAGGATTTTTATCGGAATATGATGACACCGATCAACAAAATGTAATTAAATGTTGTAGCCATTTGAACTTGTAATATTATAGATTACTCTTTGATACTACCTTGCAAAAAGATGATTGGAAGTATTTCATGCTTAAATTTCTGGCCCCATATTCTTGAAGCGTTTTATGTAAACCTCAAACTCAAGCTCAAAATCAGAAAAATTTGGTGTATTATAACTTTGATTAAAATGAAATTAGATTAGAAGAACTTTCAAGATCTAAAGGATCTTCTAAACGTCCTCTATAGGCCTGCTAAATTATTATTACGATAATTTCCTACACGTATAATATCTGAGCTTGGTGTTTTGAGCTTATTCTTGAGTTTCTTGCTGAAAAAGTTTCGAAAATACAAGGACTAGTATTCTTTGCTTCTCTTATCAGGAAAAACAAGCGATTTTGATTGAGGTGTAATTCATTACAGGGACTCTAAGTTGGATCAATAAAATAAAATGAAACAAGTACTAGTATCCTAATACATATGGTTTTATCAAGCCCAGGTTGACATACTTGCCCTATTTGCCATGTGACAAAGTAATCTATACATTTTTGAGGTGAGAACCGAACTAAGTCATCTATATCACTTGAGAGATAAATACCGTACATTAAGGATCGATTTATAATCTTCCACCACCTGCAAGTAGTGTTGATTTCCCGGAAGAAGGTGCACTTAAGGTCTAATCATATCTAAACAGGTGTAAACCTCCATTCTAATGTGCAGAGTGCAAAACATTACCAATATCAAACTCAACATCCATTTCATGGTATCAAAGCTACTAAAAAATTCTTAATTTTGTAGACGAAGGTTTAGAAACTTGTTCAGGAAAAAATCATTGTCTTCATTTTTGACAGCATGATTACACCTTTTAACTTAAAATCGTTGCAAAATGGGGTGCTAAACAGCACATATTACCTTTGTTTTATTATGTGTGCCATTCAGTGGAGATAAAGCTGTGTGCTTCTATGATTAGAGGGGTATGAAATTCACTTATGATGATGTACTGTAGCAAATATCGTAGCTTTTTCCAGGGCTTTGGGGAGTTGAAATACCGATATTTATTAAACAGACATATTTTATCGAAGCAGAGGTACATGTATTTTATTCATTCATCGACATATATATATTACAGCAGACATTGCGGGTTCAGTTTAGCATTTGTCAAGATATATTTTCCATTAGATCGGGTCGTCATGCCAGGTAAAGGATTAGTGTTGTATTCAAGATGGGGTTGTTTCTGCTGTTGTTGCTTTAAACGGCATTTTTAACACAGTATTGCCTATATCATGCTGGGAAATGGGAGCTAAATGCCTTTCCCAAGGACACACCGAGGCCGGTCTTGTCGGGTATCATCGATTTGATATAGTCAATAATGTGCTAAAAGTTCCCAAAAAATCTATTACTATTATCTAGTTTTTTTATTTGTCACATTCTGAAAGTTAGTAAATTATAGTAAATTAAACAGGAAAAAATAAATCCCTTCCTAAATTCCAACCTGGTTCTAACACGTAACTGTCGAGGCTTTACCAAAGTTTAGATTCAACGGAAATATTGGCTTACAATGTCTAGCTTGAAGTTCACGTGTACCTCTGTTCAACAAACACTTTTTATAAACTAACCATTGTAATATTTTCCCATAAATTTCAAATCTTGTTTTCATAGTTTTGGAGAAAATGAAGTAGTATATACACATTTCCTATGCGGCAGACACAGTGTATACTTTATAGTACATTTGAAAACAATCTTTTTCTAGTGTACTCCACGGAAGTACTATATAGTGCGGGCCCATTTATTTTAATTTTAAGCATTAATACTGTTAAAACTTAAAGAAAGTTCCACTTAATTAAATTTTCCTAAATGTATTTTGACTTGGACCTTACTCTACGAAAAATAGTAAGCTATATTTGGGGGGGGGGGAGGTTATGAAGAAATGCACTACAATAGAGTCAACTATGTGTTATTTAATTCCCCACATGATGGGTTGTCTCATAGCATAACTGAATATTAAACTTTAAATCCTTTTTTTATACTTCATTTGTAAGCAACAATAATTTACTTATGCTCCTATTAGTTATGGGATCCATTATATGATAAATTGGCAATTTTCAGGCATGTTAAACAATATAATGTTACATATTGTAGACACCGCTTAGATTCTGTTTACTTTGTTTCGGAATCCCCGCTGGTGCCACTCCTAAAACTACAGCCATGTGCACATGGCAAGCTAAAAATTTTAAAGGATAATGAATGTAAGAAAGAAATTATTAAGATTGCTTAAAATCTCTGTTTTAGTTGTTTCTTCTAAATATTTTGAGTACAAAACTGGTAGGAATAGAATAAAATGCGGTGGAAACTGCAGTTCCATTTATATACACGTAGTGGAGACTGAGGTGCCAACAGTGCGACAGATCATAAAACTCGTGAATTTTTAGGTTTTAGGTATCAGCGCAACATTGTTCCACAATGATATTTTGAAAACAAGTTTGCTCATGGACAATACACAGTCTGCTGAAATTTCTCAGTGGAGCAAGACTGCGCTCATATCTAATCTGGATTATGAAGTTGCCAAATGCAGCATTTATTCTGTAATTTCCAACACCAGCCCGTGTTCAAATGTCGTTTATCAGCATGAAATAGAAATCTATAAACACAATGAACGTAGGAGAGTTTCATTTGTATCTTGAATAACACAATTAGAAAAATAGTCATGAAATTTAATAATATTTACTTTTTTCATAAAAACGGGGGCAGAAAACAGTCTTTATTCAATATAATCCTTTGTTCGCTCAAAGACCAATTTATTTTGTTTGGTCTTTCCCCTTTATCATTTGCAAAGAGACGTAATTCTTGGTGAAAATGTACTTCCAACTGGTAATCGGCAAGTAGGCTAATAAAATGGTTAATTCATCTCCGATATAATATGAAGAAATAGCTATTAAACATTGCGTCGGGTAGAAAGGGAACAATTGAATACTATTTATTGTTGTATAGTTAATTTTAATCAACAGTTGATGACGTGTATAATTTTGGAAATCAAGCTGTAAATGATTCTTACAAACGATTTTAGCAGCTCTGGAGTAAACCTGTCCAAATTGAAAGAAATCTGTTTAAATCAATAGAATCCAGAAACGATATTTGTTAGATGGTCTTCGACAAATTTACAAAAAAAAAAAAAAAAAAAAAAAAAAAAATAGGAATATTGTTCGTTGTGATTGTGGTTGATTTTTAACGCTATTTTCAAATTTTTCACAAACCTCGGTAAATTTATTAAAGCCTTGGATAAAACGGTACAGTATACATTCATTATGCGGAATGTTTTCAAACAAAAAGATTGCTCACTTAGCTGACATTTACCTAAAATGCAAAGGCAGTTGGCCAATAAATTTGGGTTAGTCTGGTGCGTGCTAACATTATTTTTAAAGTAACAGTAGCCATATTTGATGACAGATTGGCATCATTTGTGACTTTTTCCGTGGCCTTAATGCGAGGATGATTTCTGGAAATGTGGTTCAATTCTGTTCAGCGGCTTTTGAGAAATCTTTAACATGCTAATATTTCACGATGGATCAGCATTATGTGCATAGGTTTGTAAAGCATTTATGCCAGAATTCTTAGTTTCAAATTTGGTCAATTTCTGGTCAGAGGCTTTTCAGAAAAAGTCGTTTAAAGATTTTTTTCTACTGTTAGTAATGGCGGCAATATTTGATGGCGATACGGCACCATTGGGCCAAATTTGAAAAGCCTTCATGCCAGAAGGCTTTCTGTCATATCTTATCAAATTTTGTTCAGCTTTTTGTGAAAAGTCGTTTCAATATATTTTTTTCTTCTATTTTTAGTAACGGTGGCCATATTTGATGATGGGTTTGAATCATTTGTATAAATTTAAAATACTACTAATACCAGGATGCTTTCTGCCTAATTTGGTCAAATTCTGTTTCACTGTTTTTGAGAATAAGTCTTTTGATTTTCTTTCTATTTGAAGTAACGGCGGCTATATTTGATAGTAGATCAGTATCAATTGTACAACTACCTTCACGTCAAATGCTTTGTGTTAAATTTGGTCGAATTCTCTTCAGTGTTTTTTTGAGAAGACGTTGTTTAAAGGTTTTTCTACTTTTAGAAATGGAGGCTATATTTGATGGCGGGTGGGCATTATTTGTACAAATTTGAAGTACTTTTATGGAGAATGTTGAATGCTCTCTTTTAAATTTGGTTGAAATTTGTCCAGCGAGAAGAAACTGAAAGTAGCAATTGCTGAAGGACGACTCAAGTATCATATAAGGGGACAGCTCTGGCACATTAGTTTTTTTTTTCCTTGAAAGTATAAAACAGTACATAATTCATACTACCATTTTAAATATAAAACAGTACATAATTCAGACTACCATTTTAAACATAAAACAGTACATAATTCATACTACCATTTTAAATATAAAACAGTACATAATTCAGACTACCATTTTAAATATAAAACAGTACATAATTCAGACTACCATTTTAAATTGAAAGTATAAAACAGTACATAATTCATACTACCATTTTAAATTGGAAGTATAAAACAGTACATAATTCATACTACCATTTTAAATTGAAAGTATAAAACAGTACATAATTCATACTACCATTTTAAATTGAAAGTATAAAACAGTACATAATTTATACTACCATTTTAAATTGAAAGTATAAAACAGTACATAATTCATACAACCATTTTAATTTGAAAGTATAAAACAGTACATAATTCATACTACCATTTTAAATTGAAAGTATAAAACAGTACATAATTCATACTACCATTTTAAATTGAAAGAATAAAACAGTACATAATTCATACTACCATTTTAAATTGAATTTCAAACTAAATGTTCAGTGTCTTAGAAACTCTCATGTTCCATACTACATAAATGACAATCAGACCTGAGCTAAATGATCAAGAAAAACGGTAAACGTCTGAAAATTTGTAAATTGAAAGACAGAATGATACACAGATACAAAATGCTCATCTATTTAATTATTATTTCGTCTATGTACCCTTTCTCGTATCCAATCTTTTTTTATGGAGTCTCTTGTTAGTAGGCACTTTGGGTTTTTTTACTATGTAAAAATTGTTCGTTTGCCTTTTCAGCAACGTTATGGTCCAATAATTTGATCCCAAAATATACTGAAATATAGCACTTACACTAGTGTGACAAGAGACTTTGAAAGTGCACGAGTATTAAAACTGAGAGAGAATTACATTCAGTCACAGGTAGATTACAGAATGCAATGCAACACATTACTGACTTTTTGCAAGGTATCAAACACTGTAGACATTGTGACAAGGCGTTCAGGAATAAAAAAAGAAAAAAAAGAAAAAAAAAGAGTGTAATAAATGATTCCATAGCTCACTTTTACGAGCTTTTAGGATACTCCAGAAGCCACCGTTAACACGTTAACATTAATTATAATACAGAAAATGAATTCAACTTAAGTAATCTTGACAACGAAATGTTGGTCCCTGTTCTAAGAATACGTTGTTTTTTTTGTGTTTTTAAATTAGTTTATGTGTATATTTTTAGAACTTAACTTGTAACAGCGCATTCCTGTCGTGACGTCACAATATTTATAAATAAACATATTATCACTTGATAAAACCAGATAATGGTTTGTCAAAGATCAATTGATAAGATAAATTTAACAGAGACGATGTACCCTGGGCGTTGATTTTCATGGATTTCTCTCAGAAAGATCATTTCTTCCATCTTGTAAACAAAGGGATGTTGTCTGACAATGTTGTTCACAATGATGTAATGGAATTCGGTAATATGTGATGCTATAAATAGCGCAACAGAGCTACGATATTGACACTATACACCAATATTGTGCGGAAATACCATGAAACCACATACATACATACATACATACATACTTATTTACTGTGGCAGGGTATAAAAGACATCAAACAACAACAACATAAAGCATATTATTTTCTATGATAAAAATCTAAAGAGACTATAATGCGTTGATAAAAACTAGAGATTATTTTTTAAATCATTGTTCTTAAACGTTGCCTCAGATGCTATTTTAATTGTTCATCCATAGAAGCCAGATTGTACTGCATAAAAGCAGTGGCGGCGCGACGGGGGGGGGGGGATGGTATCAAGGGGGGGGCGGCAATTGCTCCTGGGGGCCGGTCAAGGAGGGGGGCGCCTTCGGAGCTTTTTTTATGCTGTAACCGGGGCGTAAATATCGGGGGTGGGGGGTGGGGGTGGTTTTAGGTTGGCAAAAATTTCAACAAAGTCATCGAAACATGAAATGTGTGCCACAGAGACATCCTTTTGTAATAAGGATGCATTTCATATTCAGAAGCATCTCCTCGCCAAGTTTCATAATTCTAGGAAGAATAGTATGCATATAGTATGCCAAAAACTCATGTGGTCATAGCTAAACTCAAAACATAACCAAAACGAGTATACGATAAAATATGTCACAATGAGCTTATTTTGTTGTAAGGTGTGGTACTAATAAAGATGCATCATAAATTTCACGATTCAAGCATGAACAATGCCCTTGAAATGAGCATCAAATAAAAAATTTAACCCAAGTCACTGAAGCGTACAATATGAGTCATAATAACCAACTACTGAAATGAAGTAGTGCTCATCAAGATGCATTACCTCACAAACTTGCATAATTCTAGATATGATAGTTAATAGCATACAAAAAAAAAAAAACTATTTGGTCATATGCTAAACGCAAAAAACTAAACCTAAGCCATATAAATGTAAAATGTAGATCACTGTGACCTTTTTGTACGAGCGTGGTACTAAAAAGAGATGTATATAATCATCTAGTTTAACGATTTAAGCACGAACAATTAAAACAAAAAAATTAACTAGTCAGTGATGCGTGAAATATGGGTCAAAATTACCTGCTTATGGATCAAATTACCCGCTTATGGGTCAAAATTACCTGCTTTAATGATGAGTATATAGAATTCATCAAGATGCATCATCGTAACAAGTTCATGATTCTAAGTAAAACGATATGTATACAAGATGTAAAAAAAAGAACTATGTGGTCATAAGCTAAACGCAAAAACTCAACGGAAGCCAGTAAAATGGGAAATGTAGATCACAGTGAACTTATCTTTATGTAAGGGTGTGGTTCCAATAGACATGCATACAATAATCTAGGTAGATGATTCTATTATGAACAAGCCTGAGAAATAAACTTAAAACTAAATATGGAACCCAAGTAAGTGAAGCATGAAAGATGGCTTAAAGTGACCTACTTTTGTGATGATGGCGTAGTACTCATCAAGATGCGTTCCCTCACTAAGTTTTGTTATTCCAGATATAACATGATTTGTGCACAAATCCTGTGATAAACACAAAACCTTAACAAACAAAGTTCTACTAATGTACATGTATGTACAATATTTGCCCGCTTATCCACATACTTAGGGGCAGGCACTCTGAAATCAACTGTAAACTGCTGCCTAAGACATAGGAAGAAAGAATGCAACGAGACTGTATATATGTATATGTTTTTATGTGTGCGGACCCGGTCTGCAACGCCAAGGTTGGAAAACAGCTCTCCTGTACTTCGTAGAAGAGACTAAACAAATTATTAAAATCGCACGATAACATGTGCCTTGGGAACTATCACACCAGGTATTAAACCGTTTGCTATCAAATAGAGTATAGTTATGTCTGAAATACCTACTGGCAGAAACAATTTTAGAATCTCCTGAACAGGCATTTGAGATCGTGGACCTATCCTTTAATTGACTATTTTTCTAATAACACACTGTAACTAACAATTAACCTTGTCTGTAATTTTGCCCTATAAATTATGTTTAAGAGAGTTTCACTCTGATAGTTTGCTGTCAATTTAAATTGGCAAAAATGTGAATATGGTTATCTCATATTTATTTCAGATCAGATATGCTGTGATATTACTGTTACGCTTAAAGTGTCATTAGTTTAGGTTCACCTACAACATTTCAAGGATGTAACTTTTACATACTGTAGTGTCCAACGTTGTACTGTACACGGGCTGTACTGTAAACTACATGTGTTCAAGTCATAAGCTTAGACGTTGTGCCACATACGGGCTTATCCATTGTCCTGTGAACTACATGTGTTCAAGTCATAGGCTTAAACGTTGTGCCACACACGGGCTTATCCATTGTACTGTAAGATACATGTGTTCAAGTCATAGGCTTGGACCTTTTGCCACACACGGACTTATCCATTGCACTGTGAACTACATGTGTTCAAGTCATAGGCTTAGACGTTGGCTTAGACGTTGTGCCACATACGGGCTTATCCATTGTACTGTAAACTATGTGTGTTCAAGTCATAGGTTTAGACATTGTGTCACACACGGGCTTATCCATTGTACTGTGAACTACATGAGTTCAAGTCATAGGCATAGACGTTGTGCCACACACGGGCTTATCTGTTGTACAGTAAACTTCATGTGTTCAAGTCATAGCCTTGGACCTTTTGCCACACACTATCTTATCCATTGTACTGTAAACTACATGTGTTCAAGTCATAGGCTTAGATATTGTGCCACACACAGGCTTATCCATTGTACTGTGAACTACATGTGTTCAAGTCATAGGCTTAGACATTGTGCCACATACGGGCTTATCCATTGTACTGTGAACTACATGTGTTCAAGTCATAGGCTTAGACGTTGGCTAAAGACGTTGTGCCACATACGGGCTTATCTATTGTACTATGAACTACATGTGTTCAAGTCATAGGCTTAGACATTGTGCCACACACGGGCTTATCCATTGTACTGTAAACTACATGTGTTCAAGTCATAGGCTTAGACATTGTGCCACACACGAACTTATCCATTGTACTGTAAGATACATGTGTTCAAGTCATCGGCTTAGACGTTGTGCCACAAACGGGCTTATCCATTGTACTGTGAACTACATGTGTTCAAGTCATATGCTTAGACGTTGGCTTAGACGTTGTGCCACATACGGGCTTATCCATTGTACTGTAAGCTACATGTGTTCAAGTCATAGGCTTAGACGTTGTGCCACACACGGACTTTTCTATTGTACTGAAAACTACATGCGTTCAAGTCATAGATTTAGACATTGTACCACACACGGGCTTATCCATTGTACTGTAAATTACATCTGTTCAAGTCATAGGCTTAGACGTTGGCTTAGACGTTGTGCCACAAACAGGGCTTATTCATTGTACTGTGAACTACATGTGTTCAAGTCATAGGCTTAGACGTTGTGCCACAAACAGGGCTTATCCATTGTACTGTAAGCTACATGTGTTCAAGTCATAGGCTTAGACGTTGTGCCACAAACGGACTTATCTATTGTACTGTAAACTACATGTGTTCAAGTCATAGGTTTAGACGTTGTGCCACACACGGGCTTATCCATTGTACTGTGAACTACATGTGTTCAAGTCATAGTCTTAGACGTTGTGCCACACACGGGCTTATCTGTTGTACTGTAAACTACATGTGTTCAAGTCATAGGCTTAGACGTTGTGCCGTACACATGTTTTACCGCTGTTCTGTGAGCTACATGCGTTCATAGCAAAGGCTTAGAAGTTGTGCCGCACACACCGTGTCCGTGTGACTTTGGTACACTATGCACAAACGAAGACGTTGTGCTGTGCATAGGCTCCGCCAATGTGTAACTTGAATTTGTACAGATTCAGGGTATGTCTCAAGTTTTAAAAATAGTGTAGCAGATGCTAATCATCAAGAGAAAATTTGGTATTGTCAATGAGCTAAATCATATTTTTTTTCAAATTTTTGACTTGTTTTTTTTTTTCTTCTCTTCTTCCATGAAGTCAAGCAATTTTTTTTCTCGATTTATTTCTTATCTTCCATGATTTCTTTTTTTTCCTCTTCTTATTCATTTTGCTGTACTTCTTCAATCACAATCAATCTGTTTTTCTCCCCTATCTTCTCTAGCTTATTGAATAAAATGTCAAATTATTCTCTTTCAATTTTTAATTCTTTAGACAGTAAAGTGTATGCCGCTTTAGTTTTAATTTTATTTTCATTTTTAGCGAAACTTTTCCTTAACAAAATTTCTCAGCTCTATATGTTGAATATTTTCCATTTGTCATTCCTCTTTCGAATCTTTTGATTGTTGCAATTTGAATTAATTTCTATCATAAGGATGTTGCTTTTAACATATAGATATAGCATCCACATCTAAGTAGGGGCACTGTTTCGGCATACCTATTTATTTATGTAGGGAAAAAGTCATTTCTTACATAGTTACTGACTATTTCTCAACAAAAGTAAAGCTAATAGGCACTGAAAGTCATTAATAGACACTTTCAGTGATTTCTGGTAGTCATGTTTATTTCATAGATTGTTTGATACTGAATATATTTTTAACAAATAAATATATCCAACGATAATGGTTCTTTATGCAGATATAATTGTTCTGATGATGATTACGAGCCATTGTGTTAAAAAATGAAAATGGCTTGTAGAAAGTGCAAAGAACATAAATTTCCTCGCGAATTTGAGGAAAGAAAAGACAGATCGATTGTACAAAATGTTCGAATAAACAAATAAACTGACTGGGATAGAAGGGTAAGAACACCAAATGGTAAAGGAATGGTAGAATGCAAGTGTAGAAGGATACTACAACTTCATTCAATGAAATTAGATATTAAATCAAAATTGCATTTAAAAGGAATGTCTGAAAAAGTTCAACGTGGATGAAAGTTTGCCGAATTCTTACGGAAATAAATTGAAACAATCTTTGATTTTTAAATCATATGAGTTTTCATCCATGGATAATATAGGTGAAAGTTCGATGAATTCTTACGGGAATAAATTCAACGCAGTGTATGCTATTGAAATTAGACGAGTCGTCACAGATGGATAATACAGTTGAAAGTTCAATGAATTATAACAGGAATCGAAAGAAGAAAAAAATGCCGGAATAGACTCAGTGGAGCCGAACATCAAAGACGGTGAAGGCAAGACGATTTGCAACGACGACGAAATGATGATAAACTGAAAAAAATGAGACAAGAACTTGGCAAACACAGACATACAATTCTGGAACAACAAATTACTAATGAAGCTGAAAGTAAAAGCGTTTAACGAATTACACAGCAGGTCAAAGCAGATCGTATTAGATCACAAAAATGTCTCAAAAGCAAAACGAGAACGTCTTAGGCGACGAAATATGATATCACAACAAAGATAACGTAAGCAACAGGAATCTCAACGTTTTAGGTCACGAAGTATGATATCACAACAAAGATAACGTAGGCAACAGGAATCTCAACGTCTTAGGCCACGAAGTATGATATCACAACAAAGATAACGTAGGCAACAGGAATCTCAACGTCTTAGGCCACGAAGTATGATATCACAACAAATATAACGTAGGCTATATAAATTTCAACGTCTTAGGCCACGAAGTATGATATCACAACAAAGATAACGTAGGCAACAGGAATCTCAACGTCTTAGGCCACGAAGTATGATATCACAACAAAGATAATGTAGGCAATAGGAATTTCAACGTCTTAGGCCACGAAGAATGATATCACAACATAGACAACGTAGGCAAATAGGAATCTCAACGTCTTAGGCCACGAAGTATGATATCACAACAAACACAACGTAGGCAATATGAATTTCAACGTCGAAGACTAGAATGTAAAAGACAGGAAAAGGCACAAACATTAAGGGCAACAATGTAGGCAAAGGCGAAAACAACGACTTAGTCAACAAACTCTGATTACGATTCAAAGTAAAGGATCATTTGGTAACAGAATTAACGAATTTAAATTTTTAGGTGGAAATGACAAATACTTCTTATGCATATTCATTTGTCAGACCGAACCACGAGTGAAGAAAATGATTGCCAAGAAGCTCAAAGAATTTGATTCGGTAATCGTTCAGCTTGTATTACGAGTTAGGCTGAGATGATTGCTTTCACTAGACGAGGGCATTAAATGAAAAGAAACTAAGAACTTCTACTATGCTAGTCACTGAAAAGTTATTATGACTAAGACAGAGATGAATTTTATCCTCAACACTCCACTGGATAAAATCATGCGAAATTACAGGATCACTGATAGAACAAAATGGGTATTTGGCAGGATTCAATGCCCAATTTTGAACATAGACAAATATGAGCCACCCTGGGGAGGTGATGCAAGGAGTTATCTGGTTTGGTAAAAATAAAAAATGAAAATCATATGTTAACGTTAAAAATGCTTTGTCATACAACTGAATCAATTTCAAATAAGGCCGAAACAAATCCTGTACGGCCATACAAATACAATTTAGATCGATACTGTAATTGGTTGTATAGATGTGGGTGTGAAAACCTTTACGATTGTATAATGCCCGTAAAAACTATAGATGGGAAAATAACAAACAAATTAGATGGATATATTCCAGAAGTCGATTTGGAAATACCAAAAGAGATGCATAAATATTTCAAGGACTATCACCTCGCACCTAAAACGATGACAGTAACTCTCGAAGAAATGGCAGGACATTACGGGAAGAGAACGAAACCAGATGTACCCAGAATTACTGTGTACGTTTTATGACGAAACAAATTATGTATTTCACTACGGAAATTTATAGTTGAACATCCAATCAATACTAAAACTGAGAAAAAAAATTGTCTTTTTTTATCAACAGTTGTGGCAGAAGTCCTACATAGATCTCAATACAACATTAAGATAAAAATCGACAAGCGATATTGAAAAGAATCTTTTTTTTCAAATTGTTGAATAGCAGTGTATTAAGAAAACAAAAGTAAATCCTCCGGAAAAGAACAACAGTAAAAATATTAATTAATGAAATTAAATTTTCAAAGTGGCAGAGCAAACTGTCATTTGCTAGGAGAAAAATAATCAATGAGGATTTGATTTTGGTCTGTATGCAAAACAAGAAAATAAAATTTGCTCAACCTATTTATGGTGACTTCACGGTCTTGGAGTTGTTGAAATGGCTACTATAGTATATTTCGCACGATTAAAGAATTAAACTTTCTTACGACCGAGACAGATTTTTCATGCATTCATTTTGAAGCTATAAACATTTACAAAGACACGAAGAACAACATCAAGTTCTATGACACCTGTGATTACGCGAAGGTTAAATGGCACACCGATTAAAAGTTTATGTGGTTTAAGGTCTAAACTCTATTTGTTTTGGATTGATCACGAAGAAAAGTATGCAAGGGAATAACAAACTGCGTGATAAAAAATAACCTTGAGATTTTCAACAACAAATTGAAAATAGTGAGATAAAATTATTACCTCAATCACTCCCTGAACTATCCGAATTGCAAACACAAACCCGTAGTGTCTTTCTATGGCAGCTGGCATGACCATCAGTAGTATTCCGCTCGTTAGTATAGATAGTCCACACACTCTGAAGGAAAACAGTCACAGTATAAAAAATAGATGGTAATTTCGGTTTTATTTTAAATGATAGAAAAGTATGGAAGGTTCTGACCGGAACAAACAGCATGACAACCGGATTATCGGGAAAGACTATTTCAATTTTTAACATTTTTCTGAAACCCCTTGACAGCGTATCAGTTGCTCTTCTAATCGGGTTATCAACTGACCTCTCGGACTTTAGAAGAATGACAGCTAATTAGCATATTTATTTCTTTAAAATCATCTCGTTGGTAATTGATAGAGGACTTTTAAGTATGTCGTGAAAATTTGATGAAAACTAGACGAGAAGTGTTGAAGTTTTTAGAGGACGCTAGAGCGTCATCTTTATTAAATTGTTTCTTTTTTACATACGAGTATTTTGGGACTGTTCTCATTTCCTGAAATAAAAGAATACGTCCTTCTTGGATTGTCTTTATATACTTCCTACAGAAAGTTTTACCATAATAACAGAACGGTGTACCAGACACGAACGATGCCAATACTATGGTTTACCAACAATATTGGACTGTTTTTCGCACCTTCATGCAAAACAAAATTATATTATAATAGATGTCCCCATTCCGCTTCCTGTGTATGCATAATGGGGAGGGGAGGAGGCGGTAACGTAGAAAGCAGTAGTTTTAAAGCAATATGAATGCTTTAAAAGGAAACTAACATTAACTTGCTTGAAACGGATTGATCTTTGTTTTCACTCCATGGGCATCCTTGTTAAGTCAGCCGTGGATTTGATAGTGTCTGCACAAATACATCGGACGCTTAAAAGGGTCGGCTCAAAACAGATTTGTGCCAATTTTCATTATTAATGTTAGCAGCTAAATTTAGGATTGACTTCAATGAGCACTGTTTTATGAATTTTTATAAACTTTATTTTGAATTTGTATTTTTCTGTCTGATTCAAAATGTCGCAAAATCGTGAAATTAGATTGTGTTCAATGTAAAAGGCAAAAAACTGCGTTTAAAGAAGGTCAGGCTTAGACGTACTATGTATTTCCATTTTAAAACTAGAGCATGACTAAAGTAATATAGTTACATGATGCCTCATTGTGTTTGGTTTGGTTCTGTGGGATTTAACACCATCTTTTAGCACATGGTAGGTTATACATGGCCGCCATTATATTTGGTGGAGGAAGAACCCGGGAAGAACCACCGACCCACCGGAAGCTGCTGTGAATCTTTCTCACATACCCTCGTTGGTCGAGCCGAGACGATAACTCACGCGAACAGAGGCGAGATTTGTGAGTGATCTGTAAAGACGAACGCCTTAGATCACTCGGCCACCCGGAGCCCCTCCGGTCTGAGACGTAAAAGACCTCAAGATGCTTTCACGTTAATTTCTGTGGTAATAAAAGACTATTTACTACTGTCGCCGATGACATGAAACTGTTTTAATGCACAGTAATGTATTCTTCAAGGAGTAAAGCCTTTATGATCCGCTATAATATTCTCTCTCTCTCTCTCTCTCTCTCTCTCTCTCTCTCTCTCTCTCGGTGTACTTTACCTATGCAAATTAGCCTAATGGGTTCTCCCACAAAGAATTCTTATAACAACATCACCCTAGTTATTATCAGTCAGTTAAGTAATCTGTGCAACGGCGGTTGTTTATCTCTGACCGACTTAACTTTTAATCACCTCTATGGCAATCAACTGTATAAACTGCCCCGAGGTAATAGCTTTCCATTAACATTAAGCATGACCGTTTACTGTTTATACGGGTTACGGGTATATATTGTTCTCTCTCTCTCTCTCTCTCTCTCTCTCTCTCTCTCTCTCTCTCTCTCTCTCTCTCTCTCTCTCTCATATTTAAGTTAGATATATACAGCGATCATGATTGGGTTGGCAAAGTACGCCAGACGCTCTTTATCGCTTGTAGCACAGTTTCTTAGACACTGCATATATGATCATGCAAGTTCATGTATGCATTGGCATTTATCACTAATGTTAACACCCATAAAAAGTAAATTGTGGTTGTAATGACCTACTTTTCTTGCTAAACTGGATATACCAAGGTTTTGGAGTATGTACTATACTTGCGAGACATCATTAAACATATCTTCCTGTTGGTTTATTCTTAGCACAGACATTCAAATTTGTATCCATTTATAAGCCTGAAAGAAGAGAAAAAATCTTTCATTTGGATTAATTTCATGTTTGATTCAATATATCACTCGCGTCTTCTTTGGTACTTTCCTAAAGAACGAATTGTATTCTTGCAAAGATCTGACACTGTATATGTTACATACTACAGCTGGTAAAGGTGGCTGACTGAGGTCAGTTGCGTACATGCACCAGAATGTGAAAATCCTATATGGGCAGATTTACCTGTAAAACAATATTTAAAATTTAAGGAATGTGAAATTTTCGTCTGTCGATTAAATTCCAGCACAGTCATCTAAGTTTTCACTATGTATACGACCGTATGAACTTGGTGCGTAGTTAATTAAGAACTGTGACGTAGTTTGAAATATAGTAGTTTCCTTTTTTTTTTAAATTATAGGATTTATAACGCCGGTGATATCATATTGTATGCATTATGCATGTAGTAGTTTGAACAAGGAAATCTTTTTTCGTCCACATGTCCATGTCCATAAACAGTATGTATACCGTAAAGTGGGCATTTTTGAGCGGTCATAAACTTTTGCGATTTTGTCATAAAAAAGCATATTTTAAATATGGCGATTTATATTTAAGTAGCACTAAACGGTTTTCTGTGACGCCCGTGGTCGATGATGTACTCTTTCACTCCTGAAGTCACCAGCTATTAAAATAACCATTCAAGTGCATATATTTTCAAACTCCTCAGAGTATGGAGAAACCAAAATGAGTAAAAATATTACACAGAACAGCTGATCCTTTTTTTGAATACCCCCTTCATGGTCACATCAAGTCAATCTCCACAACGCTTAAAAGTCCACGAAACTAGCGATTTTCAACCCCATAAAGAACCTATACCAAACAAAATCGGAGACATGTTATATAATTACGTCCCAGACATTGCTTTAATGAAGAGGAATCTGGATCATAAACAGGCCGATTTCCCACCAAATCACTCACTATGAAAAGTTCGGTAAACACAAAGCTAGGAGAAAATGGGCCGCCGCTAATAAACATTGCTGGCCAAAACGTTATCTCGAACCCGGATAGCACAAATGTATTTCTGCACTAGAATCGTCCCCTTGTGCATACAACATGAAACTGTGTATTACACCACAATAAATAATGAGAGAGAAACATGGAGACAAAGTATGGATGTCTCTTCAATCGAAACTTTTCCCAACGACCAATGATACGAAACTGTTTAGTGCTGCCTTAGTGATTTTTATATCTAGTGAGGTCATCTGAATTAGATAGAGTTATTTTCGCGATCTGATTCTGATACAGCTAAATTGCTAACATTTCTCAACCGCTATAAACATGCACTACCCAGCACATGTATTTATCAATATAATTACTTCACACTTTAAAACGGATTTTGAATATTTTTTCGATTTTTCTGTGCAAATTTGTGCGCAAATTAAAATGAACCGAAGTGGTAAATGCGATGAATTTTTATACGCAATAGAATAAATGGTATGTGCCCAAACGCTGATTAAATTAACGCAAATAAAAAAAATTAAAAAATAACAAATAGGCCCCACGGGAAGAGTTGAAGTGTGGGTACATACTAAATGGTTGTTCAGTCCTCTTAAATAACCTCGAAATTTAAGATATCGATTTATAATTTAAAGTAATCTCCAGGATTGAACCTAATTTTTTAGCCATATGCTAAATCCTTTGAAAATGTAAATGAACGGGTGCGTAGGAGAACAATATAAATAAAAATATAAATGAAAAGTTATTTACCGCACAAATGAAGAATACAGGGTAGATCTAGTGGCGGCACGAAGGGGGAAGAGTCAGCAACTGCCCCTGGGAGCCAGGCGAAGGTGGGGGCCGTTGGGAGCTTCTTTTTTTTTTAGCTGAAATTTTTATAGTATTTCACCTCACCTTAGTGTAACGAGGGCAATTCTTGACAAAACTTATTTTTAGGAGGGGGAAGGGAGGTTTGCAACTGACATAAAAATTGTTCCCTGTGGCAAAGTAGAGGCGCCACTAAAGAACATTGCCCCGGGCGCCTCGAACCCTCGCGCCGCCACTGCAGAGCATACCTAACAAACGACCCGACTGGCTCATGTGGATTTTTAGTGTGACAATTCGATGCACTTCTTCTTTGACTGTCCTAATTCCTAATAACAGAGAATTAAGCTGTTTGATCTATAAGACCATTGCTTCCCGTCACTACACTCAAACCTTTAAATGGTGTTTTGATCTATAAGACCATTGCTTCCATTCACTACACTCAAATCTTTAAATTGTGTTTTGATCTATAAATCTTCAAATGGTGTTTTGATCTATAAGACCATTGCTTCCCGTCACTACACTCAAATCTTTAAAAGGTGTTTTGATCTATAAGACCATTGCTTCCATTCACTACACTCAAATCTTTAAATGGTGTTTTGATCTATAAATCTTCAAATGGTGATTTGATCTATAAGACCATTGCTTCCCGTCACTACACTCAAACCTTAAATAGTGTTTTAATCTATAAGACCATTGCTTCCATTCACTACACTCAAATCTTTAAATGGTGTTTTGATCTGTAAATCTTTAAATGGTGTTTTGATCTATAAGACCATTGCTTCCCGTCACTACACTCAAACCATGGAGTACTGATTAAGTTCCTTCTAATAATGAATTCATCCAAAAACAAAAATAAAGGTTTACTTAGGACACTCATACATTTTGTTTACTGCGTCTTCAAGTTCATTATGTTTGTTTGTGTTTGTTGTTTATAAAATGTTACTTTAGTATTTTTTATAGTGTCATATTTTTTCCTTCCTTATTGAATGGAAGTCCTAAATTGTGTCTAGTACCGCCTGTTGTGCTTTACTTGATGAAAAAGTTTGTAAGAGTGAGCACCCTCGACAAGTTATGAAAAGTGTTGGTTCAATCTCATTGTTTGCTTTCTAATTCGAGGCAATAAAAAAAAAGAGATTTAAACGAATATTGGATTCTTTGCTTCATAATGTCCGTGGAATAAATATAGGCATCATCATCTTCGCTAGCCAAAAGTCGTCGATCCACATCGTTCCACGAGGATCTAAGTGTGTTGACGGTGCTGAGCTAGCTAAGATGAGGCAACACCGGCCGTGATCAATGATTTTCTCCCGTGTTATATATTGTAACTCGACCTCTGTGACCTCAATATGTGACCTCGATAATAGCTTATTATAATTTATTTAAATTGATATTTTTTCTTTATCAAATACGGTAAACATAAAGAAAAAGTTATTCTTCCGGGTCATCAATCTATATAGATACTGCTTCCAATCTATTCAGAGTTATAGCCCCTGAATGAGTACATCCACATTCTTCTCTTATCGTGTACACTATTTCTTGCTTGCAGCAAATTTTGAGTAAAACTGCAAACATCAGTAACGCTCGACTCTAATCGATTTTAGCAAATCTAAGGAGTGTTTTGATTGATAAACTTCAGCGTTTCATAACTAATTCGGCGCAACAAGAGACTTTGTCCTAGACGTATAAACCACCAGTTGTGTGAACTTTTTAATGGTTTTCAACCTGACAGTACTATTTTAACAATTGGTATACTGAGTTACAAGGCAAATACAATTTTAAACTCTTTATGTATCTTCAATGAATTGAAATATTTCATTTAGCAACTCCAGTAATTTAGCTGACTGATTGGCTGGTTTTTAATGTCTATTGGCTATATGATACCGAGGGAGCCAAGTGCCCTTCCAAAGGACACACCGAGGCAGCTAACCCGTCTGGGTAGATATTGAACCCGCGACCCTGAAAATACGACTCCAACAATTTACCAACTGACATACCGCGGTTCCAGTATTATTAACCTAAATTCCCTTTATTCTTTACAAATAATTCATTACTCTCTCGAACAAAAAAACAAAATTGCATCTATTTCTGCTATGTAAGGTTGGCCTTTGTAGCATGCTATATGTAAGGTTGGCCTTTGTAGCATGCTATGTAAGGTTGGCCTTTGTAGCATGCTATGTAAGGTTGGCCTTTGTAGCATGCTATGTAAGGTTGGCCTTTGTAGCATGCTATGTAAGGTTGGCCTTTGTAGCATGTCTTATGATCATATTTGCATATAAGTTGCGTTTTCTTCTTCTTTGCAGTTAAAGAATAGAAATGGACAAAAGACTAGTCGGTCAATACCTTTTGGCGGAGAATCTGACGGCCAGCATGCCGCCCGGAATCTGGGTTAAAGTACTGCTTATGAAATAAGCCGTCTGGAACAGGATACCGATCCCCGCCGGCCACTCGACCTCCAAATTCCGATTTGTATCTGTGGTTGTGCACTGGTTAATAAAAACAAAAGCCATGTATTACCTGTTATCGTCATTGTCAAGTAACATTGTCATATACATGTATTTTTCAGTACCGGCGCAACCCCCCCCCCCTCCACCCCCACCCCAATTCACTTTCGAAAATGAATAGTGTGCATTAGTATGAATAAAAATTATGTATCTATTTTTCTCTTTCTATTTATTGACGTTTATTGTCTTCTATTTTACGCTAGTTCTCTTTCTTTGTTTATTCATTCAGTTTTTTTGCCCCCCCCCCCCCCCCAATTTTGCCGCCCTAGGCGATTGCCTAGTTTGCTTTGTGGTTAAACCGTCCCTGGATATTTTCATTTATACTTATCTCCTAATGCATACAGTTATTTGCTGGCGCTTTTATTTGTGTGCACGTTTCTTATTTTTTATTTATTTGTCAATAAGTTGTAAAACACCAATACAGTTCTTCTGTTTTAAAAAACAATAACAGTGTAATACTTTACGTTCAGTCTTGTTACTGGCATTTTGCATTGAAGATATATTTAATAGTAATTGATGCTGACAGTTTGTATTAATTATATATTCAATAGTAATTGATGCTAACAGTTTGTATTAATTATATATTTAATAGTAATTGATGCTGACAGTTTGTATTAATTATATATTTAATAGTAATTGATGCTGACAGTTTGTATTAATTATATATTTAATAGTAATTGATGCTGACAGTTTGTATTAATTATATATTTAATAGTAATTGATGCTGACAGTTTGTATTAATTATATATTCAATAGTAATTGATGCTGACAGTTTGTATTAATTATATATTCAATAGTATTTGATGCTGACAGTTTGTATTAATGATATATTTAATAGTAATTGATGCTGACAGTTTGTATTAATTATATATTCAATAGTATTTGATGCTGACAGTTTGTATTAATTATATATTCAATAGTATTTGATGCTGATAGTTTGTATTAATTATATATTTAATAGTAATTGATGCTGACAGTTTGTATTAATTATATATTTAATAGTAATTGATGCTGACAGTTTGTATTAATTATATATTCAATAGTAAATGTTTTTCAGTACCATTATATATCTATTCTGTTTTTAAGTAATTGCGCCATAGACCAGAGAAACAAATGATCAAGCTAACATATGCTAATTTATATGATTTCAACTCAAATATAAACATATTATCTGATTAATTCATTAATTCGTCACTTCTTCATTTATTCCTTCAAAAATTTCGTCTGCCTCGCCATTATTGTCATTGCTGAAAAGGTCCCGAGTTAGTTTTGTTTTTTATTTGTTACCAAGCATGCGTGTAACATGCTCATCTCAACAAGGAAGGATATGCCTCTTTTACAGAAACCTTTGGCTCACCGAATTCGAGTTTTTTCAAAGAGAGAGAGAGAGAGAGAGAGAGAGAGAGAGAGAGAGAGAGAGAGAGAGAGAGAGAGAGAGACCTTTGTAGGAAATATGGAGTCGTCTGCATCCGTCGTGTTATGTTTCGCTTTCATCACGTGAACAATAACCATGGAGAAGACGGCACGGTAACCAATAGACAGAAGGAGTCCTATGAATCCCAGCAACACAACACAGTAACGCTGTGCGCATGCCATACTCGACAGAGGAAATAAGCCTATGCACAAAAGAATGTGAATAAGAGAATCATCCGTTTTTAAAGTGTCTGTGTTTTATATTGAGGAATAAATAACTAATAAGTAAGGACAGATTTAGGGAAGAGAGGAAGGATTCAGTCTAGTCCCCACCCCGCCTCCTCTCAGCACAGCCAACATTGTATTTTATATCTTTGGATACATATACGTTGCTACCCCTATTCCCATCCAGAAGATGGAACACTGCAACCCCCCCCCCCCTCTCCTTTACAAAAAAAAAAAAAAAAAAAGGAAAGAGGTGGGGGTGGGGGGTGGGTGATATGAAAAAGCGTCCCAGAGAAAAAGTTTGTCTTCTCTCAAACGAGATTTAATTTTTTTAATTTGATTCATTTAAAGTTTTAAAGTTTATGTGTATCGTTCTACAACACACAAACGCACATATATATTGGAGAGCGTAAGTGATGAAATGACTTGGCATTTAAGTCAGAAAAAGGGCGGTCTATTTCTCTAACTATACCTTTAGCTGCCCCTGGTCTCCCCGAAATAATTTATAAATGTAGTATCATTAAAATTTAATACTAAATAAAATAATGCTTCGATAAGAAATTGAAAAATCTTATTAAAATTTATAAAAATCTTAGTGTCGAGTTTAGGTTAGGTCTGGTAATTTTAGATTGGATGGCAATATGAGTGTCGTTCCCTCAGGCGTTGTGTTAGAGATTAACACAAACAAACAAAGAGACAGACAAACAGTCTAACAGACTGCCAGATATACAGACAGACGGACAAAAAGAAAAGTACTTACTTACTTTAAAATATACATGAAAGGTAAATCCGAATGTTGCTGACAATGTGCTCCCGAGTAGGATGGCGATTTCCTTCAAGATATGAGAAGGTTTGACTATCTAAAGTGTTTCATGAGTGGTATCAAGATAATTATAACCACAGAAGAATGCTAGTAGTATACGGTTTTACATTAACAAAGAAATAGACTAACCACTGGAGGTGCTTAAATGTGTGTCCACTATTAGTTTACATGCTGCCTTGAGAAATGATTGATATATAACTATTTTTCATTTTGTGATTAATTTATTATAATTGTGGGAGTGAGTAAATACAGTATCGAGTTACTAAAAGTAGCAAATCTAGTGCATCGTCACCCCATAGTGAAAGCAAAATACTTTACAACCGCATACTTCAGCTGAAACAATGTTGATTCAGCTAAAACAATGCTGATTCTTAGTTAATAAGCTGCATCAGTTTGTAATTTTTCATTTGCTGTAAATCTCCTGAAGTTGTAAAGGTATTATTTCAAATTTAGAACATGTCCTATATTATCACACGTTGCTATTGCACGAATTATATGTGCTCACTGAAAGCTTTTCCATGTGTGTGTATATATATATATATATATATATATATATATATAAACCGAATATTTTCAGGACCAAATAAAACTAGTTTTTTGGGGTGGGTTTATAGAGGTTCTATGTTTGTATCCAGAAAATAAGATGTGATCAGCACTGTTCATTGTTACATGAACATGTTTATTAAAGCCTGCTTTAAAGTCATGCCATATAATGTATATTGTATATACATATACTTGAATAAATACAGTACCTGCATTTTATGTTGTATATACATATACGGGAATAAATACAGTACCTGCGTTTTATTATGTATATTTTATATACTTCTACTGGAATAAATACAGTACTTGCGTTTTATATTGCATACTGTATATACTTCTAATGGAATAAATACAGAACCTGCGTTTAAATTTTGTCATAAATCTACTTTAATACAAAGTATTAATTTTTTTTTTTTTTTTTTTTTTTTTTTTTTTAGCCTAAAGTTATAGTTCTGTACAACTGGCTGACCTCGCATTCTGAAACAGTTTCGATTCTATTGGGTTTGTTTTTTGATCAAAATTACACCTATGACCGAAATTTGTTTCGGTCTTCACAGTAGACTAATTTCGGTTAACATAGTTAATTTTTTTTTTTTTAAAAAGGGAAAGATTCGGGACCTGCAAAATAATTTCAGTTTTAAAGAGGATTTCGGTTTTCCGAGGTTTGGGTCTTGAGAGGTTTAACTTTGTTTTTATTTATCTGCCAACTAATTTACCTACCTGCCTAATGTCTTTGTCAACTTGACATCTTCTTATTTATATACATATTAATATATGTATCTATGAATCTATCTATCAAACTACCTATTTAATCTGTCTCTTATTGAGGGCATGTGTCAAGACAGACCTACCCTCTTGGCAATCTATACACATATTAATCTATGTATCTATGAATCTATCTATCTATCAAACTACCTATTTAATCTGTCTCTTATTGAGGGCATGTGTCAAGACAGACCTACCCTCTTGGCAATCTATACACATATTAATCTATGTATCTATGAATCTATCTATCAAACTACCTATTTAATCTGTCTCTTATTGAGGGCATGTGTCAAGACAGACCTACCCTCTTGGCAATCTATGTATCTATGAATCTATCTATCTATCTATCAAACTACCTATTTAATCTGTCTCTTATTGAGGACATGTGTCAAGACAGACCTACCCTCTTGGCAATCTATGTATCTATGAATCTATCTATCTATCTATCAAACTACCTATTTAATCTGTCTCTTATTGAGGACATGTGTCAAGACAGACCTACCCTCTTGGCAATCTATAAGTATCTTATCCTTTTATCAATCCATCTATCCATTCATCCAGTCATCCCAGTGGCGGCGCGAGGGGGAGTCGGGGGAGGTGGGGGCAATTGTCCCCAGGCGCTGAGCAAGAGTGGCGCCGTCGGGAGCTTTCTTTTTTGTTTGCCAACGCCCCCCCCCCCCCTTTCCCTTCATCTAAGCCCCCGGTTTCAGGGCTTAGATGGGGGGTTGGGGTTGGTGTTGGGGGTTGGAGGTTGGCAACTGACATAAAAACTGTTCTCTGTGGCAAAGTAGGGGCGCCACTAAAGAACATTGACCCCGGGCGCCTCGGAAGGGGCGCCATTAAAGTACATTGCCCCCGAGCGCCTCAAACCCTCCCGCCACCACTGAGTCATCGATCCACCTATACATATATAAATACGCACTGAGCACATATATGCATAATACCTAACATTCCAAAAACACTGACAATTTAGATGATAGGCAACAAACAACGAATAAGCAAGCAAGTTGATGTTTGAAAATTTGCATAACAAAAATATCGTTAAAAATATGCTAGTCACAACTTCATTCTGATACAAAAAGGAAAGTCTAATTGCAAACATAGAATAGCGATAAGTAAACAAATAGTTCAGAGGAGTTGCACATAATATTAGCAAAAAAAAAAAAAAAATGGTACAATCTTCTTCGCAAAATATGGGAAATATAGAAAAGCGACTTACTGTGCGATTTTAGAAGAGTCGTATCATCAGTTACCTTCAACGAGCCATGCCTACTTCTATTGACTCAGCTGTCCTATTCAACAACTCTATTTCTGATTAACCTTTTACATCAACTTTCATTTTCCCAAACATCGGCTGCCTACTCAGTGAAAGTTTCCCCTATGCAGTGACATTGTGAATCATGTCAATGAGCTTCACGTTCACGTGATCGGATATGTGTTCTGTTTGATGAAAACCAAAGGACGTGTCACTGACAATAGCTTTTCCTTCTGGGGCTTCATAAGTGTCGGGAAATAACAGGAATAAATTAGGATGGGAAGAAACGAAAAGAAAGCGGTCTTTGTGACTCTAAATAATATACTTACTTACTTATTAGTAAATTCGCTGCTTTACTGCTTTTGCCAGGTATGGTGAAATACATGAAATAACCTACCTGTGTTTCTGTCCCTCAAGGCTGCCGTAGCTATTTATAGTCTGCAAAAAGATAGTAGAAATATTTGCCACGCACTGTTTGTGCTTGCTTTTTTTACTCGGTCAGATCATTTGAACCAATACTTCAATAACCGCGCTCTGGCTAATTATACTTTGAAGTTTACCAATGGAGTTTGATGAAAATTAGGGCAAAGAAACTTGACTTATCATGTTCAAAAGAAAATCACATTCTCAGCTCCACTGAATACGACGACCTTCAAATGGATAGGCTTGCTTTTACACATGGGTAAAACAAACATAAGGTTTCAGGGACACCCCCCGCCCCCCCCCCCCTAAAAAAAGCAAAAAAAAAACCAGAGCAAACTAAAACGTTATGCTGCGGAAACCACATTGTCTACCGACGTATGAGGATGGACGAACATATGAAAGTCGATATCGCTATTAGTCCCAAGCACCTTCGAATGTTGGAGGTGGGTTGGGGTGGGGAAGGGGGATGGGGATGGTGATAAAACCGTATTAATAACCGTACTATCCTGCCAGTGTATTAATTAATTCAGGAGTCGGCACGATTAATGTAACACTTCCTAGTATCTGGTGTAGGTGATGGTGTACATAGCAGCTGAGACGAATGAACTGTTCGCTCTCTGCACACGTGTATCGAATGGACGGTTCTACATTTGCAGAGGATTTTTATTTTCAGACAGACATTTCTATCATTAAATACTCTGCTGCTAAATGCTGGGACATAATCAGATATTTGTGACATATGTATATCACATTGCTCTGACTTGACCGCTACTTCCTTGGTTTGTGTTAGTCACGACACTAATTACATGCGTGCATCTCTCCATCATTCTTTCGGTATTTGATCTATTCGCAAATATATCAATCCATCTATTCATCTCTAAAGCAAGCCAGCCTACCAACCTCTCTACCTACCTGTCTGTCTGCCTATCCGATACATACATACATACATACATACATACATACATACATACATACATACATACATACATACATACATACATACATACATACATACATACATACATACATACATACATACATAGATAGATGCATACATACATAGATACATACATACATACATACATACATAGATACATACATACATACATACATACATACATACATACATACATACATACATACATACATACATACATACATACATACATACATACATACATTCGCGCACATATCCATCCTTTCATGAATGTATCCATCCTTTCATTCAAGTAAAACGTTGTAATGACGTTTCAAGCTTGCATGATGTGACGAAATCTCATTGTTTACTTTTAATGTCATGAAATATGATTAGGGCACGCTAGCTTAGATTTACTAGCATGGTAATATTCAGCTATCTCCCCGTCCCCACCACCACCATCACAACCCCAACCAACCTTATTCATAAATAGTGCGCAAGTAAAGAGAGGGGGATGGAATAAATATGAACGTATTGGTGCGCTTCAAGTTGGAGGAATCGTGGACCACGGGTTTAATTGACCCGGCTTTTGTTTCGTACCTCTCCTACGCATCATAAGATCTACTTCCTTTTCTCGAACATTTAGCGGCAGTTTTTCTTCGAAATTTTCGATGACATGGTTTTGTTAAGTGTGAATACATACATTTATCATTGCGTCATTACTAGAATCCAACCAATCAGAAACCTGTATTTGTATTCACTTGTGGTGATATACTTAGTGCTGATCCGTTTACATTCTTTTACTTTAATCACGAATACAATAATTCAGAGAGCGCCATTCTTACAGTAGAACGAAAGTGTGTCGTTAATGGTATCTTAGCATTCATTTACAGGATTTTCCAGAATTAAAAGTTGAAAATTTACATTAAAAAAAAAAAAAAAAAAAAAGAGAGAAAGGATGACACGAAACATATTGCCAGGACAAATCGATACATATATATATATATATATATATGTGTGTGTGTGTGTGTGTGTGTGTGTGTGTGTGTGTGTGTCTCCACGTGCGTGAATCTGTTGAACTTTGAATTTTGAACTTTTATTGATAATCAAGTCCCCGATAGAGGCAAATATGGTACAAAACATAAAAGAGTTAACAGTAAAGTTAAATGGTGAACAGCATTAAAACAATTAATACACATTAAAAATAGGGCAAACAACTCTACAAAGATACAGATATTTACTATCCGTGTGTATGGTCCAAATGCAAAGTAATTTTGCAAAGTATGGATAGTTTGCTAAGGTTATGAGTATACATCAAGGAAAAGAACATATAAAGATACAGCTATCATCATACTTTGTCAAAATGCAGTGTAACTTTAAAACACACACATACACACGCACATATGTAGAGAGAGAGAGAGGGAGAAATAGAGAGAGAGAAAGAGAAAGAGAGAGAGAGAGCTTGCTTACCTCTACTTCATAGCGGTGAGTTAATAAGGAAATAAAACAAAAAAACTGTTGTTGAAGGATAGAAATGGAGTAAAGTGTGGTGGGTGGGGCGCATGTACATTACCATGGAACTAGAATTCTTAATGTCTAAAGATAATCATTTTATATATTATGTTAATGATGTGGGTAACAATTTAATATCTTAATTTATCTATCCAGCCTTTTGAAAATACACAAATTCTCTGTGATGTAGGTCACTGCACACATTAGTGGTTAAAATGGTGTGCTTGGTTAAATTATTTTCATAAATGCAGCGGCTACTCTGTAGTAGGAGCACATGTTGTGTACGATATTATATGGAAATGTGCACTCTTTTCTTTTCATTCAGCCTTGTTATCACAATACTTTCCACTATTACACATGCTAGAATAAAGTACGACAGGCATTCTCTTCTTTCAAAATAATTTTCAACTTTTATTCTATTTTAAAGCCACTTTACAATGGAAAAAAAAATGTATATATTGCATAAAACTTAATCACAAATACCCTACTTTTCAAATAGTTTCAATAAAACAAATCCTAAAGATCATATAATAGCCTTTGTGTATATGACAGTCTATATATTTCTTCTTTGTATATCAGTGTACAAATATAATATATAGTCAAGTGTTTGCCTCTTTTGTTCATTTCTCTCGATACAAGCCCAGTCCAGCCTGGGTAGGCTGCCTTGGCGTATCCTTGGGAACGGCACTTAGTTCACATTTCCTCTGCATGACACGGAGTCAATTTTAAGCAGTTCAATTACAATTATAGTTTTCAATATTTTACCTTTGTGAGTTATATTAGTATTAACAGACACATACTAACTCAAAACCTTGAACCACCAAGAATCGTCAAAAACATTAAATATTTGTGTCAGATCGGTTTCGAAGTTGAAAAGAAATGTCTGTGCAAAGTTAAAATATTTCCAATACAAATCACACATAAATAATTGTTTTCATTTTCCCTTTAAAGCAGGTTGTCCAAACTTTAAATTAAGTTAAACTGCGTCCTGCCTTTTCTTGATTTATACAAGGGCGCGAATTCTATATACCCGCCCAGGCCAGCTCAGTACGTCTGCCTCGACGTGTCCTTGGGAAAGGCTTAGGTCCCATGATCTATACAAATAAGTGTTGAAAGTGCATTGACATAAATCAACCACCTAACCAACATACTTGAATAGACGTAACTTGCAAATAATAATAATAACAAAAGTGGGACTCACAGCTCTGTACCGTGTTTTTAAATGGTAGCAGCTCGCTCTATCTACTGAGGTTTTGATAGTAAGCAGTGTAAAGTCATCGTGTGGCCAGCCACTTATCTGGGCTCCTCCCTTTCTCTCCTATTCAATGGAATCTTGGAACGTTGCCAAGTGCACTCGTACATGGCTGAATGGCCACACACGAGTATAATTTAAAGTAAGTAGGTTGCCAAGTGCGGCAGAAAATGTCGGCTATACAAACTCATACTAATTAAATTACCTAATTCATTTGGTGACGATCTGTAAGACTACAAACAATTGACGTAATTATTACGTGCTCCATACCTAATTAAGATTACAATAACAAAAATAACAGGAAACTTTTGCCCCATATTGGTACACTTTCGGACATTTATGTATGCTTAGTACCAAAATTTACAAGCTATTGAGTAGGAAAATTAAGCAACCATAGAATAGGATTTATGCGGCTTACGCATTTTGGCAATAGGTAATGTCCCAATATAGGAAACATCTGCGGTAAATTGCAAAAATTAATCAGTACGCAAAAGCACACATCTTAAAGTGGGGGCACATGTCAATATGATGATAAGCGACTTAAATTCGATACAAGATTAGAAGTATATAGAAATGTTGTTGTCAAGCTTTATAACGTTACGGTAGGAGAGAATTTGTAGTCCAGGATCAGCACTTTTACAACTATTCAATGAGCTTTAGATAATAAACGCCTGACCTACCGCGAGAAAATACCAAATCATATATTTTGTTATATATTGTGCTTATATTTTGTTACTACAAATACACTGAAAATATGAATGACCAAAACAATCATGCTATACAATGTATGTATCTCCAGCCCTAACATTGGAGGTATCTTGTTACAGAAATGGTGGAGAACAATGTTTAGATTAACAGTACTGTCAAATTTATTAGACAACGTGATGATAACAGATGCTGAATCAGCTTGATCAGTTTGAGTCGATCAAACTACCTTTATCATAGGACTGAAATAATCCCAACATAAAAACTTGACCCGAGCATAACTCCCCGGTAAGATTATTATAATCTAAGTATTTGACAATCAAAAGATGAATCTAATAATTCTAAACAATAGCAAAGTTGGTCATATATGTATAACATAAAATTTAAGTCAAGAATACATTTTTTAGTCTGATCCTCGACAAACAATATCAAGGAGCAGTATAGTAAAATCTCACCGGTTACAATACTAATTTTCACAAAGCTTTTCACTCTTTTATCCCCCCCTCCCCCCATCAATTAAACACTTAAGGACCATCGAGTATGTATATAGTTTGCTAGCTAGCGATAGTCATGAAAATATATTTGATATCTTCGTAATGAGTTACATTATTGAGCTGGATCCTTGATGGTGTATATTACGGGGAAAAACGCGAGGTGAAAGGTTCATTGACGGCAGAAGCTTACTGTATCAAGTCTTATGTAATTAATTACCGATTTAATTTGTAAGCATCAGAAAGTGAGTCAAATTAACGGGAGTTTTCATATAATGTTTTGAGTTTATCTGTTAGACCCATTTATAAATAGTCTACTTTTCCAGGGCTTAACAATGCTATATAAACTTCTGAAAAACTTTTGTTTGCAAATAGAACTACACCTTCTATGATGATATTTTCTAGCGTTAGTGGTTATCGGTAAAGTGAAAAAATTAAAGTTCTGAAAGTACTGTACGGAATACATTTTACTCCACTCTGTGTGTGTGTGTGTGTCTTCCACTTGTGTGTTTCATCAATAGCAGGAATATAAATTTCGTAAAAGGTTTTACTGGGTGTGGATAGAGGAATTGTTACGACTCGTCCATTCTTGGTATTGGAAATAAATCCGTTTTGGTGACACTGTTGACTTTTCTATAATCAGTACACATGCGGAATGTATTATCTGGCTTAGGCACACATAATATATGGTGAACTCCAGTTACTTTTACTTGGTTCTATAACACTATTCTCCAGTAAATAATGAATTTTTTTCTTCAAATATTCCTGTTTGAGAGGATTCATTCTGGAAGGATGCTGTTTCACAGGTGTAGAATCTAAAATGTCAACGTCCTGCTAGATTTTATTTGTTCGTGTACGAACATCAGGAAACAAGTGCTCGTTACTCATGTAATAGCTGTTTTAGTTCATTTCTTTCCTGTTGTTGTAGATGTGAAAGTTTCTGGACCTTAATGTTCAATATTTCTGAATTCCGAAGGTTGGTTAAACCAGAATCACTACAGGCAGATTGTATTCCATCGTTGACATCCTCACTGTGTGGGACAGGTAAAACTAGAATAATTAGATAATTAGTTGGCTATCTCTGTGAATATATTCCTTTAACATATTTATGTGACAGAGTTGTTTATGTTTCCGCCTCTCAGGAGTGCTAATGACATAATTTAAGTCGTTTACTTTCTTTTCAACGGTATAAGGACCATAAAATGTAGCTCGAAGAGGATTTGGAGGTATGGGCAAAAGAGCCAGAACTTTCTCACCAGGCTTAACTGGGTAGTGTGAAGATTAGTTCTTGCTACTTCACAGGCATTTGACAACTTGTATTTGAAATCAGAGACGTAGTCAAGAAGATTAATATTTGAATCTTCATTTCAAATAAGTTTCTCTTTCAATAATTTGAATGGTCCACGGACAGTATGTCCAAAAACCAGTTCAAAGGGACTAAAACCCAACGACTTTTGAACTGATTCCCTAACAGCAAACAACAACAAATGAATACCCTCATCCCAATCCTTTCCTACCTCAAAGCAATATGACCGAATCATATTCTTCAAAGTTTTATGAAATCTTTCCAAAGCCCCTTGACCATCAGGGTGATAGGCAGAAGATTTAAACTATTGGATACCTAATTCATGCATAAGTTGTTGGAAAATTCCAGAAATAAAAATTTGACCCTTGATCAGACTGCACAGATTTGGGAAAGCCAACAAGTGTAAAAAAACTTTACCAAAGCTTTCACAATGGTTTTAGTTTTTTATATTTCTCAGAGGAATTGCCTCTGGAAATCTTGTAGACGAAAACATGATGGTCGATAAGTATTGGTTGCCTGACTTGGTCTTAGGTAAGAGACAGACACAATCCACCATTATTCTACTATATGGTTCCTCAAATGCAGAAATAGGTAGAAGATGAGCCTTAGGTATCTTCTGATTGGGTTTTACTACCGTTTTACAAGTGCGACGAGATCTGCAGTATTTAGAAACATTACTTTTAAGTTTCGGCCAATACAAATGATTTAAGATCTTGTGATAAGTCTTATTGACTCCTAAATGACCAGCCAAAGGAGTTTCATGGGCTAGATTAAGAATTTCCTGTCGATATGACTTAGGAACGACAATTTGATAGCTCACTGACCACTCGTCACTAGCGGGTACCTCCGCTGGTATCCATTTTCTCATAAGGACCCCATTTTTCACAAAATAACACACTGGAACTTGTGTGGCTTCAGTTTCACTAATAGCCCTCTGAAACAAACAGGGCATCTCTGGATCTTGTTCCTGTCAGACAATAAGTGATTGTCTTTTGTCACACTGATTAGAATAGAGAGAATGAGTTGTAAAAAGAAGATCACTATGATCAATACCTTTTGACTGATCAATATCAGGAGAGAAAGTGACTTTATCAAAAGACTAACCAATAAATGTGTCAGCTAAAGGAATAATTTCCTCATTAACATCATTCTCAAGAGATCATTTTGCCATAGCTCTAGTCACTGCACAAGCAGGATACAAATCAGGGATTTCAATCTCAATAGGATCAACTTTTTCATCTAAACAAGGCTTGTCAGTTACATGTGGATTAATCATGACCTTAATCTCCAGCTTGGTCATTGCCTAGCAACAAATGGATACTTTCTATAGGTAAGAAGTCACTGCCCCAACAGTCACAGGTCCAGAAACTAAGCCTGATGCCAAATTAACACAATGGACATCAACAATTACAAAGTCGCCCTAAATAAGTACACTTTCACTAGAAGAAGACTTCTCAGACAAAGGGAAAGTACCTGACAACAAAAGACTATGTGAAGCTCCTGTGTCCCTTAATATTTTAACAGGGATAGGTTTGACAAAATCACCAAAAAGTGATATAGAACCTTCTGAAATGAATGGTTCATAAGTCTCCAAAATAGAATTAGACCGTGGTTTGCTTGACCAAACAAATGTATTGCTTTCAATACAAAACAGAAATGATGTGCCCTTTCATTTTATAATAAGTGCACATAGGAAGAGATAAGGATTTCTGATCAGTCTTATCAGATGTTTGATTTCTAACAGTTGTTCTGTTTTGAAATTTGGAAGTACTCGTTTGAGACTGAAGTGTTTTTTTTTACCAGAAAACTGCTGAGAGGAAGACTTATTGCAAAATGAAATTTTGTGTCAAGGAATAATCATCAGCCATACGAGCAACAATTTCCAAAGTTTCCACTTTCTTCTCGTCAAGATAGGTCTTGACACCACTATGAATGCAGCTCTTGAACTCTTCAATTAATACAAGCTGTCTGAGGTTATCGTAATCTTCTTCAACCTCCTTGACTGAGCTCCAGCTATCAAATAGTTATTCTTTTTCCCCTGTAAATTCGACATGAGTTTGTCCAGTTTCCTTTCTACAATTCCTACACTTTTGTGGATATGCCTCGGGTACCAACTCATAACCCATCAAGATGTAATCCTTAACCACATTATAATCAGTGCTTTGTTGTACAGACAGTGAAGTGTTGATTTCACGAGCTTTGCCAATAACTACACTTTGTAATGACAAAGTCCAATAGCCTCTTAGCCATTTGAAGTTTTCAGCAATTTTCTCAAAGTGAAGAGAGTATTTATCTACTTCTTTTTCCAGAAAAGGGAGTACTAACCTAATATGTCTAGTAACATCAAAACCTGGAGAGTGTTTTCCGCTTGCCAGATCTAGTTCTTTTAACTTATATTGCATTTCCCTTTCTTCTCTCTCCCTCTGCATTTGCATCTGCTCTTTCTCTCTCTGAAATTGTGTTTCTGTCCCCTCGTCTAAATAATGTTTAAAATATGAGAGACAAGTTTAGAAATTTTCTCAATAGGAACTGTCATAAAACTGTATAATATCTGTGCTTATCATGTAGTCATACTGGAAAGGAACTAAATCATAAAAAAGTGAGTGCATAACAACCTGGCTCGAAATTATATGTATTTCGTCGTGTTACATTTTGTCTCATACTAGTAGCTCCTTACAATAAGTTCCAAATTCAGACCAAGAAGAATTTGTTGTCTAGTAAACTCCATGTTCAAGCATTCATTGGTGACAATTTGATAATACATAAAAACTAACCTGTCTCAGTGTTCTCTCTTTAAACAATTTATTAAATTTGTGAGCATTTCTGGTTTGCTGCATGACGTCTTTCTAATTACAGTGGAGGGGGTGTACAGTATCGGATGAATTAATGCGACATCTTCTTTAGAGATCCCATAGAAAAGATATACAAACTGTCTAAAACAGGTACCAGACCTACGTCTCTTCCAATACTGTAAAAACAAACCATTAGCTGATGAACTTGTCTTCTTCCACGTTGATTTATTTTGAAACAGCAGAGAAAAAGAGAATGTTGCATAACATCCTTCAAAAGCATGAATGGTCGTTTTCAGAAAAGATGGCGTGATGTCACACACTACACATATGGGAACCACTCAGAGGTATACAATAACGGCGGCACTATAGAAAATGTGATGTCAAGTTAGCTTTACTTAATAGGAAGCTGGCGAGAGAGATCTTAAACCAAAGATTACATAGTTCACCTACACTTTTATTAGTCTCAAATAGTCATTGCAAAATTATCATGCAGAAAAGAAATTTAGACTAAAGTGATCTTGGCCCCTTTTCTAACTAAAGTTAGATGACTGCATACTGTGATAGGGCATGAAAGACATAAAACCATAAAAAAAAACATTCTTTCCTATATCAAAGTATTGGTACTATAATGAGCTGATATAAACCACGGATTAATGTTGTTTTTTATTATGTTTTTAAATCATTCTTCTTAAAATCCGATTCACAAGCTATTAGCACTGTCAGTTCTAGACGTCAGATCTTACTGGGTGAAAGTCACAGGCTTAGAGTACCCTTCGAGTGACAGCCAGCAGTACAAACATAGTTCATACATCAAAAATTGATTAACCACTACATACGAGGCCTCACCTGAAAAGCATGCAGTATGCAGTCCACTAACATAATTCCTATTCTCATTCACATGTACAATACACAGTTGACCTGCTGAGGGTAACATATCCCAATATAAATTGTATAGTCATTAATATGGAAAGTTTACCATTGAATAAACGTATTTGGTCCTACTTCCAACTGCATTGGTCACAAAGGGCATTCTGAGTAGGCTATGATGTCTATAGGTGTAGAATGGAAGAATCAATGTGATCATAAGCACAAAATACTTAAGGGCCATCGATAATGCACAATTCAGTGCAGGTGGGTGGTTGATGGTACTCTGTGAAGAAATGGAAAAGGGATTTCTCATTTCCTTCAATATCGTATTCTGTTAAACTTGGCAGCGAGGTTGTGAACGAATACCTTACAATAAACAAGAGTTCCATGTATTTTTGTCCACACACTATAAAGCAGTGTACATCAATACGGAGTTGTTTGTATACACTGAAACAAAAATGTCACTGACACTTATCATGAATCCATTTAGTGGCATGGACAAGTGGATTTTGTTCAAAACTTTGATAAATTGAACATAAGCTGTTTTTTTCTGCAAATACTGTTTGCAACTAACAGATTTTTGAGTCAGTCCTGAAACCTGGAGAGTAGATCATAATAAAATATATAGGGGCCTGTACATGAACAGCATTTTATGAGAAACACAATGGCATAATTTGTAATTGTCTTTTGGTAATACTAATAATGAGAATAATGTCAATGACAAATATTACAATGATCCCCAAGCTGACAAATTTGGAATATCTTAATAACCTCTGTTCATATGTCTTTCTGTACATGCTGCACATGTATCTCTCTATCAATGTGCCTGCATGGCTATATTCATTTTAAATTTTGTACCGCAGCCATGGTAAATACACCATACAAAGGTTCGCCAGTCCGCTTTAATCATTTTCAGTATGATTACCTTTTATGGCTTTCAGTATTCAAGGTTACAGGACTACCACCATTCTCTACTATCTTCCGGGCTCCCTCACATAAAGCAGAGTCAGCTGAAATGTCAATGACGTACTCCTTCAGACACTCTACGTTTATTATTCTGTAACCATCGAAAATGTCTACAGACAGTTTTATTTGAAATTTAGCACTTTTAATATAGTGATGAAACATCTGCAGCTTCCTATTACGCTTAATGGAAATGCGGTGCACAACAAGTTTGGTAACTTTCTCTCCGACGTATCTTCATTTCTTCTTTAGCAATTTATATGGTGGACACCTAATCTTGGCACTATGATACTACTGCAAATTATCATCTCTTGAGACACACAATTCCCTTATGGCTTGCTTATATTTGCGATTATGTCCACCACCAGCGGCATTAAATTGCCTCCTTAAATTCTTCTTTTTAAAGCACCCAATGTCTTTGCAAATGACTAGGCTGTAGCATGATACAAACTAACTTACTCAAAGTCTTCAAATGTCACACAAAACAAATCAATTCAATATTGAACACAAATACAAGAAATGTCACTAAGACACCAGCAATATATATATATATATATATATATATATATATATATATATATATATATATATATATATATATATATATATATAACCAACTCGAAAAATAAGTGTAAACTCTTTCCCAATACGTATCCTAATCGACACACCTTAGATCCTATTGTAGGAAAACACGACGACATCTACATGTCTTCATGCGATGTTCAAATTCACTGACCATGTTACGCTAAACTTAGTTACAATTCAACGTTAGTGACAAACGTAACATCCAACTGAGCCAACGGAAGTACCTTCTTCCAACGTATGCAACTTCTCATATATCTTACCTGATCGGTTCCTAATTTTCATATTATTAACGATTTTCTTCTCTTGAACCATACTCTTGCCTTGCGGGAAATACCTTCTCACACACTGTTGGAAACACATTCTTCAACTACAATAGTTTTCATAGTTGCAACCAAATCAATATATGTACCATTTATGAAGAAATATAACGTATATTTATGATACTTAGCTAATTTAAAGTAGTTTTCATTATCTTTAGGCGGGTATTAAGAAGAAACCACTGATAATACCAGAAGATATGAAGTTTGGCGGATTAATATTTACAGAACTACATCCGGTGAAACGACAAAGGACAAATAAGTGGAATGTAAAGAAAGAAATAATTCAGTTAATAGTATGTATTTCACACAGGTTTGGGAATTTTCTTCCCTATAAGCAGTACCGACCACAATAGTACATTCTATAGGAAACTTTGATAGCGATCAGGTTACATATATGCGAGCAATATGACTCTCATTCATGGAACTGTATTGACCAGGAGTGTACTGGGTAAGCAACTCGGCCCTGGACTTATCTGCCGGGGCAGGCCCGGGGTTTTGCTCACACCAGTAAAACACCGGTAAAAACGGATTTTTTTGCGGCGGCCCACCTGGATTTGTCCCGGTATGCCCAATAGCCAGTACACCACTGGTATTGACAACGAAGACGACTAAGATGGCAGCCTCCATTACATTGCATCACTAATGTCTTATATATCCATTGTACGTAAAGGCCCCATATGTAAGCAAAATTGAACGCTCCTTGCGTCTTGTTTAGTCTTTATGCAACACGATAATTACAATGCAATCGCTCAGTTCAATCTCTATGATGTTGCGCGTAATATGCACTATCAAATTGCCTATTTTAGCTCTTACAAATACCTTTTCCACAAAGCAGGTTCTACCGGCACATTCCATTGACAGTTGTGTAAGTCAATAAAATGTAACATTTTCCATTTATTGGGTTCTTTATATAATATTTGACACTTCCACATCCATCCACTCTATGAAGCCACTGTGCATTACCAAAAGCCCTTAACCCATGTTAGTAAACGCATAAAATGTAGGTAACAATGATGTTGTTTTTGGTTTTAAGGGTATAGTAATAATAGAGATACATCCAATTATAAAGTTTATTGATTGGGACATAAACAACACCCAATGAACGTTTTCCCCAAAATTTCAATAAAGTCATTGAAGATTAAAACATAGGTCACAAAGACTTATCAAGATAAATCGACTCACCAAAGTTCATGAGTCTAGATAGTATATAATGTATATAACATGCTAAAATCGCATGTGGTCATGGGCTAAATGCAAAATCTTAATCAAAGCCAGTAAAAGATAAAATATAGATCATAATGAGCCTTTCTGTTGTAAGGGTGCGGTAGTAACAGAGATGCATATCATCATCTATTTCAAGATTCTAGCATGAATAGTGCCTGTGAAATTAACATCATAATCAAAAGTTTAACCCAAGTCAGTGAAGCGTAAAATATGGGCCATAATGACCTACTACTGGAATGAGGGAGTAGTGGTCATCAAGATTCATCCCCAAGTTGTATGATGCTAGATAGGATAGTATGTACATAGCATGGCAAAAAGCTATGTAGTCATGAACTAAATGCAAACCTTTGCCTAAGCCAGTAAAATGTGAAATAGGTCAAAATTATCCTTTGATATGGATGTAGTACTAAGAGAGATTATACAATCATCTAGTTTAACGATTAAAGCATGAACAGTAAAAACAAAATCAGTGAAATGTGAAAGATGGGTCACATTGACCTATTTTTAAGATGAGGTGTAGTATTCATCAAGATGCATCTTTTCGCCAAGTTTCATGATTCGAGGTATAGCAGTATTTAACAGTAGATAAAAAAAACCAATGTGGTCATGAGCTAAATGCAAAAACTTAACATCAGCCAGTAAAATGTGAAATGGAGAGCACAATTACCTCCTTTTCTTGTAAAGGTGTGGTACTGATAGAGATGCATACAATCAACTAGTTTGATGACTCTGGCATGAACAGCGCTTGAAATTGCAACCAAGTTAGTGAAGCATGAAATATAGGCCCCAGTGATCTACTTTAATGACGATGATGTAGTACTCATGAAGATACACCCCCTCACCAAGTTTGATTAATCTTGGTTAAACATTATGTGTACAGTGTACTGAAAGTCTATTTGGTTGTGATGTAAACACAAAAACTTAACCAAAGCCAGTATAATGTGGCATGTAGGTCACCACGACCTTTATTTGTTGTAGAGGTGTGGTACTATTAAAGATGCATCCACTCATCTAGTTTGATGATTCTACCATGAAACATAACTTGAGAAATAAATTTAAAACACAAAATATTACCAACGTCAGTGAAACATGAAACATGGGTCACAGTCATCAAGATGCATTATCACACCAAATTTTACAAATCTTGGTAAAAAGTGGCAGCCTGGTGGTTCCACATGTTTAGATAGAAGCACATGATGGAATTCAGAAATAAGCTCATGTATTCAAACATATTGTACTATTTTAAGTGTGCGTAAGTTTACGCTATCAACAAAGTTTCTTCAAGACGCCAACCTATTCCACAAAATCTGAAACCATCATATCATTTATGAATTTCAAAGTATGTTATTTTGATATTATTTTTACATTTATTATATTTGGATTGTATTATTGTTTTCGTAATATTTATTACAAATAAAGTATGTTTGGTAAATTCGACATGAGTTTTGAATGCACACGTTTACACTGATGGTCTGTACTTTACTTTAAACCAAAGACACACATAATAATTTACATAAACGTTGTATACTTAGATTAAAAATACGGTTGACCGTAGAAAGTCAGACAAATGAACTACAATCTCTTTCAGCGATTATTTTATAAGAAAAAAAACATTTTTAATACCCTAATAATTCTGTTTATTTTGTGTTCAGAGTCTCATTTGCCCCTTGATATTTATATAATGCAACTTTGCAAAATCCCAGCAATGATGTTTTTATTTATCTTGAACTGCACAGATGATTGCATTCGCAACAATAAATGTTGCAGATAATATGGACTTGCATTGTTCCTTTCATTTTCTTCTTGTATGTGTGTGTTTTCAGGAAGTTGTTCGCCTCTTTACCCAATACCAATATTTCTTGCTTCCAGTGCATTTCTAATTCTACATTTATTTTCTTCTTTCACGAATGCACGTTTGGCATTTAGTATTGCCATTGCCTGTTCGTCTGCACGTCCGTCCATCCGTACGACTCGTAATACCTGCTGACTGGAAAATGTAATCCCTTCAGTAATTTCCACTCAGGGTTAACTTTGATTGGAATTTTATTGTTCACCCTCGTCGAAAATCTCTTTGCAGGTTCTTAAGAAAGTATTTGGGAGAACTGAGTGCGTTTGACCTTTTTAACATTTGAAACACTTTCACCGTTGGTACGAAAATCTACATCCGAAAACCTAAAGTTACTATTAGAGTAGCTATTTATCTTACAAATCCTTTCAATCGCACAGTTGTTCTGACTTTCTTAGCAGCCAAATCTCAAACTGAAACTGCAATGAGGCAGGGGTCTAGGTAATACAAAATAGTACAGCCAAAAGAATAGGACGTCACCAAGCATGTCTTTATGGATGTGAAATTAAAGGTCTTTGATAGTACTTTAGTATGATATGATTTTAAATACATGTCCTTGGGACCCCAGGCCAGGAGGACTCAAAAGTTCAAAATAGGATGCCACAAAGACATGTTGTTATAGGTACTGAATTTTAAAAAAATTGAATTTTTTATCCATGGAGTTTATTTTAATCTCCAACCATTCATGTTGCGACACTAAGTGAGCACACCTGAACTCAATCTAGAAGGAGATCCACTCTCTGAATAACTTCATTCAAACTGCTTTAAATTTATAAAGCAGCCAGTTGCAAAAGCTGGTATTTGGCGATAGCCTGCCATGGATTTCCTCGAATAACTTAGTTTTCACTGCAACTCTTGCCTTTAAGTCAGTATTGCACTGACGTATGTTTCTCAATGAAATCAGCTTTTAAGACACCGTTGCTAGAATAATACCATGCAACACCATGTGGTGGGTATTCATGTTCAATGTAAACATCTGATTTTGTTTTGTTTTGTTTTCTTCTCTTCACTGATCTTTTTGTACTCTTATCTGTCGTTGACGATCAATATACAAGTGTACAAAATAACAATGCAGGAACGAATTTTCTGTTAAACATTCCGGAACATTTATTGCACAAACAATTCAGTTTTCCTGAGCGACGAAACTTTAAGCAATTTACAGTAAAAATATGTTATTTCATTTGAGATTTACATGTATGTGAGGATCAATAAAAGGGCAAAAGTTACAGGATGAATAACATCGGACACTATCACTGTGTGATTAACATGGGAAACGACCACTGTATGTTACATTCTACATTTGGTCAATACCAGACTAGCAATGATAATCTTCAATTGTGCGTGAATTTGCACAAATAATTACAAAATAGTGTTTCAACCACGATTGTAACGTTTATGAGACACACACAAACGTATATACAACCTTTCAGGCAGTAATTATAAAAATATTTTTTTATAACTGTTTTAACAAAAGTCTGAACTATCTGATATCAGCAAACCTGGAATTTGCTTTAAATCTGCAGGAAACACATAACATATACATCCATTTCAAAAGGGTTTTGGTATCTGAAAAATACAACTTCGTTGCAGCTATCATTACTTGTTTTAAAAGGTAAAACTTTGACCATTAAAATCGTCGTTTGCACACAATGTGGACCACCCATTCAAAGAAAAACAAAAACCCTCTTGACTTGTATATACCAGCCTAAACATGTCAGAACAATTAGATATCTCTTAACTTTACATATACTGTATAACTTAGAAAAAGATTCACAATTATGTATTTTAACAAAAAAGCTACAATGTTTAATTTACTGGAAAGTTTATGTGTCCCGATACATATATAATCGTATTTTGTGCCGGGTTAATTATGGCTGCTACAAGTTGGAACATAAAATATCTGATATTTACCTCAAGTGCCATTCTCATCTGATTATTTCCATGATTCAAGTGCAATGTTTCGAACTTCTGATGACAATAAAAATATCTTTTACTGACTCAATAGTTCTAAAAGTTTCTGCTAGTGGTGCATTTTTATAGTACTTGTAGAAGGTTGATATTCATAAAATACAAGATAACCACGGCATTCAAAGTATGCATTGTGACCACTTTACACTTTGTCCTAATGAATTTTAGTATACAAGTATGAATATCAATGGTTTGGTAGTAAGCTATACATATTCTCTAATGCATTTGAGAGACATATTTAATTAGAGCACTTCTTGGACATTGTAGCCTGTTTGTCACTTTGTGAAAACAAAGAATACATATGTTTTTTAACTTGCCTTTTTACCAAGAGAAAGCTTCAAATGTGCAACACATCGTAAAATAAGTGCCAACAATCTTTTCCATGCAGAGTGTAAGTTGTATTATAGTGCTGGATTACCCAATAGGCAGATTAAGCACGTGCTTAGGCAACAGCAAAGCAGGGGCACACAAAAAAAGAAAGAAAAAAAGGAGAAATTACGGGTTTTTTAAAAATTACATATGGAGGGGGGGGGGGGGCACCATAATCTTTTCAGTGCTTAGGGCATCTAAAGGTCTTAATCCGGTCCTGGTTGTATACCAAACTTATAGTCACACTTTGGGCAATATTCTTAGACTACCAAAACTAGAGTAACTTGTAAAGCATTGGGATTCAAACATTATGGATTGCTATTCTAAACCTAACCCACTAGGTTATCTTCCAAATGTGTCTCTCTCATGCGTTTGTCTTTGATTCATGCGAGCTTTGTAATGCAGTTTGTCTCTTGCCCATTGACTACCTGTTTATTGCAACACATCTAGCCATCTTAATTTTTCTATGGCCGTAATAGGGTAATTGTGTAATAATATTAATAATAATATCAAAATTCAATGTTCTGCGCCTGAAGAGATTAAGTAGAGAGAGATCTATATGCCCTCGATTTGCGTTTCCTTGTCTAAGTATAAAATATGCATTATTATCCTAACAGCTTATGGTATAATGTTACAAAATAATAATGATTAAAGTACAATGAAATAATGTCAAGTTCTAGAAGTATAGCTAAAACTAAGCTAACATACGAAAAAATGTGCAATGCAAAGAAGTATTTATATTGGCATGAAAATTGCAATTTCTAACTTTATACATGTCGACATTAACTTATGTCGAGATAAGTGTTGGGGTGCGGGGGGGGGGGGTGCTGAAAAAAGCAAATTTCTCTTTGACCCGCATAGAACACAGGGGCATGTATCGTTGCTTACAATTTACCTAGGCTATACATCATACATGTACTATATATAAATGATACAAGGGAGGACACTTCTCGCGCGACCTATTTAATAATCAACGCTGATATTTAAAGGTACGCTTCGCGTAGCGTAATAAATTTGGTACCGATATTTAGCTCAGCCATTCGACTTTGTATGCCTACACAAAATTTGACTTACTATGATACCTTTAATAAATGCCAGACCATTTTCCCACGCTACCGCTCGACAAGGCCATGATCGCGCCCGCTTAATATGCAAGTGCAACGCGCTGAATGGAATACTGTCCTCTCATTGACCAACCGAAAATGACACATGATGGCCAGTATTTTTAATCGTGATTTTTTTTATTCGCTGAATTATGTTAACATATGGTGGGTATTTTCACTAGAATCGTAATGTTGCTGATTCTGGCCATTATTTGCATGATGGAAGATATCGTTAACGCCACAATTTGAGGCTACAATATGCTATTTTTTCGGCAGGCTGGTTCTGGTAAAAGTTTCTTATTGAAAAATTTAAGCAAAAGACTGAAAGAAATGTGAAAAACGGTTTACTTGACAGCCAGCACAGGGATTTCTGCCTCTCAGTTGGAATCAGGTCACAATTTCCGGTTCAGTACCCACGAATGTAGTCTCAGTCTATTTTTAGATCATTTTTTCCTCTCTCATTTTGGTGGTGATGTATGCATTAGATTTAGGCATCCTTAGTATTGATTTAAAGGAAATTGGTTATTGTTTAGAATATGAGCATTATAGTGTGGTTGTCTCTGTGTATTTTGGCGACAGTGCACAGTGAGTAATGAGGCATTGGTGCTGATCAGGAAGTGAAATCTGTGACTCAATGCACGTTGCTTTGTTTTCAGTCCAGCCATTCATAAGAATGCATGTTAACCTATGACAAGAACTTCAGCGTGAGTTCATCTTTGAAGATACTTTACAGCAACATATGATTTATTAGGATTTGGACACAGTGGAAAGTTCAGTACTGACAAACAAATGTAGAGACTATATAGGACAATTAATTGTGGTCCAAGGCCAGTTGCATAGAATGACTATACATAAGTTTTCCCCGATGATTTTTTAATAGATAAGATCTATAATGATGATGAAATGATAAATATTAAAAGAAGAATTGGGAATGTTGACACTCTTTTCATTGATGGAATTTCCATGATATCTCTGAAATTATTTCTGCAAATAGAGAAGGTTTTCCGAACAATAAATGAAAACAATTTCCCATTTGGTGGCATTCAAATCATTGTCTCCGGTGATTTATTTCAACTGAAGCCTGTGCCAAATGACACGTACCATGACAGAGGAGAACCGATTATCAGTTATCAGAAGATTCATAGCCTGATTGATCATCATTACGTTCTGTGACAAGTACACAGACAAACTGAAGGTAATTTTAACATTGTTAATAACAATGACGCATGATGGCCAATATTTTCAATCGTGATATTTTTCATTGGTTGAAATATGTTGACATATGGCGGGTATTTTCACTTGGATCGCAATGTTGCTGATTCTGACCCTTGTTTGCATGATGGAAGATAGAGTTAACGCCGCAATTTGAGGCTACAATATGCTATTTGGGCAGGCTGGTTCTGGTAAAAGCTTCTTAGTGAACAATTTAAGCAAAAGACTGAAAGAAATGGGAAAAACGGTTTACTTGACAACCAGCACAGGGATAGCTGCCTCTCAGTTGCATGGAATGACTATACATAAGTTTTCGAGCATTCAGGACGGTCGTTTCCCCGATGATTAGTTAATCGATAAGATCAATAATGATGATGATATGATAAACATTAAAAGAAGAATTTTGAAATGTTGACACTGTTTTTATTGATGAACTTTCCATGTTATCTCTGAAAGTATTTCTGCAAATAGAGAAGGTTTTCCGAACAATAAAGGAAACAAATTTCCTATTTGGTGGCATTCAAATCATTGTCTCCGGTGATTTCTTTCAACTGAAGCCTGTGCCAAATTATGCGTACCATGACAGAGGAGAACCGATTATCAGTTATCAGAAGATTCATAGCCTGATTCCCCATCATTATATTCTGTGACAAGTACACAGACAAACACAAGGTAATTTTAACATTATGAATAGAAATGGATCACGTGTGAAAAAAAGAGGAAAGGATAAAAAATAGAAGAAAATAAAAATCTTCTTTCACTTTTAAACTGTTATTTCTATTCTTTTATCATTTCCAATACTTGATTGTATAGGTGTAACAACTGAAACACACACACATATTCTTCTATTTAAATATATACATGTATATTTTGTATTGAGAGAGAGAGAGATAACAGCTACCTGGGCAAACTACCCAAGATTTTACACCAGGATATCCAGAACACCCTAAGTAAAAAGCAAAAGAGAACTCTGATATATTTGAGAGAGAGGGGGGGGGGGGCCTGGACATCATTTTCGGTTAGCCTATGACAGGACGGTGTTCCATTCAGCGCGTTGCGCTTTCATATTAAGCGGGCGCGATCATGGCCTTGTCGAGCGGTAGCGTGGGAAAATGGTGAAGCATTCCTTAAAGGTATCATAGTAAGTAAAACTTTGTGTAGTCATACAAAGTCGAATGCCTGAGCTAAACATCGGTACCAAATTTGTTACGCTACGCGAAGTGTAGTTTGAAATATCAGCGTTGATTCTTAAGTAAGTCGCGCGTGAAGGGAGAGAAGTGTCCTCCCTTGAAGTATTTATATAGTACATGTATGATTTATACATAAATTATAAGCAACGATACGAGTCGCTTTGGCATACAAGTGCAATTCGTATGTAAGGGGTGACTTGTCGTAAGTGAGTAGGATTTACACTTTTAGAAAATAAACAATGGAAATTTTGAGAAAATAAAGACAAAGCCAGTGTGAAATACACCTGTATATTCAAATACTACATTTTTGTTCCCTTTATGTAACAAAATCCATAATGCGTTAAGTACATGTATATGAAAAATCCATGAATTAGAGTATAGATCATATATTAGCAAATTCATGTATCAGTCACATCCTGTTAGAAAACACATGTACAAAAAATGGTAGTCCTCGTTTGATCTATATCCTATTGTCAACCAACACGTGTGACTAAACAATTCACTACGATATTCATTGCTGCCCGTAGCACGTGACTGTAATGTTGTTATTCGCATGCTATTGTATTTAAATATTGGCCTAGATTTTGGTCAGCCTAAGCAACAAATGTAATCATCTTACTGAGGCTATCAAGGGGATGAGGCTATTCATAGGGAAATGAAAATTTAGTCAACAAGTTATGAATTTTCTATGATCGCAAAACATTCAATGACATTTTTTTAAAAGTCTTAATTAAGCACAGGTAGAATTTGCATTTTACGCTGCCGTTGGTAGCCACTGTAAGCGTAAATAAAGTTACTTTTCTTCCTGCGGAAAAAGAAACTTTCACGGCACAATAAACGTGTTTCAAACACCTATCACTTTAGAAAATGCAACAATCGACCAGATTCCATTGCTTTCATTCAAGTTTGATGATGAATTTATTGATTTTGGAATTAACAACGTGTGCGGCCATTCAGCCATGTACGTCGATGATGACTTCCTTTGATTTTCTTACTTACTTATCTTGAATTAGAGACGTTTTCGGCCCTTCGGCCATGTACGTCTGGTTAAAATTGAATGAGTTCACAGCACACTATTCAATAGGTTAATGTGTGCACGGCACACTATTTGATTAGTCATGCCTGGACGAGGTAAAGTCGGAGCTGGACGCAGTCGGAGTCGCACAGCGGCAGCGGAGGTGTTTCCTTTGACGAATAGTGCATTGTTTTTGTTGAAGATTGTAGCCGGCTTGCTTTGATGAAGGGTGCATGTGTTATTGAAGTTGCCGTGACAGGCCAACTTTGGAAGACCAAACACATGCATATTCGTTAATTTGATGAATTAAAGCCTGGCGGTAACATCAACTAATTGTAGAACAAAGTATGGGTCGGAACTTGTAGCTAGTCGACATAAATGATCAGAAAACAAAGGATTGGTTCAAGCTGGGACCTAGGGCTTCTGTCGAGATATACATTTATTTTTTGTTATCTCGACGTCGACATAAGCATGACAAATTTGGTAGTAACAGTAGATCAGGGGACCGGAACTTTGCTTAATTGTCGACATAGGCAGTTTGTCGATATAAGTGATGTCGATATAAGTGGGTAGGACTGTAGTACGTAACTTGCACTATATGTATATATATATATATATATATATATATATATATATATATATATATATATATATATATATATATATAAAAATACAAAATGCAAGACGGTCATTGACAAAACAAGATTGTGTTCACATACAAGAAGTATTGCAGCTGATGGATGTGTAACAAGTGTTTTAGATTATGTCCATATGCTTAGAAATTCAAAACGAGCATCCCTATATATTTTAAGGAATATGAAAACAAAATTACTGAAACTTAATGACTAGTGTAAACTAAAAAATCAAACTTGATGGCAGCAGATTGTACTGTTTAGAAATGAGTCAAATATGTATACATGTATACATTTGTCCCTTGCTATGGAATGTCTGCAGTAAGTGTAGTGTTTTAACCTAATGTAGCGTGAAAACAGTCATAGATTCCAGTTCTTGGATGAAAGTACTTTTTATGTTACCCCACATCAGTATTGACCTTTCCGATGGAAAGTTCTTCCATATTTATATACCCCTGCCCACTAAATATCACTACAAAGGTACACCATTAAGGTATTGATTATATATCACTACAAAGGTACACCATTAAGGTATTGATTATATATCACTACAAAGGTACACCATTAAGGTATTGATTATATATCACTACAAAGGTACACCATTAAGGTATTGATTATATATCACTACAAAGGGACACCATTAAGGTATTGATTATATATCACTACAAAGGTACACCATTAAGGTATTGATTATATATCACTACAAAGGGACACCATTAAGGTATTGATTATATATCACTACAAAGGTACACCATTAAGGTATTGATTATATATCACTACAAAGGTACACCATTAAGGTATTGATTATATATCACTACAAAGGTACACCATTAAGGTATTGATTATATATCACTACAAAGGGACACCATTAAGGTATTGATTATATATCACTACAAAGGGACACCATTAAGGTATTGATTATATATCACTACAAAGGTACACCATTAAGGTATTGATTATATATCACTACAAAGGTACACCATTAAGGTATTGATTATATATTCGCCTCGCACGAAAAACACTGGATAAAAAAAAAAAAAAAAAAAACCCCGAAAGGAATCGACTTTTTGGGAGAATATTTCTTTTAAATAAGAACCAAGTATCGTTATTGTAAATCATATTTTATTTTCATTGCATTATATCATGTTTTAGGGTAATAACATTGACTTCAGATTGTTTTGACTTACAAATTTGAAACATTTTGTCGTTTTGTCAAGTTGTTAACTTATGCTAGTTAGGGGGGGGGGGAACAGTGATATATTGGTGTTGCCATGCGCATTATATGAACATATGTGAATGCTTTGTTCGCAATTACTATTTCATTCATATATTCATCTGTAATTTATTTTAAATTAGCCAGCTTGTTTGTTATGACAGTATCATGTATGGAGGCATGCTCCTAACAAATTGACGACTGTGGTCTGGTTATCAACCCAGATATATTGTAAATTTGCTGCGAGCAAACACAACATATGGTTCGTAAGCCTACGTGATCAAACACACGTAAGAATTAATAAGACGATTATATGGTCTGGGAACTGGACCGAATGAATCAAACGAAACAAACACTGTGTATATCGTGTTACGACTCTATGGCCAAAAAATAAGAAAGAAAGTGAAACCAACAATGTAAGTGAAATCAAAAAGTAATTTATTTCTAGACAGTTAAAGTGAAAATTCAAGACATTTACAATATTGTGAATTAAAATCCAAATAATCCAATAATTTTAAGTGTCCTAATCACAAGTCCAAAATATAGAATCTTCCGAATGAATTCCAGTAGCCTTGGATATCCTCATGTGCCAGTAGCCTTGAATGTCCTGATGTGCCAATATTCTTGAATGTTCTGATGAGCCAGTAGTTTTAAATGTCCTGATATGCATGAATGATATAATCCAGAATATCTTTGAATGAATTCACAAAAATACCAAAGTCATGGATTAATAAAAATGAGAATGAGCACTCCAATAAATACTTAAATAAATAATTCTGCTCTTGGAATTTGCTCTGATTGCACAACACAACTACAAGCATCTAATCCCCAAACCAAATTCCTTAAAGACTGATAGTTAGCATAGGAATGAAATACTGCTTACCAAACTCCCTATATATAAACACAGGTCACCTGACAGAATTTTCTAGAAAATCATATGACTTTCCTGAAAAATATCAGTAATTCTGGTGGGAAAACCAGTATAATTGTAAAGAAAAGCAACCCTGACCTCGAATTCTACGTAAACAACTTGTTTACATCATATAACAAAGGACAACGTTAAATATGTAGGACAAATGTTAAATATGTAAACATTATACATACCACATTGATCAGTATCTACAAACCAGTGGTATAGTTATTCTAAAATTAACTAAAGTATAATTTCAAGTGTACTGAATTTAGATCTAAAATTCTGTCAACCGACATGGCTTGTCATATTTTTAAATATGTTACAAAAAGTACGCCCTATATTCTGTCAGCGAATGGCAGTGTACTGTTTACATTGTACCCGGCTTGAACATATTACCTAGACGATATATTCAGTGAATTGTAAATTTTAGTTTTAAAAACAATGAGTGGAGCTAACAAAATTGCGATTTTTTCTCTCAACGGTTACAAATCAAAATGGCATGTCTGATTATACAAAAAAATTATAGGCAATAAGAATCGTCTATAGTGACCGATTTTTAAATTTTTTTCCCCCGAGTCAAGACATGCAGTGAAAACCAATATTTATGTATCGCGAAGTTAATATTTCTTGTATTATAACATTTTTTGTGCTAGGTTTAGAAAACAGTAACATTAGGCAACCACCCAGTTTATTTAATATCCACCCCGTATTTATTTAATGTCCAGCCCGTAACATAGGCCGTACTCAACAGGCCATAAAAATATTTGTATTATTATTATTATTATTATTATTATTATTATTATCATTTCATGATGAGAGAGAGAGAGAGAATTTATATTTTATTCCTACTTTAAACAAATCAAAACACAGATAAACTTACTTTTTATGGTATATTTTCCCTACGACTTTCAAATACACACATCCCCCCGCCCAAAAAAAAAAAAAAAAAAAAATTAAAAAAATCGCATAGATAGGAAAAATCCATTTTGGGGGCTTGTACGAAGTTAAGATTTTTGGGAAAGTTGCAAGTTTGTGTGTTATTGACAACAGTAAACATCGCATGAAAATTTTTCTCGTGACACATGTAAAGTTGAGAGTCTGTGCAAGTTTCAAAACTAAAAGCACATAGCATTCTATTGCTCGTAAACATTTCGACTTTGGCAAATTTGAAGTATAGCAAGCCATTATCACAAACATAGGCAGAGATAGGGGTGTGACAGTTCTTGTTTGGATAAATCCAGTACAATTTGTAGTACACCTGTTCTGTCTAAACCATAGTAATACTTCTTTGAGACTCGCTCCTAACAAATATGACCGGAATTGTGCATTGTTTTCGCGACTGATGGCATACAGTGCACGAATCAATTTGGCAGGAGGATGAGACTGAAATTATGTCATGTTGAATACTGTTAGAAAGAAAGGAAGTAAAGGATGTTTTTATAGGGTTTATTTTCAGACAGACGCCAAAGTTCACGTGTAAATGATAGGACCTCCTTCTTGGCACCAGTGGTGAAACAAATTGGTACGAAATCTCAAATAATCGGGAGTGGTCGGTTTAAAATCGATGAGTAATACGCATGAGGTGTTCCTAACTGCAGATGAGAAAGTGAGAGAAGCAGCAGTGGAGGTACGGACAGGTAGAAAGTGGGTAGCAGCAAAAGTAGTTGAAGAGGCAGAATAAAGACTGAGACACAGTGATATGGTAGGCACAGTAGCGACAGGAAGGTTGTGACTGGGAAATCTGAAAAGACCTACATAGCAAGCAGCAAGCACCAAAGAGAAGCGTGCCATGGTCCAGAAAGAAGTACGTCTGGCAGAAGAGGAAGATAGGCAAGTTAAAGCTGTCGGCATGAGGAAGCAGGGAGATTGGCTATGCTGGGAAGCTGCTAGGTCCAGGAAACTGTCTTGGAGCGACATCTGGAGAGTTGATGCCCAGAAAATCAGCTTCCTCATACGCTCAGTGTACGATGTTCTCCTTACACCAACTAACCTCAAGACATGGGGAGTAACTGATGACCCAAGCGTAAACTTTGTGGGAGACTTGCAAATTTAGAGCATGTGCTGTCATCCTGCAATGTAGCTCTGACAGATGGTCGTTATCGTTGGCGCCATGACCAAGTGCTTGCTGAGATTGCTGCCAGTATGGACATAGCCAGGAGAAAGAAACACCAAGTGAAAAGTGGTTTCAACTTCATCAGCTTTGTGAGAAGCGGTGACACACAAAGGCAAAAGACTGAAGCAAGAGGCATCTTGACAACAGCACAAGATTTGGAAATGCAGGCAGATATAAAAGGACAGATGAAGTTCCCAAGAGACATCTGTAACACTAACTTCAGACCAGATATTGTACTGTGGTCAGGAGGAACCAAGCAGGTGATTTTGTTGGAACTGACAGTGCCATGGGAAGCTAGAATGGAGGAGGTCCATGAGAGGAAATTGGCAAAGTATCAGCCATTCATCCATGAGTGCCAGCAGAATGGATTGAAGGCCTGGAATCTACCAATGGAAATAGGATGCCTTGGCTTTGCAGCACAGACTTTTTGGCGTGCCTTGGGAGTCATCGGGATTACAGGACCTAGCCGCAGGCGGAGGAAGCCTCACATTGGATTTGGCGGAAGAGAGAGGAGCGATGGAAAAGCTTATCGGTTCCGGGCTGAGTCTGATCATCTCAGTCTGCGCACCCCTGGAGAGTGTTGTGGGTCAGCGCCAAAACACTCTAGATTACGGGATCCCCATCTGATGATGGAACCGATTGCAGTGCAGAACTGTATTCATATATATATATATATATATATATATATATATATATATATATATATATATATATATATATATATATATATATATATATATATATATTGGCTAACACTTGCACTTGAGATTTATCTCTTGGGCTTTTAAACAATAAGACATAACGGGCATTGAGACTGATGGTGCGATGTGATTTACTTTGTTGGAAAATTTTGAGTAAAGTAAATAATACTTGCATTACGATGATGTCCTTGTCATATAAACCAAATTTCTTCTTCGTCGTCTCCTAACATGTCATTGAAGATGACAAGATGAGTTTGACTAAAGTCAGACACGATTTCATCGTCTTTGCTTGGAATGCCTTCTACAAATGAAATGGATTCTCCTTGACTCTCTTGAAGTAATGTGCAAGCCACTGTTGGTAACACCACACAATACGTTGTGATTGAGGATCAAACAATTGTGATTTGTATTCGATCAAACGTTTGACAAATTCGGTTTTGCCTGAACCACTCGGTCCAGCAATCAACATGTTAAAGGGATGGCGAAGACATAATGCCTCCCAACTTTGACGATCTAACTTTTCGTCAATCACTTTGAGAACAGAGGAGGAGGAGGAGGCAGCCATATCCTTAGTATTGAGAATTCTGAGATACCATAAAGGACACAATACAATTTATACCTTTTATACATATTTAATGTTTCCTCAGAAAGTGTAACCACAAAAATATATTTTCATTTCAAGAATTAAAACACGAAAACACATAAAGCATAAATGATTCCTTACATCATTGTGGCACAAATTAAAATGACTGCAGCTGCATATAAACAAATAAGTGTTCAACATTCTCGATCTATTTGTGTCACATTAAATCTATTTTCACGCTCTGGTGATCTTTTAGTCTCTTTGGAATTAACTGTCTCTAATTTCTCCGGGAATGATATTTCGTCCTCATTCTTTTCTATCTGTACAATACTATTACTACTACTTTCGTGTACTTGTATTATTTCTTCCTCTGTTTCTAGTTCTTCAACCACTGTTTCTAAAATTGCCTTTAATTCCATTTTCACTTCTGATTTGGCTTTCACTGGTTCTAAGTTAACTTCTTTTCTTGAATCAGTGACACACAATGTCTTTGGGATAACGAGCCACTTCTTGCATCCATGCATCGAAGCCAAGACTTTTCCAGTCACGTACATCTTTCCTGTCGTAAATTTGTTGGTGTAACCAACTAGCTATACAAACTTCTTGGTAAGTATGCAGCGTGGATATAGTATGAAGAATGTCTTCTTCACACGGAGGTACACAGCTTGTCATCATGACTATTGTCAACACTTTTAACAACATTTTTTGTCTTTCGTGTACAGATAAAGTTTTGGTTGTCATGTCTTTGCTGCATATAATGTTCATGAATGGTCCATAAAAAATTTGTTTGTAAACGAAATCTGAGAAAAGTAGTGAGTAACACGCACACCACACGTCGTCCAAAATTCAATGGAATGGTATGTGGAAACAGTTCTTGTAAAAGTGTTTGAAAATCTTTTCAGTGCTGTACACTGTCATTGACTTCCTTTGTTACGACTCAATGGTCTTAAATTAATGTAACAGAAAGAAAGTGAAACCAACAATGTATGTAAAATCAACAAACAATTTATTTCTAGACAATTAAAATGAAAGTCAAAAGACACTTACAGTAATGTGAATTAAAATCAAAATAATCCAATAATCCTAAGTGTCCTAATCACAAGTCATAAATTGAGAATGTTCCGAATGAATGAATGTTCCGGGTGAACGAATCTTCCTAATGAACGAATGTTCCGAATAAATGAATGCTCCGAATAAATGGATAGTCTGGAATTTCCTTATGTACCAATGATAATGTAATCCAGATCATCTTTGAGAATGTCCACAGGTATCCAAAAGTCATAAATATAAATCCAAAGGTTAATGAGCACTTTAGGCAACTCCAATGAATGATCCAAGAAATAATTCCTTTCGAATTATGTATACAGCAATACAGCATTACGGGACTACAGCATTACAGGATTATGAGATTACAGCACAACTATGATTCCAAACAATCTGATGATTCTGAAGACTGATCATAAAAACATGTATGTTTTTAACACAGGATTTAAAATTGGAATGATTATAATGCGTATATCAAGGTTTTATATACTCTTTCCAAATGACATATTTCACAACAGGAAACGTGTCATATTACGACCCAGAATGCAATTCTAAATGCGTCTTTCGAATGGAAATTTCCTCAAGAATGGCCAACAACTCTGACCTTGAGCTCAAAGGTCAGTAAATACCTTGTTGACATCTTAACCAAACTTAATGTGCGACTTACTATTTACCACAATTTTAAAGCACAGTCATAGACCAAAAGTTTAGGCACTCATTATTATAGATTCCATATACATAACATCTTCCACGGAATTTGCTGCAACACCGAGGACAAAAGTCGTGGCATGGTAAGCGGTTATATTAGTCCTTCACAGCAATGTCTTTCTTTTTGATGAAATATTCATAATTTTTAAAAAGGGTATATACGGGTAAAGAGTGGAAAAGAAATGTCTTAGTCACTAACACACACACCACACGTCTTGAAGGAGTTTCGTCTTGCGGTGACACTTCTTTTTAAAGTTTTTCTTGATCCTGTAAGTCTTCATCCTCTGGAAGAATCCTTTGTTGTATTCCAACCTTGTATGTAGAAGTCGGAGCATCGAAATTCTTCTGAGTCGTGGGTAGTTGACCAATGTATGACCATTTGAACACTCTGAAAGTAATCAATCTTCTTAAAGCATTCAGGTAACATTGATTTAAAACAGGGGTCCTCACCCTTTTTGTGACTACAGGCACATTTGTGAGTTTATGAGAGAGTGGCGGGCACCAACCAATGAACTTGAACCATCTTTTTATTTTTTATTATTAATTATAACCTCTTCCGCGGGCACACAGAAAATCTTGGCAGGCGCCATGTCGCCCGCCGGCACCGCGTTGAGGACCACTGATTTAAAAGAATATGCCGTAAAGTATATACTTCCTTTTGCGTTTCACTTGAATCTGTACAAGCTCTCTGTAAATGCGTTCTCTTAGCTCAGGAGGCAAACTACGAATGTTCTCTTGTAAAGTATCCATGGGGATAATAATCATGCCCCACTGAAGGAAGGTAGTGACAGCACGGAGACCATCTGGTATGTCCCAGAAAAACTGATGTTTCCTTGATGCTGTACGTGTGCTGAAGCATGTATCAAGACCAACCTTGTTGCCACAAGGATGAAGAACGCGCTTTCACAGGAACGTGGGTTAGTGTCGAATTGTTTCATGCTCTGGATCGTGGATACCAATTGTTAAAGGTGTACTAAATTTGGCACTTTCCTACCACAGAACAATACCAAAAGGACAACGACTCCAATGAAGGAATATTTTCAGTCTAGGTCAATCAATTTCTTAAATTGAAACAAGAATCTAGCGGCTATCCATCGAGATGTCTGACTTCATAAGATAACGACAAATTCAAAGAATGGTACCGCTCCTTAGAAGCCATCACTTTGGAACACGTGGAAAAGAACGAAGGAAGACGATCGTTTGTTAAAGTCATGTTGAATTGTTTGTGGGGAAAACTAGCTCAACGACATATTACCCAAGACAAAATACTTGCTAGATCCAAGTCGAGACTTTCAACTTGTGAACGATAAAATAAAACTCATCAAACACGTGGAAATCAAACGTGAAGATTTGATTTTGACGAATTACGAAGAAGTTCCTGAGTTTGCACCATCCCATGAGTTTGGAAATGTTATCATTGCGGCATACGTGACAGCCAATACCCGTTTAAAATTGTATGATGCCTTGGAACCTTTAGGAGATTGACTCCTTTACTTTGACACTGACCGTTGTATGTACATCGAGCGCCCTCATAGCCATCACCTAGACATCGAAAGGGACCGTTTAGAAGCATGGACGGACGAACCCAGAAGACACTTTTGTGAGTTTTGCTGGCGGTGGCCCCGTCAATAACGGATACCAGTGACTGCCGTAGCTGTTGACATCTATGCAGTGATGGGTTTAGGTGTAGGTCTCTTTCTCTTAGGTTTCCCCCAAAACTTTTGATACATTTTTTCAAGTGTTTTAACTTTGCCAGAATGTCTTGTAAGACACTAGCGGTTTTGTTTTCACTCTCTTCCTTCTGTTCACTGTTCAAAGTTTTCCTCTTCTCTCTTGTTGCTTTCTCTTTTCCTCTTCTTGTTGTAGAACAAATGTCTGTTCTTCTTTTTGGCGTCGCAACAAAGTCTCTAATTCTTCCTTCTGTTTCTTTCTGAAATCATTAGACACTGGTAATGATGGAGAAGGAGGTAAAGATTGTACAGCTAGCAAAAGTTCTTGCAAAGAAGATAAGAAATCGCACAAAGTCAAATTGATGTCATCCACATCTCGAAGAATACTCGCTACAACAGCATTAGTCATGCTATCACTCTGATTATAATATGTATTTACGACAGGAGCACCCCAACACAAAGTCTTCATTTTAGCCATGTTATACTATACTCGAACTCTACAGCAAGGGTACATCGTAGAAACGCTTATGGGTATATTTATATGTAAATAAATATCTATTAACAGTGATGTCACGTGTCAGCTGTTGCTATTGCAACAGTAAAAGTCAGTTTTTCCACTAAAAATATGCTACTGCAATAGTAAAAATCAGCTTTTCCACTAAAAAGGTGTTACTGCAACAGTAAAAGCCAGTTTTGTAACTAAAATTGTGCTACTGCAACAGTAAAGATTTTTTCTTTCACTAATATTGAGGCTACTAAACAATACAAGTTAGTTTTCTTCACTAAATTGTAGGCCACATCAACAGTAAAAAAAAAATATTTTTTAAAAGAAATGGATTTTGTTGTTTTGTTTTTTTTTAAATGGGAATTACGATCAATTTTTAAATGGGAATTTATTGCACTATGAAACAAAACAAGATTGTTTATAAAAATATAAATTTTGTTCAAGGTTGTCGTAATTCGATGTCACTTTGGCAGCGTCTGTGCTGTGCTGCACAATCGTTCTGCTGTGTTTTGAACACTATGTAGATAAATGATGTCAAAGTGGCGGATATAGTTCACTGAACAGTACAACTGTCACATATCAACTGCTTTTTTCAATAGATTTGCATGTGTGAAGCCTCACCGCACACAGGATGTTTGACCTTACGTTCATTTGAAATAATTACAGTTCCGGAGCTAATCTACAAGCAATTTGTACATATTTTCGATAGCAGTTTCAAGTACTTCTTTTCTATGACATGTGGCGGATTTATTAGCTTCTATTGGACATATATATATCATGATTTGTCATTACTACTGACACATATGTATGAAAAATTATTATTATTTTTTGTTGTTGCTGTAACTAGTGTGCGTAATGAAAGACATACAAAATTAAAAGAAAACAAAAATTGCCAAGGACCGTTACATGCACCAACTTTTCTACTTCTAGTTTTGCCAAGTTATTAGTTTTTGAAGTTTGCATCTAAAGGGACATAAGTAGTTGTGGGGGGGGGGGAGGGGTAAATAGCCTCATGAGGGGGTACTATAGACTCAAACGGGAATTAACATTGCGGGGGCACTATAGACTCAAACGGGAATTTAACATGGCGGGGGCACTATAGACTCAAACGGGAATTTAACATGGGGGCCTCTACAGCCTCAAACGGGAATGGAATAGGGTGGGGGCCTCTACAGACCCAAACGGGAAAAGGAACGGGGAAAAAAATAGAGAGAGAGAGAGAAGTAGGGCAATCATTGGGAAAATTAATCTTTTCTTGAAAAATGGGTGGCCCTGAAAAGGGCCGTTGGAGGAGGATTACTTTTTCCTCCAACATTGAGTGAAGAAGCCTAGGAAGGTGGTGTGAGATTTTTTCTTCTTCTGGAGTGGTGGTGGTGGATTGGGCAGCCAGTCGGGATGTTCCATACGTCTGAACTTATCCTGGATTTTCATCCAGTTTAAATTCGGGCGTTGAAATTCCTTTTCTTTCCTGGCTTGCTCTTTCTTACTTCTTTCGAGAGCCCACAAGATCTTAATGTGGGCAACTTCTTGCTCCAAAACTTTTTTTAATAATATTTTTATCGTGTGAAGATTTATCTCTTCACGCCTGACGCTACTGGCGGGTGGATAGATCCAACAATCTTCCTTCACTTGGTGTAGGAAGTATTCCACCCCATCCAGTAAGTCGAGGGCTGACTTGATAAAGCCCACACGACAAGGAGCCGAAGAAGTCTTTAAGGATTCCTCCACCAAGACATCCTTCACCAGCCTCCTCGCTGAAGCGAGAGCCGCTAGTTGGCTGGTGACGTATGGCTTGGTGGCAGGATATCTCCACCAACACTCCAACCTTTCCACTAAAGACTCCACACCTACCATGATATCCCAGGCTTCCTGCAATAGCTCTACAGTATTCATTCTTCAGTTGAAGTGTGAATGGCGGAACAAATGATGATGATGATGATTGCATTAACGTCGTGTGCGCCCATTCGGGCATGTACGACGATTTACCCCCATTGCGTGCGAAGCACGCAATGAAGGATTAAGCAGTATGCTACGCACACTTATTTTCGTCCCGTGGGTTACAGAGCTGCAACCCACCGGACAGTATTTATGCGTGTATGGACGCTATTTTCGCACCGCTCCATCGCTACATGGTATCCCCACTAAGGGGGTTCATTGAAGGAGTGACATGGAGGGGTGCGTGTATTTAAATTATATTTTTCCTGTTCATAGGAATAGAACCACAATGTTTACAGGATTACTTAATTGTTGCGATGATTCTGCCAGGGCGTGGAAAAGGAGGCAAGGTTCGACTGTCTGCGCCGTCGCGTCTCAGGTGGCTCCGGCTGGTCCAGGGTTACTTAACGTATAATAATTTTGATAGTTTTGGCCGAAAGAGGAAAGTATTTGCTGTGGTATAACAATTTTTAAAGTTATGTCTGTACCATATGGCTGTTGGTATTGGTTAGTAAAAAAAAAAAAAAAAAAAAAAATTAACGTTCGTTTAATTATTTTAGGTTGCCACTTTGTGTAGCTGGGCCTGATGGTTTGGGATTTAAAACCACCTTATATTGCTAATTTTGGTTGTACACTAGCTTTAATATTAAAACGTTTCAGAATTTAGTAACCGCTTTGTGCAGTTTGGGCCTGATGGTTTGGACTTGGGACCACCTTATGCGATTAATTTACGTGGGTTTTTATTTCTAATTATATTCTTAAGTTAAATTATCCAATTTGGTGCCACCTTGTGCGGCTGGGTCTGATGATCAGGGTTTATGATCACCTTATATTGTTAATATTTTGGGGTATAGTTGTTACGTTTAATATACCGTCCTTATATTACTTAGTTTATTTTGACCTTTTTTCAATCGAGTGCCACATTGTGCGGCAAGAGGGCCTGATGATCAGGGATTATGATCACTTTATAGAATTAATAGTTAACGTATGGCTGAATGCAGTTTTGATTCAAAAAAAAAAAAAAAAAAAAAGGAGAAAGATTGACTGTCTCAGGACTAGTATTTAGGCCCAGGCAAGGATTCCGTCCTGGCATGCCCGTATGGTTCCAGGCACCAGTGCTTTGGGTAGCAGAAAATCCTACGATCACTCGCACCTTGAGGATACGCAGGGATTCCGCCCAGGTGAATGCTAGTATGGTACCTAGCACCTGTTTAAAAGCATGACTTGGCGGAACAATGGAAGACGCCGCTTTATATGTTCGAAGCGCGGACGTGAAGGAAAACATTCCCTTTTTACCAAAACATAAATTTTTTTATCAAACATACAAACAAAACACACACCACACCATCCTTTTTTATTCTTATTTCTTTTTTAATCAAACACACTCTATACAAACACACTCTACAAACACATACCAGGGAATGGCTAATTTTGTTTTTGGAGTGGAAAAAAAAACCAAACACACTCTATACAAACACACCAACATACTCACACCTATGGCAATCTTTTCTTGAGTAATGGGTGGCCCTGAAAAGGGTAGTTTGGTTTTTTAGTACATCTAGAGGTGCAGGCACCTCCCTGGTTTTGCCCGACACGCGGGACAGCTTCCCCTCCATGTTCCTGCACTCATGCAGCGCTTGTTGTTTTTCAAAGCAAACGGAGGATGGTCCGCTTCAGGATCCCAATTTTCTTTTTCCTCCATCATCAGGTGGGGTCTAATGGGGATATTCTTCTCCCTCTCCTCCTTTTCCCTCTTTTCCAGGTCGTGTAGAAGGTGCCACAACACCTCTAGATGCACTCGGACCTGTCTCACTGTTTCAGTTTTGTTCATTCTGTTGAATAAATGGGTAGCTCGACTAGGGAAGGCGTTGTTTTAATATACTAAAAGCGCGGACGTGAAGGAAAACATCCCTTCCCAAACAAAAAAAACATTACTCCCACTACCCCGCGTCTGACGTCATCCCTATGACGTCATTCTAGGCTTCGCGGATTTTGCACTCCATCACCCCTTACCCCAAAAACACAAACCCAGTGCACGGACCTAAAAGAAAGTATGTTTGGTTTTTTTATCAAACACACAAACACACTACCCTTTTTTATTTTTGATTTTATTTTTATCAAACACAAACACACAATCCTTTTTTATTTTTTATTTTATTTTTATCAAACACACCATACTATTTATTTTTATTTTTTATTTTTTTTTATCAAACACACACCACACTATATATACAAACATTATTTTTTGGGAAAGGGAATTTTTTGAAGGGGCAAAGACAAACTCAAACACACAAACACATATATATATATATATATATATATATATATATATATATATATATATATATATATATATATATATATATATATATATGGCAATGATATGAAAATTAATCTTTTCTTGATTAATGGGTGGCCCTGAAAAGGACCGTTGGGGTTAAAAAGTTATGTTATTTAACTTCTAGTAGCAGTAGCGGCAGCCGCAGCAGGGCGGCCACGTTTAGCCACGGGTCTCACGGCTTTAAGACAAGCTCTCTTTCTGGTAAAAGAGAAGGCAAACTCATCACAATCTATCTTACAGCTGACTTCTCCGTCGGGTAGTTTCATGGACTGCAAGAGTTGTTATTGTTGTTGTTGTTGTTGTTGTCTTTGCTGCTGCAGTCTTTGTCTCTCCTCCCATTCCGTTCTGTCCCTGATGATTTCTTCCCTCAGGACTTCTTCCACCAGATCATGAGCCATTTGTAGGAAGATCATTGTCTTTCTCTCAGGGTTGGTCTGCATCAAATGATGCTTCACCCTCTGCATATTCACCATAGTGTCGTTCAGTTTGCTTATCTTGGCTGCTGCCATCTTCTTGAAGTGTTGTTGAGATCTTGACGAGTCAACGAGAGTGACTACACTAGCCAACGCACCGCTTTATATGCTTGAAGCGCGGACGCGATGGAAAACATGGGGTTCAGATTGAGAGTGAGAAATGGATAGAGGGGTGACTTCAGATCGATAGAAAGAGATAGATAGAGCCTATTCATTTTGTTTTTTTAAATTCAATAAAAAAAGACTCAACACGATTTTTTTAAAAAAAAATCAACATTTTTTAATGAACAACAAGAAGCTTCTTTAACATAAAAAGGTAAACAACCAACAAGATATTAAACAGGAACGTATTTACAGGGTTGACAACGTTGGGAAGGCAAACTAAACTTTCACTTTTCTACATCTACATCATTCTGATCCACACTACGTTTCTGAGCTAAAGATAAGAGATAACAATAACGTTCACAAAGCCCTCGTTCTACTTTAGCATCGTTTCGAGCATAGTCTCTATCAAAAAAAGTCACTAAATGTTCTAAGGAATATCCGAGACTGCGTTGATGAAGAAAATTTACACAATATTGTCCACACACCATTGAATCCGATCCTTGTAATCGGGCATTATTGAATCGAGTAGAGATGGCATTTCTTCTCATAAACTCGATGATGTCGTCATCCAAAGGAGGTAATCCATAAGAATCAAAATATTCCACACCACCATTGTGATCGTTGGGAAAGTACACGGCTACCCAATGGGTTCCTGGTCGATGACTGTCGTCGGTATTGATGACATAGGCATGAATGTCTTTAGGTTTGCGATGAGGTAGTTCATCTTTAGCACACACCACAGGATTCCAAGAAGAAGTGTAGGAACTGCGAGTCAACAGGTAATGAAGTTCTCTGGTATCCATTTTTTCTTCACAGGTAATAATGAGTCATCAATCCACACTTGACTGTATGCTTGAATTGATCTGTCAAGTAATTCCACGAATACTCACGGCGGATAGTCTCTGTACTCTGTTGAATGAGACCTTCGATGCGTTTGATCTCCAGAGGAGTGAGTGAAGGTGAAGAAGAATCCTGTAAGTCTTTATATCATTTTCTCAACTCCTTTTCTTCCGAGATTTGAGACCAAGCGTACTCCAAAAATTCATCCATTCGTTCTTCGGCTGTCATCATCAAACATTTATCGTGTTGTTTCTGACTGGGATGATCGATTTGACATCCATGACAATGTTCTCGGGTCAAGGTGTTCATTCTTTCAATCAATTCCTGCACATAACAGGAAACTAAATGTTTTTCTTGTTCTGGCCATCGAGAAATAAATCCAACAAACTCAGGAACAGTATTGTTTTCTTCTTCTTTTTTAGGTTCTGAATGAATCAACCCGTCATCATCCGTGGTAGTTTGTGACTGTTGTGGTACTTCACAAAATAACTCATCATTATCTATCTCCATAGGTTCTTCTTCTACGTGTTGCATCTTTTCTTCTTCTAATAGTCTAGAATCACTTCTCTCAAACTGTTAATCTCTAGAGTATTATCAAATTCTGCGTACAAGACGACGTTCACCGTGTCAGGTAGAGGATCTTTAAACTGAAGTTCCACACGAAATGGGCCTGATTTTATAGGGTGGAAATGTCCTTCGTCGCTGCCTTGGTTAGGAGTGAAATCAAATCCCCACAACGTATACCCTCCTGCATAATCCTCGTACGAAATGCCGTGGCTGGTGTTGGTGCCTAACTGTCCTGTGGCTTCAAACAGGCTCAGGTAAGATCGCAAGTAATTTTTCTCGGTAAACTTAGGTTCAAAAGGTCTGGTACACAACGTTTTGCCATCTCGACTGACTTCTATCATGGAGACGTTGTAGTGTTTAAACTCGAACGGATTCTGATTGTGGACTCCGTTGAGGGCTGCATTACTGACGATGCCAATCAGCAAACGTTTGGGGAGCTGTCCTTGGAAGACGCGATCTTCGACTTTGGATCGGAGTCCAGCGGCAATGGTAAATGTTTTCACTTCCACTCGTCGCACAGGATACTTGGCAGTGATTCTGCTCAACGTTTGACTGATGTCGTTGGCTACTTTTGGTAAGACTTCCACACGTCGCACGTAAAGTCTGGCTTCTTGGATGATGGTTTTCCACTCGTTAGCATGAGCCATCAAATGGAAAGCAGGACTACTGCGATTCAGTCTCAGGCGTACATCTACTCCGTTCAACAAATACTTGATTTGCAACCACATGTCCAAATGCAAACGATCCATCAATTCTAAACTGCGTCTGATTTTCTTTTGACGCTCGTTAAATCCCACATTGTGCGGATCTGCTGGAATTATAGCTTTATCAACGGCTTGCGTCGCCGGCACTGACACCGCTGTGTCGTTGAACTTTTCCGAGGTGTCAGGTTTCCAGACCACCGAAGCATCCAGATGAGTGTTCTTGGCTTCTTTTCCGTACGTCAAGAGATTTTCCAAGTAAGCACGGTAAGGGTAAGTATCCAAGCTGCTGCTGACCAGTTTGTTATTCAAGTACAAATCTACTTCGCTGAACAAAGAATGCATGAAATTATTGACGGGTGCCACTTGGGCATCGGCCCCAGGAAGGCTACTGTCCGCCGTTTTAATCACTTTGAGTTTCAGGTACAAGTAGCTGTTATTCAGATCGATGTAATCTTCGGTTTGTCCTTTGATTTCAAATTCGATAGGAGCTGATTCCGTCAAAGACGATACAGGATGAAATTCCACCCATTGGGATTCTTGCATCGTCATCATGGTGGGAGGCATGGTAAACATATCCAGTTCTGACTTGGTACATTCGCAAGAATCTCGGTGCATCATTCTCAATGGCTTTTAGTAATCAAACACGTCTAATTCTCTGACGGTTCTTCTTTTCTTATTCTTTTTTGGAACACCACCGTGTGTTTTATGAACTCTGAAGGGATTTCGACGTCGTCTCTTTCTACCTTGTCCTTGCTGTGAAGTGGAGGAAGAAGTAATGCCAGGGCCAGAAGCGTGAAGTGAATTTATAGGACTCTCTCGAAGACCCAAAAGATCTTTGCCAGTGTGCATCAACACATTTTTGCCTGCTCTCATAAAGGCTTCTTTAGGATTTTGTTTGTCGATGAGGACATTTTGCAAAAATTCTTTTCCTTGCGTCAAAGCGGCATCTTTTAAGGCATGGAATCCTCGAGTCACCATGGGTTTCAAAATAGGGGCTACCATCCGAAAAGCCGATTTTAACATATCTCCTAAACCATGTCCTCGTTGTCGAGCCACTCCTCGGTACACTGGATACATTTTTGGATGTTACAATGCGTTAGAGAACTTTTTTCGAAAATGTAGTTTCACCGTGACTTTTCCTTTGTCAATGAATGGCACACTTTGTCCCAAATCTCCTTTTATACTAATGTTTACACTGTCAAAATACGATTTACTGACTGGAAGATAATGAGGGTGTACAAATTCAAGGTGAACGTGAAACGTTTTTCCACCGTCTTCGTACGCACCAGCACCAGTATCCACTTTGAAAGGAATGACTCTCAGTAAGGGCGCAGCTGTGTGTCCCACCACGTTGTACTCTACCACATCGGAGTACACAAACATTAAATTCAGTCCAACGTTCAATTCGATAGGTGTGCGAAAAGCATGTTCGAATTCTACGTTGCTTGCGACTTTTTTATTAGGATACTTTTTATTTCCACCCAAAATAGCATACAACCCAGGAGAAAATTCAATGGTCATGAATTTTCTGTCCTGCTCGGGTAAGTTTTTGTCTTTTTTGTCATCAATGAGTCACCCTTCTCTTTGAAAAATTGCAAGATGAAACGGCGTGAAACATCATGGTAAGCGATTCGTACCCATTTTTGGGCACTGTTTATGGCTTTGCCAAATTGGTATACGAAGATGGTGTCAATGGTGTCCACCAAATGTTTAGCACTAAAATAATACCCATTAGGAATTCTCATGGTATGGCTCGCAAAGGGAGGAGTGGTCGTCATGAATACCTTTCTGGAATGCTCAAGGTCAGGTTTAATTTTCTCCAACTCATCATGCATTTCCTTGTTCAAGATTTCCACGATGAAAGTGTTTTGACCTTCGTCGATGTTCATGATTTGCGTAGGATGAATGATTTCTACCAAAGCCACTTCCCAATGAGCATCGTGATCTAATTGGATGGACTGAGGTAATTTGGCCGTGAAACAACTTAAGGTGTTGTTGGGAAACACATCCATAGAACTGTCACTGGGTAAAGTTAAATAAAATTGGTCATTCATAGAAGGTCCAAAGTTGTTTTGCTCTCCGAGGAGTCACTCGAGTTCAAAGGATGTTCAAAGGGTTCCAAAAGAGGACTACTGTGGTGACTGGAAGAAGGTGGACTGACGTTGGTCGTACTACCGTGGTGTTGTCTGCTGCTGTTGTTGTGGTGACTGTTGTCCGTCGTCGTAAATTTCAAAGAGGGACTGGGTAAAAGATAACCGATGCAACTGCTAAGTAAAATGGTCCACAATTGTTTGTCCCCTTGTTGCAAACTCAAATTGGCAATAGCTGCTCCGATGACACAATACACTACAAAGATTTGGCAGAAAAAGACGATTTGATTTTTAGGCACACGTTCTCCGCACCACACCCAGAGCGGTTGTTTTTGTAATTCTTGAAGAGAAGAACTCTGCGAAGGAGTTGAAGTCGTGGTTGTGTTAAATGGCATGTTAGGTTACTTCTTCTTCTTCTTTTTATAGTCGACGACTTGGGAAGCGGCAATCCAAAAATCAAAACTAGGAGGATATCCTTTCCAACGTACTTTGACTTCTTCTACTCGACGTTTGCCTACTTTGCGTGTTCTTTGTTCAGGAATGCTTTCGATGTCGTACAAGGCGTCTTCTTTTTTGGTCACTCGTTGTAACTCAGGCAAGTAAAATGTTCCTATGAGCACTTCACCGTGCATGTCTTCCAATTTATAGACGGGAGGATGGCGTCCACGCACGGGTGTAGTGACACGAAACAATTCGGTGGTCCAGTTGGGTAAATAACCTTTGTCAAAAGTACGTTTGGTTTTTCCGATACGAACCCAATCTCCCGTCTTCAACTTCAGCAAGGTTTTTTTCTGGGGTGGTCTGCTCTGGGGTGTACCAAACAATCGATCAAACACGGTCACTTCGTTTTCAGGGCTGACCTCTTCGGGGGCACATCCGATGCTTCGATGGTACGATTGATTGTACGCTTTGAAAAAACGGGGTAACACGTCGATGTACTTGAGAGTGTGTTGATGTGTAAAATATTTCCACATACGTTCTTTCAAAGTTCTTTGAAAACGTTCGACTATACTGGCTTTGGTTTCAGGATTTTCGGTGGTAAAAAAATGAATCTGTCTTTGTTTCAATTCTTTTTGAAAAGCTTGGTTTAGAAATTCGGTGCCTTTGTCAGTTTGCCATCGTAAAGGGTGACGACCACTTTGTTTCAAGACCAATTTTAAGGCACGTACCAATTCGGTACTGCTTTTGGATGTCAAAGGCACGACCCAAGCAAATTTTGAAAACACGACGATGACACAAAACAAATATTTGTGACCACGATTGTAGGCTGCCAAATGAGAGACGTCGGCTAAATCGGCTTGCCATTGATGATCGATGCCCTCCACTTGGGTTGGACTTCTAGAAAATTTTCGTCGAATGGGTTTGTGTAACGTGTACGTCGATTGTTCTTGTAACCATCGTCGTACTTCTGGCAAACGTACACTTTTCAATTTACTTTTAGCAGCTCGATACAATTTTTGAACTCCTCCGTAACCAGCAGCATGGCCAGGATTGTAGTAAATGGTAGCTAAAAGTTTCTCCATGATTCCTCAATAAGTCAACCACTGTTCGATGCTACTACTTTGAGTGTCGTGAGGTTTGGACGAAGCGGCTTGACGCGTTCGACGAGCCACAGGAGTGGGTAGTGAAGAAGGGGTAATGATGGTAGGTTTCTTCTTGGTGGTGTCTTTTTTCACTTCAGTCTTGCTGTCTTTCTTTTTTTCTTCTGCTGAAGAAGGAGTGGACATCTTCTTTTTAACCCAAGCTTTCATGGCTTCTCGATGAGGGGTAGGAGAGGGTGTCAACAAGGAAGCTGCAATTTGACTAGGTATGCCAGCAGTCGGGGTTTGAAACACTTCTCGGGGCTCGTCTTCTTCTGGCATCTCCGTTACGGTGTCTGTTTTAGTGGTGGTGGTGACTTTAGGTTCACTTTTCATCAGGGTTTTGAAATCTCTCAGAGTGGGTGGAGCTGTTTCGTCGACAGCTTTTTGGTGAAAGAGTTGCAGACGTTGTGAGAGTTGGCCGTACCGTTGGGATTTTTCTGTTTCTGACAAATCACTTCGTTCCATCAGCGTTTGTAATTCTTGTTGTAACTGTGACATCTCGTTGAGATTAGGATTGGGTGGAAAATGAGGTATCCGTTGTTCGTTCCAACGATGGAATTCCATCCATCGTTTGTAAGGCACTAAAGTCAGTTTTCGTCCTTCCATATCATCCAAAGGTACAAAAAGGTGTGGTCTTTCCAGAGAAGGGTGTCCTTTTTATCTTCTTTTTGTTATCGCATGACACCTCCTAAAAGTGGTCCAGCAATCGTTCCTAACAAAGGAGCCGCTATTTTCAACAACGGTCCTATCAGCATGGGTAGAAATCCTCCTCGTTGCACCAACATTTTTTTTCTTTTGCTGGAGAGGTATTTTCTTTTTCACCATTTGGCAAAGAACGTTCCGATGTTTACCTAAGTTTTGTTTCTGTATCTTGGACAAAGGTACCGTTCCTTTCAAGACGTTCAAACAACATTCAAACACGGTATCGATGATTTCTTTGGGGGATGTTTGAATGAGTTGTTTTCGCATGGGAGGATTGGATTTGGTCAGGACAGACAAGACGTCCCAATGTTTCGCCAGACGAGGTGGAAGTCCTTTTTTGGTTTTCTTCTTTTTTTGGTGGTGGTGGTGGTGTGCACGTTTGGGAGCCATCTTAGAGGTTAGGAGTAAGTCTGAAGTCTTTGGCAGGTCACCCTTCTATTTTATACTGGAACACGTCTCCACTGATTGCCTGCACGACGTACCATCTTCATGACAGGCCTCACTCGACGTTGAGGTGTTTTCAATGGACAGAATCGTCTCAATTCTTCTTTGGATAAATCCACTAAACTTTGTAACACGCCGGTTCTCTCTTGGACTTTGGTTTTAGGGGACGGTACTTTGTTCGCGGCCGCTGCCATGGCTAGATCAGCCGAAGTCGAGGGTCCCGGAGTGGTGACTTTCGAAATGGGTTTCTATTTTTGCATCAAATTAGGAAACACTTGTCTTAAGTCCGGTTTGGCAGGCATCATCATCATGAAGAGTGGTGAAGAAGACGAAGAAGTGGACGCAAAAGGAGACCTCGTCACTGCTGGCTGTTGTGGTGGTGTCTTGCGGGTGTACGTTTTCGTCCTGGCAGCAGTACCTCTCTTGCGGCTCCTTGCAGTGGTGGGTGTTTTTTCTTCTTGGCAGAACTTTTCTTTTTCTTGGGGGCTTTCTTCTTTTTAGGGCTTTTCTTTTTTGTGGCTTTCTTTTTAGGGCTTTTCTTCTTTTTTGGTGTTTTGGGGGTTTTTTTGGCTTGGGCATTAGGATCCCATTTCAAAAGGGAACGAATCATAACCCCTCCTAAAGAACCGCTCCCTCCAGGGGTTAAAATGATTTGTTTTTTAGTCCGTGGATCGATTTTAGGATCAGCTAGTTGTGACAACGCCCCTTTATGTTTTTGAAAAAAAACGTTGAGTTTGATGAGGGATGTGAATGATGCCTTGCAGTAATTGACGTGCCGTCAAAGTAAACCATCGTAACACTTCTTTAAGACTAGCTTCTAACAAATGAGCACGGACTTGTGCATTTTTTTCACGACTGATACCATACAAGGCACTAATCAATTTAGCAGGAGGATGCGATTGAAAGGAAGTCATCTCGAAGACTGTGAGAGAGAAATTACGCGGTAGATGTTTTTATACTTTATTTTTTGTCAGAGTGTGACTGAAGGGGACGTGTAAATGACAGGACCTCCTTCTTGGCACCAATGGTGAAACAATTGGGCACGAAATCTCAAATAGTCAAGAGTGGTCGGTTTTAAGTCAATGAGTAAATACGCATGAGGTGTTTGAGTGGCATCGTCGTACGCATAATTTAACCAAGGAGTGCCTAACTGTTTGGCTAACACTTGCACTTGAGATTTGTCTCCGGGGCATTTAAATAACACCACGTAATGAGCGTTGAGACTGATGGTACGATGGGCTTTACTTTGTTGAAATAAATTTTGAGTAATGTAAATGATACTGGCATTTCGATGATGTCCTTTTCGTGTAAACCAAAGTTTAATTTCTTCTTCGTCTTCTCCTAACATGTCGTCGAAGATGACTAGATGTGTTTGACTCACGTCAGACACGATCCCATCGTCTTCGCGAGAGTTGCCTTCCACAAACGAAATGGTTTCTCCTTGACTTTCTTTCAATAAAGTGTAAGACGGTTGCCACTCTTTGTAACACCACACGATGCGTTGAGGTGGACGATCGAACAGATGAGATTTGTGTTCGATCAAACGTTTGACAAATTCGGTTTTGCCTGAACCACTGGGTCCAGCAATCAACATGTTAAATGGATGGCGCAGATGTCAATCACTTTGACCACAGAGGAAGTAGAAGAGGTAGAGGAAGAAGATGTAGCCATGACTGAGGTAGGAAGATTTTTGAGAAGAAGACAAAAGACCCAAGACATTTTATACGTTTCATGCACGTTTATTTATTTTTTTTTTTCAAAAACAAACAAACAACAAAAACATATTTTACAAGTCATGAAGGACAAAAATGCAAACGGCAAAAATGGTCAGGTACAAGATTAAGGCTACCACTAAAAGAATTAAAGTTCTGTACAAACAAGTCAATGTACAACAAGAACAAAACACTATCCTAGGAATGGAAGGCACAGGCACTGGTGGTAGTATTCTTCTGCTCGTCTTTGTTCTGGTGGTGGTAGAATGAAATGTCTCTGACGGTAAAGAGGGGGTGTGTTCCTCAGGGGGTTGTATTTGGACGACGACAACGGTGTGGTCTTTCTCTGCTGTGTCAGGTTCTTCTTCCAGGATTGTTTCTAAGGTCTTTTTTTTTTTGACTTAGGTTCCCATTTCACTTTTGGACACTTAGTGACGTGCCAGGTCTTTGGCAAACTGGGGTACTTCTTGTAGCCAAACATCGAAACCAAGTTTTCTCCAGTCACGTACATCTTTTCAACCGGTAAGTTGTTGGTGCAACCAACTAACAAGACACACTTCTTGAAACGTGTCAAAGGTAGATAAAGTTTGATTAATATCTTCTTCACACGGAGGTACCCCACTTGTCTTCATCACCACTCTCAACACTTTGAGTACAATTTGTCTTTCGTGTACCGATGAAGCATGAATGGTCATGTTTTTTTTGTTGATGGTTCATCAAAATAGTCCAAAACAACCACGGGTCCTCCAAAATAATCCAAATCAAACACTGATCCTCAAAAATACTCCACAACGAATGTCCTGGAAAACGAAATCCAAGAAAGGTAGTCACTAAGACACACACCACATAGCGTCCAAAATTCAATGGAAACAGTTCTTGTATCAAGTCTTTATAATCCTCTAAGGTCTGAACACGATCGTTGACTTCCTTCCACGGAATACGTTTCACAAGTGAAGACCGCAGATCAGGCATGGTGGGTTTTTATATCCAGGTTCTTTTGTGATAGACTATTCCCGGGATTCTACAATGAAAGGTTTTCTCCAGAATCTTTCTTCTGACAGTTTGGAAGTAAGCATACCTTAAAAATCGAGAAATGACTTTGAGTTTGCGTTTCACTTGTATCTTGACAAACTCTCGGTAAATGCGTACTCGCACCTCCAAAGGTAAACCACGAATGTGTTCTGGTGAAGTTTCCGACTTGGAAAGAAGTAACTCTCTTTTGTGTTCTTCACGATAGCGGTGATAGTTTCTCTCCAGAATCAGGCTTCTGATACGGTGTAAGTAGCAATAGTTTAAAAATCGAGGAATGACTTTGAGTTTGCGTTTCACTTGGATCTGGACAAACTCTTTGTAAATGCGTACTTGCAGCTTCGAAGGCAAATCACGAATGCGCTCTTCTAAACTAGTCTTCTTGGTGACAAAACAGTCACACTTTAGCCAAATGGAATCGGTGGGTAAAGGTTGTCCAAGATGTTCAGTGAGGATCGTACTACACAACCTCACTTGACGTAAATACGTTTCGTCTTGAGGTGACACTTCTCGTAAACGTTTTTGGTGTTCCTGTAAGTTGGTTGTTTCCTTCACTTCGTTCCATCGAATTCTTTGAATCACTCCCACAAGGTAGGTGGTGCCATCCAATTCCTTACAAGCGCAATTTCCATTTCTATCAATGTCTGACCATTTGAACAACTTGCCACTAATCAGTATTCTTACAGCATTCAGATACCAATGGCTAAATTGTCTGTGTCGTAAAGGATGTAACTGTTCTTTACGTTTCACTTGTATCTGAACCCATTCTTGGTAAATGCGTTCTCGCAGCTCCAAAGGTAAACCACGAATGTATTCTTGTAAAGTATCATCCGACATGTTACTTCTTCTTGGCATCTGGCTCATCGTACCCGTACTCTTCTAAGGTCACTAAAGGTAAGAACTGACAGTGCGGAGACCATCTGGCATGTTCAATGTAAGCTGAGTCGGTAGGCTCCCATTGGTGAAGTCTCACACCGCAACTGAAACACTGAACTTTATCTCCTTCTCCCAAGTAGATAAATCCAGATCTGGCTAAAGCTTTGGCAGTAGTTGCTTGTAGTAGGTATTTAGGCCACTTGTCTTGGAACGTCTTTAGTCGCTTTTCAAACTTGGAAAAACCAGGCAAAGCCACAGGTATCGTCAATTCTTTACTCCTGTAGGTATGACAATTATGTGTACGATTAATAAAGAGTAAAGGTGTTCCTGCATCGTAAAAGGGACGGTGAGGTGCTGCATCGACGATGTCCAAGCGTACGGCATCCGTCTGATCGTGTGAATCGCTGCTGTCAACGCGTACGGAATCCGTCTCGTGGCATGGCACCGCATCGCACTCCAAGTCGTGATGGCACTTGGAGTTCACACTAGATTTCTCCCTTGGTGGGTGGGTGGCATGAGTATTCTTATTTATCTTTGGTGGGAGGATGACAAAAGCACTCATCTTTTTTTTCTTCTTGCTTGGTCACCGTTGAAAGTCAGAATGAATGGTTAGGCTTGGAAGTGGTTCCTTTTTTATACCTGTCGACTGTACCATCCGCAAAGTACTGTAATGTAATCGGTGGAAACGCCAAATAAAGGTAAGCACAGTTTTGAGACCATCTGATATGTTCCAGGATAGCTGAATTTTTAGGGCTCATGTAAATGGTAACACCACAACTGAAATATTGCACTTTGTTTCCGTATCCAAAGTAGACAAATCCTGCTCTGGCTAAAGAGTTGGAAGTAGGTAATCCATTCCATTTAGGCCATTTTTAGGCCACGGAATAAGATCCAATCTTCTTTTCTCCTCCTCCGTTTCTGGCATGTTGTATCCATTTGTCTTCTTTTTGGCACAAGTAATGGAGCCAACGTAAAGCTTTGGCCGAATATTGACGACTGGCAAAGAGAGAAGTGTTGGAGTCGATGATGGCTAGTTCGTTCTCGGGCATGAAATTTTGGGTGTACACTAAGGAACAGGCTTTGGGTAGGGTGCACGCATCTTTCAAAGGATCGACGTCTCCGTGATCTAGAAATAACTCTCGAAACTTTCCACTGCAACGCCGTAAAATGTCCACATCGGATCGACAGTACTTCAACATTTCCTCTTGGAAGTCAAACGGATCGGACTGGTGAGCGCGGTACCAAGCGTGAAAGGCTTCTCGCTGTTCGAGGCGCATTCCGTCGGGGTCGTAATCATGGAGGTCAGGCAAATGAGGTAGGACGGCATGTTGATTAGCTTCCGTATTGAAGAAGTGAGGAAAATAGCCTTTGGCCATTTCTGTCATGCCAAATGTTTTTGGCATTCGACTCAAAGGCATGGCTAAATAACTCATGGAATCTTTGAATTTGACTTGGCCCACTTTCATGTAGATGAGTTTTTTTCCGTTCATGGTGACTTCAGGGCGTTCGGTACCTTGTCGCAAATAATAATTTAACAAAAACTGTCCATCGTATCCCGAGAAATTGTGAGCTATGACGGTCGCATACCGATGACAGTCTCCGTAACGTTGAATGTCCTCTTCGCTCCAAGTGTCGTCGGTAGGGTCTAAAAGCCATTCAGCAAACTCGGACAAAGTGTTGGGACCCCGAAAGATTTTTTCACGTCCTCCTGGAATCCGACTACAATGAGGACAGTGAAAATGGATCGTTTCTTGAATGCACTTCTCACAAGCCCGATGAGCCACGCAAAAATTGGGAATGTGAATGCCTGTTTCTTGCATGCATTCAAAATCAAAAAAGATGAAATCCACTTTGTTCTTGTTCTTCTTTAATTCTTTCTTCTCTGTCTTGTCGTACTTTTGAATAAAACATTGATGATCAAAATCCACGATCTGGTAACAAATAGGACACACGTGAAGCACAATTTCAATAAGTCGCAAGCACATTTTTGTTGGTGTCCTTGTGTCTTGGGATGCTGTTGGTAACAAGAGGGACTGACAAAAGTGCGTCGACACGTCTCACAATGGACATGGTGTTGTTCAGGAAGGCATGGTTTGTCCGCTAAACAGCCCCGACATCGCTCACCGCAATGAATGTGTCGCTCCCGACTGTTAAACCCTTGGTTGCATTTCTCGCAGTAGTAAGAGTATCCTAGAAATCCTGTGATACTGGTGATGGCATCGAAATGTTCTTGGTGGTGGTAGAGGTGAATGTATTTTCCTTCGGGGAAATCGAGGCCTCGAAACAGCAGAGCTCCGCGCACTTCTTGAGGGTGTACTTTCAAAGTGTAGCCTAGAGCCAAGACGTCTTGAAGTTGTTGCATTTGTGAAATGCCACACACGGTCTCTTTGGGAATGCCTGCTTGTCGTAACAGGAGTTCTGCTTCTTTTCGTTGTTGGGGTCTGTCCGATTGTCGAATGTTCTTCCAGGCTCTTTTCCGTTCTTTGCTCTCGTTCTTGTCGGCATACGTTCGCCTAACCACGATGGCTCGAGCCAAACACATCTGGTCTTGAGTATTGTCAATTTGGACGACACTGTGTTTGGTACTGCGAAGGTCGTCCACCAGTAAAACTTTCCTACTTCGTCCGCTCCCTCGAGGAGGAGCAATGTGAGTCATGTAAAGTGTAGCCTTTCCATCCGTGATGGTAAACTTGTCGTTGGATTGTTGAACGTGTTCTATTTTGGACATGACTTTGTCTGGTGTTAATTCTGCCGGGGTGCTGAAGTCGATCCAGACAGGTGACTTCAAATTGTCGTGATGGATGGCCAGTCTCAATCGATCGTCCTCTTTGGCTCCGCATTGTCGTTTCAAGTTCTGTAACACAGAACCCCACAAATCGCTAATGAACCCCGCCGCTTTCTCGGGAGGTACTTCGGACTTGAAGTCTTTGAAGTGAATCGTGTGAGTGTAGGCTGTGGTTTTAAATTTTCGAGAGGTTATTTTTTGCGTCTCTCGAATGCGATAGTAATTTTCGGGAGCCACGGTAGGTCTTGTTTTGGTCAGGGGTTCTAGTGGTGGTAGTGGATTCTTTGGGTTGGGTTTTTTGGGTTTCAGGCTCACTCATCTCTTCTTCGAAGTCGCTAGCATGGACTTGAGCTAGCAGTTCAGCCAGCGGTGTTTCAGGTGGCACGGAAAATCTTTGTCGTCGTGGCCTCTTTGTTTCTTCTTCTGTTTTCTCATAGATTGGGCGTGGTCTTTTCATCTTTAAATCTGATTTGAAACTGATTCAGTTTCACACAGGAGACTATATATAAAGAGACCTTCTTACCTTCAGAATCAGTCTTTGTGCTTTTTTGGTGAGAGATTTGCAGACAGTCCTAGAAAGTATACTACCAGTAAGAGTAAGGACTACTCATCTTCTCGAGATAAAAGTCAAGATACTTGTTATATCTGCCAAGAGAAAGGACATTGGGCTCCAGAATGTCCACAACGTCAAAACCAAAACAGAGATAAAGGGAAAGATACCAGTTATCATTGTAAAGGAAAAGGACATTGGTCTTCGGAGTGCCCTCAGAAAGAAGAAGAAGAAAATCTACCAGAGAGGAAGGAAGCCGAAGGATCTTCAAACCTAGAAGAAGATGAAGAACCTATCTTCAAGAAAAGCAAGAAAGCTAGACGGCTAGAAGACAGGGAGGAAGAAAAAGAACCCTTGATTCCTGTGAAGAAATTCAAGAAGAACAAGAGAGACAGCAGACAGTGAACAATGAACTTTTTTGGAGTGTGGTGTGATGTTGATTGTAAAAAAAAAATGAGAATAGAACAGATTGGAAAAAAAGTAAGTGTCTTTGTGTTTTGTTATTTTAGAGTATGGATGCACGCACGCACTCACTCACTCTTACAGAAAAAAAAAAAACAAGGAATGGGGATTTTTTAAGTTTTACTTGATTTTTTGGCAAAATTGATTTCTTTTCTAGAGATCTGGGTGGCCCTAAAAAGGACCTTTGGGGTGTTTGCTTGTTTGTTTTTGTTAAAACAAACTTATGGAGTTGACATGATGAGCTTCAATTGTCGTAATCCTTTTCCACGACCCAGTCCAATTCCTGCTGCTGCTTTGGTGGTGGTAGTAGTAGTAGTGACTGGTGGTAGTGGTGGTGGTAGCATCTCAGTAGTGATGGGTTTCGTATGTTTAGCCCGTGATGGTCTTTTTCTCTTAGGCTGAGTTAAAGAATATTCATATAACTTTCTTAGATGCTTTAACTCACGTAAAATGTCTTGGAGTAGTAGATTCACCGTTTTATCTTCCTTGCTCTCTTCTTGCGGTTGTTCACTCTTCTCCTCTTCTAACTTTCTTATTTCTTCTTCTCGTTTTCTCCTTTCCCCTTCTTGTTGAAGAAACACTTCTTCCGTTTCTCTCTGTCGCTGTAAAAACATTTCCATTTCTTCTTGTTGCTTCTTTTTAAAATCATCCAGGGCAGGCAGCAAAGAGGGAAGTAGTACAGCAGCAGCAGTCGTAGTGGTTTCAGACTCAAATTCTTGAGACAGAAAATCTAAATTAAAATCTTCCGGTTCGAAGTTCAACACACCATTCGTTGCAGACTCACTCCAATACATTGTATTTCCGGTCTCCGTCATACTTAGGCTGTCCAGAAAGTAAAATCCCTACGAACGCTGTGATGCCTTTATACCCAAAATGACGTCACACCCCTACTCTCTTCCCATTGGAAGAAAAACCGACCCGCTTGTAACGCGTGTTTGGATTGGTAGTTCATTTCGATCCATTTCAATCCACTCATAGGGTATATATACCACCGCTTGTCTCGTAGAGCTTCACCGTTTTTTTCTCCAAGACCACTCCAAGAAAAAAAACAAGATGTGGACAAGTGTGGAATCATCGACTATCATCTCGGGGATGTTGTTTAACCCAGCATTCCCCATGTATGTAAAAGCTTCATGGGCCATTACTAAAATCACAGAGACCGCCATCTGGAAATGTCGCATCTATATTTTACGACAAGGATGTTTAAAGCGTGTTTTGATGTACGGTCCGGAAGTTCGTAGAAGTCTCCGAAAAAGAAGACAACCCTCCAGGAGATGTGTATGTTAAACCAAGGAAAAAAACCAATGGCCCTTTTCAGGGCCACCCATTTTTCAAGAACAGATTAATTTTCCCAATGATTGCCCTACTTCTCTCTCTCTCTCTCTCTATATATATTTTTTTCCCGTTCCTTTTCCCGTTTGGCTCTGTAGAGGCCCCCACCCTATTCCAGTCCCGTTTGAGGCTGTAGAGGCCCCCATGTTAAATTCCCGTTTGAGTCTATAGTGCCCCCGCCATGTTAAATTCCCGTTTGAGTCTATAGTGCCCCCGCAATGTTAATTCCCGTTTGAGTCTATAGTGCCCCCTCATGAGTCTATTTACCCCCCCCCCCCCCCAACTACTGACATACTAATTTGTGGATACCTTTATTTTGATCCACCAGATCTCTTTACAAGTTTTCCTCCTGGAAATCGAGGACGTGATTTCTGGCGTGTGTATCGCCAGCTTTGGAGGAAGGATTACACTCCAAAATCACGAAACAAGCATCAACGGTGTAAACGGGGACCTTCCTACAAATCATGTTGTTACATTGTTTTGGGCTACAAAATTTAGCACAAGCAAGATTTGACCCTTTTTCAAACCGAGGACGTCTTCTGTTAGGTGTGTCCTCAATACATTTGGTGTGTTATCTCTTGAATGTCCTCAATTTACGCCACAATACACACACACACACACACACACACACACATACATTAGGAGGACGTAATTAATTTACTTACATTAGGAGGCCCACCTGACGGAAAGCATTTATACGCCCCTTACAGCGGGTTTTGTTTGCTTTTACATAATAAATGTGTTTCCAGGGTCAACATTTCGTAAAGGTTAAATTTATATTTGACATGTTGTGTTTTCCTTATTCATTGAGAAGACAAAGCTGTTACTAAAATAGATCACACACCTCTGGTAAATGGCATACACTAGGAGGACACACACTTGTAGTACACTGAACTTGAGAGAACTTCGGAGAATTACATCCTCGTTGCCCAAGGGAAAATTTGAAGAGTCCTTATGCTTTGCAAATTTTATTTATATTATTGATTATATTTCAAGGTATATATTTTCAATTGACGGCTTTAAGAAAACACTGAACAACAGTCATGAAAAGCAGACTGTAGCTCTCTTGTAAATGTTAAAATAGTACCATTATCTTGGCGTGGGCTTTGTCCAAGCGCAAAAAGAAAAAATTTAAAAAAAATGATCCACTGAAAAATTCCAATTACCGTACTGTTACCTACTTGTTTTTCCTGGCTTTGTATATGAATGTACAAGCGCACCAACCAGATTAAGCCATATAAGCCGTACGTTCCACCTGGTTACCAAAACAGGCGGATCCAGAAATATCGTTTACAAGGAGCGCAAACAAGTAGGCGAGGAGTCTGGTACGAAACCTCAGGCGGGGGGTTAGGGTGAAGCCCCGGGAAGTTCCTGCATCTTAAGCGTTTCCAGGACAAAATTTAAACGCTCTAACTGTAAAGAAAACTTGCTATAGAAAACGTCCAGGTTGTTTCGTGTTTATTTTCAAATGGGGTAGATGGGGGGGGGGAGGGGGCCACACACACAAACACACTTAAGACTACATAAAACACACTAATTGAAACATCACATCAATTACACAAATTACGTAGTCTCTTTGTGACAATTGGAGAATTGATTCTGAACACAGCGGTAGCTTATGTTTTTATCTGATCAAACAAAGATGAAAAACAGCTGTCACATTCTCTTATCGAATCAAAGTAAAACTCGCATGGCATTGTCAAAAGAATTGAATTTTAAAAGCAAATATGTGCACAAATACATTTTAAAAGATATAGCTTGTCAGTGTATTTTAAAAGATGGTTCAAGTATAAATAAATATCATGCTCGTTCGAATGCTAAACTAAAACCGGTTTCAGAAATATTTTGTGACAATAATTTACAAAGAGTTCTCTGATGACGACACAATTGGCAATGAAGATTATATGATGCTGACACCGAGTAAACAATATTTCAAATCTCCAAATAAAAGAGTGCTTTTACAAAACAGGAATAGAGTTATCGCCTCTTGATGTAAAAATCAGGAATATGAAAGACAACACTACTGTTCTGTACAAAGGTCTCATTAGCAGATCAAGACTATAATACATTCATTGAAACCGTGAATGGATAAAACTGAGTCTTAGTCATTACAAACTACGATTTAGCATAAGACCTAAAGGGAACGGTACATTTTTATCACATTTAGCATAGGACCTAAAGGGAACGGTACATTTTTATCACATTTAGCATAAGACCTAAAGAGAACGGTACATTTTTATTACATTTAGCATAAGACCTAAAGGGAACGGTACATTTTTATCACATTTAGCATAAGACCTAAAGGGAACGGTACATTTTTATCACATTTAGCATAAGACCTAAAGGGAACGGTACATTTTTATCACATTTAGGATAAGACCTAAAGGGAACGGTACATTTTTGTCACATTTAGCATAGGACCTAAAGGGAACTGTACATTTTTATCACATTTAGCATAGGACCTAAAGGGAACTGTACATTTTTATGACATTTAGCATAAGACATAAAGGGAACTGTAAATTTGTATGACATTTATAAACATCTGAAAGTACCGGTGATCGACTTGCTTTCAAGCACTTGCGTGACGATAAAACTCGATGATGCAAGAATTACAATCTATAACAAGGTAGCATGCAATTTTAAGTCACTAGGAACTGATCAAAGTTTCGGCTGAAACATTCTCAACTATGTGTGTTGTAGAGAAAAGAGGTTATGTAAGTCACTTGAAGACACTATCGAAACATTTGACAAGCTTAAGAATTGCTGATTCTTTACAAAGAATTGGTTTAAAACTGCTGAGGTCTATTACAGGCTATCTACAATTTAAAGGTGTTAAGGAAACTGTTATGCTATTAAAGGAGGAAATAAAATAAAAGATACTAATACTGTTGTTACGTTGACCTAAAATACGACCAATATATAGGGTACACGAGTAACAGTTTTGAATTTAACGATACTAGTCATTGCTTATTCATGTCAATATTTAATTTTAAAGACATCAATAGTAATTTTCTATTTTTCAAAGTAATAGACAGCTGCATCTCTATTGTAACGAGATGTACCAAATGCAAATAATAATGATGAAAAGCACAAATCGCACAGTGATTATTTGGAGTTTTTTGTGGAATTATCACGTTATTGGTAATCTATTGAACAACTGAACACCACATTGTTTAATTCATTTTTTTGAAACACAATGAAAGGCAATCGGCAACTTGCTGCCTACCGTTATGTTCAGCTATCCCATTTAAATCCTAACATTGGACGAGTCCACTAGGAAGAGATGTTTCAATTGTTTACATAGCAGGCTATTTCATAGGCGCTCATTATGACGTATGCTCTTTCGATGATTTTGCTCACGCGCTTTTACGTAAAGCTGACTATTGCACCTCCGCTCTAAATCCAATATAAATAGACGATTTAAATCGTAAGCTGGGACAGTGTCACGTGGGGATACACTTGATACTACATGCGTCATTTCTTAACAATTTTAGTTTTGCTGATGATATGTCATTGATAAGTCCTTCTATCGCAAGTTTGAGGAAATTATTAAAGATATCTGAACATTATGCAGTTGAGAATGATATCATATATAATACACAAAAATCGGTATGCATGGTCTTTCAGTCAACTTCTTTCAAAATGCCATCTCAACCCTCTGTACTTCTTAACGGCCATGCTCTTGCTTATGTCAACAATTATACGTATTTGGGTCATATTCTAAAATCCAATCTGTCAGATGATGAAGATATAATGAGACATTACAAACATGATTTTACGTAAATTTAGAAATTGGTCTTTGAATATCAAGATTAGATTATTCAAATCATATTGTTGCACATTGTACTGCGCTCCTCTGTGGACACATTTTAGTGAATGTATGAAATGAAAACTAGTTATTGGCAATAATAATATTCTTCGTTTACTATTGTGACGAGGAAACACATGGACAGTAATTTCGTTTCGTTAAAAGCTTAAGTTTTGATTTTAAATGTTTTGTAGCTCCATCTAACGTCTTAGTTTTTGGTCACGTGATCCCGTCTGTTGGGTATATATACAAGCCAACTGTGGTGGCCAAATAGGAATTAGACCTCAATAACCTCCAAGCGGAAGTCACTAAATATCCGGACACCGCCCCTTGGACCTGTAAACCCCCTGTAATAAATGTAAATGCGCTAAACTATGGCGATAAACAACAACAACCCATAGAAATAAGGGCAAAAGTACTAACAGAAATAGAGAGTAGGTATGAGGGATACCGAAATTTACACAGATGGGTCCAAATCCCCAGACCCGGGATGCACTGCAGCAGCAGTCGTGATCCCGGGTGAAAACATCACGCTGGGGGGCGAGGCTGCCCGATCACTGCTCAATTTACACGGTAGAATTTTGGGCTATTAACGAAGCCATCAAATGGATTCAGGACACCCAAACAACAAAAGCAGTGATAATTAGCGACTCCCTCAGCGTGCTGCAAACTCTGAAAACAGGCAACTCCTCCAGCAGAGAAAATTTGTTAAGGGAAGTCTACTTAAGACTCAAAATATTGGAACAAAATAACCATACTGTAGAATTTATGTGGGTACCCTCCCACACTAACATACCCGGAAACGAAAGGGCCGACAAAGAAGCTAAAAACAAACTAAGCGAATCCGAAATACACCAGTTGGATTACAGCGTCCTTGAAATATACAGTATGATTAGGCTGAAAATAGATATGAAATGGCAGCGGGAATGGAATAACGCAAAGAAAGGGAGAAAACTCTTCAACCTGCTCAAGCTAGTTAGCAGAAACGTTAGCGTCCCTAACCTAACAAACCCGCATGACTCCAAAGTCATAACTAGAATTAAAACTGGAAATACACTACTAGCCAGCAGTTTTGCTAGGTTTCTACCTGACATGAAAGAGGCAGGAATTAATTGCCCTCACTGCCCAACCCCAGAAACACTAGGCCACATATTCAATGAATGCCCCTCCTACAGTCAACACCGGAAAAAGTTCCAAGAAAATCAAAAACAACTAAAAGCCCCAGGCCAATACCCGAAAGTCCTAACTACGGAAAAAAACAGCATCAATTCGGTATACAAAAACATCCTGGCTTATATATCAGACATAGGAAAGCGAGGTAAAATATAAACCCCGGTTAATAAATCATCATCCGTCGGGAAAGTTCAAATCAATACCGCTAACATAAAACAAACAAGTAGCGTAGATCGCACGAACAGGGAGGAAACCAGGTATGCCCTCTGCCCTTACGGAGGGGGTACGTTCAAGCGAACCTGGTCCCTCGCACTGCAAGTGCTAAAATCTAGAGATAGAAAAGCAGGGAGGAAACCAAGTGAATCCACACCCTTACGGTGGAGGGTACGTTTCAAGCGAACCTGGTCCCTCGCACTGCAAGAAGTATCAGAAAATTAAAAATTAAAAACGTATATACATCCATCCCGTACCCTTGAAACTAACTATGTAACTAACCCATTGCACGACCACTAACATGCATGAATGAATGAATGAATGAATGAATGAATGAATGAATGAATACCTATTTATTTTTTATTTTTTTTTATTTTTTTTTTTTTTTTAAATTTAATTTAATTTAATTTTTTTACATTTAAAAAAAAAAAAAAAAAAAAAAAATTCTTTTTTTCTTCTTTCTTTTCTTTTCTTCTCAAACTCGGTGATGGTACTAGGTGAATTGTCCAAGGAGCAATAACATATTACATGTCCCTAAAAACCACTTCGCTGATATAAGGTTGTCCCAATCAGGCAAAAGCAACAAAGCACAATAAAGTTATAACACCCCCGGGTCACCAAAACAACTCTATTAAGATTATAAGGTGGTCCCAAGCCCAGACCATCAGGGGCCCTTCGCACAAAGCGGAACAAAAATTCTGAAAAGTTAATCATCACCAAAAAACTCATTTAAGAGTATAAGGTGGTCCCAAATCCAGACCATCAGGGGCCCACCGCACAATGTGGTAACAATAAACTACGAATAACACCAAACCAAAATTATCCAAACAAACAAAGAAGCATATGCACCATGAGATTGGAAGCTGAAACTCATCCCAACAACAAACCAAAACTAAAAATTGTCGACAACACAAACCATCAGGACCAGCCGCACAAAGGGCAACGATCAGACACAAATAAAACTCGAAACAAAACACAAATGGTGCAGATGACTTAGGAATAAAAGAAAAATATAGAACACTCCTTGGACGGAACCAAACTCTATTCTTACCCTTGACTAACCCGAAAAACGCCACAAAGTAAAGAGTTCTTTATTCAAAATTATAGTACAACGTGCAAGACGTCAACAAAATTTTGGCTTAAATAAATCCTGGATCGCTTGAGCCGTCCGGCGACGCTACGTTCCTCCTTTGCCGTCACTGACTCCGCCTTTGCCACCTCCAGACACAAGATAGGAATAATTAAGTAGTGTGCCTTGCACACATTAAAGCGTTCAATGGGTTGCAGCTCGGTAACCCATTGACGACTAATTAAGTAGTGCGCTTTGCGCCCATTAACTCGACGTAAATGGCCAAATGGCCGCACACGTCGTTAATCAAACGAACGAACGAACGTGGCCAAATGGCCGCACACGTCGTTAATTCAACTAATCAATCAATCAGTTGCGATGGTGGTGTGGTATGGTTTGATGAAGCATGAAGACATCCCTCTGAGCGAAGCAGTATAGCCACCACGCCGGAACAAACACATTTGGCCGTAGTTCACCGAACAGGAAAAAGCAAGACCGAGAGATTCTAAAAGATAGGAAGGTCTTTCGTCGACCGGAGAAAAGGAGCTTCAAGGCTCGTTCTAAGAGCACGGGAATCTTGTTGTTACGACTTCTTAGGGATACAGATTATAACATAGGATTCGGCTTTTCTCTTTATTACGTCTTTGTTCGTCTCGCTGTCGATCTAGAAGGAGAGACGACCACGACTGCGACCCAGTAGGCGACATAGTCGACGACCACGACTGCGACCCAGTCGGCGACCCGGAAGACGAGGGAGGTCCGCTACAGTATTAACCTTCCAAGATGGAATAGTGCCTCTAAAACGTTTGTAAACAATAACATATTCAGTTTTGAAAAACTAATGAGAAAGTATGTGTTTTCAATGATGACACAAATATTTAATAGTAAGAATTCTATCTTGAAATCTTTGTAGAATTGTGATATTTGTTTACATTCTCATATTATAGATAGATCGAACGAATTACTCTTTAAATGTCTTATATAATTTTGTTCTTAATGACATACACAGTCTGTAGTTATACATGAGTGTGTATATATGTACATAAGACACCAATGAACTTTTATGTTTAAAATACTTTTATATTTTATATTTTAATTTAGATGTATGGACCATGCAGTCTGAAAAAATAATTATTGTCTTATCTTATCTTACGAGTGTTTCCTCACATACGCATTAGGAATATATATATATATATATATATATATATATATATATATATATATATATATATATATATATATATATATATATATATATATATATAATACACAAGCTTTCTAATCTATACAAATAATTTGCTAAACGAGGTAAGGGTCCTAGGGTGGAAATAAACACCAATAGCTTTGCTAGATATTTTTTTTTTTTAAACCGAAATAGAATCAAAGAAGGAAAGGCATTAAAGAAAATTGTTGACTATGAACTTGAACGCATAAATATTCATTATATAAATACATTAAATTTTAACAGCATTTACAATCTGAAATCCATTTCATGTATCTTTAGAAGAAATCTCAGCCAAATGTGCACTATTATATGTTGTTTCTGGAACCAGAAGTCCCAGGTTGTTTTTAGCGTTTCGCATTCTTTATCTTGAGATAACTTATTCAACAGCCAGAATTATGGCCTGATGTTGGTAATTTCTATATAGTTTTCCTTATTTTGGTTTCCTTAAATATTCTTATATCAAGCTGATACACAAACACTTGCAGTTAACTCTCTTCCCCCTCACCGCCCCCCGCCCCCTCTCTCTCTCATGAACATGTGGAAATTCACAATCAAGTAGCTTGACACAACAGACTTGGCAACAAATCTTTTTTTCAGTCTTCAGTTGCAACAACATCAGCAACAAAAGAAAGTCTGCATTTATATAAAGTTAGGGACGGAAAATCCATACAATACAGAACGGGTAATAAATGCACAGACTGCAGCACCCGTGGCTACTTTAACGGTAACATACATTTCGCCATCTGAGGTGTGATTGTCGACTGAAGAGTGGCTTAAAGGATTGGTCTAAAATCCCTAGTACCACACGGGAGATTATTTCCTAACTGATTTATTGTACGACGGCGACTTTCTTTCCGATTTTTATGTGATTAACTATCTTTTTTTACTCGCTCTATATGAAAGTAAAAAATGAATTCAAAGATTTTCAAGAATAACGTACAGCGACAAGAACAACCATATGCAATAAAAGTCATTCATATTTAATCTATTTTACTTCTTTTGAATTGATATTTAATATTCATTGTGCATGTTCAATGAATGTATTCATAAGAAATATTTCCTACAACGCTTGACACATTGACTCTTTTGGGATAATTAAACATTCAAAGTCTTTCATCATATGGAAATACACAATCACCGTTCTCAGGAGTCAGGACTAGACAAGAGATGCCTAAGGGCCAAATGGTCAACACGATGATGACTCACTGCTGAATCTAATCTTGGCCATCCCAGTGATACATTCATAACTTCAGTTCACTGGCTGACGGCTGAGCTATCACTTATAGATGTATGGTCGATCAAACAATTGAGATTTTGTGTGTAAATTATATTATTATATCGATTTTGTCAAAAGAAATCAGATCGAATCATTAAACATCCATAGCAAAATGTAGATTTGTTAACGAGGTATAGTCAAACCCTTGTGCTAAGACTAATCTAAGTACAATTTGGAAGTGGTTTTTATAAGCAGGTCGTCTTTATATACATGTTTTAATTGATGTATAAATGGGACCTATGGACCTTTGCCAGTGTAGCGTACTAACGGGGGGGGGGGGGGGCTGACGCGGTGGTTGCCCCGGGCGCCAGAGGTTTTGGGGCGCCAACACAGCTGATACAAATTCGGGCCTCGCATTCTGGCCCTTTGGGCCATCATCGTCGCCCCGGGCGCCATTTACCATTAGTACGCCACTGCTTTGCCGTTACACGCAGATAGTCCTTATATAATAGTTACTCTAAACATTCTCTGTTTTATTTATTTATTTTATTTACGTTACTACTTTTATAAAATATTTTATCGTGAGAAGCTAAATATCGCATTTCTTTCCGATAACCTACATGCTAGACTATTTCAGATTCAGTTTTAAATAAGACCTTTATTTCGGTACAGCTCTTAATAGCATATTTTGATCAAAACTTGATAATGCATGGGAAAAGGTAACAGTTAAAAAATTCTATACAGCAAAAAGTTAAATGAACCCTAGCTCTTATGCTTACATCAATAGATAATATTGCATAACTTATCCACAAAGATTTCGTCACATTAAACGCCATATTCGGTACATTTGTCTTCTTAAGTTACACCACGCCCTAATTGACACTGAAATTATTTCTGTCGACATTGTATGGATCAATAAGGGTTATGAAACATTTATAAATATTTCTGAACACATTTTAAACACCATCTGCATTATTAACATTTAAATCTGTGATGTCAAAAGATTCACGCTTGCTTTTAGAAGGTATTTTTTATATCCAAAATGGTATATATTTTAGAAGTGCTTATTTTGTATTGTAATTTCAGGGCAATTATTAGGGAGAGAAAATCACTTGTTTTAGATCTTAGGTTCCCTTGATCATTAACCTAAGACTTCAATGTTCAAAAAACAGAAATTATCATATGTTATCAATGCTTATTAATTGAAATCAAGACTGCTTTTTCAAAGGATATAATATATCTCAATAACACTGATTTTTCATCCTCACTACGCAATTGTATAAAATATAACTTGCTGACGCATGAAGGTCAAAAGGTCATGGATGACCCAAGTACCTATCGACGTTGAGAGGTCATATCTTGTAACCTGTTTGCACATCAACTTTGAGAGGTCTCATTGTGTAACTTGTGTACACTCCAACGTTGAGATGACTGTAGTAAATAGGTGTGGATTATCTCATTTATAAAGTACATGTAATTATCGTAAATCTTAGAAAAATAAAAAATGCGTGCTTTTTACTATTAGGTATATGTTGAACAAGTCTTTCCAGTGACAATCTTTAAACAATTGTTTCAAGTTCTCCTAAGTCTGGTCTTACAGCAAAGGAAACAATAGTTTCAAGTTCTCCTAAGTCTGGTCTTACAGCAAAGGAAACAATAGTTTCAAGTTCTCCTAAGTCTGGTCTTACAGCAAAGGAAACAATAGTTTCAAGTTCTCCTAAGTCTGGTCTTACAGCAAAGGAAACCATTGTTTCAAGTTCTCCTAAGTCTGGTCTTACAGCAAAAGAAACAATTGTTTCAAGTTCTCCTAAGTCTGGTCTTACAGCAAAGGAAACAATTGTTTCCCACACTTTTCTTATCTGTTATCATATTATTCCAAGATTTCGGACCAGCCTAGATATCCAAAAATCTTTACGATCTAACCTGCGAAATTCTAATATTTTTAACATTTTCACATGTTACTCCACATGCATTAGTAGGACATCCTCCTAGTGTCCGATATCCTCCTAATGTTGGTATGTAAACATGAGGTTTTCCTTCTAATGTAGGTAATGTGCACACACACACACACGCACACACAAACACACACACACACACATGCACATTGCTATACTTGTGAACCATCTGAACTGGGATCGTGTTATGGACACCAACTTATTGTAATAGCAAATAAACACATTATAGGTTACAATGTATCCTTATTGCTGTTGTTGTTTTTTTTATCACAATCTGTTTGCTATACACTCTACACGAAAAGAGTTATTAAATTTTTAAAATTATGTCATTGTGGACACTAAATTGTATTTCTGAACGACGTGTCCATAATGTGTGCTTGTGTTAACATGCAACCTGTTGTGAACCATGTGTCAACAAATGTAATGAAAAATAAATGTATTATAATAAATCATCATTCATGTCATTTTCGACGTGTGATATTTCGCAGAGAAAAATCTTCATGAAAATGTTCAGTTTAGTCACAAAAATTGATCCATTCAATAGCGTTTATCCTTGGACAAAGATAAAAAGGTGAAGTGGTTATCCCTGAAAATTCTTACTTGATCTTTTTTTGTGGGGGTGGGGGAGGGAGAGAGAGAAATCAACATTTGTTGTGATGAAAGTAGCCTTTTCGTGTTGTAATAAGCAATTCTGTCAAGATTTTTGCGACTCACATCATACTTACGCTATAAGTGAAAAATATACCGTATAGCGGGTAATTTTATAGGTGAAGAAATTGTAGCAATTTAATGGTTTCGGAGTGAGATCACTAGAAACATCCCATCAAAATGTATTACCTTATACATTATAACTTCCCTATATACGCAATCTCGAAAATGTAAGTAGTAAAAAATTTATAACCCGCATTTTTTTCTACACAAAATCTGGAAAATGTTATATCCTCGAAACTCCCGCTGTACTGTATATTGATATTTTATTATAATCATAAATATTAGTTTAATACATGCTGGAAAATACTAGTGGTGGAAAACTGGTTCCATGAATTTTATCATCGCTAGCCATTGACGAAGTAGAACAAAATGGATCATAAACATAGGCTAGCGAAGATGCACAATGTAAAAAATGGCCTACATCTTCACTTAAATGAAATACATAAATGAAAGTTTCAATACTATAATGAACAAGGAAATAACCGCACCTTGATAATTAAAATCTTATTTTTTCCTATTCATTTTATTGTAGGTAACTGCTCTAATGAGCATTAAATTTAAATGAGCTTGTCTTTATATTCAAACTTCATTTTAATTATTTTTCATTTGAAATGAACAATGCTGCGTGAGATGCATTTAATTTTACACACAATTAAGTTTTCATTTCTTATCAGTACAATTACTGGGAATATAATGAATGTGTGTCTACATATATTTTCAAAAGCTTTGAAACTCACATTTTCAGTTGCGCATCTGAAAAGACCACAAAATAGTATTTGAAATAGTACTCATTCAAGCAACCGAAGAACAGGCTCAAATAAAATGTATACCAATCAAATGAAACTATATTAAGTTCATTCAAAAATTTCCTACAGAAAATTGCAAATACTGTATGAAATCAAACCTTGTAGCCCTCTTTCCAACTTGGATTTGTCCCTGTGTTCAAATTCATAGAGTATTGTTTGTGGACACGGTGTCCACAGTGCTTCAATGCGGAATTGGCGCACAACATGTTTAGACATCATTAGAAACAATACTAAAATAACGTTCTTTCTCTAAATCATTTTAGAATTTATCTACTACAGATCTTTTTCGGACATTATATTTCTATATTTCGGACATTATATTTCGACATTTTTATTTCATCTCTTCTCCTGTATTGGCAATGCCAAGCATCACATAAAAAAGAATTCGCTTGGGACAGGTCCACAATCTTTACGCATGGTGAAGTCAAACGAGCTCTCCTTGTTTCAGATTATAGTTTCCTGGATCTTTCTATAAATAACACGTATACACAAATTTACACGCAAATGGTGTCATTTATTCTTCAACAATATGTTACGTTTTTAGAACGTTGTACTGATATTGTGTAAAACATACAAATCTGCGGAGGAACCATCAGTGTTTCGTACTTTTATCAGTGTTATTTCCAAAAGTAATAACTGATTAAAGTTTGCAACTTATGTCGGAAAATATTTTGTTTGTCAACTTACATGTTTACAAACATGAAATATGATCTCTGCCCTGTCCAATTTTACGAAGCTACCAACGGAAGTTTGTAGCCCTCCTGGAACCGACCTGACTACACTGTGACTAGAATATGCACTGTTTTCAACTGTTTTGAACCGTCGATATGTACATTAATCAACTAATTTATAATTCGCATCTAGATTTGTAAAATAACGTTTTCATTGTGATTGAGAGGTTATTGTTTAGGTTGATTGCTCTACTGAAGCTGTCATGCACATGTAAACACCTTGCTGGGGGTGGGGATGTCGGCACCTCCTAGCCTCATCCCAGCATATATAGCTGGTTAAAACTTAGAGATGTCGCCTTGTGTTATCTAATAATAAATGGTTTATTGTTTGTTTTCCTTGTCCTTCCCTTTTTTGTGTTTTTGTATGTAAAAAGAATAAATATATTTTTTATAATTTTGGCTTAAAATTTTGCACAAGGTTGATCTTTGTTGGTTCTGTCGAATTCTTTGAGTTTCTTTATTTCCCTTTATATATATGAGAACTTTGGCTCGTACTGTCCTCCCGACAGGCACATTATCCTGTGGGTGGAGGTCCTTACCATTTCCCCTTTTTTTGAGTTTTTGTAATCAGTTGGTACCTCTGCCCTAGAGGTTTAGTTCTGTTTTGTCCCATTGTGTGGTGCTATATGTGTATGTTTGTTATTTGTTGAGGTGTATATACAGACCAATTTCTATGTTAGGGACGGGCCTATCTAGATCATATTTGTGTATAGTTTCTTTTTCTATCTATATGCCTATATAAAAGTAAAGTATATAATAAAATTTTTGAAAGTATTTATTTATTTATTTATTTATTTATTTATTTATTTGGAGTTAAAGAATAATAAAAGAAAAAGTAATAAAGTGTTTAAAATGCATTTGTTTTTGCTTGTGCGTGCATGTCTGTTTTCTCTCTTGCTTCTTCTCTCTCTCCATGGTTGTTAGTTTGTAATTTGAGACTGTGTTTTGCTTCAAGTCAAAAAAAAAAAAAAAAAAAAAAGGATTGAAAATTGTTTTTGCGCGGACGTGAAAGAAAACATGGTAGTGAGTTTATTGTCAAGTTATTGCTGGGTTTTTTTCACTTTCTGTTTTGCTCTCGAGATGTATATGTTGATCTGGGGACATAGTTTGGTTGTAGCATTGAATCGTCTTAGCGACGAGTTATGTCGAGGTGTTCCTCACAGGATTGTTTTTCGTGGATTATCAGCGGGACATGTTAGTACTCTTGTGAATGATTTTCGTCGATGGGATAATATTCCTGAAATTGTTTTTATCCAAATTGGTAAGAATGAAGTTGGATCAATGAGTCCTGAAGACATTGTAGAATCTATTTGCTCTTTGTGCCAAATGGTTAATTCTGTTGGTGTGAGGACTATTTGTGTTGGATCTATGTTGGCTATTTTCAAACAAAGAAAGTTATTTGCCAAAGTGTTCTGCACATATAATGATATAAATTATTGGTTTATTTATGTGACCTTTATCTGACTCGAACAGACATGTGTACATATAAATAAAAAATAAATAAAATATTAGACACGTGTGTACATATAAATAAATATTAGACATGTGTGTACATATAAATAAAACACATGATTCGGCTGAAAAGGGTAATTTTTGCAAATAATATTGCGGCCGTGGGAAAATGACAAGATTGAAAGAGTTTTGATTAAGGGTGTAAGATTTATCGTTCTTGATCAGAATAAAAAAATCAAGTATAATGAAAAACAATGAAACGAAATAAAAGAGAAATATAAAGGAAAATAAAATAATTTATGTTCTATACACATTTATACCTGCTATTATGTAGAAAACATGCACACACTAAACGAGAATTAAAATTTGTTGATTTCAAATATTAATGAGTCTTAATAATGTAAAAGTGATCAAATAGAAATAAGCAATAATTAGGATACGATAAATCAGTCATATTGGGTATAGATAATCAGAACTGAAAGAAAGTATATTATTAGTCAATTTAGTCAATATGTGTCGAATAAAATTAATAGATTAATGTATGCGTGGTCCAGTAAAAAAAAACTCAAAAAAACTGAAACAGCCAAGTAGTAATAGTGAGAACAATAACCTTATAGATAGGACCATTTCTTCTTTCTAACTGTTGAATGTTAAAACCATCTCTGATATTCTTTAGCAATATGATTTTCCAAATTAGCCGCTATTTGCGGCCATATTGGATGTAAGATTGCATCATTTTCATTTAGAAGTAGCAATAAAAGAGATTCAAGATGGCCGCCATGGCAGCCATATTTTATGTAAGATTGGCTCCATTTGCATTTAGTACCAACTGGATATCATAAGAAGTCTATCGGTGAAAGCCTTCCGTCGACATAACCATTAATTCTGGAGTTTACCATATTAGAATTCAGATCGACATCGTTTTCATTTTGGACCAACTAGACACTATAGGAAGTCTTCTGGTGAAAGCCCGATGTCGATCTGACTTTCCATTTTGGAGAAGTAACAATAACAAGACTGTCAATATTTCGACCATATTAGGACCACCTAGTCATTACACGACATATTTTGATGAAAATCCCATGTCTATATGACTTTTCGTTATGGAGGAATGGCTATAATACGATTTTCAGCCATATAAGAAATCTTTTAATGTAAGTGCATAATACATAGTAGTAAGCTAGAAAGGCGGCATCCACACACACACACACACACACACACACACACACACACACACGAGTATACACCCGACAGAGCGGAAAGTGTTATGATGCGTGCAATATGAAGCGAAATTATATATGGAGAAAGAGTATTCTCATATAGGTGACAAACTTTTTAATCCCCTAATGAGATTCGAACCCCGGTCCGCAGGTTATGGCACCAATGGCACCAATCGCCTTCACTGCACGCACCAACCCCCATGCCCTCTCGACTAAGTGCACATCCCGAAAAATTGATGGAATATAACCGTGGATATAGGCATTCGTGTGTAGCAGACACACGCATGGCGACCCAGTAAGTACACCCGATACGACTAGGACTCACGGTACTAATTATATGGAACAACATACAATAGAGTATATACGGGTTTGGTCGTCCGTAATTGATTAATAATGAAAAGTAAAATTTTAGTAAAAAATTATTTTGAGAGCTTATTCTATCTGTACCGACAAAAAATACAGAGACAATATTCTATTGGTGCAATTTTAGTATTTTTTATAGACTTGACTTAGGAACAGTCAATAACAACAGTAGCACCTGATCCATTAGGTGCAGAATGGATAACACATGTCACATGTTTCATGTACATGTAGATCCAAAATATGGCGCGGCTCAAGTGGTTTTCTTAACACAGAAGCTTGCATCAAGGATGGGTCTATACTGATAAATATAGGTTTGATCATGAGCATTTAGAAATTTAAAGTTATTGAATTTGTAATATCATGCTGTTTCCATAGGTTTACTATGGGAGTTGAATTAGTACCGTGAGTCCTATAGGTTGGTCATTTCATATGTTTTTTAAAAGGGATATGGACATCTGACGGGTTTATGGGATTTTAAAACGATGTTGCTTTAAACGACTTCTCTGACTGTGATTTTAATTTCTATCACCTTAACTCCATATGCCCACAAACTTCTTTGCAAATATGCAGCTATCTCTCGTGGACCAAGCGAGTTTTTTTTTTGCAAAGGTCAATGATCATGCGTAGTTCAATTTTTTCTTCGTTCATAACATGGTGTGTGATATCGTTCAATGGATAATATGGTTACGCACAGTTCAGAGGAGATTCGATTGGTTTTGGCGCAAAAACAATTAGAATGTCCTCGGCTCTTTCCGTGAGACCTTGAGTTGTGAATAGGCGCAAAACCACGATACTTGATGTCGTTGGTAAGTAATCAGTTATTTTAATGTAGGCTGTATATTTGAAAAATTACAGTATGTAAATACGAGAGATGTTCGAATATGCCCCGCTTTAGGGTTGAAAGATATAGCTAGCTCTTATAAATAATTTTGAAGAATACAGCAGGTATCTTGTACAATACTGTACTTTAATGTCATATGTGTGCTATGTTTATAGGTTACTTTAATTGGTTCACGGGGCCCCGCGTGGCAGGGAACACCTTTATAGAATACTCACACGTCATCTCATCTATGTGCGATATCGACTCTCGGTTGAACTAACGTGGTTCATGAGAAAACTTGTTAGAAGGGACCAGTTGATAGTTGGTTCTTGCCAGTTTATTCCTCCAATTATGCTGGCCATGAAGCATAGTCTATCATGTGCTGAAGAATGACGTTAAAACTAAAAACAGCAATTTCAATGGTTAACACTTTTTTGCATTAAATACACACTGCTGAAGTGACTTCCAGATATGCACAACTCTATTTATAAAAATTTTTTTCTTCTGATGTCTTAGAGTGTATATAGATATTGTTGGCAGCCGGTCATGTTACTTTGATGCACCTAATCGATCTAGAGTGTATATAGATATTGTTGGCAGCCGGTCATGTTACTTTGGCTAAATCTGTAATTATGTTAAACTGTTCTGCAAAAGGTTACAGTTTGTCTTTGAACATTACTCATTTATTCACAGTTCAAGATCACTTTAATATCCCAAGATAAGAAAAAATGCATGCATAACAAAGGGTTCTGATTAATACATTGGCTTATGGTCATTGGTCATTTACATTTGATTGAGACCTACTTTAAAATATAACCTCCAAATGAAAACTGTGAATAGCTTGGAGGCACCAAATTGCATGTACATTTATAAAAATAAAAACTTTGGATGTATTGTATTTATGGGCATTGGTGAGAGGGAGAGATTTTATATATATATATATATATATATATATATATATATATATATATATATATATATATATATATATATCATCTTTCATGAACATGTATAATTGACAGTCACAATGTGCAGTTCTGGATGTATATATAACTTTTTCTCAAGCAGGCATTCATTAGCCACAAATGAATATCTATCAAAAACCCAAACTAATGATACGTGTGGATATTTGGAATTATAATTACGCTAATAGGCATGTTCTAGGTTTAGGTTTACACCTGGCTCATAAATACCTTTATCCAAAATATATATACATCATTCAGGTCTCCACAAATCATTCCCATCTTTGTAGGTATGCCCAAACAAACAATGCATGTACTGTCAAGCAGTGATGAATAATATCCAAAGATATACAAATGCATGAATCACAAGAGTTTAAAATAACAAAGATCATTTACAATTGTAAGAGACTTGCAGTTGAAATGTATATGTGCCAAGTCTCCATGATTGTCTGGGAGTCTTTTGATTTTGAACCCCATCTTTTGATATACTGATTTGCCGACCAAAACTCCCGGAAATGAAAAATCTGTGAGACATAGGTATTTTCAGCTAAAACCATACTCACTTCATGGGGCAACTAGCATTTACACTCACCAATTAACACAAGGTAACTAACTGTCGCAGGTCACAATCCGACCCCTTGATGACTCCGTTCTAATTTTTCGATACAGAATCAAATAAACCCACTACGTAGTTCCGGTCAGCATTCGAAGCCTTTGGAAGCCTATAGAATGTATTTACTTCCAGTAAAAACAATTTCTTTCTCAAGAATGCTTATTTAGACTAGAATTAACAGTCAACATGTTATTGTTTTCAATGAAGTAAAAGTACAGATAATCTAGGTTATGAGCACGAGATGATCACGTGACACTACCAGCGTGTGACTAAAAGGTATAATTTATTGATCGAGTTACCGTATGTATACTCGTATGATATCTGCGGTTTAGACTAAGAACAGAGATCATAAAATAATAAATTAAATCATTATAAAAAGGAAAAGTAGGTATGATTCCGTAACAGAATGCGATTAGATCATGATTGCTGCAGTGATTGGTTATTTCATTGAGCGAGTCTTTTCAAACATTGGCATCAAACGTTGTGTCTTGGCTTAACCCGGCAAATATGCAATCGGAACACTTTGTATTTTCCGTGATGAGTTTTCGCTGTTCCGATTGTTACATATGCCCTAGATGTTTGCCAGGAAAAAGTGTAACATTTCTTGGCATGTTAATTATATTGATGTTTTTCGTAGCGTTTTATATGTATCTATATATCTGAGCTCTGGTTGTGTGTGAAAAGAGATTTTTTTTTAAAAAAAATTATGTACTTATTTAGTCAATAGGTAAGTAATTACCCGAATTTCAACTGTGATGTTATCTTCAAAATGTTAACAGTTGTTTTGTAAATCTTTTTTTCATACTATTAAATATGGTTTAGTTCCTAAATCTCGTATAGGATTTACACTAAAAATAAAACAGAAATTTTAACTTGGTTAATTCTCGTGTAATTATTTGTCATTCATATTTTAACCTGTTAAGCTAAGTGTACATAAAGAACTAACCTAGTGAGGTGAGTGGGTTGGGTTTGGTTATGTTACATTTTACTCTTTCTAAATGAAAGTATTTTATTTAGGTAAACGGCACTTTTTAATCACTGCGTGTATTGTGAATGGAAAATGAATAAAACAGTTATTTGCCGTTGAAATGGCTGTAGAGGACCACAATATCATTTTGTTAGGCCAAAGTGGAACAGGCAAAAGTTTTGTGGTGAAAGAAATTCAGAACAAATTGTTGGCAACAGATAAAAAATGTCAGTGTAACTGGCACAACGGGCATTGCAGCACTGAATGTAAAAGGATGCACATTGCATTCCTGGTCTGGGGTTGGTGATGATAGATATGACAACGATGAACTATGTAGAAAACTTCTCACTGATGAACATTTTGATTCACAGAAACAAAATATTCTGAAAATAAACTGTTTAATTATTGATGAAATTTATATGCTGTCACTGAAAATGTTTGAACAAGTTGAATATGCATGTTGAATGATTAAACATTCAGATTTGTATTTCGGAGTTATACAAGTTATTGCAAGTGGGGACTTTTTTCAGCTTCCACCTGTAATTGACCCATTGACATGTGATTCAGGTGAATATTGTTTCAAATCCACCATTTTCCCCTTGGTATTTGGGCATAAAATTGACTTCAACGAGGTCATAAGACAAGATGAATTAGATTTCATAAAGGCCATTAATGATGTTTCACATGGGGAAATTGCCTGAAGATAGCAAAAACTTGATTTTAAGGTTGCAGAGACCTCTCCCACCTGGAGATGACCCAATAAGACTTTGTGGAAGTAATTTTGATTGTGAAGTATACAATGCATATAAACTTATTGAAATTGGTGGTCTATCAAAGTCTTATAATTCAAAAGATGAAGGTGACAATAATCGGTGCAATAAGTTGTGTGTTCCAAAGGTGTTACACTTGAAAATTGGCTGTCCAGTTATGTTGGTCAAAAACTTAAGCTCTGCACTAGTAAATGGTTTACAGGGAAAGGTTATGGCAATAAAGGAAGACTCTGTGACAGTTGATTTTCAAAATAAATTTGTTCAGTTGGGAAGAGAAATTTTTACTGTTTACAGTACCACCACAGGACATCAAATTCCACTCATACTGTCTTTTAGCATTACAATTCACAAATCACAAGGATTGACTTTACATAGAGTTGAAGTTGATGCATCAAATATTTTTGCACCAAGTCAGTTGGGTGTGGCAATAGGGAGGGCCATAAATAAAAAAACTAAGGGTTATCAGCTTGAGTGCCAACTCGGTGCTTCCATATGGTTCCAGCACATATGAATTTTACAATAAAAGTTATGTACAATTTGATTCAAGTTTAGAATGCTGCAGACATTCTGTAACTTTATTAGAGAAACTCAGTGCTGACTTTCATTGTGAAACAGGTACTGATTCTGATAAATCTGATTTTTCTAAAGGAGAAATATTGGAAGTTGATGAAATGCTATCAATTGGTGAAGACATGCCTGCTTCAGGTAGTGTCCAAGAAATTAGGTTAACCACAGCTGAAACTCATTTTTGAGCATCCAGTTGACCTTACAAAAATTAAGCAACTTATCCCAGAAAATACAATAACACCAGAGCAAAATGAATTTGTGCATCATAAATATTCAAGTTATTGTTTGTGTTATGCATAGGATTAGTTTTGGACTGCCTTTCTTTCTCTCTTCAGTCATATACTGTGTTGCAGTCACATGATACAGCTGCATTTCATTTTGCAAATAACTTGTAGATTGAACACTTAGGAAAAATGTCTCATGAAATCAAAGGAATAGAAAAATATCTTGTTAAAAAGGGTGATATGCAGTTAAAAAATGATGCCAATTTGCTTTCAGTCTTAGATAGTAAAGGAAGATACATGAAATCGCATTTAAGCAATGTAGGTATCATTTCCAATTAAATGACATCGTTTGACCTGAAGTTAGAGAACTTCAGAACAAGGCTTTGATTTCCTCTCAATAACTTTTGAGGATCTTTCCCAAAAATATAGTAATTTAATGGTATTATTTTTGCATGGAACATGTGATGTAACAATAAAAGATGGTCAACTCATTCTTCTTTGGCACAGAACCATTTCATATTTTACAAAAGGTACAAGAAAAGTATTTGATAATCTTTTCATGCTTTTGTAAAGTATCCCCAAATTAAATTCTGGACTCCCTTAAAATCTCCCCTATGTTTACTGGTACCAGATTTTTGATTGACCTAGTGAGAACACAGAAAAGGAAACTTGTCCAAAAAGTCAGGTGAAACTGCATTGTGTCAGTATTTATTTGTGCACAAAGTTTAATTAATTGTAGATTAGTTGACTTTTGATTTGAAATCTTGCATCAAAGTATATAATTGTGATGTTAAGTATTGCCTTGTCTGTTACTTCAAGAACTGATCGGGAATAATGCCAAGTGGTCTTATCATAATAGAATAATAGCTGAACAAAGTAGTGTTTTAATCTCCAAGTTTCCAACTTGATTTTTTTTTGTTTTTTTTTAATTTCATATTTTACATATGTTTATATAACATAACATTATCTACAGTGAATGTGGTTTTCTGTTGTAAATGTAAATTCATGTTTAAATTATTACATCATATTATATATTCAAGTTACAGTCCTACCCGTTTATGTCGACATCCTCGGGCCCGAGGAAATATTGTCGACATAAGCGGATGTCGAGATAAGTTTTGGGGCCGGGGGGGGGGGGACCTGTCGTCAGTGAGCAGAAGTTACACTTTGAGAAAACAAACAATGGAAATTTTGAGTACATGAAGACAAAACCAGCGTGACATACACGTCTATATTGACAAATTACATTTTGGTTACCTTCGTGTAATAAAATCCACAATGCATTAAGTGCATGTATATGAAAAATTCATGAATTCGTGTACGGGTATCATGTTAGAAAATGTATGCATCGGTCACATCCTAATAGGAAACACATGGATAAAAAATGGTTGTCATTTGATCTAACACGTCTTCACAATTCACTATGATAATAATTGTCGCCAGTAGCACATGGTTGCATAGTTGTTATTTACATGCTACAAAGTACATGTACATGTACTTAAATTGGCCTAGATTTTGGTCAGCCTGAAACAATGTTCCCATCTTACTGAGGCTACCAAGTGGATGGGGCTATTCACAGGGAAATGATAACATGTATTTATTTATGGAAGTCATCGTGAAAAGTACATAAAATTGAACAAGAGATATGCGGTCGATATGATTAATTTACCTTCAACGTAGCCTTTCTTTATAGACTCGGCAGCTTTCATCCACCTAGACCAACAAGTTGTTCTCCTTTTTTTTTTTTTTTTTTTTTACTGGTCCGCCACCAGTAAAAAAATAATAATAAAAAAATAAGGCGGAGAACAACTTGTTGGTTTATCATCCATTCTGACAGGGTGTTATGTTTAAGTGAAAAGTTTTCACAGACATCTTTGCGAAATGCCCCACCTTCAACTTCCTTAACACCCAGATCTTATGTTTCCAGAGACTGTAAATTTAATCTGCGTTTTATGCTGCAGTTTGTAGCCATCGTAAGCATAAATAAAGTTAAAAAGGAAACTTTCACAGCACAATAAACTTGTTTTAATCACCGATCACTTTGGAAAATGCAACAATCGATCAGATTTCATTGCTTTTTTCAAGTTTGGTGATGATTTTTTTTAATGAAAGGTGGATTATTTTTATTGAACATTGTAACCGGCTTGCTTTGATGAAGGGTACATGTGTTATTTAAGTTGCTGCGAGAGGCCAACTTTATAGGACCAAACAAAAGCCTGTTTTTTAATCCACCGAGAGATTAAAGCCTGGCAGCAAGATCAACTAATTGTTGAACAAAGTACAGGTTGGAACTGGCCGCTTGTCGACATAAATGATCTGGCGGCAAAATTATAGCTTGGCGGCAAGATCAACTAATTGTTGAAGAAAGTATGGGTCGGAACTGGCAGCTTGTCGACATAAATGATTAGAAAACAAAGGATTTGTTCAAGCTGGGACCAAGGGCTTCTGTCGACATGTACGTTTATTTTTTATCTCGACGTCGACATAAGCATGACAAATTTGGTAGTAATAGTAGACCAAGGTACCGGGACTTTGCTTTTTTGTCGACATAGGCGGCTTGTCGACATAAGTGATGTCGATATAAGTGGGTAGGACTGTATTCAGTTTTTGGATTTCAGTAGTAACATCAAGATGGTACATATTGCTTGTCTCACATCTTTAGACTTGCTCCCGATAACAGATAGAAATCATAACAATGATAGCATACCAATATTCATTTGTTTGGCCAAATTAAGGAAACAATATATTTATCAAAGAAAAGTCCAAACATATACAATTGTACAGTATTGAAAAATGTTTGCTTTGTATTGAAAAGATATTAAAGTCATCTACACATGCATAGAAACAGCCATACCAAATCTGTGCTTTTATCTCAGTCATGATAATGAGACTTTTGTAAATTCATGCAATAAGCCAATCTGTCACCAAATATAGTAGATCCCAGCTTCTAAGCACTTATTTTTAATTTGGGGGTGAAATTTGGGGAATAAAATACAGAAAAATGCCATGGAAAAACAATAAGTACAGCAAGTCAAATGGAGTTTTAAACAGGAGGAAAGTGTACATATAAAAGGGATATGTAGCTTATAATAAAGAAATCAAAAGAGACAACCACAACATAGAGAAAAATGAGAAGGAAAAGTTTGATCGCCTTACCTTAGCAAAATATATGGAGGCAATGCCCCATTGTTCCAAGGACAGTCCCAAGGCATCAGTACCATTACATCCCTTACAAGCACCAAAACTTCAGGTGAAGCAGTGTGCATTCTCATCTGAAATAAAAGGGTAAATACTTTAAATCATATAGATGCATATAATTTATATTGGTTCTACACATACAATTAAAAAAAAATTAGCTTAAATTAGGCACAAGCAAAAATAAAAATAAAAAAATCTGTCTATTTTTAAACCTTTTAAACTCTGCTGTAAGAAATTATTAAATCATTTGTACTTGCACTTGCATAAAGATTGAGGGTTAATATAATATTTCACACTAAATCTTTTCTTTATTTTCATAAACAAGCACTGAAACTGAGTTTTTATTTCTTCAAATGTCATATATGGTGTAAAAGCACCTTCTTTGAGCCCTATAGTGTTCTCTATCCTGGTTTATGGCATGCTTATCAAGAAGCAGATAGTTACTGTTTATACATGATTTATCATAATATGGAGGTAAAATAGTTAATATTTGGCAAAAATCATCCATAACTTATTTTGTTGCATGTATGACAATCTCTGAGCGGACTCCACTGATTTAAAGCCATCACGCCATAAAACTCACTGTCTGCCATAGCCATCTTTATCAAATGCCCCCTCCAAAGCCAACATGTGTTATTTTCTGATGATTTTATACATTTTCTAGCTAAAAGTCTGTCAATATTTGACCCAAACTTCTCAATATCCATTGTTTTTGCCAAATGACACTATGATAGTTTATAAATAGCACCTACATGTACACATTACTATGGATACACTGCGAGGCTGGTATTTCCTTTAAGTATCACAGTACGAATTGTTTTTCCATAGACCTTAATGTTAACATTTGGTGAAATAAATATACTTTCTCTCCTACTTTAGCATGCATGTCACACACTGTCATAGAGAGCAATATTAGATTGTCAATTTGACAAGGACAGCACCAGGTAGGTACTCCATTGCATTTAAGAGAGATAACTCTGCTGGAACTAAACAGGAGTAAGAGTTATCCAGTGACAACAGAGGCATTTTCAATGATGTGTATCACAGTTGTAAAAAATCATAAAAAAAATACAAAATATGATCTAGATATGAATTAACATAATCTCACATGTTGCCAAGAGACTCAACTTTTTTTTAAAGCCTGACAGAAATTACAACTCTTACATAATGTACCAATCATAGCTAGTTTTGTCGTTTATTTCTGAATACATAGTTTCCTAAACCTTAAGCTCCTCTCCCCTGGAATTTCGCAATTGGTACCGTGATACCATGAAGCTGCATCGCTGCGTTTGGCTGATTAGTCATACGAGTCTGGTAATCGGAACACATCATAGCTTTCTATGAATTTGTTGTTGTTATTGCTTCCTGCATCAGTTCATATTTTGTGTGGAGCAAGTTATTAGTGACAAATTATATAATAAATCATTTTTCAGATTTCAGATTTTTCAATGAAGAAAGAAATAATAATGCACACTGGAACAAAACTCTTCAAATGTTCAATATGTGGAAAAATTTTTAGCCAGGGCTCTCATTTGAAAAGACACTTGAGGATACACACTGGTGACAAACCCTTCAAATGTGAAATATGTGAAAAATTGTTTAGCCGGGGCTGTAGTTTGAGAACTCATCTGAAGATACATACTGGTGACAAACCATTCAAATGTGAAATATGTGGAAAATTGTTTAGCCAGGGCAGTAATTTGACAACACATCTGAAGATACATGCTGGTGACAAACCATTCAAATGTGAAACATGTGGAAAATTGATTAGCCGGAAAATAAATTTGCAATCACACATGAGGATTCATACTGGTGACAAACCCTTCAAATGTGAAATATGTGGGAAATTGTTTAGCCAGAAAATTCATTTGCAATCACATATGATGCTACACACTGGTGACAAACTCTACAAATGTGACATCTGCGGACAATTGTTTCGCCAGAGGGCCCATTTGCAATCACATGTGAGGGTACACACTGGTGACAAACCCTTCAAATGTGAAATATGTGGGAAATTGTTTAGCCAGGGCTTTAGTTTGAAAAGACACTTGAAGATACACACTGGTGACAAACTCTACAAATGTGACTTCTGCAGGAAATCGTTTTGCCAGAGCTTCAGTTTGTCAAGACACCTGAAGATCCACACTGGTGACAAACCATTCAAATGTGAAATATGTGGAAAATTGTTTAGCCAGGGCTATAGTTTGAGAACGCATTTGAAGATACATACTGGTGACAAACCATTCAAATGTGAAGTATGTGGGAAATTGTTAAGCCGGAGAATCTATTTCCAATCACACATGAGAATACACAATGGTGACAAACTATTCAAATGTGAAATATGTGGAAAATTGTTTAGCCAGGACTATTGTTTGAAAAGACACTTGAAGATACACACTGGTGACAAACTATTCAAATGTGAAATATGTGGAAAATTGTTTAGCCATAACTCTTGTTTGAAAAGACACTTGAAGATACATACTGGTGACTTTTTAAACCGTTCAAATGTGAAATATGTGGAAAATTGTTTAGCCAGAACTGTAGTTTGAGAACACATCTGAAGATACATACTGGTGACAAACCATTCAAATGTGAAATATGTGGGAAATTGTTTAGCAAGGTCTCTAGTTTGACAACACACTTGAAGATACATACTGCCAACAAACCCTTCAAATGAAAAATCTGGGGGAAATTATTTATCCAGAGAATAGCCAGAAAATCCATTTCCAATCACACACGAGGATATATACGCGCTGGTTATAAAGCCTACAAATGTAAAAATATGCAGGAACTTGTTTAGTGGAGCTGTTATTTCCACAGACACTTGAGAATACACACTGGTGACAAATCCTTCAGATGTGATTTATGTGGTAAATCATTTTACTCAAAATTTAAGTTGACGAAGCACTAGAAGATACATACTGGTGATGAACCATACAAATGTGATTTATGTCATAAATGGTTTTACATGAAATGTGATTTGGCAAAGTACTTACAGATACATATTGATGGTAAACCATACAAATGTGATTTCTGTGATAAATCATTTTGCAATAAATGTAATTTGACAAAGCATATGAAGATACATACTGGTGACAAACCATAAAAAAGTGATTTATGAAGTAAATCAGTTTAGGAACCATCTATTTAATTTTCAAGCAGGGTTCGGGGTTCAGACCTAAAATAGTTTGGGAAAAAAAATACTCGTTTTTATTTTGGGATAAAAGAACTCAATATCTTTATTATATTAGTTGAAGAAGAAAAAAACAATCTTGAGATAAAAGGAAAAAATATCCTCGTTCAAAAGAAAATCTTGGGCCCCATCCCCAGGAAATTAAATGGTTGGTCACTTACTTGAATGTGATTTAATAAAGCACACGAAGATACATATTGGTAAAAAGTCATTAAAATGAGATCTGTGGAAAATTGTTTGGTAAGAACTTAATTTTGAAAAGACACACTATGTCACATCCTGATGGAAAACCATAGAAATATGAAATATGTGGTAATTTATTTCCCATGAAGTCTAGATTGACACCACACATGAGAATACGCACTGGTGACAAAACCTTCACATGTGAAATATGTGGAAAATCATTTAATGTAAACTCTAATTTAACAGTGCACATGAAAATGCATGTGACACTGCACATGCAGATGCACACTGGTGACATTGCACATGAAGATTCATATTAGTGACAAAGGAGATAGTGTCGTGGCAGCTGGTGATAAAAAGGAATTACAAACACTTTCAAAGTGTCAGACAAAGATTTATAGACAAACTATGAACAATCTTCATAGAACTGCACTTAATTTCTTCTCAATATACATGTAGATGTGATGTGATGGCACAGTTGATTCTGGATGGCTTCTCTGCCAAACCAACCTTTGTAACGACATTGACTTTTCATTGTATCTGAAACATGTTTATTCTGCTTTTAAAAGCTTATGATATACTTCGCATGCAAGATCTAGTGCTTGCCTGCCTATTGTGACATTAAATGCTAACCAAGGCACTGGTGTGCCTTGAACTTTACATTCAGGTGAAAAATATGGAGGTGCATGTTTACACTTTGTTTTGAATTCCCCATACATGAAAACCCCGCATTCATTGTTCTTATGAAATTCCACAGCATACTGTAGTTTATGAATTATTGCATTTAAGAGTGTTATCCTAATTAGAGTTGGAGCATTCATTATCTCCCCCTGAAACATGCAGAAATGACATATGAATTAACAAGCAACACACCAAGTAGATACAATAACTGCATACAAAATTAGTTTGTTTCAAAAATCAATCATTACAGTCTTGAAACACAATTATTATAATGTGTTGTGAATGGCGAGTGGATAAACGGAACTGAGGAAACATTTGATTACATGCATTTGCTGGCTATCGCAAGCAATGTTCACTATTATAATTCATGATCAGGATTTGTTTACACAATAATAGATATTTGTTTGCAAGTAATTGTGTTATTTTTCTAACATTAATTTTTCAGTAAGAGCATTTTTGGGGTAGAAATCATTTTCTTGCAGAGAATTATTTTTTCAAAACTATTGCATTTGAAATGTTTGATATGTTTGGTGAAATTCAGTTTGACAGTTGCTAGTATTGCATGATAAAGGGGCAGTAATATTTGTCATTTATATTTTATTTAATGTATTTTTCGTTATTTGATGGAATATCATTTACTCCATGACATGATTCACAAATTATTTGATGTTTGTATTTTGTAACTTTTGGTCTTAATAAAAGAAATATTCCAATATGCTTTTCTTTTGAAACACTTCCAAATTTAATTACGAAGATAAAGAAACCCATAACCATAACAACAAAAAAAATAAATTCTAAAAATTATAATTGAAATTCATGTGAAAGACATGTGACTCTGCAGACCATAAAATAAAGTGTCATCTATAAAACTTGATGTTGGATGACTTTGATTACAAGTAAGAGATTATCCATATTAATTACACTTTTTTGGAAAGAATCTTTTTAAGACTATATTAAAATGGGTAAAATCAATGCGATATAATGATTGGGAGAGTTTGCATAGGTTGTGTTCTTTCAAAACTAAACAAGTCTGATCAGTAAATGCTCAACTGTGAAGGCCCACTTTGACCTTTTTTTTTTTTGACCTGTTACAGAATTATATATATGTTTCCTATTTTGTAATGGTATAATTTATTAGTTTATGATCTCTGTTCTTAGTCTAAACAGCTGTCGTCTTATGAGTATACATACAATAGCCCCTATCAATAAACTGTTTGCTTGTAGCTTTAGTCATGTGACGAAATACGCGCGAAAGAGAATGCTGAACTTTCGACCTAGTTCTCGTACTTTTAGGAGTAAACATTATAAGGTCACATTTTAAGAATGAATCAACACAGTGTTTACTGTTTAAGATACTGGTGCTTGAGAACCTTGGCAGAATCACGCATAACCTAATTCCTGATTGGTTTGGAGAGGGTTGCATTATTTTGAAATACCCTGTTTATTGAAGATGTAGTATGGGTTTTATTTCGATTCTGCACGTTAATGTTATATACAGTACAGCTCACATGTGAATTTTCGGAACTCCGCGCATCGCGGTGGGGGTGGAGAGTGAGTGGAGAGGATTAAGAAAAACCCCTCCACCATCACTCCACGCCTCCTGACGGAGTTGTCGCGGAGTCTCGCAGAGAATAGTCCTGCACACCACACTTTCTCGCGAAGTCACATCCGATCACCACCGCGGAGTGGACGTGATCTCGATAATATGGGCATGGTTTACTGTTTATTACCCATGCAAGCAGAGGTTGAGCGAGAGAGTCGGGGGGGGGGGAGCACCGATTTATCTACATCGTTATCCCTCTGGGGAGCAATTTGCTAACTTTTTGATAGTGAAAAAAACGTAGTAATTCAGTTAATTATAAATATGTCCTTGTTCTAACGAAGATAATGTATGATACATAGTGCCAAATCATATTTAAGATGATGATAACGTAATGACAATGCCTCGTAAACTGTATTAATACTTCATTTTGCGCAATGAATCTAATTTCTTTTTCTTCAATACTATGTTATCGGAATCTAAACATGCATTCATATCCTTATTTCTTTTTCAGTAAATGCAATACAAAATTGTAATGATCATATGAAAGTCAGGGATATTGTACTACCTGCAATAAAAAGAATGATAAACATCGAACAAATTAATAACAAAGCTGCAGTCATACCTGACTTAAGTGAAACAAAATCGCACAAGTTCCTTTGGTTACTCCATGCAAGAGTACTCATTCACATATTGTACGTTTTTTTCTGACATCCAATCGCTTAAATAAAGCATAACTAAGATTTCACATCGTTTTATTTTAAACTGTCTATTTTGCATTAATTACCAAAGTAGCGGGGTTTTTTTTAAAATCACAAATGGTCACAAAAGGTCATCCTAGATACATGTAGTTGACACGTGCAAGTAACCTAGCACAATAGAAGCCATCAGCACTGCGTGTTTTCTTTGATATTGATGTGTTAATTTCATGTGCTAACTGTTAACCTAAAAGTACAACAGCAACGCTTCTGCGGGTTTGTTTTCTTTGCCATTGATTTGACAAACTTGCGCATCAGATGAAATTAATGTTTAACTTTTTCTTTTCTGTTCGTTTTCCTGTTGCATAATACAGAAAAATAAGATGAATAATTTTAGATCATTAACTCTTCTTAGTAAAGGCCCCCCCCCCTCTCATAAAATATGGAATCCAAATCACTACTGCACAAGTTATCGTAAACTGAAATCTGGAAAAGTTTGCAAGTGGTAAGAAACAGAAACAAGCTCAATAACCAAAGGCTCTAACAGTCACAAACAGGAAACAGCATTCTTTAATATCTGCGTAAAAATAATTAAAAAAGTATATTTTATTTTTATATTTTCGCCGTAGGAAAATGAGCAAATAATAGGATACACGTGGAGACAATACATCCATGCAAAATGCTCTAAACTTGTTGGAAATTAAAATCTCTGAACATCTCAGAGTTTAGAATTTTCCATATTATTTTTCATTTCGGTAATAAGTCAGTTTAGATTAATTACTAACAATTATCAAACTTCCGTTGTTAATGGCGGGACCATAATTGTGGCTGTAAAGTACAACGCGCTAAGTCAGATGGCTTCGTGTGATAAAAACACACTGTTCCCAAGCTGAAACTTACATCATCCTTTGATGCAAACCCTTGTTAATATTTTACAACAGTGTTCACAATGGTCACTGCCTTGATTTCTGTAGAACATCCGCTGAAGTCAAGTCTTTATTAGGGAGAGACAATTGAATTTTCCAACCATGGGAAATGGGCGGGGGGGTAAATGCATGAAAACAATTGTCTTTCTCTGATTTTTGTAGCAGACGTTAATCCGTTCAATATTTCACTTAAAGTAAATAATTACTGTGATGAAAGAACAAAAAATATCCCGGTCAAAAAAAACAAAACAACATAAACCCCGTATATTAAATGGTCAGTCCCTTACAGTATACATGCAGTCATAATATTCAGCCTCGTGACTCTGCTATTACTGCTTAAAGACTAAGCAGGCGGTTTGCATTTCAGTGTTTTAGGTTTGTTGTTGTTTGGGGGGGGGGGGGGTAAGCAGAAGCGGATGTCAATTTGGATTTTAATTGTCCATATCTCAGAGAATTACTTTCCTTTGGAACAAAATTATAAATTTATTCTGCTTGAGAGGCTCAGCAATGTGCGCTTCTCGTCAAGTCAGTGCATAAGTTTGTTCATATTTCTTTGAAATAAATTAAAATCATAAACTTATTGCAAAATAAATCGATCAACCTTTTATAAACAGTAATGTGTACTGAATATACAAGACTTTTGAAATTATTTTTTTATTGTCCAAATATATGATCGAAATAAAAACGACTGATTCTTCAGATGGTATCCAGTTGTAAATCACTTTTGACGTCTCAGTCTTTCCATAGGTGGTCTTCATTCATTGGCTGTTCAGATGTCAATCAGTAATGTCGACTAGCCCCTCCACGGTGGAGTTTAAATCGACGTGCCTGCCGAAACGCGGTGGTGATTTGTAGGTATTTATGCCAATTTATGCCTCCACCGCGGAGTGCTATCGCGGAGCTAAAGTGGAGGGGATTAAGTACCCCACCGCAATGCGCGGAGTTGCGAAAAATCATGTGAGCTGTACTGTATATAGGAAATAATCCTGTGATTAAATATTCTTTACAGTTACATAGAGAAGAGAGGTCATATTGAATTTGATTCAGTTTGTGGGATATATTTATTTGGAAATTCATCTATTATTAGTAAAGTACATTTAGGATTCAGTACTGTCTTAATCTGAATTATTATACAGCTCCATGGAATTATCGGAAACATTTCTAAAACTTGTGAGATTCCAGATTCACAAGGATTATTTGGATATACTTAAACTTATCAACATATTAGCACAGTGAAGGCTATTACATTCGGAATACTACATTCGGAATATTTGGATTAACTTCCGGAACAGTGAACTTTGAAACAGTTTAGGACTTTTAAGGATATTCTATACTGTAAGTTATTTTTAATTCTTTCACTTTAATTGTTTGTTGAAATATTTTAATATTTTAGGAAATTAAAGATTTGTATTTTAAATCTTGAAAGCTTGTTTGAGTCTTTTCTTTCGTTACATAACCCCTAGTCGTAACAGACCGTAAAGCTGAAACAAAGCGTTATTTGCACTTACAATGATCAGTGTATAAAAGCACTTTAATAATAATATCAGGTTTGACAGGTTGGAAATTTGCGTCACACGTGAGTGTCTGATGTAACATTTTGATCCTGAGGGTAGAATTTTTCTCTCATACACAGAAGCATAATGAAGGATTCTTTTTCTCACATTTCTGAACAAAAAATGAAGGTCGAAGTAAAATTGGCATATTGTAAATACATATGTAGGTTTCAAACAGCAAAACATCCATTGAAAATTTCCTTACCTTAATATAGAATGTAAAAAGTTAGGTTTACACCGAAATATTCAGTGTAAATTTTAAATGACATTTTAACACAGTTTAAGTTTCAAAGAACAGTGGTTGAAACGGATATGGTAATGGCAGTACACAGCGTCCAAACTGTGAACTGCAGACAGCTTGCACAATGATACAAATGTGAACAGATGAAAAAATAAAGTGCACTCTTATCCATAAAATTAATTGAGACAGACAAACAAAAATGAAATAGTCCTCAAATCGACTTTGATCTATAATTGATTTACCCTTCAGAAATAATAATGAGAATAAGAATTTAAACAAATTACCAATTACAACAATGGCTTTTTTGACTCAAATTTGCACTAAAGAAGCTGTACAGGTGTCTAGGTTGATCTGTGCGAAATGGCCTGTTTGTGGGACATGTCAACACACTGCTGGTTTTTGTATGCAAATGTGTTGCAATTAATGTTTATCTTGATTATTGTAATAGAATGTTCAAGTGATGATGGAAATCAGGAAATGTTTGCTTCTTTGTGAGCACTATGTTTACAATAGACATTCAAAATAGTCCATGAGTCAGGATAAAGGTCACATGTGAGGTAGGATATAGCTATCCTGCACCGGTGTTCCACACTGGAAACACAATCATACATATAAACTATATTATAGGAATGTGAGAGATATCAGGCCATATGGACCTATTGTTTTATATTTGACTGTAATGCTGAAAAAAGTGTTATTTTCACTTAGAATGATAGCAGTTACCAATGCACTTTTATAGTATTGGCTGGTTGACTAGTTCTGCAATGACATTACAGATATTACCAAACCAAGCCATATTCAATAGAAACAGTGCAGTTGGTGGTTTTGGAAAATTTGACTCTGTGCAAGTGGCTTTAACACACTTGCCCTTGTTAAAAGGGTCATATTTTTCTATTATTATTTTTACACAACTTTCAAATTTCTCAAATGAAAAAAAAAATTAAAGATGAAACTGTACCTCTGCAAGTTCACCAACAAAACTGGATTTCTATAAATCAGAATTTCATCTATATCAATTGCTTTCATTCCACATCATGATGGGTTTCTGCTTTAATAACTAGATGAATGGCAAGCTATTTGCTCTCATAAATAAAACCACCCCCACACACACCCTGCACCCCATCCCTACCCCATGATCAAGATAAATGTAAAGTAAAACAAGAGTCCCTCAAAGGGACTGACACTTAACTGGTAACAAAGAACTTTCAGCTATCCAAAATATTACATTTACTGGCCAAAAAGAAATTTCCAGGACACCAAAATAAGACATTTCTTCTTTTTAACTGCTGAATGTTGAAACCATCTCCGATATTCTTCAGCAATAGAAAGATTTTTAATATGTTCAACATGGTGGATATATTGGATGAAAAATCAGCATGATTTTCATTTAGGCCCAACTAGACATCATAAGAACTCCTTTGGCGAAAACCCTTTCTTGATATGACCATTCATTTGGGTGGTGGAGCAATAACAAGATTTTCAAGATGGCCATCATAGTGGATGTTTCATCTGGGATCAACCAGATTTCATAAGAAGTCTTTTGGTGAAATTCCCATGTCAATATCACCATCTATTCTGAAGTAGTGGTGACAAGATTTTAAAGATGGCCACCATGGTAGCCATATTAAATGTCAGATTGGCACCATTTTCATTAGGGACCAACTAGACACCATAAGAGGTCTTCTGCTGAAAACCCCATGTTGATATGACTTTCCGCTAAGGAGTAGTTATAATGATTTTCAAGATGGCTGGAAAGGCGGTCATAATGGATGTCATATTGGCAACATTTTCACTTAGGACCAACTAGTCATTGTAAGTCTTTTGGTAAAAATTCCATGTTGATATGACCATCCATCCAGGAGAAGTAGCAATAATGAGGTTTTCAAGATGACCACCATGGTGGTCATGTTGGAGGCCAGATTGGCACCATTTACTCCGAGTATCAACTACACATTATAAGAAGTCTTCTAGTGAATACCCTATGTTGACTGATATGACTTATCATTTAGGAGCAATAGTGATAAGATTTTCATTTAGGAGCAACTAAACCTTGGGATGAATGTGTGTGTAAAGTTTCATGACAAAATTCCAAGTAGTTTAGGAGGAATAGTGACAATAAACTTGTGCTAATGGAAGGATGGACAATGAAACGGCCATCCCATCTTCTGGTCTATGACCTGCAGACCTAAAAACTGCAAGACTAGTCACACTAACGAGTGTCAGATGGACAGATGGATGGATGGACACAAGGATTACTTTAGGGGTATACAAATGGATGGAATGTATGCATTTGTAATTGTTCTATGGCAAAAGAGCAAGAAATACAAACAGCAGTGTTTCAATTACTGCCCATCAATTGGGCAGTTTTCACACTCTCACTTAAAGTGCCCTCATAAGGAAACTGCACTCTGCCTTGTTGGATGGTCAAGACAATGCGGTGTGTCGTCTGCAGATTTTCACCCTGAAGTCACATTTTTAGAAATTGTATAAATGATGTGAGGGACGACATTTCTTAGCAAAAGAACATGCAGAAATGCAAAATTCAGCAATGATTATAACTCATTATTAATCTGAAAAGAAACATTTCTGAAAAAGAAGGGAAACATAAAAGAAAAATGAAAATTATTAATGAGTAATGACTAAAGCAAATAGTAGTCAGATCCAGAATGGAACTTTACATAGTGCAGCCCTTTGCTGGTACACGACATATTCATACATCAGTCTAATTCAGGGGAGAATTGGTAAAAAAAAAAAGGAGCGAAATTTTTTAATATAGGAGGAATATCATGAAGAAATAAATATAGGGCTTGAAAATATGATGCATGCATTGTTAAATGTTCTACACAGTTTTTTTTTTAACAAATCGACATGAATCCTGCAATTGTGCATACAAGAACAGACACTGGTATATGTCAGTATTTTTCATGCACAATTTGGCAACTACTCGGAAAATTCTAGCACTAACATAGTTAAAAGGAAACTCTGTGTTTGCTATTCACCAACATAATTCTGTGATTGAAATAAAATCTTAAATAATTCTCTATCTACATAAAATGTTCATTTATTCCAGACAAAACACTTTGGATTAACTTGTTTCTTACTCAAGTCTCCAATGATAACTACAAATCTGTTCAGCAAAAGATCACAAATGTCTTCCTTCAAAAAAACGTCAGCCATCTCCACTGCACAACCATACCTGAAAGAATATGTACAAGAATATAAATAATAACTTGGAAAAACAGTGAAACCTGCCTTAGCAGACACCTAACTCCATGATGAAGCCACCTGGTCATAGGGACAACATTTGCATGTCCTTTTTGTGAATTTCATTATCAGTTTCCAGTCTCCAAATAAAGGAGACCTGTTCATAAAAGGACAAATTGTTGTTGTCCTTTTTTATTCTTCGTTACATCGTAAATGGTCAGACAATATGTGGCAAGTGATAAGGCATGTTGAAATTTGTGGAAAAGTTTGGTTTTTATTCAACAAAATTGATTGGAAGTTATCATGAACAGGGTTTACAGTATATTTTGATGCAAAATGTTTTAGAAATAAAGTAATTTTTCCTCAAAAATATAGAAAGGAAAAGGATTCAAAACTAAAAACATGATTTTTAAAAGAATTATTAGAACCTGACATTTTCAGTTGTCTGCTTGTCATGCAGGGCAAGTGACTTGGAAGTTTTACTTGTTGTGCATCAATTTTACTCGTCCTACACTGTACATACTACCATATCTGCTTAAAATGCCACTTGTCCAATTTTGCTGGATCAACATAATAAGATTTTTTCTGATTCTGCCTAATTTGACTGATCCTGGTAAAATCTCGTGATAACCTATGATAGTTTTTACAACCATCAATGATGGCAATACACCGTGCACTTTTGCATTTCTCTAAATACTCAATGCAGCAAAAGAGCATAACTCCTGATCCTATTTACAACTGTGCTCTTCCCCGTTGTGTCTTGTCTATATATCTACATTGTGATAGTTTTAAAATCAACTCTACTGCATTGTGATGCCTTCAGCCTGCCTGAGACAGGCACAAATTTTGACACCATGGTCATAGCAAGTCATATTGCCCATGCTGCTGATTTTATTACCATTTCATTCGATTCTGATGGTGGACTGTATAAAAAGAGAGAAGCATCTAAAGACAATATCCATTGGATAGTATCACTTTGATTTAATAATATGGATGAATTTCTGCAAAAAAAAAAGTCACCAGTATGTTCTTGAAACATCTCTTGTGAACAAGTACAGCTGCATATAGCAAGACTGGTTATCATTTAACGTTGAGTTAAATATTAATTCAGTAACATGGAGCTAAACCCTTATCAGTCTGTCAGTCAAAGGCTCATCTACATAATTCACATTAAGGGTACAGATTTTTTCAGCATTGCACCATGTGAATGCATCTTTCACATTTCGGTAGGCCATCAATGATCCCATTGTTTCAAAAATGCTGCCTATACTAAACTGTAGCTGCTAGATTTGTTTTATCTTCATCATACATTTTATCTTTGCTTTTTTCCGCTTTTTTGGTTTACATTGAGGTTTTTCCAAATTTACCATTTAAACCATTGTTTTTTGTGATGATTAATTTTTAAATTTTAGTTAATAATTTAGCCTTTTAATAAAGCTACTCTTTCATTTTGTTTTTGCTGAAATATAAAATGTGTGACATACTGTCCCTGTATCTATTCTAAAATTAAAACTGTCCCTGTATCTATTCTAAAACTAAAAATGTAGGGGGAGAAATTTCCCCCTCCATATGAAAATGATTACTGCAAATGGCACATTGCACACCAGCCCTGTGTTTAACAGACTGCTATGTAGGCACTTAACACAGAAAATTGAATGTGCTGAAACTATTACTGTTTTATTCTATTTTCAAGACATGTGATCTTTTCATCCCAGAATCTATAAGTCTTTGTAATATCCTAAATGCATGACATACTCAAAGTTTAATCAATAAATTGTTACGACTCTATGGTCTAAGAAAAATGTAACAGAAAGAAAGTGAAAGCAACAAATCAAGTAAAAATCAACAAGCACTTTATTTCTAGATAATTAAAATGAAAAATCAAAAAGACACTTACAGTAATGTGTATTAAAATCCAAATAATCCAATAAGAATTAGTGTCCTAATCACAAGTCCTAAATATAGAATGTTCCGAATGCACGGCTGTATCCTTGAATGTTTTGATTTGCCAATGGTCTTTAATGTCCTGATGTACCAGTAGTCCTTAATGTGCTGATGTCAAAATGAAGTACTCCAAAATATCTCTGAATTAGTTCACATAAATTTCAAAATTATCAATTCAGAATCTAAAATTCAAAAGTCTATGAGCACTGTTATTATCCAATGAATATTTTAAAATAATTCCTCTCTCAGAATTTTGAATGACTTTCCACAACTGTAATAGCTCTTTATAAGACTGATAGTAATGTCGAAACTGAAAAACTGTCCACTAAACATGGTATATATAAAGATTTGTCACATGACAGAATGTTCTAGAATATGTGTCATCTTAATGGAATTTTATTTGTGTGGACATGACTTTTTACGCATAACTCTAAGGAAATTCCAGTTTTATCTCTAAACAAAATCAACCTTGACCTCAAATTGAGAAAACATTGTGTTTATCAAAACTATGCTCGAACTCAAATCTGAAGTAAAGAACCTAATTCAAGGACACTAGTTAAACATGTTTTTTTTCTGATAAACAACATTAAGATTTAAGCAAATATTAAAGTCATGAAACATTTATAATTTCCTAAAATATCTAATATTATATAAACATCATACATAACACCTCCCCTCATAAAGAAAAAGAAAGATTTATATAATAAAGCTTTCTTTTGAATATGCATCTAATACTATAATAACCAAAAATTGCATAAACTTAATTACATCAAGCAATATAACATTTCTATGCACGTGAGAGTGCATCTGCAATCACATTGTCTTTTCCACTGATGTGTTTGATGTCAATGTTATATTCCTGCAATATTAAACTCCATCTCAACAATCTCCGATTTTTATCTTTCATTTTGTTGATGAAAGTAAGGGGATTGTGATCACTGTACACAATAATTGGAGAAAGAGCCGAGGTAACATACACTTCAAAATGCTGTAAAGCCAATATCAAAGCCAAACATTCCTTACCAATTGTGGAATAATTTTTCTGGTGCTTGTTTAGATTTTTACAAAAATAACACACAGGGTGATCCGCACCACTTTCGTCTTCCAGAATCAATACTCCACCAACCCCTACATCACTTGCATCAACAGATAATTTAAATGATTGACTGAAATTTGGTGCAGAAAGAACTGGTGCATTCTTAAGCATGGCCTTTAACTTGTCAAAAGATTCCTGACACTTGTCAGACCAATGAAATTTGGTTTTCTTACTCAATAAACTTGTCAAAGGTTCAGCAATTTTGGAAAAATTTGAACAAAATTTCCGATAATATCCAGCCATACCTAGAAATCGCATCAGTTGCTTTTTACAAATTGGTACTTGAAATTCAGAGATAGCTTTGACCTTAGCTTCTATAGGTTTAACTTGACCTTGTCCCACAATATGTCTTAAAAATGTGACACAAGCATGGCAAAACTCACTTTTGCTCAAATTAATTGTCAGATTCGCATCGCTGAGTCGATCAAAGAATTTTCGAATGGTTTCCAAATGATCTTCCCAGGTGTTGTTGTAGATAATGACGTCATCGATATAAGCGTCACAATTATCAAGACCAGATGTTATCATGTTCATCAGACGTTGAAACGTTGCAGGCGAATTTTTCATTCCAAACGGCATGACTTTATATTGATAAACTCCATCTGGAGTTACAAATGCTGACATTTCTTTTGCCCTTTCCGTCAGTGGAATTTGCCAGAATCCTTTTAAAAGGTCAAACTTGGTGACATATTTCGCATTTCAAATTTTATCAATGCAATCGTCCATTCTTGGGAATCTGTTTTGATGACACTGTTGACTTTTCTATAGTCAGTACACATGCGGAATGTATTATCTGGCTTAGGAACCAGAATGCATGGTGAACTCCAGTTACTTTTACTTGGTTCTATGAAATCATTCTCCAATAAATACTGAATTTCTTTCTTCAAATAGTTCTGTTTGAGAGGATTCATCCTATAAGGATGCTGTTTCGCAGGCGCAGAATCTACAATGTCAACGTCATGATAAATTTTACTTGTTCCTGTAGGAACAGCTGTTTTAGTTCATTTCTTTCCTGTTGTTGTAGATGTGAAAGTTTCCGGTCTAGATTGTTCAATACTAGTATTTCTGAATTCCGAAGATTGGTTATACCAGAGTCACTATAGTCTGATTGTATTCCGTTGTTGATATTTTCACTGTGTGGGACAGGTACAACTAAATTAACTGAATAATTAGCTGGGCTATCTCTGTCAAAATATTCCTTTAACATATTTATATGACAAAGTTGTTTATGTTTCCGTCTCCCAGAAGTGTTAATGATATAATTTAAGTCATTTACTTTCTTTTCAACGGTATAAGGACCATATAATTTAGCCTGAAGAGGATTTTGAGGTATGGGAAAGAGAGCCAGAACTTTGACACCAGGTTTAAAACTCTTTTCCCGTGTATTTCTGTCATACCTTAATTTAATTTTTGACTGGGTTGTGTGAAGATTTGTTCTTGCTACTTCACAGGCCTTTGACAACTTGTATTTGAAATCAGAGACATAATCAAGAAGATTAATCTTTGAATCTTCGTTTGAAAGAAGTTTCTCTTTCAATAATTTCAATGGTCCACGGACAGTATGACCAAAAACTAGTTCAAAGGGACTAAAACCCAACGACTCTTGAAATGATTCCCTAACAGCAAACAACAACAAATGAACACCCTCATCCTAATCGTTTTCTGTATCAAAGCAATATGATCGAATCATATTCTTCAAAGTTTGATGAAATCTTTCCAAAGCACCTTGACTTTCAGGGTGATAGGCAGAAGATTTAAACTGTTGGATGCATAATTCATGCATAACTTGTTGGAAAATTCCAGACATAAAATTTGACCCTTGATCTGACTGGACAGATTTGGGAAGGCCAACAAGTGTAAAAAAACTTCACCAAACCTGCAAAATAGGTTTAGTTTTTATATTTCTCAGAGAAATTGCCTCTGGAAATCTTGTACCTGCACACATGATGGTCAACAAGTATTGGTTGCCTGACTTTGTCTTAGGTAAAGGACCAGCACAGTCTACCATTATTCTACTAAATGGTTCATCAAATGCAGGAATAGGTTGCAAATGAGCCTTAGGTATCTTCTGATTGGGTTTTCCCACTCATGACAATTGCGATGGGCTACACACAAGTCAGAATGTAAATACCAGTGTCTTGAGAACATTACAAATCAAACAAGATAAGGACTACCGACGGTCTCATTTCTTTTTCTTGTTGTTGTTCTTCTGTTGATCCGGTAATTCGCCTCGTTCTTTGACATGTGGCTGAATGTAACACTGATGATCCAGTCGACGACCTGCTGACAATAAGGACATCGTTTCTTTCCTGAATAAATGTGTGAATTTTTGAAGTGGTACGAAGATTCTGTCCACATTTTGGACACCCTTCCAGTAATTCACAAGCACTTTTCTTTTGTTGGAATTTCTTCATTTGATGTAGATCATAACACGCTTGACTAAAGAAGTTTCGTCTGCAGGTAGAGCACACTATTTTTGTTTTTTTGTTTTACCCTCAGAAACACAACGACTCAACGCTAAACAGCCACGACATTTCCCTCCACAATAAATTTGTTGCTCCTGATTGTTGAATCCTTTGTCAGATTTATCCCAAAAGTATATGTATCCAAGAAATCCGTTGATATTGGCTATGGCATCAGAATGATTTTGGTGATGATACACATGAATGTACATTACGCCTGGAAAATTAGGTCCTCAAAACATGAGATCTCCACAAATCATTCGGGGGTAAACTTTCAAAGTATAGTTAGGAACTAAAACTTCTTAAAATTTTTGCTTTTCATGAGGTCCACACGCGGTCTCTTTCGAAATATCAGCATGTTCCAAAAGTGTCTCTGCTTCCTTCTACTGTTTGCGCTGCATGATTCTCTAATATTCATATCTAAAATTCCGTTGTATCTGTTTTCTTTGCATTACTTCTAGCCACCTTGATAGCGCGTGCTAAACACATGTTACCTTGGTCATTGTCAACCTGCACGGTACTTCATTTGGTACTTGGAAGTTGATCCACAGATAAGACTTTGCGTCATCTTCTATCCGATGAGATGAAACAGAAGTCGTATGGATGATGGCTCTTCAATTGGTAATGCTAAATTCGTTATTTGATTGTTGTACCTGTTAAATTTTGTCGATGATTTTGGAAGGTGTTCATTCAACAGGTTTGCTAAATTCGATCCAGACTGTCACGAGTGATAGAAAGTCGCAACGATCTTGATCTTCAGCTCGACACTTTAGTTTCAACTCGCTCAACATATACTCCAAAATACCGTACTAAATGCAGTCATTGTCTCTGCGGGACTTGGGACTTAAACTCTTTTAATTTGCACGTGTAAATGTAGTGGTCATTCGAAATGTCTGGAAGTCACCTTGTTCGTCGATTGAATATGAAACTAATCATCAGGGGTTACCTAACGACTTTCTCCCTTGGACGATCTCGATTCTCATCGTCTTGGGGATGATGGTAGTAAGGGTAATGTATGCGGATTGATCATTTCATCTTTAAAGTCGATAATGTGAAATTCTGCCAAACGCTTCTCTCAGATGGTGTTTGGTAACACAGAACGTAGTTGCCGTCGCTTTATTTCTGGCTTCTCTATTGAGTTGCATGATCTTTTCATGGCTATAGATTATTCGAGTTTGTTTTAATCTTTCCTTCATGTAGACGTATCCTGACTTTTTATAAATTGTATTTTTGCTTTAAATATTTTATTTTTAAATTTAGTGTGTTCTTTCAATTTTCTTATTTTTTCAAACTTTTATTTGTGCATTTATTCAAAAGATAAAAAGTCTATGGAAAATATTTTTGCGGAAAATGATGTTGTACCTGTTGCAATAAAAGACAAAAAGGTTGAAAAGCTAAACGAAAATAAAAGAAATAAACTGTCAATGAGGTTAGAATATTCTTTCCCATACTCTCTAAATATTTAACCAAATTGTAAAGTGTTTATTTTATCCACTAGGGAAAGTTTTCATCATAAGGCGAGAGAGCAACTTTATTCATGGTTATATTAAACAGCAGATGGTAAGAAGAACTTATTAAGTTCTTGAGGTTCACATGCGTTGTTAAACAGTTGTTTTGACGATAAAGTAGTTAGCAGTAGATCGTTATATAGAAGCTCTGCAGTGAATGTCTACAAGAGAGAACTAAAACCAATGTCACAAGATATAGGTAACACCCTGAATCTTCCTTCCTAGACCATGATTCCAAACCCTTTCTGGAACCGCGCTGTTGAACGACGTACACACCAATTAATCTTGTACAGTAATGTAACCCGACTGTGTTAATAATTTCATTAATGTAAAAGGAGATAAAAGGGGTAAACTTGCAATTTGACTTGTTTGATTCAAATTTTTGATTTTTGTTGAGCATGAATGTGTTACAGAAATGAATGTGAGGAATCTTTTTTTGTGTTTTATTTTCTCTCATTGTTTTGACTGAAGTACATGACCTTGCCCTTTAAACATTTATGTTTTGCTTTATGCAAATGTTCTTTATCAGTTTCCACCATTGTCTTTCAACCAATCAGAAGCGACTTAGTATGAAGAACATTCTTCCACGTGAAGATGTAATTCTTCATAAATAAATCTGTTTATTTGCAAGCAGTTCATGGGCTGTCGTTAAAGGCAATCAGCCACTGCCTTCAAAAAGTACATTATCTGAGATGATGAAATGATTGCATACTTAACATATAATATCTCTCAGTAGTGTGACATTGCAGCATACATATACCAGGAGACATTTAAATTTTGCGCTATACAAAAAATTCTATAGCTTACTTATGTATATGCACATTAAGCAGAAAGCATAAGTTCTAATTATTAGCCGTGTTCTAATATGGTAGTTAACAGCGAATGCCTTGTTCTCCTCACGGCGAAAGAAAAGTTCACAGAAACACTGAAACATATTTTTTAGACATCACATTGGATGAAATATACTTAACCATACGAATACATGGATGTTTTGAAAGGTTTAAAGAAACAGCTATACCGCCAATAGAAAAGATATTTCCGTAGCTTGAATGATTGAAACTTATTACATAATGATTACCAGCATGTATGTATCATCGAACATTTTTACCTTGAAGCACTTGGCGATCTATACCACTATTACGTACAAAATGAAAACTTGGTCAGAGGCAGATCCGGGAATATTGTTGGGGGGTGAAGGTGGGGGAGAGGAGAGTAAAAAAGTAGGCAAGAGGTCTATGGGATTGAACCCATGGTTGGGGCCCGGGGGCAAAGCCGCCAGAAGCTCCTGTATTTTAAGTGCTTCCGGAGCCTATGTTTAACCATCTAACTGTAAAGGAAACTTACTCTAAGAGACGTTCAGATTGTTGCGCTAATTGTTTTGGGAGTTCTTTTTCTTTTTTTGGGGGGGGGGGGGGGGCAGGAGACTTTGTTCATTATTACAGCGCTCCTCAGTTTCCTCATGATACGAGTTTAAAGATATCAGGTTTGATCTTGAAATTATGTTCCTGATGATTGAGAGTGTGTGTTATTAGTTCTTTTTAACGGCCCCTTCAACATTTACTATATCATGTCGAGGAAATGGAAGCTAAGTGCCTTTCCTAAAGACACACTAAGGCAGCCGTTATGGGAGGGTGTCAAACCATCGAGCCTTGGATTTCAATTGATTGAGACAGATTTTGAGGTGGAATTATCATGATTCCTCAGATATACGTCGAACCATGTTTCGAATAATACAACTTTAAGAAAGATGGCGATGCAAACTCTAATGGCGAGGACATATGGTCAGGGTCAAGGTCATTCATTAAGTGCCAGTAAATTTTTTTACATGGGCAACTGAGGAACAAATTAAATACGTTAAACAAAATTAGTTCAAAAGAGCAGATGAATATGATACCGGTTGCATTTCAGATGTGGATTTGGAACTGTCATTGACTTTCATGACAATTTCATCGATTACTCATTAAATTCAGAGCAGTTAATTCTAGATGATAACAAATATATAAAGCCAATTGTATCAAAACTGGCATCTACATTGAAAAACAAAAAGAAATGTAACTTACTACTGACACTTTGAACTTTACATATAATGTGGTTGAAAATGTCTTGTTTGAGCAACATGGTTGAACTCCTATGAATCTGAAATAAGCAGTTAGCAATGATTTATACAAATTCTTCTTCAAATCGATGAATAATGTTGTATTCAGTAAACATTTTTAAAAAGTACAGTAAAGAACAACAGTTAAATATGCACAGATGAAAATAATTTTTTTAAATGGCTTAAAGTTATATCATTGCGAGGAGAACACTTATTAATGATGGCTTAATGTACAATGCAAGAGTTGTCTAAAGGTCAATTCAGAATTTAGTATAATAAACCCAAAAACAAATATGCCAATAATATGAGACTACTCATAACATATTCATATTAACTGTATATCATTGCTGAGGCAGCAAACCTTTATAGTGACATGAAGGATAACCTCAAGTTATATGACACTAGAGAATATCAAATTGCAACATATTTCGAATCTTACAAATGAATAAGAAAGTTATTATACTTTTCAAAAATGAGTCAAATGATGCTCCAATTAATGATTGTGGGTTAAGGTCAAAAATTTTTTCATTCACAACAAATAAAAATAAAAAAAGGTTTGCAATGAAATTTCAAAAAAATAAATTGCAATTAAAAAAAAGAAATTTGTAATGTACAAGATCGGTTATTAAATCACAAGGTAAAATACCAGAAAATTAATTTACTAGAGTTATACAATGATGAGATGCACATAATCAAAATAAATAACGATTTTTTGTTTTGCTATTTACGAGGACAGGCGTTTTGGGGTTGACAAGATAAGTGCATTATCTTACGGACACTGCTCTAGAGTCAAATCTAGAATCTAAACGCATTAAAAGTTTGTTCCTTTTAATCTTTTTGAAAATATATAGAATCTCTCCTCTCATTTCATTTGGAATAAAATATTTTTCTTGAAACACAGTTTTAATTTGTCCTTGATGTAAAACACAACCTATAAAAGTGTATTTTCTCTGAAATCTTTGATTATAGAATTGTGTCTTGTACGATAGCCCACAAATACACTTGAAAATGTCTACCACTAAAAGCTAGTCTTATTGGGTTTGTTGCTTTCTTCTATATGTCTTCAGAATTGCCATAGTCCTGTGTGTGCGTGTGTGTTAAACAATATAGCTGAACTTTTCCATTACATCCATATCAGCATATCCCCATGTATCACACCCACAGCGCTGTACAGATTATACCGTTGTGAAACAGTTCTACTTGCGTTTCAATTGGCAGCGAAAGTACTGTGATCTCTTTCAAACTTATGTAGCTTGCTGAAAGAGGCGCCTTTGAGTGCAAGCAAACGATCCACTTCTGAAATGTGTGTCGAGATATTTGCATACGCTATTTCTAATTGTTAACTGTAAGCTTCCAATTCTGTATATCCTGTGCAATTTTGCTTGCAACGATCATATAATCTTCAGATAATAATGTGACTATTTTCAACGACACGAATAAGTCATTTTCTACATCACTGATATTACATTCTATACCATTTATACCACTTTCTATTAAAAATTCCTTTTGATCAGGACATTAATCTGACTTAACATAATTTAGGCATGCTTTTTATTTGATATTTGCGTACAGGTTGCGAATCACTCGAAAACACTTACTATTTTACATTACGTTTAATAAGCTTTTGTCGTTAGCTTGCTGCTATCCATATTGTATCAAACGCTATCATTTAGTCAATAAAGACGCAGTCTACTTTTCTTTTTCTGTTTCTTGAAATTTCTATAAAACTATGGATTATATTGTATATTTATATCATGCATACTATTGTTGTATAAAACCTCTTTGACAATAGTATATATATAAGATATATCTTTAGCATATTGTTGTACAACTTGAGATGTACTGGAGAGGACTTTACCTAGAGTGTGCACAGCATGCCTGAGGTATCTGTACACAGTACACGCACAAGAACTGAATGATGTGTGTAAAAAATGTTAAGCTGGTCCACTAACGTTTAGTGTAATGTATAAATTGAGAGAGATGGAATCTGAATTCCTGCACATTTATTCGATGTGTTTTATTTAAATTAATATAAAATATTTTAAACATAAGTTTTTAGGTTTCTTATGTACAAATATGGAGACACATATAAAACTACTGAATGTGTCTGTCGTTCTTAAGAACAAAATTTATGAAAACCATTAAAGATGCAATCTGTTCCATCTATCTATGATCCGGTAATTAAAATGTAGATCATGGTTCCACAGAGATTTCAAGAAACAATTTTTATTATTGGATGTTCTTGTTATCATTGAAAACATATGCTTTTCTTATTAACTCTTTAAAACTAAATACGTTATAGTTTACAGACATGGTGGAGGTGCTATTCCATCTTGGCTTAATAATAAACAAAGACTATAACAAATGACTAATTTTCTTCTTATACATTCACTGAAGTTTGTCCATAGAGGTGCGCAATACTTTGTGCAGCAATAAGATTTGAATAATCTAATTTTGATATTCAAAGAATAATTTCTATATTTACGTAAACACATCTTTGCACGAGTACACACACATTTTTAATGTTTCATCATATCTTTGTCATCTGACAGATTGGATTTCAAAATATGACCCAAATAAATATAAATGTTGAGGTATGAAAGAATATGAGAGAGGGAGGATATGGTAATTTGAAAGATGTTGACCGAACAACCATGCAAATCGATTTTTGTGTAGTATATATCATACCATTCTCAAATGCGTAATGTTCACATCTTTAATAACTTTCCTAAATCTGTGATAGAAGGATTTATTAATGGCATATCATCAGCAAAACTAAATTGTTCAGAAATAAATCATTTGGTGGCAAATGTAGTCCCACGTGATAGTGACTGAAAGAACACCTCCCTTCCCAACTTCATCGGTTACATGCAATAAATTAGATACTGCGCTTTCCCAACGAGCATAGTATAACTGTGTACCATACCAGACAACTAAGGTATGAACTATTCAGACGGGCATTTGATTGTTGAGTACGTTTTTAAAAGTGTCCAATGACTGACCCTATCAAATATCTTATTAGCGTCTAAAAAAAGAACGTGAAATCCCAGGGCTACCATGTCCTACATAATAGCTGACAGCTTCTTTAAAGGTATATAGGCATCAGTCTGTTGAGTGTTGCTTCTTCAAACCAAAATAATTATCAAACATTGTGACTGCACATCGTTGTAGTACAATACATTAAAATATATTAAAAATTAATTGTCCTGAGAACTTTAGGTCTGCAAATACTTTTGCTGGCCAGGTTACCAATTTTACTTTTTAATAGCGGGATAATTTTAAGTTTTGTCAAATCATCTTGAACAAAGTAGATTTAAATAGTATTTATTTGCAGAAGTGATGGTGGAAAGTAGTACATATAATCAAGCACGAGATACAGAGGAGTGAGCAACAAGCATAAGCTTATTTCGAACTCTCTCCTCATTAAGCATAATATTTACTTTTATAAAGTAGCTTACTAGTATGTGATTAATGAAGGCATAATATTGCAAACATTTAAACATGCTAATGAAGTCTTACAAGAATATTGTACATACAATATTGTAATAATGCCAGACAGTAACTTGAAAGCATTTACAGCAGAAACACGTTACTGTTTACCTGCAAAACAACAAATGAGAAAACAAAAGAAAGAAAAGAGAAAAATGTTGGCATTGCTCGAGTGTGTGTGTGTGTATGTGTGTGTAGGGGTTGGATAAAGGACTTTTAACTTTAGCTCTGGTGATATATATATTCATAATAACAAAATATGTACCGGAGTAAAACAGCTTAGAGTGAAGACATAAGTAATGATCAAGCAAATCTCTTAGTTGCAGTTGTGTACTTGTGGAGAAAAGTTATGTACAAACATACAATTAAATAAATGCATTAAAATAACATGCAGTCTATTATTTGAAAATGTAAAATGTTTTACACATAAAAATCTGACCCTAAACATTTACCACCCTTGGGACCTTATTTAGCCCCCCCCCCTCTCCCCCCCACCCCCCACGACAGCGTGATCAGTTCAGTAAAACTAGATGGGTACTTCCATGCTGAAAGAACATGATTCTAATTCCAATCGTTTTAACAATATTTTGTAAGAATTCAAAATGATGTTTCCACATGTTGCATTTCTTTTTTCTGTTTTTTTTTTTTTTTTTTTTTTTTTTTTTTTGGCCATGGTTCCCATCCATGCAAATTGGTAGCCTATTAGTAGTTGTAGTAGTATTTTGCTTAACCTGCTTTCAGAATTCACGTTGGTCTAAATTTGTACATTTATTTGCAAGCGTGTCTGCTGCATGTTTTAATTCTTCCTTCTCACATAGTCTAAGAGCATATTTAAACTGAGCTCAAGTTTGGTGCATTAGGTTACTGTGAGGTCCGTTACAAGGTTTACTGTTATCACGCCACATCAGGTACGCATTTGGTGCATAGTCGTGCAGTTCTACGACACAGTCATTAGAGCCTGGTATAACACGGTGACCAGGTTTGGATTTTCTCACTAAGTATTTACCAGAGTTGGACAAAGTTGATACTATGTCTGTGTAAAACACATTAATCTGTTTCATATGCACAAGATTACTACATCCACGATCATTAGAGACCGCTACCCTGTAAGGGAGCTCTATCTTGTTTAATAAGACTGCATCTTTTCTTGTTAGTATAATTCACTTTTCTGTCGGCAGTGAGGTCTGACCAATTGATGTTGTATTTCAAATTAAAGACTTCGCATGGGGATGAATCAAGAGCGGGAAGTAGGTCAGCGCTAATAGTCACTTAAGTATGGAGCTTGTCGGACCCTACTATGGTTTGAATTCCATATCACGTACAGTGGAATGAGCACATTTTGTAGAGCGACACAATGATCCAACCAAGAGACAGTAATGTACGAGTCACCGAGAAAAGCAAAATGTGTTGTGTGGTCTACTATATGTTTTAAATCCGATATGACATAATTATATTCATCGCAAAATTGTCGAAATTCATTTCCAAAGGAAGTGAATCTGAGCGTATTAGCATTCCAATCTTCTAAAACAAACATTTGGTGTATTAGCATTTTCTACACTATAATTACTTTTACCGAAATAATCGACAAATTCCCCAAACGTTTCAACTTAATAGTAATACGTATTAATCTGGGATCATCGAGGTCTTGTTTTTTATAATAAGTGCAAGCGATCTGCAATATAATACACCGACACCACTGTAAGGTCTACCTATATAAATATTTTTAGAAGATTAAATCGGTGATACGCCTGATCCATAAAGTTCCTCATGCACTGATGAAAGACAGTCTAACTCATTGTCGAATAGCCACAACTCTTGTAGAAAACATATCTCGGATATATTGCATACAGTTCTTACATTTTGGATAATTCTGGTTTTTGAACGGCAGTTATAGAAAGAAATGTGTAAATTGGCCATCACATACAGTTGATTCCAATAAAGTCAAATTCGGAATATTGAGTTTAAGTCCAACTGTGATAGCAGTCTCTAACAAATGTATTCCACATTCATTATGAAACTGTAAGTAAGATTATTACAAGTGATTTTGAAGCTGGCATAAGTATCATATTTCGTATGTAGCCTCTTCGCCTTGGCTGGCTTAACTCCAGGATAAAGCTCAGTATGAGAGGGAATATCTGATTCTACATTTTCACTGGCAAATCTTGTTGTCACAAATATGCATCATTGTCGCATAGGACGTACTGTGCGCAAGTGAGAGGATGCTACTTTTCAAATAATAATAGTTCCACGTCTCCTTGGAAACTGATTTGTGGATCGTACATTTGCACACATATTAGCCCGTGGTCGATATAGATTTGTATGTGATGGTTTCGATGCAAATCTAGCTTTATTGAAGTCGTTGTTTTACAAAGAACTAACCTCCTTAGCAAAGATTTTATCATTTTCCAAATCCTCGTCTGGGGCATTTGTGACGGTTCTTTATAAAACAAATTATGTTTATTTGCAGATGAGAAAGCTGCTGTCTGCATGCACAATACATTTACTTGATGATGATGCATTAAAATAAAAACAAAAACATTGATTTGAAACAATTTAATTTAATGTGCAGCAAGTTTAGAATTCCACCTCGGCATAACTGGTGATACCTTATGGGAAAAACAAATATTTGATTAATAATGGGCCAAAAAGACATAAAACTGTACACCAAGGTTTCGGTGAGCCCACATCTACTGTTGTGCTAATTGCTTGCAAAAGTAAATATGAATATGGCTCTAATACTGGAGAGCATTGCCAGTTGCTGGAAACAATTGTATGTCACACAAAGAAAAACCTACAAGTTGAACATACCTCTTTCTACAGATAGTAATGATATGATAGATGAAGGATTTTCTAAATTTAATCAAGGTATCGGATTATATACAATCTACATCTTAGGTGTACAGGTTAAAACAGAACATCCATTACGCAGTATATTTCGACAGTATCAAACACTGATGAAATGCTTATGGAGCTACTAGTTTTTGCTGCGACACATATGAAAACATCATGGTGACATTTCAGCAATACATAACAGATTCAAAACTGAAACTGTACTGTGCTATTGGAGGTACGGTATCTTGTGTTTGCGAGTGACAGACTTATGAAAACAAATAGTATAGTTGGATACAACAATTTGCAGAAGTCTAGTGACTAGTTCAAACTTGGGTTAAACCCTACCATCAATATTGAGGTAACCAAGAGAGGTATTCCAAACGCTTATAAACAATCTGTGGCAGTAAGATAAAAAGAAGACAAAGTGGGCAAAAAAGATGTAGAGTATGACCACTCTAATCCTACTGCCATGTCTGCTAGTCCTTTTAGATTATCGGACCTTCAATGGACGCATGGGAATTTACAAGTCAAAAAGCAACAATAATGATCGCGGAGCGGACGCAAAATCTAATCAGACCCCCCCCCCCAAAAAAAAAAAAAACAAAACAAAAAAACAAAACAAAAACAAAACAAACAAAAACAAACAAAAAAACAACAACAACAAACAAACAATCATTTTTGTTTTAAACTGATGGTTCTGAGAGCTTTAGGGTATACTTTTTAAAAAATAAAATGTATGTTCTTTCGAAGACAAACCAGGGCTGCATTGATGAATCTCTACCTCTAGCAGAAACTAAGTGTACACTTTTGACCAAAAAGATAAATAACAAACGCACTAATGCCGGGAAAGTAATAAGACACGTTAAGCGAGGAAAGAAAGAGTTGTCCGACAATCCTAAACAACTAACTTATCAGACTACCAATACCACCAGGTAATGCTACTGCGCTCTTTTAGCTAACTCAAGCAAATTGTCGGCTAAAGTTTTCCAGCCTTTATGATCATGTACAAAAATGATTCACCTTGAGTAGGTAGAGTTGGGGGATTAGGATGAGTGCTGTAGGAGTTGGTGGAACTGGGGAGTCGGGGGAATATGTGGTGGTGTAGGAGGAGTTGGGCAGTCGGAAAATTAGGACTTCTTGCCAAATTTGCAACAGATAAAGCAAATATACATACAGTCATTGCAATCGATGCAACTATTGCTGCTAGTTGTTTCAGCCTTTCACCTAAGTGTAATTTCTCCCTCACGCTTGAGTTGATTTTTCTAATGTTTTCTCTTAAATTGCTACCCAAGTCTGATAAATGTCTAACTATTTGACCTTTTACGATTACAACCATTTCCAACTGTACTTGCTAAACATACCTTTTTAGGTCCTTTTCTGTGCTGATGTCCATTTTAAGCTCTTCAATATGTTTCAACACATTTCAGCAACAGATCTCATGAAATCTATTCTTGATATAACAATTTCTAGAGCATTTATATTGTCCCGTAATTGTCTTTTCTCCTGCGTTGTGAATAATCTTTTCACTGGAGGTGGAAATTCTCCACTTGGAATTGTTTGTAGTACCAGTCATTAATGTATTCTGCCTCTAATACTGGGTTATAAAACGTTACATTTACGTCCATTGTTGCAAAGAATAGGTTTTGTTCTTGGGCATTATAATGTTTCAGATGAACAAAAAAACAATGTCTTTACTGCACCAGTGACATGGCTATAACAAGGGTTGCTTTAATTGTGATTTTTATTACAACTCGATATGTACGCGAGAAAAGTCAAAAACGGAATGACTGCAATGGTGACATGGAGGGAAGTATTAATGATAACTGCTTGATACACAACTCAAAGGTTTAAATCCCTCCGAATGACAATCTCACAGGATACATAACCAACTACAATGCTAACTTCTTGATGTAATGGCTAGCGAACTATACAATCATCTTCTGAATCAGATACAGTTCGCCGGCTTTTTAAATCCAAACGTTTATACATGTTCCTCAATCAAATGAATAACACAGAGCTAATTTGAATTGAAAGTATTCGACTTTGCTAGAACCTTTGCCAGTTAAAAGTGTATTTAATGGTTACTTTGTTTCATTGAATGTTAATGGACATTACCAGCAATTACAAACGGGGTGCAATTAACAGATTCAATATCTGCATCAGCGATGAAGATGGAAGATAGATAGGTAATATATTTCCACGGTATAACTGTAACGTATGTTTTCCATATAAAGTAAATAGAGTAGATCATGTATATAATGGTTGGAGACATTATGCTTAGAGGTCCTAGTGAGTTCTTAACTTTACAGATTTAGACACAAACAGATGCAAAAGATGCTGCAAGTGGCGCAACAATTAACAGTAACGCAGAACTCAACAATCGCCGTATTACCAATCTAGCAGAACTAGTAGAAAATGTCTATGCGGCTAATATACATTTTGTACAAAAAACGAGTTGATACCCAGATACGTAAGACCCTGGAGGATAACAGTTTGAAGATATCAAGACGCGGAGGGAAACAAATTTTGACAATATATTAACTTTTATTGAACACTCTGTACTGAAAGAGCTAAGAAAATCTCAGAGCTACAAAAAACAGATTGATGCGAACAGAATTTGTTTTTAGATGCATATGAATTATTCATACAGTTAGACCTATGAGAACAGTTGGCGATTTATCTATTACATATTTTAGTGATAAGATAAACACTAAAAAGATGCTTCATTTACCAACTTTTACATCAAATTACACGCCGAGTTTAAACAAAAGAGTATACTGATATAGAAGTTAAAAATATCGGCACAAGTATCTGATGAAATCGATAAAAGGAGGTAACAAATGTGAAACGATTTAAATGATTTGAAACAAACGTTTACAACAGGTACAGATGCGTTCAAGACTCAAGTGAATGCAAGGACGCTCACATTAAGTATTAGCATTGATGCAGGTAGAACATAATTTTTTTTATATACAAAAACATTCATACATTCAATAGTGAATTGAACACTAAATTGAGCACCAATAATATTGAATTGGACGTAAAAATGGATAAATTGAAAAAGGAAATCGATCAAAAGAAAAACAAATTTGATGCAAATTAATGTAATGCCAGGATACCTATTGCTTTAAGATTTTTCATTGTACCTAGTGAGTACTATCCTGATGATATTGAGTTAATTGCATATCAAAATGAGGATATATACATCCATCAAACAATATCAACATCACCTCGTCGTACTCACGTTGTAAATGAAGATACCAAAGGTTTCTATGATATTTTTGAAGCTGAAAGTATGCCATAGATATTGGTTCGCGGTTATGGATTTAACTATGCTCTGTCAAGCTTTGCTGAAAGCAAGTTAGACAATAGATGCCTTTCAACAATATATCATTCAAATATATAAAACAGGCTTTATACAATTTTTGTAAACTTGAACGTTAAAAATGGTCTATTAATCCTATCATATATAAATGGTTATATCTTATTAGAGGTAATCAGTGCTACTTATGCAATGAGTCTACATAAGGACTTAAAATATTGTTTTTGTTTGAAATAATTAAAGGCATATTATCTGGAAGAAATCAATATTTTGCTTTTTGGATGCTATTTAACGATCTTACAGATAATTCTTAATATTTTCCAAAGAAACTCGGCAACTGTATCAAAATCTGCTGCTCATAAAGTGCAAAGCAAACCTACGAAAATTGCTACAGCAGCATTTATGATCGGTGGATAGCTAAAGCACTTACGGGAAATAACCATCTGTTCAAGTTATATGACCCCAATGAAGCCATTGAGAAATGAATAAGACATTAAATTGTTCGTTGCACTTGTGATTGTTGTTATTGTGCATGCTGCTTACAGGTTTTGTTGCTTGTTTTCTTCAGCACAATAAATAGCAAAAATGTCTGAATTCGAAAAAGGTGTTTCCTTAGTCCAAAACAACACTGTATTCCACATACACATGCGTCAAGCTGCATTAAACCTGAGCAAACATTGTAAGTTTGTATACCAATATTAAGCATAAATATAATGATTATATCTGGTAGTTTCTTTGCGTCGTTAAATGACTACCACATTTTCATGACATGCAAAGATTTGTGACTACCTGTATCGGTTCGAACAAACAGGATTTTAAACAACGTATCATGAGTGAAAAAGTGACAAAGTTATGATTAGGATCTGCTAATAAGCACACCATTGGTACAAAAGATGATAGTCAGTGTTGCATGGAAATAAAATTAGAATATCGCTTCACTTCCAAACACTAACAGATCATTATCCATTGTATCAATGTGATCTTCCTCAGGATTTCAGAATTAACGGTAGATTTGGAAAAACTTCTCAAGTGATAGAAGGCGGCAATGAAGACTATGAACTAAAAAACATTTCCCAACAGTACCATACGACTACCTCCAAATAAATTGCTCAATCAGTTAATTGAATTTAATTTGTTATGACTACACCACAAGAATGAGTATCATCGGCATCTCACCCAGTACAGCTTTAAAGAACCTTTCACTTGATTCTCACACAATGAGTTTCATATTGTGCAAAAAGAGTGGAAAAAGTGATCCTAGGAAGTTTTACAACTCGGCAATAGAAATAATCTCAGTGACTATAGAAGGTCTGCCAAACAGGGTTAATTTCCAGTGTTTACAATTCATACAACAATGTACAGAAGTTACTAAGTATTTATTTGATAAACAGCAAAAGCATATGAATTAGTCACGTAAGTGTTGACAATGTTTAAACAAATATTCATTTTATCTGGCTTGATTAGATAAGTACACAAGATAACATATTGTATGCTAGTGGTCTTAAATTAGCCAACGTGCAACAAGGTATCAACTTTTGAATGAACAGAAAAAAAATGTTGATGACCACAAGCTGTATATTTATTTTGTGTCTAATGACATTCAAAACAACCGACTCAAATGAATTCTCTTTTAGCCGTGCATAATATGTTCGAAAGAACCCCATAACATGATAATTTGTGGAGTTACCAATTGTTGGAAAACATTGTTTGCACTAAACCTGAAAGATAATGGATAACAAAGACTTCCTTAATTACATCGTTATAATCTGTCCAACTTTTCCGTGGAACAAGTTCATTAATAGACAGTGCTTATTCAAAGATAAAAAGGTTATCGTGATAGATCCAGAAGATACATTAGACAAGTGGTTAGAGTTATTGGTTGATATGTACCAAGGTCCAAATAATTTGTTTCTAATTGATGATTGTGGTAACATTGAAGATATAAAAGGAAATCAAATAACCTAACTAGACTAGCTTTTATTTGTAGACAAACTGAAATATCTTCGTGTGTGAACGTGCAAACGTACAACTCAGTGATCAAAGATTTCAGAGAAAATATGTTTTTGGTTGTGCTCTACATCAAGAACAAAATGACAATGGAGACTATATTACACTTAAAACAGTCTCATAACAGATGATGTACAAAGTGAAGTTGTAGCTAGTTGGAAACAGAACAAAAGAAGCAAAAGGGTAATGAGACTGGAGGTTCCTTTCCAAATCAAGGTCTTTGTACCAGATACTTCATGTCTGTGTGCCAAAGACACTCCATTGGTACACTTTGTCTTTGTCGCCGGAGGCGATGATGCTGCGAATCAACAACTATAGCATCAATAGTGCAGCGAGATGCACATTCAGGATGACAGTTTGCTTAAGTGTTCGTAAGCTAATGCAATAAATTGTCAATACGGTAACATTTGTCTTCATACGTAGACAATGCTACTTTGTTCATGTTGATGCTTGATATCTCTTGATTGTATGACCTGAGTAAATTCATATGTTGATAATTTTCTCTACGTTAGAAAAGACAGTTTTGGTACATTTTAAAATTTTAAATTCTCTTTGATCACTCGTTTCTTTGTTCCTGTGCAAACGTCCTTTTCATGGTTATCAGTCCTCGTTGAATACAGTTTTGCCCTTAATACACTAAATCCTCTTATTGCTGCACCATTTAGTTTGGACCTTGAATAATTCAGCAACTTTTGTGTTTACCTGAGAGATGTCATAGATGTTGTCCTTTGGAGTGTCTGAGAGCTTGATGTCATATTTAATATCACTATAAAAGTTTTCTGTCTCAACATGAATACACAAAGTTATCTTTTCATATTATTTGTTTTTCAAATTGGCGCAGTAAAGTTCGCACATCAAACATTTAGATAGTTTTACCACTGTAATGTCACTATATATAGGTTCGTTTATATTGATCTTTCGGGTTTTCAGACTGATTAGCAGTCAATAATTGTTCTCCTAGCAAACAATATATCTATTTGGCATTTGAAAATATTATCTTCGTTTGTACATATTGTTACTGTGTTGTTATTTTCTTAAGATTTTCCATTCGCTTTCCAAATACGGAGTTGTTAATTAACTTAAATAAGTCCTTTTCAAAATAAGTGTTAGCTTATTGTCTCAAACTCGTATTCAGTTATATGTGTGATTTCTGACAAGTTTTCTGCTCAGATAAGACAACTCTGCATATTGTTTTCAGTTTCAAACCCAGCTGCATGTCTAACTTTACGTAATGTATAATTTCGGACTGGTACAAGTCATTCAGGTGCTAAGGATAGTCCCTGAAACAGTGGCGTAGATGTGCTGACTTCTCCAAATCAGCTTCCAAAATGTACTCAGTATCACTATTATCAGGTATTTATTGCAGATTTTCGTCTAGAGCTCAAAGTGCGTGAAGCTTTGTTTCTCGTCATTAAATTTATTCATTATTTACCCATTTAAATGGATTACACATTTATGAGACCAGTTTTTATATCTGCCAAGATTATATCTAGATGGCCTGTACGGATAATCTCTTGGTGGGTTTATAATAAATTATATGGCATAAAACAAACAAACAAACAAACAAAAACAAACATTCATTATCCTTATTTCAAATATTATTTCAGGATTTTTTATATATCTTTTACCGATTCTGGTCACTCTTTTTATATATTTCTTCTTCTTTGCATGCAGGATTAGAAAATTGTATTCACAAGAAACCAATGCGTATCATAACTTACTTCCTGACTACATTTTGTGTTCAGTATATACATTTCGTGAAGATCGCTTTCCGCTTCAATCTTGTTCATTATTTTGTATAGCCCATGCTCTCTGGTACCAATTTAAAGAACGTCTGCCTTCTTCTTTTGTTCTAATTTTAATCTATAAATCTGCATGGACTTCTACTGAATCCAGATCTTTTATTTATCTACTTATCATTTTCCATAATTACCGTTTAGCTTCTTCAAAAATGAAAATCAAATCCTAGTTTATTTCATTAGTTTCCATTTCAAATTGAAACTCATTTAAAAGCCTACTAAAATGAGTCCTGGAACCTTCTGGTGGCAATTTTGTTTTTTTCTTATTTTGCTGAATAATAGCGTTTACTTCTCTTCTTGTCGCAAGATGAATTAGAGAAACCTGCAATGATCTTATTTCAAATTATGATGTTTCTTAGTTAAGTAGAATTTATCCATTTTTTATAGTACTATCTTTTTGAGTTAAAAAATCGTGTTGAAATTTACTACTCTTATTATTGAACATTGAGTTCCTTCTGTGTTTAGTTTTCCCACATTAGAAATTAATTATTTTCTGCATGTAATCTCTGATATAAAATTTCCTCCAGTATGAATCCAGTTTTATTTCATCATATTTGCACAACTTTTACACATTTTGTATTGAGTATTGCTACATGTAGTTTCGTATACATGTATTTATTTGCCACAATTGTAGTATGTATTTGTATCTATGTATACTACCAAACTGATCTGCACTTGAAACAATAATCAGACTATTGTTTTTATTTAATATACAAAAAAGGTATATATACCGCATTCTTACCATCCTGCCTTTTAATATCGAAAGATGAAATGTTTGTCCTTATTACCTTATTTAACTTTGTGTATACGATTGCTTAATATAAACAGTTTATTAAAGTATAAGTGTCTAATTATAGATTAAAATATTGGCATTTGGGACTCAAGATTGGAGTGTTGGGATTTGGGTATTATTTGTTTTAGCTTGTACTTGGGAATCACGTGTTCGAAATGAATACATTGTGGGGTTTGGGCTCAGCGAAAAGCATAGCATAAAATTACAGATTAAGTTAAAGGTTTCGCGAAAACTTGTTAAAATGACTATCTTGGTTGTTTACTACTCAAATGGTTTCACGCGCATTTTTGGGGAATAGTGTCTACTAAAGGGATAGGTTTTGTGTGTTTCCCAAGCCCAGGTGATAGCATATAACCACAGATTGAGTAAAATGTTTCAAAAACATCAAGTGAAGGTGGAGATGGTCAGAAAATAATGGTTAAAGGTCAGGGATACAATTTTTAGAGAACAATTGCCTAAGTGAGGGCCAATATGATAATGAATCTGTTTATTGATTACTTGATGATTCATCTGTTCCCAGTTGTTTCATGGAACTTCAGGGATTGCTCACACTTCAGAGATACCTGATATGGGTGGGGATCCACACATTAAGTAAAATGTTTCCTGAAAACGATGTGAAAAAATTGACTGTTTAAAAACGATTATTTTCAATTTAATATTTTTACTTGTATGTTTAAAGAGACAGTTTACTTGAAGGATAAACTGTGGCGCTTTGGTTCGACGAAAAAGCTGGCGTATAATTACTGAGTAAGTAAAAATATTGTTGAAAATGTACTTAAAAATTTAGTTTAAAAGTATATATCATTAGCCATTTAAAAAAAAAAAAATTATACTGTCTAGTAGGATCTTGTTTAAAATTTGGTGGATACTAGTGACTTGGATTTATTTCTTTTTTAAAATATGGTTTATATTAGGTTCATGGTGGCCGTGACTTTTATTTGTATCGTGTGGTGGGTCGGATGCTTGATCATGATAAAATAGAAAAAAAAAAGAATTGGTGGCAGTTGGTGGTAGTGGGCCATGACTTTTCAGTCTATACTACTTACTAGTACTCGCTGGTAAGCAGTTACAGCATGCTTGTCTAATTGGCCTAGTCCCCTTTAAGCATTTATAAATGGTGCAAGGAAAGAAGTTGTGCATTGTAGGCCCTTTTGATGTAGTAGACTCTAGCTCATTCCAAGAATTGTTTCTTTTTGCAGACAGTCGCTTTCTTTTTCCAAGATGTGATAAATAGCTTAACGCTTTAATTAGTCATACATTGCTGTCCATGTCGGAGGATTCCAAATGATAATATATATCAAATCAGAGCTTAGCTAGAAAACGCAGGCGGGAAATTGCAAAAAGTTTGAAAAATACTTTGAAAATCTTGCTTTACTGCAGTTTAAGTTGGGAAGTAGTTCAATGGATTACACGGTCGATTACGGCCCATGTGCTGTGAGAATACAATAGTGATCCCTCTGGAACAATATCTGTAGTAGACCATTTCAGAAACATATATGAAAAATCTCCCTTTTGAGGCTACTCCCAAAATGGAATTTCTCCCTAATTGCAACGATATTCTCATTCCCGCTTATACCGTGAAATGGCTTATTCTGGGAAAATTACACAACTTCCAAACTCAGACTATTTTCTAAAGTTAAAGTGATCGCCTTAGGCGAGAGATTTTACTGTACATGTAGACTTTATTCTTCGTAGCAGAGGTGGTAAATTAAGTATTCCGCTGTGCCTTGTAAATAGACGGGCTTAATCATGTCCTGTGCATCAGCTCCATCCATTTTACATTATTTCATCCGAAAAAGTTCACTTTACCATTTGTGCATCTGCTCATTGATATCTATCAGACATTCGGTTCCCACTATTGATTTTAAAGTGGAATGTGGATTTGGCCAACAACAACAAAATTGTCACCAAGGACTCGGAGTTGTCATTTCAATTACAGGAGGGACAGTCAAAAAACTATACACTTTTTCCATATTTGTCTAATAGTAACCATGACCTCTGACATTTCAATCCCAAAATTAACAGGTTTATCTCCTATCCCGTCTGCAAGCCATCCACAAACTTTGGTCAGGATACACGATGTCGAACTAACCTTACAGAGTGAGATCCATTTTTTACTTGTATTTAATTTGCTGAAAGATTGACCTTTGACTGTTCGATCTCAATTCACTTAAACAAATAGGTGTTTTTACCCAACCCCCAAACCATCCATTCACCAGATTAGACTTGGGCATGTGGTAGAGAACAAAATATATTGTGCTTTCTTTGCGTAATAGTGACCTTGACCTTTCCACCTTCATCACCCTAAGTACATGCCATTCAATACGTTCGGTCGAGCTACGTGGTCCAGAACTAAAGCTATTTTGCAGAACCTTTTTCCTTCTTTAAATCAAAGAGACCTTTCCCTTTATCTTCTACCCCAAATCAATATGTTCCTTTCTTATCACAAGTGCAAGTTACTCACAATGTTTCGACAAGGTAGATGATTTGGAACTGAAGAATGGTACGGAAACCAAAACTGGAGAGACGAACGGACGGACAAATGAACACCTTCATAATATGATCCGTTCCACCTTACGGCGAGTGTATATTACGATATGGTGTAATACAGAGCAATGAATGTAATGAAATCTGGAGGCAAAATTAATACAAGGTGAACTTTATCAAACGTAACAAAAGTTGATCTATTTTCCATATGAATGAAAGATCTTGACAGATCTTCGTCTAACAATAAATACAAATCATTGCAATATGCTTCCAGCAAGGGAAGAAAAAGCAATAATGTTCTGTTTATTCTACTTTTAAAACAAACAAGACCAAAAACAAACAAACAAGCAAACAAACAAACAAAAAATAGAAAAGAAAACAAAAAACAAATTGTCAATGCGTTTCTGATTATCAATGAAAAACTTCCTATTATCTACAAATTGTCACAGTGAGAAACATATTTTTGTGTAATAAAAGGATTGATAGAATTCTTTGGAAACACTGAAGTTATGAATAACAACTTAAAAAGTACGATAAATGACCAAGTTTTGTTTTGTTTTGTTTATATTTTAGACCTATCTAAAGATGTAAAGCGGTATACTTCAAAACATATCATCAATCTGTGCTGTTGAAAGTGTTTTTAATACGTGTAGCAGACTTAGCTGGCGTCGATGGATCTAATACACACACACACACACATACACACACAGACAAGATCGCGCGCATGCGGACAAACATACAAAAATATACACATACACTTAAACGGATGATATTTCTTCAAATAGTAATATGTATGTGATTTTTTTGCGACGATTGCAAGGCTAGAGCTTTCTAGTGAACTAATCATTTATGCCGTGATGACTCTCTCAGAATGAATGGAACGCATCCTTTTAAAATGATTCACACTCTGAGAAAGATAGAAGTCACCATTACATTACACAGATGTTCGCCTGAGTGATCTTTGGGAAAAATGTCTAAAATGTGAAATTCACAAAATTGTTAGAAGATCGAAAAAGTAATTGTGTGCATTTCATTTTATTTGCATTGCAGTGATACTTAACAGTATTTAGATTTAATTTGTAAACCAAAAGAAAGATCTGCAAAACATAGTCACCTTCAACAGGTTATCGATCTCAGTCTTGAAATCCAATAAGAGAAAAGGAAAAAGAAGACGAATGATGATTTTCATTATGGCGACGACGATGATAGTAACGACATCAAAGATAGAAAGCAGTAAAAAAGAACAACAATACCAGCACAATGGTGATGACGCCAATGGTGATAAAAATGAAGACAGTAAATTATGATAATGTAATCAATGACGATGACGCCAATGATGATTATTTATGATGATAATTAATGTGATGCTGATGATGATAATGATATTATTATTATTATTATTATTATTATTGCGATAGGTCGCGAACACTGGAGTAAAGCAGTATAACAAATCAAGCCACATGACTCAAAAATGAGTTTAACTTATGCATATCATTTCTGAACAAATATGTACAATTCTGTAACAGTATTGCATATAGTTTATGAACCAGATCACTTTCTTTACGATCTGGTAAGATATCAATACCCTAAGCATCTGTAAACGTCATGAGTAGAGTCACAAGTAGTCATGCTCTGGACTATCAAACGGTACTTAGATAATTCTTCCAACTCATGTTACTTTTAGTTCATCGTTTAGAATTTTTCGGGATACTCCATATACAACATTCAAATCTTCACAAATTTACATTATTTGTAATGCAAAAGTCTTCGTTTGTTTTGACTCCACATACAATATGTTGTTGCTTCCTATTAGGCTGATAGAAACATTAAAGAATTCACTTCGGTGGGGTCAACATGTTGAAAAGGATTGAAAAAGTACTGTTGCCATTCCCGATTTTTTTTTATAAAGGATGAAAAGGGGGTAACAATTTATGAAATTAGGTTTAGTCTTATTCCTCAGAAAATACTGTAAGTTTTTCCACATATTTTTGTCATATGGCTGCAATTCAGTAAATATTTAAACGTAAGAAAGCATTTGGACTACCCTCACAAAATAGTCAAGTGATCTAAAATACACCAAATCTACCATGACTATGCTATCAAACTAAGTGGTTAATCACGACAAATGTACGTACAAAATCGAGTTTGGAGCTTCGAACCGAGTATTTCCTGCACAATATACAACATTAATAGCATTATTGTCAACAACATATTAGTATTCAATAAAACTTTAGTTGTAGTCGTCAAAATGTTTGAAATGTGTGGGTCATTAATACCAGACATACCAAGGACGGCACTACTCATTTATGGGCAGAGTGAGTGAGTTTAAGTAAATACTCAAGTACCATATTGTTTAAATGCTAACAAATATGTCTCAAGTGTTCATTTTATACTGTAAAAAGATCTTTAAGAAATATATTTTGAGAAAAGCATTTTAGATTAGAGAAAGTATTTTGTCAATTTGGTTTAGTTAATGCCTCAGTTGAGAAAACATAATCTTTAAGTATGTCCGAGATACATGCATGGTTCATATCATACTGGAATATCACCTTGGTTCTTGATTAAAACACCTATTGATGAAAGCTAGAATGTATCGAAATGTGGCCAAGGTATACATTTGTTTTATCACCATACCTATTTTGAATGCTAGTTTTACATCTGTTCCAAAAATGTATTGTTAATGTTCTAATTTTCTTCAACAAAATGAATATATATATATATATATATATATATATATATATATATATATATATATATATATATATATGTGTGTGTGTGTGTGTGTGTGTGTGTGTGTGTTGCTGAAATTTACCAACGTCCTGTGTCAAATCGGCTCTTATAATATGCTGTCTTTTCTTTTCAACAAGATTCAACATAAAATTTAGCTTTATCAAATCATTTGTTATGTGGTGATTGGGTTTATTGCAGTTGATGAAATGTTTTTAAGTGGTATTGAATTAATGAAGGAAGGAATAAATATAGACATTTGTCATCATGACTATTCCATAAGTTTTCTGTCTAGTGTATTTGTAGTCCAAGGGGTTCATGAAACATGAACAAATATTCGTAACTGGACAACGTATCTAGTGGAGGGTCGTAGCTAACAGATTTAAGTTTTCTGTCTAGTGTATTTGTAGTCCAAGGGGTTCATGAAACATGAACAAATATTCGTAACTGGACAACGTATCTAGTGGAGGGTCGTAGCTAACAGATTTTGTTTGAAGTGCTGAGTACCGTATTACCGGTGAATTTTGCTGTGGTATAATTTCCGCTTATTTTTGCGTCCATAAGATAAAATACCCAAGATTAAAGTAAAACATTTACTCATCATACAGTATTAATCGATGTTGTTCAAGCTGTCATTTTCTATGAGCTGTAAAACTGGTTGACATCATCGTACCGTAGAATAGCATGAAATTCGTCCATTTCTTTTATTGTACTTTTCTCTTTTGGTTAAAATAAGTTTGGTCTCATAATGTTGTTCATTCTAACAATATTATCCTGCTTTGTAGCGCAAGTGTTGAATAATATATCCTTTTCTTGTTGATCAGCTACTGAATAAGAACATATGTGAACCAGAAAGATACCATGAAGTTTCAAAAAGGTGAAAATTCTGCTGAGGAGCATCAGTCTTGGTCTGATATCGTCAACTCCATCAGCAAGAAAATTATTGCTTTCCAGTGATAGAGTCTTCATGGTTAATTGCTCTGACATGAACAATGGGCAAAGCTTGCTTTCTTGTCAGGCATTTAAATACAATTTCACTATCAAAAGTTCACTAGGAAATCAATATTGTTTTTTAATAACAATACATCATATTAGTCACTGCCTGTCTTTGTTCTCTCTTCCGTACTGTACTTTGTTACCTCTTCCGCAAAGGAACCCAAACTCATAATGTGAAATCTTTGCTTCTCTATGTGTGCTTGCATTCAGCGTGGTGCACTCGTTTGGGAGATTCCAGGGGCGGATAAGGAGCGGGGGAGGGGGGCCGAGCCTGTGCCCCCTCACCCACCAAAAATGAGTGCTTTAGAGCCGAAAAGTTTCCTAGAGTAAGTTTGTTTACAGTTAGTTGCTTAAAAGTATACTCTGGAAACGCTTAAAATGCAGAGGTTTCCAGCGGCTTCGCCCCCTGTGTCCCCACCATGGATTTTGTTCCACAGACCCCTCGCCTAATTGTGTAGCCCTCCTCCCCCCCCCCCAAGCGACATTTCTGGATCCACCCGTGAATACATCACTAGTGGTCAAATAGCTTTTTCAAAAGTTTCCTCTATTTTTCTTTTTCATCAATACTACCTTGCACAACACTGATGGTTTTAACCACTTCTCAATCAGTATAGCGTTTTACATAAGTTTTAGATTGCTCAGCTTCATAATGCAACTTGCAAAACTTAGTAAATGCAACATCTTTAATCGTTAAATCTAATACCCCAAATATGCAATGGATACATCATGAGTTTTTTTCACAGATCTAATCTTGCTCTTATTATTTATTTATTTTTTTTATTTTGGACGTCATCTATCTTTTCGTTTATTTTTGCTGAATCATTCTTCTCCTGAAGCTTTGGAAGGATATTAGTGTTAGCTGTGATATTGTTGTTAAACTTAGTAATCTTTGTGCTAAAAGCATTCATTATCTGTTGAAATGCTTGGTCGTTTTGTTGGAATGTTACTTAAAAGTAGTTAAATTGAATTTCAAAAATAATCGAGTAAATATAAATAATTGATAAAAAGGTATGTTCCAAATATGAAATTGAAAAAGATATATCTGTGTTATATAGAACCAGAGCATACTGCAAATTTTGTCAAAAATAGTAGCCCCAAAAATGGAGAAATGAAAATAAAGAATACGCCAAATAGTGGAGTAAAACGTGCGAGAGAGAAACTCAAGAGTACATAAATTAACACTTTAGAAACAGACACCTCAATAATAAAAATTTCAGATTAATTAAAATGACAAGAAAAGCTATTTTATAGGATATAACATCAGATTAGAAACCACAATGAAAATGTTAGTTGTACCATGATTTGATTGTGTGCCATTGATGACTACCATCATGTTGATCATTTAATTCCATGTTCATTCGATTTCTCTGATTCTGAGCAAAGAGAGATGTTTTCACTTGTCAAGCACTAGATACCTGATAGCCAGCGACAACAGATTTCAAAAGATGTGTTTTGAAAATGAAAAGCAAATCATATGAAAAAAGTCGAATCATTTAAGATTGCGAATTGTATTATTGGGGAGAGTTTAAATAACATTCATTAGTCTGTTGTATCCCTTGTTTAGTCTAATCTATTTTCCTTGCAAGATTTCATCACAAGATAAGCAGCTACTCTTGTAATAACAGCACTGGAACAACTGTTGGCAAAAGCACAAATGCATCAACAGCAAGGTAACCAGTACAATTAGTATTTATAAAGCAATTTTTAAAAATATTTTCAGCTTCATTTTCTTTTAATTTTTTTAAATAAATGTATTTACGTTTTATCAAACTAGCACTCAATGCAGACATACATAACCCCAATTTAAACGTGAAATATAGCGTGAATTATCTGTTGCCATTTGAAGCCATGAAGTCATCCTTCAGTTCCTTTTGTAAACTGTCTCAGTTGTCGATCAGAAAAAATCTGATAATCAATTGATGTCACAGTGCAATAAACAACATCTTATATTGCATTTGAAGTTTCAGCAGTTCTAGCATTGATAAAGATTTAATAGGTCTTCTTGATTTCTTGACGTCTAATTTTCTGCTCAATGGTTATCGGTTATCTCTTTGCATGTTCTATTTGCAATAGCTTTGCTTAATTCATGTTTGTCCTCTCCATGTTTCGTGGAGTTCTTCCTATGATTGTCTTAGATAAATCCCAATTATTTTTCCAGTATACTGTCTCAATTCCTAGCTATTTAAATAAACGAAAAATGTCGTACACCCATGGTGATGCACCTTTGGTTACTTTGTCTTGTGTTGTCGTGAAGGGACAAGTCTTGCTGCCAAGCAACAACGTTGCGGAGCAACGTGAACCTTCAGTGCAGCGACATCGTCCTATGCGAAATAACAGACTTTATTCTGCCAGGCGCTTCGTATCTGTGTTCCTTCAGTACACTTTTAAGCACAATAAGTGACATAGGGTGGTGACTATTATAATTATTCATTTGAAAATCCCTTGTATGAAGATTACGATGTTACAGATGCACAAGATGAACGACAAATTGATAATACACTATGTCTTGCGAATTATCTTGAAAGCAAAGTATTCGACGTTTTGATGACATTACACCAGTTCAAGATCCTAAACGACTTTCACGCAAAGTTCTTGACTTATACAAGAAGGACACGCAGAAAGGCCTTGGCATAAATGAATTTCGGTCCCATTTGTAGAGAAACAATCTTGAAACACAAACAAAACACTCTTGAATGTAAAATATGATAGTAATACAGTTTAAATCTTGAGGAAAGGAGACGTCGAAGCAATGTTTATATCCAGCCCTATAGCCGTGCAGGTTGGAAAAGAGTTGTTTGTTACATTAGGTTCAACACGACAAGGGCATCAATGGATATATCCGATCGTCGACTTAAATCTTCTCTTGAACCAACAGTTAATATCAGACAGACAATAAAAGTTCGCGAGGAAAAAGAGATGACAATAATATACACAAATAGGCCGTTTGATGAACAGGTAAATGAGGCTAAGACAATAATTAACGACTACCACGGACAAACAAAGCAGAACGTTTACACCTGCAATGAAATGATTATTCGCCAATCAAGACAAAAGATAATTAAGGAGTCATGTAAATGTAAGACACCTAATACAGTTGGATAGAAGTTTCAGAGAAAAGTTTGAGCAATATTATCGTTAGGTGAAAGATTAAAACAACTGTTTAAAGAAATGGGGGTAACAATTGCTTCAGTAGCTACATAGATAGCAATGATTATATCAACACTTGCTCTCTCCATAGCAAATTTGTTAAAAAAGTGTTGTTTATCGAATTTTTGCTCCACCTGATTTTCCACTCCACCAACTCCAGACGAATCATTTTTTCTTTGTCAAAACCAGAAAGGTTTGAAATTTGTTTTTTTTTTAATTTGCCAATTACTTGTTTTAGTTGGTGAATAAAGTAGCAGTAGCAAAACCTGTTATTATTATAAACCTGAGGAGTTGGTTATTTATGAATGCTGGCCAGACTATTTCTTTTCTAGCTGATCAGGTCATGTTAGTCGTTCTGGTATTGGTGGGTTTATTATTTGCATTGTTTACGAAAGGTGCTAACAAAACAACGAGTAGGAGAAATAATTAGCAATGCTCATAATTGTAGGTGGGTTTGTAATCTATTTCATAATGTAAACTAAAGCAGATCCTGAAACCATAAGTATCAATATAATTTTTTTTTTTTTTTTTTTTTACAAATATTCTTGGGGTTAGAAAAGTGCTCAAAAAAAGTTTGCATATAAAGAATTTGGGAGGACAACCTTACAGATTTATATATATATATATATATATATATATATATATATATATATATATATATATATATATATATATATATATATATATATATATGTATATACTGAAACATTGAACTTAGCTTATCTCCTCAGATAATAAAAAATATATATCTGTCATATATAATCTAGCGCTTACTGACATAGAAAGGCGTCCTGGAAAGTAAAAAATGGGCATTGTGTGTCCGGGATTTATTAAATAGTCTTGGTCTTGGGAAATTTATATAAATCAAGTTCTTGGGAACATATATGTTTTCCTATCTTTGATCAAACAACGCCTAGCTGACCAGTTTTTAAAAAATGGCAATCTAGAATCAGAAAATCTTCAAGAACTAGATTATATACACATTTGACATCAAATGTCGGCTATAAGGAGTATTTGGATATAGTGATAGTGACAACATTTAGATAATCCCTTTCAAAAATAAGGACGTCTGTCCATACTTTACATATTGAATCAGGAAGATGGAAGAAATCACAATCTACCCCACTAGATCAAAGAACTTGATTTTTAGCAATGTGCTGGAAGATGAGTATCACTTTGAAAAGTAGGTTTATATTTTTTGTCATGGAACTCATTTCATCAACTGACAATGTTCTCCAATTACATTTGTAAGCATCTAACACAACAGACGGTGTAGGCTCCACAAAACTTTAGTGCAAAGTTTTGTCTTCTTCTTGCCCATTTTAACTCAAGTATTTGTTTTCTCCCTTAAGGAATCTTCAGTCGTGCTGTGGTGGAATTTAAAATTGTGTATATCAAATTAAATTGCTTTATATCTATACCACTTTTATTTGGCGCGAATACATAATAGTGTACAGGTATTTTGCATTCAGACTGCAGTTTTCCTATCTGCAAATCGACATGAAATTTGTATACTGATTTGACTAATTCTGGTAATTTTTGTCTATCAAACACACTTTGAATGACATCTTGTCAAAGAGTCATCAATGATAAATTTTAAACTGTTGTTATCAAAAAATGTTTAATGATTCTATGTAAAAAAAATGAGTTTCAGTAAAGAAAACTTATATAACGCTAAATGCATTTTCTATGTTAATTTGTTTAAGGTGAGTTAACCAATTTATTGTATTAAACTGAATTCCGAACAGTTGTCAGGTGATAGACTAATTTGTTCCTTACATCTAAAGTCCAATTTATCTACGATTAATTGTTAGGTACAGCCTTTCATTGTGTATATTGATCCTTAACTTTTTCCACATTTATATGTAACTCTGTTATATGTAACTCTGTCTTGATTTCTCTCTGTCATATGTTCATTTCCTCTGCTGTTCTATCATTTTATTCTTGTTACAGACACTTTTATTTTGAGCAATTTGTAGCATTTATTCAATCTTTATATACGTATGAATGATATTTCAGATTTATGCCAAATTTGCCATTCCTAGGATTAATTCTAATACAGCTACTTAATCTTCAAGCCGTACTGTGATTTTTGCAGAATTTTAATTTGTGCATTTACCAAGATCAAATGCGTAATTTATTCCTTCCTCTTACAGTACTGCTTTAACCATCTTTCTTATCATGGTTTTATCATCATTATATGCAACATGTATATCAGCATCCTTTATAAGGCATGGTAGAATATCTTTTGTAATATTTGAAATCAAAATATATATATTTTTATTCTCTTCTATGTTAATTTTGTAACACAAAAAGTTTTAGCCACACTTTTATCCCATCCAAACTTGTAAACAAATACACAGTATTTCTTGATACCAACATCGATTTTTTCATGGTAAACTCGAGAGATATTTATATCACATCTCTAAAAACTGATGAATTTAATACAATGCAGCCTTGTGCCATTATGAATACTTTGCAGAAATATTTCAAATTATTTTTCTGCATGGCAATTTCTAAAACAGTACCAATGTATACTATGATTCAGGGATATGGGGGCAATTGTTTTACAAATTTGAATGGTCCTGCGTGTCAATGTATTAAAACTATGAGCGGTCCAAACATTTTTTTGTATTGGGATACGAGATTTATAATTGCAAAATTGACTCTGGTTTAAACCGGCTTAAACCGGTTTGAACTGTTTGAGTGGTCCAGCTCTGGCTATTTATATGTACTGGTTGGAACGCATAAATATATAGAGAATCCTGAACTAAAAACTTATATAAGATTTTAAATGGCCTTGCTATTGTTCAGGTACGAAGGAGAGGGGTGTGGGTGTATAGAGATAAAAGACCAATTTATCTGAGTTTTATTACAGCATCCCTCAAAAGTTTAGAACTTCTGACTATACAGAAATGTTTTAACCGAACATTTAACAATATTTTCAAATGACCATCTTGATTTAGGGACAGTGGGAGGACGGAATTGTGTAGATATGCCACGACTTTGCTAACTAATTTACAGTCTGAATTTGTCAACAATCCATCCAAAGGTTTGGTACTGAAGACTATAGAGAAAAACATTGACTGAAATCTTGATTAAGACTTTTTAAATAACCTTGACCTTGCCTTAGCAATGGAGGTTTTGGATTCACAGATATGAAAGAGCAATGCTTATTGGTTCTACATTCAAGGCTGACAGGTATCCATTCAAAGCTTTATAACATATAGTCATACTCAAAAACGTTAATCAAAAGGTTAACCGTAGCTTCCGCCGCTTTTATAATGAGATCCTGCGTTAGATGGATTAGAGGTTAGTCTGGTAGTATACTGAAGAGCCAGTGTTGTTCGTCTGAGATAAAGTCATGTTTCATTTGTCTCAGTATTGGGGCTTTCTAAAGGGGAAGTTCAGAAAGCTCCCAGTCAAAGTCATAGCAATCCTCCACGTAGTTTAGAAGGAGAAGTGATAACAAACTGACAACGGTCGAAAGACCATCCCATAAGCTTTTCTGGTCTATGACCAGTAGAGCTAAAAGCTGCAGATAATTTATTATTTTCTGACTTGGAATGAAATTCTCTTCACACTGTTAAGTCGTCTTCTGATTTTAAAGGGCTCCTACTCAAGAGACAAAATTTAAGGGATAATGTTGTTTTCTCTATTACTTATAAAGTTACTTTATTACTTTATTAATCTCTGAACTGGCAGGAAACACACTATTCACACCATTAAGTTGTGATTTTGATTATCAAGGCCCCCCGCCCCATCCGCACCCCACGACTTTCTATTAAAATTTTGATACTATTTCTAAGATTAAATATTCGAAAAATAAGTTACCTTGCATATAAATAAGTATTGTTTCTTTCTTTAATTATTTATTTTGTTTTGGCTGGTTGGTTGTTTGGTTGGATGGTTATCAAAGTAAACAACAACATAAATCTATTGCATGGCATTCATTGAAACCTAGATCATATCCAACTTTCTTTATTGTGTAGAAAGGATAATAATACGAGACAAAGGTACTTCAAATAGCATCCGTACCTGAATTCGGACAATATACATATTTTTGCATTCACCGAAAGGTAGTATTGTCATTAAAATAATCCATCGGTGGATCAAGTTCAGGTGATTATCTAGTGAGAGTAAGAAAATGAAATTCATTTTGATCTAGTTTATAAATATCAAATTGTTCTATGTATTTGTACACTTGTACACAGGGTCGGATAAAGGGAGGGGGGGGAAGGTCACAGCGTGCAAGTGCCCCAAGCTCCCCTAGTCATGGGGGCCCCTGGTTTGCCGTGGATAAAAATACACGTGTTTAAAAAAAACAAAACATATATTGGCCTAAACTGTCTAATACTTAGCTTAATATAGCTATAATAATTGTACACATATAAAGGACAGTTTGAGGACTTCTTTCAGGGTGTATTTGAAGATTTTCAAGCCTCCCCAACCCATCTTAAGTGCCCCGGGCCCTCCAAAGCCATAATCCGGGCCTGTTTGTACATATATTCAAACTTTTGCTCCTTTTAAACTTAAATTTATACAATAAATTAGAAATGTTGGCGTTGTTGAGGCTGTTTTTTGATTTCTCGCTGATGATGGTATATATTTATGTTGGTGTTAGGATATGTTGTTGTTGCATTGTGTGAGAAGTTTTTGCTGTCTGTGATGATGATGATGATGGTAGAGGTGATAGCAACCATGGTGGCTGCAAGGGCGATGAGGACGAGGAAGAAAATGAATACGACGTCGATGATGATGTTATTGGTGATGGTGATAGTGACAGTAGTGGTAAAAATGATACTGCTGGCTCAGTGGTTAACGTGCCGGACTTGCAAACAGAAGGGTTCTGGTTCGATTCCTGTCCAGACCAGGCTAGGTTGGCTGCAGTGGTGTGTCTCTGGGCAATGAATTTTACTCCAGTTGCCTCGGTACTATATAAACTGTCATGTGTTGATGTGCCGTTAACCGCCAAACAAAAAGTTAAACAGACAAAATTACACTAAAGATGTGGTTGAGAAATGAAGAGATTGATGACGACAAATGCCATGACAATAATTTCTCAAGGCGACAAGAACAAAGGCACAAGTAATTAGGAATCAACTAAAACAAAAATTTCATATATATTCGTAAGCGTTACCACATACTTTACAATCAGATATTTCCAGAATTGGTGAGGCTTCAGTCTGCACTGTAACAAAGGTCGAAATGATTCCAGCAAATCAGTGATACATATTCATACATTTGAAACGCAGTCAGTCAATTTATATCCATTCACTTGTATTCAAACGCCATAGTTCATATGTGATACCGACCCAACAATGTGCGAACGGCTGTTGAATGGATGTCATTTGCCTGATTGCGTTTCGAAATTTTGACTATGTTAGACATTAATTGTTGGCACCATTTCAACCTACGCTATGTTTATGTCTAAGCTGGCTGTGTTCCTAAATCTTGGTTTTATACTCAATACATGTTTTAATTTGCGTTGACTAACCTTCAAGGGTTAACTTGTAAAACTGAGCTTTACAAACCATAACGATCACAACAGCGAGGTTATTAAGCTTTCAATGTGAAAACATGTTATCAAAATGAAGTTTTATCAAAACGTTTTGCTAGCTGTACGTGTTTTCTTCCTTGCAACACTTCTATATTCGACAAGTTTTAACTTGATGTGATAAAATAAAAAAAAAAAAGAAAGAAAGAAAAAAAAACAGAAAAAAAGAAACAAAAGAAGAACAAAAAAGCAAAAACAAAACAAACAAACAAACAAGAAACAACATTTCGGTATTAAATCTACTATAAGATCTTTACTTGAGACGAAAATTGTTTTATCTCAAAATCTCAAATATAGTATAGGTTGTAAAATATTTGACAAATTATTTAACATTAAAGTTTCGATATATTTTACAGATATTGCAAAAATGTGTACGGACGCATTCTTATATATTTGAAGAAAAATAATATTTACGATGATTATGGGGACGATAATGATGCTAATATAACAAATATGACGTAGAACATGAAACACCAAAGATGATGATATAATGTACGTTATGACGACAAGGATAATAATACTGTAATGGACAGGATATATAGCTTCAATTTTTTGTGGGTTGTTTTTTGTTTTTTTTGTGTAAATTAAGTTCACTAATCGTATAGCTCTCAGTGACAAAGCAGGGGTGTTTGGGTCTTATCAACATTTACGGTCAATATTAATTTCTTCATTAATACATACTGTTATCCAATGCCAATCGATGTTTGGTATGATTCCCGTTTATGTTTCATATTCGCATATAAATTGATGATAAATCAGCCTTTGAACTGTTTAAATTCATGATGTTTTGATATGGATCGATGTGTAAATCCATCTCCAGTATCAGCCCCTTTTACAGGTTTCTCAGTTTGGAACACTTCCATAGTTATCTGCACAATGGTCGCTTACGGTATCATCCATTTTAAAGCTAAACATTTTTTATGTTGCAAATTTTGACCATTTAGACATATATTCAATGTATCTACAGTAAGTTATATACACTAGGTAATCTAGGTTTTTAATTACAATTATTAATTAAGGTGCGGTTTTGTTGTTATCAATAGCAAAGTACAGTTGCCGCCGCTGCGAGCGCGTAATTGCTGAACTTTTCTCTGCGGTTGCTATCCAGAAAACACAGAATTTTCCCGGCCAGGCGCAGAATTCTGCTGACTTCCGCATGGAGTATTTTCAGCGTCTGTGCTAGGACCTGGTCAGGTTTCCGAGGGTCGCGCTTAGAGTTCTGAGTGTTTAGACAGTCTGTGAGAAAGTAATTTTTCTTCTTTTTTTAAAACCATTTTACAACGAAGTCCATATAAGGCAGTACGCAAAGAAAAGGTAGGTAACTCATTTGTTTCTATTTTTCCATGAATCAGCAATTTACAGTTATTTCACGATATCTTTATAAATATTTGTCAGGAAAAAGAACGTTTTGATTTTAAATTTTGAAAGGTCTAAAAGTAAGTTCTGAAATGTTGCGTCTATATAATCTAAACCTTTCTAGATATGTATTTATTGATTTTTTATGTTCTAGAAATCGGCAACTTTAGTTTAAATATTTGCCTAAATCAGTTAAATTGCACACAGACATTATCTTTCATGATCTTATAAGGTGAAGTAAACTGTTTCTTGCAGACCTTATTAAAACTATAAAACTTATTACGGTTCAATACAAATAGGAAATCATATAATAATAATAATACTAATAAGTACAAATTTGATAGTGACGCCACTGAGTGTTTATTAAGACTCTGTTCTGAAGTTATTCGTTATATTGCAAAGCTATTGAGTATTCTCAAAGCTTACAAGTACGTAAGTTGTCAGTTAGTACAGTTATTATTCTTACAGCGAATGAGTGTTTCTCAAGGTTCTGTTTGAAGTTAACACATATGAATATAATTAAATTTTAGCTAATGTTTGTAAGTTTATAACTAAATAATAAATTAATATAAAATATGAACATTGAAACTTTGATATTTGTAACAAATTTTATCATAATAAACAGTTATTTTAAATTAAGTACATTTCTCCAAATGCACACTACCCCTGTAATATCAAGTCAATGAGTCCTTGTATCGAAGTAATGCACCTGATATACGAGTCTTGAAATTTTACTGCCATTCGATTTTATGACTGTAAATAAACTAGATGAAACTTCAATCTGAGTTTGTGTTTTATCCCTAGTCCTCTTTTTATAGCTTGGATTGCCCACTTCATCTTTATCCCTAGTCCTCTTCTTATAGCTTGGATTGCCCACTTCATCAGACGTCTTGGAGTTTAGGTCTAAGTTTAACGGGGTTTGTATTCCAGGGAGAGTTTATCGGCCGCAAAGAGTACACTGAGTCATTGAGTGGTCACCAAGTTATGGGCCAACGCTATCCGGTAACAATATATATGATTATGATGACGAAGACGTTAAGGTCACGAAGACAAAGAGGAGTTAAATGAAAACGAGAGGAATTAACCCAGCCATGAATGTGATGACAATGAAGAAGATGATGAATGTGTTTATAACAAAGAAGAAGATGATGATGATGAAGGGAGGAGATGATGACATTTGATGATGATGGTATTGACGAGAACAACGATGACAACGACAGCTACGATGATGATGACAATGATAATGATCGATGATGAAAATGATTATGACAAATAACAGTCTGATATTGTTAGGACATCCATGAAGAAGATAAGGGAAAATAGCAACAGAAATGCAAAAACGACTTTAATGACAGTCCTGCTGTTTCTGCTGATTATGATGTTTCTTAAAACAATCTTCCATGAGGGTACTGAAAACTTTTCGGAAATTAGTTGCAATTCGTTTAGTCCTTATTGATTTCTAATTCAGTATGTGTTAACTCCTCATATAAAATTAAACCTTAAATGTAATAAAAACTGTGTTCTGACGAACATAACATGATATAAAGTACTAAAATGCACTATATCCATATATGTCTCATCCCAATTGAAACTTTTCTCCCTTTCTAAGATATCCAATTACTGTTCAATGATAGTTTCGTACATTTAAGAAACAAAATTGTTTTTAAAAATTTTAAAAATCCAGTTAATGAGGATTATGTATTGTTTAGCTTGGTCTGGTACGGAAACATTATACAATTCTCGCCGACTTTTAAAACACAGCAAGCTATCGCGCCTTTTAAAAGTTGCGACAACCGATAATAGTAAAATGCCAGACATCGTCCTCCTGGAAAATACAAAGTAGTATAGTAAAAGGCGGATTCTGAGCCACTTTTTTGTCTCCGTTTTTTTTGGTGACCAACGAGGTCTTCATTTTGCTAACAAATTGCTTTATCAAGAAAGTTTTTAACCCCCATAAGTTGCCCAGTGCGTGGACATTAAAACGTTGAAAATCATCGGAAACAGTTCCAGCAAACAATGGCCGCCAAATTGCGATTACGATCCACAAAGTTGCTAAAAAAATATTTTTTTTGATGAAATAAATTTTTGTGAGTATAATGCTGTGTATTGATGTTTAAAATTAATTCTTCATCAGAATCGCCGTAATGGAATTTAAGATTGAGTGTTATAGCATGCGCATTTAGCCAAAAAGTTCCATTTTTATTTGTTATGCTAAACCTGATTCTTCCGCTTAGTGTTGGTTTATTATTTAACGCCTCTGGTACTTCATTTGGCTTTATCGGTGTTCTTCCATCTTCAGTTATCTCGTACACCTTTGTATTTTGATTTACGATCACTGATGTGTATTTACTCTGTCTGATTGCATTATTTTCATATTTTGGAAGTATTTCCTTGATTTTTTTCTCAATATCAACCAAATCCTGGTAATATTGATCTGTGTCAGAAATATCGATAGAAACGATTGTTTTTGGGAATATTCTAGCTACTGGCATGGATTTCATTTCTATTTCGTAATCTTTTTGTTCCAACATAATACGCTGCGCTCCGAATTTTTTTACAAGTGTGAATTTTTGTTGGGTTGTCATTATATATAATGCACATAAAATTATATCTTTAATTGATTGTTAATAATTGAATTTAGCTTTAGATCTTCAAATTAATAGTTCTATCAAGCATATTTTTTTGAGTACGAGTCGACATACTTTGTTGTCCTGCTAGGTACAATATCGATTAATAAGTCTTCCTTGATTTGTAGTTCATGTATTAAGCTTATAATGTCATATTGTTTACCTCTGAGATACGCTTGCAATTGCGATAGTATTTTTGAGTATACAGCTGCTGCTAATTTACATGATGATTGTTTATGTTCAAGCTTTGGTTCAAGTCGTTTAAATCCAGTACTGATAAATATTCCAGATGCAGCTAATATTAGAAGAAGAGGGTTAAATAAACTACCTGCTGAGATAATACCACTTGTTGTTAGCAATAATGGTGTATAAAATATTCATTTTATTAGTCTGCTGTGGTATTTATTTGCTTTCTTTGCGCAGTATAGCTTTTTGTGATACGTTTTAAAGTATGATATCAGCTGATCTCGTTCATCTTCTGGTATCGCTTTAGAAATATGATTAAAGTCAATAATTTGCCTCATTATGATAAGGATTATGTTAATTGATTAACTTGTAATTTTAAACGTTGCAGCATTGTTTGAAACTAATGCTCGAAAATCTGCGTTCTTAACATCAGCAAGAACTGCTTTGTATTTGTCGAACAATTTGGATTTAGTATTTCGCAGGCGTCTGTCTTATTCATCATCATATTCTTTTGTTGGTTTGTGATCTAGTGTTTTTGAAAACGTTGCAATATCATTTATTTCACCAATATTATGCTCATGTATGTCAATGAACTCTGTAGCTGCTTTTATAAAGTCGATGTTAATATTACTTGGAGTAAAGTATTTTTGAAGTATTATATACGCGGTTGTGAATCTTTCTTTTACATGTGATTGATCGGGTTGATCCCTTCGTTGACTTGTAATAAGTTTATCAATATCCAATCGTGTTTTATATTCCATTACAGTGTGTTCTTCATTATCACTGTAAGTATGATCAACTGGAGGTTCAATCTCTCCAAGTTTTTTTATTACAACTAGTTTTTTAAATTTTTTAATATTGATTTTATTTTTAATTTTTATGACCTGTGAACTAATATTTTGCACATTTTTTGGTGGCAGGTAATCAGCGAAAATGAACGGCTTAAGTTTATCAGCAGATGTCAGTTCTTTTATTTTATGTAGGTCGTTTACACGTATTTTATTTTCTAGATGTTTGTTTTGTTCGTAATAATCAATAGCCGCATCAATATGTCCTTTAAACATTTCATATTTCCAATCGTGATATAAAACAATTGTAAAAACAGCGCTAATGAACTTGTCAGTTTCTTTATGATATTTAATAACCTCCTCGAATTTTAAACCTGCTGCAGCCTTTGAAACATGGTCTTTAAACTTTTTTATTTTTTACGTCATCGATAAAAATTCTATATTTTTCAAATATCTGTATTCGCTTATCTTTTATCATTTGTTCCTGTTCTAATGAATACGATAGTTTATATTTAAATTCGAAGGTTTCTGGCACATATATTATTTTGTTCGCGTCAATTTTATCTTTATTTGCGTCAATGAACTCCATAGCTGATTTTACTGCTCCTATTGGTATAGTATCTAAAACTAAGTACTGGTACAATATTGTGTATGCTGCAGCGTAATCGTTTAGTATATTATCTTTAGGCAATAGCTCATTTACTTTTAATTTGTCTTTTATTAGTTCACGTAAATCCACGTATAGTGTTTCATCTATGAAGGCTTTTAATAAACGATCGTCATCTCCTTTGGATATTATCTCATCATACGTTTTTTGCTTTTGATCTGTATTCCATGTTACTTCATCATGTATTTCAGTAAAACCGTTTAATTCATCGTAAAAAGCTTTTTTATCAGCTTCGGTTGATGATTTTAACTTCTTTTCAATTGTTTCTATTGTATCAAATGCTGTTGATATATCATCACTATCATATTTGTTTTGAAAACCTGGTGTTTTTGATGATACTAGTATTAAATAGCTTGTAGCCAGCGCATGTGCATTATCAGGTTCATTGTGTACAGCAACAATTGTTTCAACGTCGTTGTAATCTAATCCAAGTTCTTTGAAAATACGCCGTTTACTAAAATTATTATTTGCTGTTGGATTTCTTCCTAAACCGAGACGTTTCTTTTCAAAAATATTATCTAAGCATTCAGATCTGCTTTTATGCTCTTGTTCTTTACCTTTTTCAAATTTTAGTTTTTGTATTAATTTTGTTCTCATTATTGTCAAAGAATTTTCTTTATTTAGCTCTAAAATTACATCGTGAAGGAAATTCTTAATTTGTTCCTCTAGCTTTTCCGTTTCCGCTGGAACACAAAATTTAACGAACATATCGTATCTATCCAGTAATTCTTTCATCTGTGCCTTTCTCATTGCAATAACTGATCTTAAGTTTGTAATATTCTCAGTTATTTCATCTTTATTTGTTAACATATTTGCTAGATCACGAATAGCTGCTCTAGAAGTTATTTCTGGCTGTTTATTTGTTGGAGCATTAAATTCAGGTTTGGTCAACTGCGAGTGGTCAAACTAAAATATTTTATTGTAGAAATCGCGGCATACGTCAACAATTTCTTTTGTTGAGCTCATTGTTTATACTATCAGCTACATTGAATCGTGTACTGTAAATATCTGCATTAGTGTTAGTCCTGGATTTGTTAGTTCTGCAGCGACTACAAATAGCCTGAATAACCAATATTTATTGATTGTATTAGCTGCTGCTATATTAAAACTTTGCACAGAATTTGAAATGTAATAGTTCGTCGCTACATGTAAGTCTGTCCAGTTGACGTCATCGGTTGAGCCTTGTAATTTCCAGTTGTAAATTCGTTCTGTACCACTTGTGCGACCACGAAGTTGAAGTTTCCAAACTGCTACACTTGCAGGATATTCGATCTTGATCCAAAAGTTTGTTGTTGCACCATTAGTAGCCCATTCGTTTGTGTTTAACGCTGACTGTAAATGAGAAGCAAATACGTTGAAAGGAGCGTAACCAGGATACGCTGACGATGATGATACAACAAACCCAGTACGATTACCAGTGTTTCCTGATAGCGGTGGAATATATCCAATATTGTTTTTGATCCGAACACTTCCAAGTATTCGTAAATCAACATATGATTTGTTTGCGAGATCATCTGATGCTGTTGGTGCTGCTGCACATTTTACAACTGTGTTTGTTCCCATGATAAGATTCCCTGTCATTGTATCCCCGATTTTGCTTACAACTGCGCTACTGAGATTCAACAGAGATGAGTACGGAACGGCATCACCTGGATTAATTGGCACTGGTAAGTTTTTTAGTATTCGATTGTTCATATCTAGTGTTCCTGTCATTGTGCTGCCGGTTCTAAGTACAGCATTATCGTTCATGTACTGGACGCTGACAGCATTGTCAAGTGCAAACGCTTGATTTGTGTTTATTCCGTTTAGAACAAATCCTCCCATGTTTAATGATCCAAGCATTGTAGATCCTCCACGTGGCACGTATTCAGTGAACTTGGTAAGCATTTGGGCATAAGAAATTGCATCACTTTGATTGGTTGGTGGAAAAATTGTTGGTAATCCAGTTATTTTAGCATTATTTGTCATTGATAATGTTCCAGCCATTATATCTCCTGAACGACTAATGTACTGAGATGTGACATCATCTACATACGTTTTATTTACAAGATCAGTAGGTTGTGTAGGTAACGCCGATGATATTATCTTATTTACACCCATGTTAAGGTTTCCTTCCATTGTATCTCCAGCTTTTCTAACATGTGAATTATCAGATGATGTCAATTGGTTTAAACTGACCGCTTGCGATGGATCAATGTCCGCCGGCGGATAATCTGTTACCAAACCAGTAATTTTATTGCCTGACATGTTTATTACACCTACCATTGAATCACCTGATCGTTTTAAATAATTGGTAAGATCTGTTGGTTTACTAGTATCAGATGTTGAATACGCTGAAATTGTTGTTCCAAATTTTGTGTAATAGGTCATTATTGATTATGCTAACACTGTTTTTTATTAACGCGATTATGTAATAATTGTATATAAACCTTTTTAATAAAAAGAACAATGCCAATAATAAATTTCGATTCGAAAGACGTTATAACAAACAAACATAATTGTGATCTACCTAACTGTCATTATTTGATTGTAGGAAGAACTGGATCTGGTAAAACTAATCTTTTACTTAATCTTTTGCTGAATAACAAGCTGAACTACGATCGCGTTTACATTTATACGGTTAATCCACAGCAAGATAAGTATAATACATTAAGCGATTATAATGAGCCGCTTAAAGAGGCAATGGGTTCCTCCGATGACATCTTTATTATAAAAGATCCCGAGGACGTTATTCCGATTACAGAACTTGACGCTGATGAGAACAAGATTATTGTATTTGATGATATTCCACTTGAGCATAATGAAATTGAGAAAATTAAGTCCTACTTTTCACTGTCAAGAAATAAGCGTTGTAATTCGATTTTCTTAGCTCAGGGATTTTTTAACGTAAATAAATTTATCAGGCGTAATACTGGCTGCTTCATACTTTTTAACGGTCTTGACAACACTGATATTGAAAAAATCGCACATGACTTTTGTGGCGCTATTTCCAAGGAGGAGTTTATTAAACATTATCATGATGCGACTAATGAACCACACAAGTTTTTTATATTTGATCGAATGACAACAGACGCCAAAAAGATGTTTCGTTGCTGTTTAGATTGACATCGTTTTATCCGTCGACATGTCGACGCGCGTTGATTTTATCAACGATTATAATATAAACGTATAAAAAATGTCCGTTGATAAAAAAGTACTTGAGGGATTGATTCAGGCTAGACAACGAAATAAACGGTTAATACAAGAAACAGCTATTGGAAAGGCACGAACTGAGGAAGAACTAAAAGAAATATTTAAGCCTGTTACTAGTGCTGTTACAGCTTCTCAAGAAGCATCTGATAAAACGTTAATAGATAAAACTGATGCGATCAAGAATTTAGTCAATTTACTTTCAACAGGAACAACTAGGAGGCAAATAGAAACACGGAATCTTATAAAACAGTTGCAGGAATCAGCACTAGGTACGCAGGATCTAATGGTTGATATTGAAGCAGAATTAGGCAAGCAAATTTATGATGCTAAAGAAGAAACCTTATCTGAAATGCTCACAAAACAAGATCTTTCTGTGATGATGAAGAGGTATAAAAGTGAGTTACAGGATATTCAATCCAGAAAACAAGCAGAAACAGATAAAACAAAGAAATTAGAACTTGAAACAGCACAAAAGCTTAAAGAAGCGCAAATAAAGGAAATTGAAGAAAAACAAAGGCTGAAAGCAAAGGACGAGAATATAATCTTTTAAGAAAAAAATTTGGTGATAAGCGAATTGAAAATGTTACCGATCCTGTTAATGTTATGAGACCTAATGAAGCTGCAGATTTAATACAGAGTGTTAGCATTGCTTCAAAAAATAAGAGTAATATTATTGACGATTTACCTGGTAGTGATGAGATTGATCGTATGATCCCTGACGACATCTTAAAAATAATTGAGATTATGAGAAAACATAATCCAAAAATAAGCCGAAGAGATGACGTTTCCAAAGATGAACTTAGTAAGCACACATCATACTTAAAGTGGCTTAATGAGAAATACAAGGACGCGTATATAAACTATGTAAAATCTGCAACGGTTAAAACAGGAACTGGAATAAAAGTGTTTTCATCTCCATCTGAGGTTTTTGAAAGATTTATGTTAATTATTTCATCGAAACAAGCTGGAAACACTGGTGTGGAAATTGACAACGAAATAACTGAGATGTTGGATTACTTTCGGTCAAATAACCTTATCACCACAGATGAATATCAGGTTCTTAGCAGAGACCTTATTGACTAGGCAAACGTTGATTTTATCAATGTGCACTTAGTTTTTTATAAAAACAATGCTTATAGTTACACTATGAACGAAGAAATATTTTTTCTTGAATCGTCTCAGACCAAGGACAATAGCGCAAATTTTACTGTATCATTTAATCCACCAGTTATTCTTGATCCAAGTCGTAAATATCGAATTGGTCTTATTTCTGCTACGTTGTGGAACAGTTTTTTTAACATCAAAGGCGGTGTGAACAACAATTTCGTATACAGGTTAAATAATGCATCTCAATGGGTGACAAGAACAATTACTCCTGGAGCATATAATTTACCTGGTATCAACCGTGTTATTACAACAGTATTCGGATTAGCTGACTGTACCATTGAAGCAAACTATAATACATTACGTGCTCAAATGACACTTAAAAATGGATTTGCTGTTGATTTTGGAGCGCCACTTTCGCTTGCAGGTCTTCTAGGATTTGAAAACGGTACATATCCCCGGCTACAGCAGGGGGAACAGCTTCATTTGAAGGTGAAAAACCTGTAAATATCACTGATGTCAATTCTATTCTGATCGACTGCAGTATTGCAAATGGATCGTATTCCTCATCTGGATCACGTAATCGAGCGATCTATAGTTTTTCACTTGATGTTCTGCCTGGATCATTAATTCAGGTTAGCCCAAAGCAAATTATTTATTACCCGATTAACGTTGAATCGCAGATACATTCGATAACAATGAGGCTAACAGATCAAACTAGACGCCAATTAGATCTCAATAATGAAATAGTAACGTATTATTTACACCTTGTTAATAACAAGGATGATAATACTACCGAACAGGGATGATTTTATAATCATTGATTTATCAATGCATTTAATATACAATTGATTATAATGATGACACAGCCGTTTTCAATGTCGACACCGAGCAATAGAAGAAAAATATATCGTCCACATACAATTGGTGGAAGCTTACTTGGAAACATATTTTCAAAGATAATTCAACATGGCCCTGGAATTGCCACAAAATTAGCGCCAGTGGCATTTAAAGCATTGGAATCAGCTGCAACAGCATCTGCAAGTAAAATTGGAGACGCTGCTGGAAACCTGATCGCCGATAAGTTGCTAAAACCAAAGCAGCCACCACTGAACAAAGAGCTAATCAAAGAAATAGCACCATCACCGGAAGCAGCACGAGCAATGATCAGAACAGCAAAAAAATTATTGTCAAATGATAGTGAGCGCATTATTAAATCATTGAGTGATAAGATCGGTGCTAAAAGCACTGGTGATAAGATTGCCATTGGTGTTAATAGACCTGCCCTTGTTAATAACAAAGTTGATGTTGCTGCGTTTTAACAACTGAGCACAAATGTATACGACAGTACCTTTGGCACCGGGCACTGATTTTTTATATAAACGATTATAATAATGACATCAACAAACGTTTATTTTAATATTGATGAGCCATACATGATTGATAACACTGCCGTAGAATTTGAGAACATTGAGTACATTGAGGGCGTCAATGACATGAACATAAACACTGAAAGAAAAATAAGCACACGAGATGAAGACGTTTGGCTGTTACCTCATAAAGGATATGTTGAGATTCGGGGGAATTTAAGGACAGCGGCTAATGCTGCAAACGCATTTGCTGCAGGTTCAAATATTACACTGCAAAACAATGGATTTGGTTTGTTTAAAAATGCACGTTATCAGCTTAACAATCAGACAATCGAGGATATACAAGATAATTTACCAATTGCAAGCACTATTTTAAATATTTTGTCATTTAGTGAGGATTACTCAAGATCAACTGCTACTAACATGTTCTGGTTTAAGGACACTGCTCTAGGCACTGCTATACCAAATGAATTTGTTTTAGCGGCAGCTCCAGCAGCTATGTACGGTAATTTAACACCAATTACTGCAATAGCAAATGCTTACAATGATCTTCCAGCAGCTAGAGCATCAGTTAATACTCTTGCTACGGAAATAACCGCCAATATTATAACACCATTAAATCCTGCTGGTGCAATTGGTGCTTTTCTTGACAATCTTAGAGCAGCAGTCATTGGTGAACCTAGAAACGCAAATTACAATGAGGGGCATGCAAAACGACAGAAATTCACTGATAACGGAGCACAGATTACGATGTTACTCCCATTAAGCTCAATATTTGGATTCTGTCGTGATGTTAATAAAGTTTTCAGGGGTATAAAGCACACTGTCATTTTCAACAGAAATACCAACGAGAACATTGTTCTAAGGGCTGCCGGTGTAGCTGATGGACAGTTTGTTATTAGCAATTTTTCACTGTGGATTCCAAAAATAATTCCATCGCTGGCAAAACAACTTGAGCTGGAAAACAAGTTAGAAGCGTTCACAAAGAAAATTCATTTTGAGCAAAATAAAATGTATACGCAGGCAATACCAGCTGGTCAAAGTTACACATGGAGAATAACAACAGCACCATCAGAACAGTTACCACGACATATATTTATAGTATTTCAAACCGCTGAAAGGTATACAGGTGATCAAACTATTAATAAACGGGTATTTGATCATATGAGTGTTACAAGTATAACTGCCAGAATAAACTCCCGTCAATATCCAGAAAAAGAGTTAATTTGCGATTTTAATATGGCGACGAGAAACGTTTCACGAGCATACATGTCACTTATCGAAGCAATGCAAAAATATCTTGATACTGACACTGGTGTCCAAATATCAATTGAGGAATTCAGAACATTGTATCCAATATTTCATTTTGATGTTAGTAAACATGCTGAAAGGCTATCATTATCAATGGCTGATATTGAGGTAACATGGAAGCTTGGAGCGATGCCTGGTGCTGGATATCAAGCATTTGCACTTGTAACATCTGATAGATACCTCACGCTTGATGTACTGAAAGGAAAGATGTCAGTACAAGTTGTGTAACCATCATTTTTATGATGGCGCAATTATTTGTAATCGCATTGATTTTATCAACGTTTATTTTATAAACAGGTTGATTATAAATGCCGACGAAAAAAGTTAAAACCGTGGCAAGATCATTGAGTGCACTTGAAAAAAGACATCTAACAAGGATAAAACAAACAATAAAAATAATTGGGCAAATAAAAACTTTGACAGGTAAAATTGAGCGAATACTATCAGACGATATTACAAAGACCGGTGGTTTTATTGGACCAGCAGCATCCGTTTTGATTAAATCATTGTTACCAAAGGTTTTGGCAGTGCTCGGAACACTTGGAATGGCTGCGGCATCTGGTGCAATATCCGGTGCAACAAATAAAGCTGTACAAGGTTCTGGGATTAGAACTGCGACACTGTTATAACAGCGCGCTTTTGTAATCAATGACTTCGTCATCGCCAGCGTTGTCGTCGACAACGTCGACGTTAAATTGTATAACAGTTTTAATAATATGCCATCAACAGCGATTGCATCGCCGTCGTCAGCAAAAAAGCCGAGAAAAAAAAGAGCAACAAAAGCCGAAATGGAAATAAAAAGAGCAGAACTTGCAAAAAAGAAAGCAGAACTTGCTGTAAAGAAAGAAGCAATGAAAGTAAAGAAAGAAGCAGCTGCTAAAAAGAAAGCAGAACGTGCTGTAAAGAAAACAACACCCTTGACAAAGTCAAGGACGCCGCCGGTGACAAAGTCACGGGCAAAGAAAACCTTATCGCCGGAGGCAAAAAAAGCCAGAGAAGTTCAGCAAATAGTAACAAAAATGATGCCGCTGTTCAACAAGCTGGACAAGCTAGTGACACCGGAAAAGAAGGGAGGATTCCTTCAGATGGTACTACCAGCGCTCGCAGGATTACTTGGAGGCCCACTGATCTCAAAACTCCTTGGAAATGGTTTGACATTGCCAGGAACAGTACCAGGGATGTATTAGCATTGGTAAATACCAATGCAGATGCATTAAGTAATTTTAATATAAATGATAAGCTAAAAAAAAGTTCCAGGATTCAATGGTGTGTTTTCCAAAGATCAATTAATAAAAAACGGTGACGATGGAAAAGCCACCACCCACTGTGTTGTAAACATACAGAACTTCAATGACGGATCAGGAACCCACTGGGTTGCATTATACGACAACAATTATTTTGATAGTTATGGCTTTCCTCCAAGCGATCACATTAAAAGATATGTTCAATCATTTTCCAAATCTGCTAGTACACCAATCAAATACGTTAGTAATCAAATTCAGCAAAATGGCACCAATGCGTGCGGATATTATTGTATAATGTTTATTAAAGAGCTTTCCAAAGGCAAATCAATGCTAGACTTTATTTCACAGTTTGAGCCACATGGAAGCGCTAACAATGATCGAATTGCCGTTGATTTTTTGTGTAAATGTTGATATAATCAACATTAATAACATCGATCAAACATGGAAGAAACGTATTGCTTAAAATGTAAGAAAAAAACTGGCAATCTAAACGAAATGATCGTAAAAACGAAAAATAATAGATCAATGATGAAAAGTATTTGTACGGTTTGTAAAAAAAATAAAAGTATATTTATAAACAATTGATAAATCAATGGGGATCTGCAATTGCGAACACAGTAAAATGCTTTCCATTGAGGGAAATAAACTAGTCTGCTATTGCGACAAGTGTGAAAACCGCCAAATACTTGGAGGAGCTATTGATATTCATAATCTAATCGGAAAACTACCAAAACCAAAAGGAGGATGGACACTGCCAGGACATAAGTACACTGGACCTTGGAATCCACTAGATGAACAACTTGACAGCAATGATCAACCGCTACCAGGACAAGAACCTTTTAATCAGGTTGATGCAATTGCTATGAAACATGATATTTGCTATCGGGATAATCCATCAGATAAGCACATGTGTGACAAAGAAATGCTGGACAAGCTCGGAGAAATGCAACCGGAAAATATGAGAGAGCGAATTGATCGACGATTTGTACAAGGCGTAATCGGAGCAAAATATAAACTCGGGCTCGGAGAGCCTCGTCTCGGCGGTGATGTAATCACCGGTGATGACATTGTAGAAAACGTGCTCAGTGACGTTGTCACTGACGTTGATATCGATGATAGTTTATACGGTGATGGTGTTAACGATGCTGTTGGAAACGATGATCAAATTCGTTCTGATGAACTGCACGCACCAATAAAAAAAAGTTTCTACGAAGGCGTGTTGTAGCAAATGCTGTAGATGATATTTGGTCTGTTGATTTAACTGATATGTCAGCGCTTGCTTCCAGCAATAATAACACAAATTTTTTGCTTAATGCAGTAGATGTACAAAGCAGATATGCGTTTAGTGAACCAATAAAAAATAAGATGGGGAACACTGTTTTAATCGCACTAAATAAAATTGTTTTTGAACGTGGACGTCAACCAAACAAAATATGGACTGATCATGGACCAGAATTTTATAATAAGCAGTTTGATGATTGGCTAGAAAAACATAATATTAAAAAATATACTATTGGAAACGAAGGAAAAAGCGTAATAGTTGAACGATTTAATAGAACGCTCAAGGAAAAGATCTACAAGAAAATGACAGCAAAGAACACTGATAGATACATAGATGATCTGCAAGCGATTGTTTCCGACTACAACAACACAAAACACCGTTCAATCAGAATGACCCCAAATGAAGCTGTAAATAATCCTGTGCTTGCAAATGAAAATCTGTATCTGAGGCATAAATTTAATGTTGGTGACCGAGTTAGGATTTCAGTGGTAAAAAAACAATTTGAAAAGGGCTATACGCCTAATTATACTGACGAAATATTTATCGTTGATAAAATACTTTTGACGATTCCAGTAACGTACAGAATCAAGGATTTACAAAATGAACCTATCATAGGAAGCTTTTATGAGCAGGAACTATTACAAACCAGATTATAACACATTGCCATTGGCAATGATCACAGAGTCATATATCCTGTTATACTTTGGTAGTAGCCGATTAGACTTTAATGGCTTACACATCTTAATCAGCGTGTTTGCTCGTTTTGAATCCATAATACCAGTATCAGCGAGTAATAAAAATATCTTAACAAAAATAAAATCAAATTTGATATTTTTTTGTCTTCCAGGGATATTAATGTTCATAAATATTTTGATTCGCTCGCTAAACGCTTCCTGCTCACATAAAGTCAGATTAAACTTTTCTATTTTTGATCTAAGATGATATTTAACATTGTATCGTTGTGGCTGCTTCCTATAACACTTATACGAATTTGAGTCAACGCTGTTATCATTAACGTTACCTTTGACCTTGACGCTGTCAAGGGCAATCGGTGTATCCTGGACATTGCTGTTAATAACACTGTTAAGCGAATAATCATCATATGATAGTGGATCGTTTGGATAAACCTGTAAATAATCGCAAAAATATGAATAGCCTATCAACGGTTTTTGACAAGGTGTATCATGAACAACAACATCATCATGGATCAATAAAATTAATTTTTCGAGTAACGTTGTCATTTTCATTATTATATTTTTATATAAATGTATTAATATGGAAAAATATCAAACCAAGGGATATATACAGAACATTGAAGATCTAAACGAGGCAATAGGAGTCTGTTTTTGTGTTCCAATAAATATTAAGCTTAAAATAAGTGATAAGCCAGCTGACAACGCTAATGTTAGTGATGTTAAGCCCAATAACGTACTTTTAACACTTGATGAAATAAAAATATTCAAAAAAAATGGAACCATTGTTACCACCTGGAATGCTGACACAATAATGAACTACAGCCACAGCTGTATCAAGGTTGAGGATTTAATGCGAATACTGGATTCAAAATAACTTATTAACAACTTTATCAAAGATTTTGACAGCAATATTGTCAGCGATTTTGTCAGCAATAGCTTTACCATCGCTGTTAGCAATTGTATTATTAACACAAACATCAGCGAGGCCATCAGTGGCATACTCAAAATAAAATCTACGATCGTATTTATTTGAGTAAGCTGAATTACACATGTGATCAGCAACATATTTCACAGAACTGAGATTAACATCAAGATGTTTTGCAGCTGATGTGATTGATCTGAACGATTGATTTTCACCTGTAATCAGATCAGTTGACATTATAGGCCTAGGAGGTTAAAACCACCATTTGCATTTTTACCTCTCCGACAGTTTTCCTGTGGCGTGACCAAATCTAAGTTTTCAATTCTGTTGTCAGTTTTAATACCGTTAAGGTGATCAATAACTAATCCAGGACCAATAAGACCATTGAAAACCTCGTAAATAAATCTGTGTGCTAAAACTGATTTCGTATGATAACCATCCTTGCTATTGACATGAATACCTATTCGAAGATATCCCATCTTGCTTAACTGACCAAGGGGGCGTTGATGGTATTTGTGTCTTATAACACCTTGTGCATTGGCCTCGTAGTTTTCATACACTGGGTGAAGATAAAATATTTCGCTCATTATGTAAAACCAATAAAAGAAATTAAAATTAAATTAATTATCAATTAAATATTTGCGCGCTAATATATAATGCTCAAATCGTTACGTGAACTAGCAATGCAAGCAGTATTGGGACAATCAAATTTTAAGATGCGAGAGACCGATAAGGCTTTTGCTGGCTCTGACAAAAATTTTATTTTTAATGACCAACAAGTATTAAACGCATCTTCGGAGACATACACGATGAACACAGGAGATTTTGGAATAAGGCCACAAGATATGATTGCAATGGTTAAACCAATAATAAACGATCAGTTAAGCAAAAAATACGCAATAAAAATTAATATTCAGTACAATGTATTATTCGTGATTGGAGAGCTTGTTGTGCTGGAGGAAGAATCAGAATCATATAAAACAACTAAAACAACATTAATAACGCGAGGATTAAACATTGATGAGATTTTAATGAGATTGCATAAAGATTTAAGTGATCAGATTGAGAACCATGAAGGAGCTGGATCTGGATGGAAATTCAGAACGATTACATCAGTTTCACTTAGCACACACAATGTTAAGCCAGCAGGTGGATCAAGTTTTATTGAGTTGCCAGGACATTACAAAAACTCAAAGTGCATTATAAATGTTAAGAATAACGACGAAAAGTGTTTTCAATGGGCGGTTCTCTCAAAATTGTATCCAGCTGAATCACACCCAAATAGAGTATCAAAATACAAAGAACACGTCAATTGATTAAATTTTGATAAAATCGAATTTCCAGTACAAATCAACAAGATTGAAAAGTTTGCCAGGCAAAATAACTTAACTATAAACGTATTTGGCTTGGATCACGCAAAAATCACTGGAGAACTATTTTCATATCCATTAATAATAAGCGAAAATTTACGAGATAAAAAGGTACAAGCAAGTGATGTGATTAATCTATTATTTTATAAAAATCACTACTGATGGATCAAAAACTTTAATGGATTTAATCACAGCCAAAATAATAAGCATAAAGGAAAACTGTATTTTTGTTATCGATGTTTAAGCAGGTTCACATCACAGGAGATATTAGATCGACATTTAGAATACTGTTCAGATAAACAAAAAATTACAATGCCAGATATCGAACACTCAAAATTAAGTTTTAAAAATCCAGAACGCTGTGAAAAAATACCGTTTGTAATATACGCTGATTTTGAAGCATTGCTGGAAACAATTGACGTTGCAATAAACAACCCAAATGTATCATCAACAACAAAAATTCATAATCATATCCCCTGTAGTGTTGCTTGCAAGGTTGTTTGTGAGTACGATAATTCAAAATCAAAGAACATTGAAATATACCGTGGTATTAATCCAGCAGAGTGGCTATTAACTCATTTGCTAATCGAGGTAAAAGAAATTAAAAAAGTGCTAAAAGCTGATAACAAGTATAATAAATTACAATGGTTTATTCCAGTGGTCTTTCACAACTTTAGAGGATATGACGCTCATATTATCGTTGACGCACTTGGTAATAAAAATTTTAGTGTTAAAACAATCAAATGTATTCCAAATAGCACTGAAAAGTATTTATCGGTTACTTTAAAACAACTTAGATTTATCGATAGTTTTCAATTTATGAGTTACTCTTTGGATGACCTTGTAAAAGCTTGTACGCTCTTTGATAACCTAACAGAATACTTTGGGGCTGATTCTAGTTATTTAAAACGCAAAGGTGTTTATCCTTACGAGTACATGAATGATTTTTCAAAATTTGATGAAACCTCCTTGCCTGATATATCAAAATTTTATTCAAAGGTTTATATCGAAGGAATAAGCCAAAGCAAGTACGAATATGCACAACAAATATGGAAACAATTTCAATGTGAAAATATTGGAGATTATCATGATCTGTATTTGATAACAGATGTTCTTCTTCTAGCTGATGTATTTGAGCAATTTCGCAGTAAATGCTCGATAAACTACGGATTAGATCCATTATGGTATTTTTCATCTCTAGGACTCGCCTGGGATGCAGCATTAAAACGAAGTAATGTAACATTGGATTTGTTCACAGATGCTGATATGTATTTGTTTATTGAAAAAGGTATCCGTGGAGGAATATCAGTGATAACAAAAAAATACGCAAGCGCTAACAACAAATATTTACCAGATTATGATCCAAACAAAGAATCAAGTTATATAATATGTTTGGATACAAATAATCTGTATCGATGGGCAATGAGCCAATCATTACCAGTTGGAAACTACAAGTGGATAACAGAAGAACAATACCTAAACGAAAAGTCAAACGATAAAATCGGATATTTCATCGAAGTTGATCTTGAATATCCATCTGAATTACATGATCTACATAATGACTATCCATTCTGCGCTGAACAAATTAAAATTAATAGTGAATGGCTTTCTCCTACACAAATTCAGAACGGTTGTAAAAGCACTACAGAAAAGTTAGTTCCAAACCTAATGAACAAAACAAGATATGCCATACATTACAAAGCGTTAAAACAAGCAGTTGACGCTGGTTTAAAAATAACTCGTATTTACCGTATTCTAAAGTTTAAACAATCTTGTTGGTTAAAAGACTACATTGAATTTAACACAATCCTAAGAGCAGTTGCAACAACAGAATTTGATAAAACCCTTCCTAAGCTGATGAATAACAGTGTATTTGGTAAAACCATGGAAAACTTAAGAAAACGTCAGGAAATTGAACTTATTAATAATGAGGCACGTCGAGATAAAGTAACAGCAAAAGATAATTTTATCTCAAGAAAAATATTTAACGAAAATTTAATAGCAGCACACATGCGTAAAACAAACTTAACACTGAATAAACCAATAGCAAATGGAGCAGCTATACTAGACCTTTCAAAAACATTAATGTACGACTTCTTCTACGGTGTTATTAAAATGTTGTACCCAGGCAATAAATCGCAATTATTATTCACTGACACTGATTCACTCTGTATCCATGTGTTCACCGATGATGTTTACCAAGACATTTACAATAATCGGCAATGGTTTGATCTATCAGATTATCCTGTTGATAGTAAATTTAAATCAGATGAAAATAAAAAAGTCATAGGAAAATTCAAGAACGAAACAAACTTCGTTCCAATATCTGAGTTCGTTGGATTGAGAAGTAAACTGTACAGTGTTAAACTAGCTGATGGAACAGTAAAAAAACGTGCTAAAGGAATACAAAAAGCTGTTGTTGAAAAAAAGATAAATTTCGATGACTACAAGGATGCATTAGATGGAAAGCGTGATCATGTGCTAATGACAACAATACGATCTGATAAACATAAAATTACTACATCGGTGATAAACAAAGCAGGATTAAACAACTACGATGACAAACGATGGTGCGAAGATGGAATAAACACGTACGCGATCGGTCACTATAAAACTAACCCTCAATTTGATGCTAATAGCACTGAACTAGACTTTTTGTTTGCCTAAAATCAACATATTCTCACAAAATCAATTTTACAGGGGTATTTTTTTTATCTTAAAACAAATAATTTCAGCTGTTGGCGGCCATTGTTTGCTGGAACTGTTTCCGATGATTTTTAACGTTTTAATGTCCACGCGCTGGGCAACTTATGGGGGTTAAAAACTTTCTTGATAAAGCAATTTGTTAGCAAAATGAAGACCTCGTTGGTCACCAAAAAAACGGAGACAAAAAAGTGGCTCAGAATCCGCCTTTTACTATACTACTTACAATAGTTGATTTTTGCAGATCATCTTCTAATAATAATTAATGATACCTTGTTATACTCTCTCTCTCTCTCTCTCTCTCTCTCTCTCTCTCTCTCTCTCTCTCTCTCTCTCTCTCTCTGAGGATGTACTTACTCGTAGTCACCGTGACTAAATGACACGCAACCTGAATATATCAGAAGACAAAAAAAAAAAAAAAAAAAATCCGTGCAGAAAAATTGTATCCGTTGACCCAGGTGCCAATCGCATACAAATAACAAACTCATGGGATGTATTGTTTTAGTTAAATTTCATCTGTTATGTCATGTAGAATCAAATTGCTGGTGTTCAGTTCCCTTCCATACAAGAATTAAACACTTGATTTCCACACAACTCACTTTTATACTCATCTGAGATTGATTAAAGTGTGGAAAACCCATGAATATATAAGGGAGGTAATTTTGTTTCTTAGCTTCATAATCCAGTTGATTGAGTTATGCCCCATTGCAAGCCTTTAGTGCATGATGATGACCTTGAAATAAGTGGAATACCCAGAGGAACTCCAAATCCCTTGTTCAGTGTGACCCTAACTTTCCTTCGGTATTTCCATCATAATGTTCTTAGTAATAGTAACCTTATAGTAAACTGTGGTGTATTGCTGAATATGATAAATGGTGTCACAAGAGGAAGGAAAACCCATTTGGGTATTCTACAAAAAAATGTGTTTTTATGTAAGGTATTTAACTTGTACCGCGGTTTTTGTATAAATCAGAAAAAAAATATGTGGGTCTCTGAGAGCGATCTTTGAGCGTATGAAAGTCGAACACTAGTAGTAGCATTAAAAAAAGTTATAATCATTCCCCATAACCAAACAAATAATCACAACAATGTATCAAAACCATAAACGGAGACAAAGTACAAATACCACACAGCCTATGTTTGTTATATTATTATTATTATTATTATTATTATTATTATTATTATATGATTGTTAGCTAGGTGTCATCAATTTGGGGATATCAAATTGTTAGGTGGAGAGAGCTCCTCTTAACATATGTGTTGTGCCAAGCATCAGTGTCATTTGAATTTCCTAAATACTGACTTTACCAGGGATAATTTTAATGCTGTTCTCAGTCCCTTTTTTTTCAGTCCGAGATTACCGATGATTACTGGGATGTTGATTGTTTCTTTGATGTTCCACATTCTCTTGATTTCTATTTCAAGATCATTGTATTTTCAAACCTTCTCCATTTCTTTGATTGAAATATCGCGGTCTGCAGGTACTGATATGTCAATAATGTAGCAATTTCTTTTAGTTTTATCTCTTACTATTGGGTCAGCAGGTCTGTTTGCTTTCATTTCGCTTTCTGTGTGGATTGGCACGTCCCAGAGTATGGTTGCTTTTTCATTCTCGGTTACGGTTTCTGGTTTGTGCTGGTACACATTTTGGTGGAACAGGTAGTTCGAAGTGACTGCTTATCTTCCAATGTATGTAGGCTGCTGCTTTATTGTGCCTTTCTGTGTATTTGTTCTTTGCGAGTATAGGGCAAACTTTGGTTATATGTACAATGGTTTCTTCGAATTGGTTGCACAGCCGGCACAGTTGAGTGGTACCATCCTATGATGAGGTTATTTATTTTTTTTTTTTTATTATTATTAATATTATTTTTTTTTTTAGGGTAGTAAGAAAGTACAATATGTTGGAATATTCCATGTTCTTTTAGGGGAAGTAAAGAACACTATACAATATTCAAAATGTTGATGTTCATCTAACATCGCAAAAATGCATTTTTTAACATTTTTTCATTATTTGTACGTGGACCAAATTAGATATATATCCATATTTTTCTAGTTGTATAGATAAATAATTGTACCCCGTTATATTAGACTCGCACCTTCGCAGCTCGGCTAATATAATAGTAGATTTGAAAAACTGTACAATTATTTTCTCATACAGCTAGAAAAGTATGGATATATCTATTACTTATTTCAATTTTATCACAAACAGCGTGCACATGAAATAAGATAGTATCCAGTTAACCAGTGGGAGAAATGAATTTATACGTAATAAGAATAATCTCATTAGAAAATAGTTGATCTTAAATAAAACAAAATACAAAATCATAGAAAGAGAAAATGTAAATGCATAAATTTATCATCCTGCAAGAAATGGAAATGCCGATGTAAAGTATGATTGGCCTCATGCTCGAAATTTTCCAGTGGAATTGCCTTTGCTTTAAAGGGACATAACCCTGGTAGCATTGAACGAGATTCGAAGCATAAAATCAGCGTTTCAAGATAATTTGTATGATAGATCGATAACAATGCGTATGTATTTCTTAAATGTATTATAACGATGTAAATAATGTTGTTTTAAATTCAGAATTATTTCAAGAATGATCATACGCGCACACAAAAATGATTTTCTGTTCACAGTTCAAGCAGTCCCATATTAGGTGATGGAAATTCCATGGATTGCATATATATAATTATGTGCACAGAAAGTGGGCTAGCTGTCTTTACAAAGTGTCGTCTCATTTCGTGCTTCGGATTACTGATATACAATTTATCATCCGATACGACTGGTGTCAGTCTCTTCAAAAAGAACTATGTCTACTGTGTCAGCCTGTTCATCGCTTGACACGGTGTACCGGTCTCACGCAAACGATCGTGTCAGACTGTGTGAAGTATTGACACTGAAATCGAGGCGCGCAGCTTCAGTCAGCCTCTCCAGACAAAATACTCTTCAGTAAAAGGAGATTTGAACAATCGGCCATTTCTTTTGTAGCACAGCCAAGGTGGTACTGTACTCCTGATTTTTATGACAGAAATCGGGGCATATAGAAGTTAAGATAGATAGTTAAAAATATACACCCAACAGAGCGGAAAGTGCTATCCCCGTATCTTATAGGAGGATGCGTGATAATAAGTGAAATTATATATGGAGAAAGAGTATTAGCATACAGGATAAAGAATTTATAATTCGTCTCCTACTGGAATTCGAACCCAGGTCCGCGGGTTACGGCACCAATTGCCTTGCCTGCACGCACCGACACCCAAACCCTCAGTCGTGGGTATACGGATTCTTGTGTAGTAGACACACTCGCATGACGACCAGTAATTAACTTTCATCTAATACACAGTTATTCCGTATTCCTCTGACAGGAATCGAGTCATATAGACAAAAGACATGATGTAAATCTGTAATAATTCTTACAATAAAAATGTATACAAAAGAATGTAAAAATGGTTAAGCAGAGACGCCCAATCTGCAGTTCTCCTTTGTTTTACCAGCAACATATAATTGGGAAAAAAGAAACTTCTGGAGAGAACATTTAGTCATTTCAATAATTAATGTACAAAAAGCAAAAATAAATCTTGTTGTTCATATGCAGTTCAAGAGTCAAAGTGCACGTGTGACTAAAACTGTAATCAGGTAAACAAGTTTAGAAAAAGAGAAGATGTTTTGTGTAATATTTTTGGTACTGTTTGGTGGCAAGTAAAAAGGGTTGACATATCTGGTTGGGAGCATGCAGTAAACTAGATTTTCTATGGAAAGGTTTGAAAACAATGCATATATTGTATATAGATAAATATATACAGACGTTTAGCCAGTTCAGGGGGATAGCCAATCGACTTCACTAATATCATAGATGATTCATATTTAATTAAACCGCTGTTAATACATTAATTAGTCATGTGATTATAATTGACCAGTGATTATGACTGATCATTAGAAGCGTTACCAGCGCTACTCGTTGTGTGCAAGCACTTACTGTTCTTTACGTTGATTGTGCAAATTAATTTGCTCTTTTCTAATCCTAACTTTTGCTTGTTATATCAAGACTGACCATTTTTCTTTTCTTGCTGCATATGGTGGATAAATTTACATGATGACTGTGTGTGAGAACGTTTGTTATTCTGTTGAATTCGTCGTAGTATAATTGTTATATGTCATATACATTTTATTTCATCTAGTACAACAAAGTAATGTGCAAATTTTACTTCTTCAACACGCACGCAGTCTTCTTTGAATCACGTTATGAATGTTCAGATGTCTTTAAGGAATAATTTGTATCGGAAAAAATATGTGCTCGATGTCTTGATGATTAATGATTTCCTTATCCACATATATTTTATATACATGCTGTCAGGTAATAACATGTATAATCAACACAAATATATTTTATTTCCCTTTATTTATGCAGGTATGTCAGGTTTACTGTTAAAATTATTTGCTCTAAATAATGGAAATGCAACAATGATACTTATCCCCGTGATTCAATTAAATGTGCAACTGTACACATAACTGTTAGCAGAATCAAGGCCCTAAATGTAATAGTTTGTATACAGGTAAACAAAGCCAGTCTACAAAATACATACTAAGATTCATTTAACTTACTTGGTATACTGATAGCTCAAGTCAAACTTATGCAATTATCTCAACACGTCCCCTCTCCGCCAGATAAAGTAAAGTTGCATAATTTTATGTTTCAAACAGTTGCAACTTGTTTGATTTAAATTTTAAAGAGGAAGACCATTCAGAAATGATATATGTTTACATAGTTGCATTGGCTCTAATTGTATCATGAGATTATTGATTTGCTGATACAATTCAAATTCAAATACATGTAATCTGCGAAGGGAAATGAGTCTAATTCAACTTTGATAAGATTAAGGGGAATAATACGGTAATCGTGATATACTAGATGAAGGACAGGTACATATATTCTAGCATGCTTCCAATGAGTCGTTAATAATTAGCGGAATGACAACCTGATACCGCAGTCTTTGTTGCAAAATGCTAAATCAGTGTTACGTAATATGCAGAGATGCAATAAACATTTAACAAATTATAGAAACTTGATTTGAATTACCGTCTTTCCATAAATATATTATAACAAATATTAGGGTCACCCTTCGTCATTAAGTCTTTTTCCTTTGTCATTTTTTTTTTTTTTTTTTTTTTAATTTTTAATTTTTTTAAAATCACATAACATTTCATTGTTGGATGCAAAACCTGATCCCAGGATCTGGTTAAAAAAAAGTATCCGTGAAAAAGAAGTCAAATACGACAAATGATATAAACTTGATTTGAATACCCGCGTTTCCATAAATATAGTATGGTAAATATTAGAGTCAAGTTTTATCAGTATGTAATTTATCTGTAAATGCCTTTCTATCTTTTTTTTTTGTTTTTTTTTTGTTTGTGTGTAAATCAGACACCATTTCAATGTCGGATGCAAAACCTGATCCCAGGATGTTAGATACAACTTTATCTGTGAAAAAGAAGTCAAATGTCTCTGATATTTAACCAATGATGATTTAGCCTATACACATGTGCAAGGACAGCTCATTATTCATGTAAGACAAGTGAGCAGGGCTTTACAAATCCACTTGCTAAACTCCTGGGTCAAACTCAAATTCGGCTCGGGCAAGCTCAAGTTTGCAAGGCACTTGCCTGCGAGTAAGTCCAAAAAGAAAGAGAGAGAGGTCGTGTTCAGTTTGTAATGCTTTCTGTTCTGTAGAAGTGGAAGTAGACATGTGAGTGGACACAACATTCCCAAGGTAAAAAGTGAAGAGTGAGGGACTTGGTGTTACCTTTTTTTCTTACTGGGTTTGATACTTAAATCTGTATGATCAATTGAACTTCAAGTGGAAACGTAGATAAAAAAAATGTTATGATATATTACATGATTAAATGAAGTTAACACAGTTCAGTTCTTGGCTGTTAAATTTTTTTGTTTAAGGTCTTTTACCTAAACATCTCTCTTAAAAATCTAGCCGTTTCCAAAACTCTTATCTACCTATCCATTTATCTGTCTATTTTTATATGCACGTATTGGTCTGTCTTCTTCTAACTATATTTGCATTCTAATCCATCCTTTCTTTCCTCATCGACATATCTATCAACATGTACAATTTACATATATCTTTATTAATAACTTTAATTATCCACATATTGTTTGATGCTGCAAACAATAATAAATATATATATATATATATATATATATATATATATATATATATATATATATATATATATATATATATATATGTAAAATAAATATAATGCGGATTCCTTAATCATCCTATATTTTATTTTATTATTATGTTTTACTTTAGTAATATTTTGTTGTCATATTTTGAAACAAACTCACTTTTAAAAAATTTGTAAAGCCCTGGTGAGTGCTCATTAAGGGTGGCAAAAGAAATACGGAGAACAGAAATAGTGTTCACAGGTCACATGCTTCATTTTGTGCACAAAGTTTATACCTTGTGATACAAGTAAGCATACAATCCTCATTAAGCGTGAGGGACCTACAAATGGAGTCTCAGCAGGTGGCTGAAGAATAATAATTTACCAGTGTCTTACAATAACTTGAAAATGAAAAGGCAGCATTTCGTCTGCCCAATCAAAGTTTTGACGGGGAAATTAAAGAACACTTTTTTTTTACAAGTCCAATAGGCAACTCTCTTGTGGTGTGCCTGGTCTGGATTTAGAGGGGTCACCGGTGTCAGGCTATCCTATATTTCAAGCACTGTCTGAGTATTCTGTAATTACTATTATTATACTGTTTCCATAATTATTATATTAAAAATTTTCCCCAAATTTCCCAATATGACCATTTTACTGGCATAAATTCCAAATTCCATGGATCCTGTTCTCAAAGTGTCTACCCCCCACCCCCCCAGCTTTTGAAATAAATTTATAAACAATCGGTTTCCCTTTTGCCCCCCCCCTCTCTCTCTCTCTCTCTCTCTCTCTCTCTCTCTTGCCTGGAGCAAACATCTAGCTAGAGATAATCTTGTTTTACGCACTTCCCCCTGTCCTTTGAAAACCAGAGGTTGTTCCAGGGGATATTCCCCTGTATCTTGAGGATGCACTGAAGAATAACGCCCAAGACTCAGAAGCTTGTATTCATGGAAACTTTGAAAGAAAATCAGACATGAGCCACAACAGATACATTATTGCTTATTATGACCCTTACTTCTACTTCCATGAAAAAAGTTTTATTTTTAAGATCTCAAAATGATGACAACTTTTTCGGACGTATTTAAAAAGCTGAGTCAGTGACTGCTTTATTTTTTCTCAAAAGGATTCATAAACAACTGTAATGAATATAAGCACTGCCAAATTCAACAGCATTAAAATGAAAGAGCGAGAGATTGAAAAGTATCTTCTGATTGACTTTCCCAAGCATCGAGATCGTGAAGACCTCCTACTTTATGGCAACAATGGCTTGCCATACACATACCCTTCTAGCGTTACCAGATTACTGTTAGATCTTCTATCGTCACTAGATCGTCTATTTAATCTCAAAACAAGTTCAAGTCCATGTCAGCCTTAATTTGCTTTTGGCAATTTCATGTTTTTGGGGTTTTTTTATAATGCCGTAATTTATAAGTCTTTATGCTACAATTTTTGACTTAGGGATATCACTATTTTACAGTAAAAAAAAGACGTCAAATTTCAGGAGCAATTCTTACATGTCAACGATCTCATGAGTAAAATACACAGTCGACAAAGTTATTTCTTAAACCAATAAGATAAAATCTATGTAACGGTACTTACAATGCATGACCAGTGTTCTCTAAAAATTCCTTCGTACTTTAGGGCCACAGTGTTAAATGGAATAAAAACTTTTACAGAAAGATCTGAAAAGGATATTGCACAAACAAATATAAAAAGTAAAATCTTTGATACGTGTTAAACTTTAATGAAATTTATGTTAAATTAACAAACTGTTATATAAATAATGTGATATAAGCTTCATTAACGTCTAATTTATAATGTTTTATATATTATTTATGTAATAAGCTCGTTTCGTTTCATTATATATTGCTTACAATAACCCACTTTAAGAGAAGACTGAATATTGTTAAACAGGGCTCCTTTTCTTCAACTCTCTTTCGAAAAGTTGCGTGTGTGTTGTGTTGACAATACATTTGATCTGAGAGGATAGCCATTTTTAAAAAGTGTCTTTTTATTTAAATCAATTCTATATATTTCCTTAAAGTATTAATTAAATTTGAAAAAATTAGGAAGCATTTGTGAAATGTCGCCTTAATGGTAATTCACTGACGGTGGAGGAAAACACAACCTTAACACACGTTGCAATTTTTGCATAACAATATTTAATAAACACATACATATCTTGCATCAAAATTTTTAAATACTTTTTATCGGTCATGTTATAATACTTGCATGAAATTCTTTATGTGAATTAGTCAGCGAGGTAACGTACGAATGAAAGCAAACATTAGGGTGGCGCAAATTTTGTAACCCTACCCACTGACAATGAACTGTCACCGTAATGCCGGTTGCGCTGTAACACACACACTCACACACACACACACACACACACACACACACACACACACACACACACACACACACACACACACACTTTAAAATGAGGGAATTTTGATTTTGTTTCATATGGCAATCCTTAGAGCAGTATCTCTTTTCCAAGAGAGTTATGAGGGCTCTGAAAAGGGCCATTTGAGTTTTGAAAAAATTATTAACTTGGTCTCTATTTCTCTCTCTGGTTAGAAATGTACACAGAGTCATTCGAAAAGCCTTTCAAGGCCACCGAATTTTCTTAAAAACAGATATATTACACAATCATTACCAAACTGTGTTTTATCTTTGTGTATATCAGAATAACATTCCGTAGTCAAAATTTGCGTAGTCAAAATGTCTACGTGAAAAAATGTAGAATCATTGCTTGTTTCTTCTTCTCTCCATCCTGTCTATTCATAGGATACATTTCACTCATCATATTAAATGTAGAGTTAAATTTTTTACCGTTTTAAAAAACATGAGTAGTTGTGGGGGGGGGGGGGTAAATAGACTCAAATGGGGCACTATAGACTCAAACGGGAATTAACATTGCGGGGGCACTAGAGACTCAAACGGGAATTTAACATGGGGGGCCTCTACAGCCTCAAACGGGAATTTAACATGGGGGCCTCTACAGCCTCAAACGGGAATGGAATAGGGTGGGGGCCTCTACAGACCCAAACGGGAAAAGGAACGGGAAAAAAAATAGAGAGAGAGAAGTAGGGCAATCATTGGGAAAATTAATCTTTTCTTGAAAAATGGGTGGCCCTGAAAAGGGCCGTTGTTTTTTTTCATTGGTTTAACATACACATCTCCTGGAGGGTTGTCTTCTTTTTCGGAGACTTCTACGGACTTCCGGTCCGTACATCAAGACCCTCTTCAGACAGCCTGGTCTCTCCACATAAATCCGACGTTTCCAGGTGGCGGTCTCTGTGATTTTAGTAATGGCCCATGAAGCTTTGACATACATGGGGAATGCTGGGTTAGACAACATCCCCGAGATGATAGTCGATGATTCCACACTTGTCCACATCTTGTTTTTTTCTTGGAGTGGTCTTGGAGAAAACCGGTGAAGCTCTAAGAGACAAGCGGTGGTATATATACCCTATGAGTGGATTGAAATGGATCGAAATGAACTACCAATCCAAACGTGCGTTACAAGCGGGTCGGTTTTTCTTCCAATGGGAAGAGAGTAGGGGTGTGACGTCATTTTGGGTATAAAGGCATCACAGCGTTCGTAGGGATTTTACTTTTTGGACAGCCTAAGTATGACGGAGACCGGAAATACAATGTATTGGAGTGAGTCTGCAACGAATGGTGTGTTGAACTTCCAACTGGAAGATTTTAATTTAGATTTTCTGTCTCAAGAATTTGAGTCTGAAACCACTACGACTGCTGCTGCTGTACTACTTCCCTCTTTGCTGCCTGCCCTGGATGATTTTAAAAAGAAGCAACAAGAAGAAATGGAATTTTTTTTACAGCGACAGAGAGAAGCGGAAGAAGTGTTTCTTCAACAAGAAGAGGAAAGAAGAAAACGAGAAGAAGAAATAAGAAAGTTAGAAGAGGAGAAGAGTGAAGAACCGCAAGAAGAAAGCGAGGAAGATAAAACGGTGAGTCTACTACTCCAAGACATTTTACGTGAGTTAAAGCATCTAAGAAAGTTATATGAATATTCTTTAACTCAGCCTAAGAGAAAAAGACCATCACGAGCGAAACATACGAAGTCCATCACTACTGAGATGCTACCACCACCACCAGTCACTACTACTACCACCACCAAAGAAGCAGCAGGAATTGGACTGGGTCGTGGAAAAGGATTGATCATGTCAACTCCATAAGTTTGTTTTAGCCAAACAAACAAACAAACACCCCAAAGGTCCTTTTTAGGACCACTCAGATCTCTAGAAAAGAAATCAATTTTGCCAAAAAATCAAGTAAAACTTTAAAAATCCCATTCCTTGGTTTTTTGTGTAAGAGTGAGTGAGTGCGTGCGTGCATCCATACTCTAAAATAACAAAACACAAAGACACTTACTTTTTTTCCAATGTGTTCTATTCTCATTTTTTTTTACAATCAACATCACACCACACTCCAAAAAAAGTTCATTGTTCACTGTCTGCTGTTTCTCTTGTTCTTCTTGAATTTCTTCACAGGAATCAAGGGTTCTTTTTCTTCCTCACTGTCTTCCAGCCGTCTAGCTTTCTTGCTTTTCTTGAAGATAGGTTCTTCATCTTCTTCTAGGTTTGAAGATCCTTCTTCTTCCTCCCTCTCTGGTAAATTTTCTTCTTCTTCTTTCTGAGGGCACTCCGAAGACCAATGTCCTTTTCCTTTACAATGATAACAGGTATCTTTCCCTTTATCTCTGTTTTGGTTTTGACGTTGTGGACATTCTGGAGCCCAATGTACTTTTTCTTGGCAGATATAACAAGTATCTTGACTTTTATCTCGAGAAGAGGAGTAGTCCTTTCTCTTACTGGTAGTATACTTTCTAAGGACTGTCTGCAAATCTCTCACCAAAAAAGCAATCTGTCTTCTTGACTCTTCCATCTTTACTGTTTGAAAGTTCAATCACAAAGACTGATTCTGAAGGTAAGAAGGTCTCTCTATATATAGTCTCCTGTGTGAAACTGAATCAGATTCAAATCAGATTTCAAGATGAAAAGATCACGCCCAATCTATGAGAAAACAGAAGAAGAAACAAAGAGGCCACGACGACAAAGATTTTCCGTGCCACCTGAAACACCGCTGGCTGAACTGCTAGCTCAAGTCCATGCTAGCGACTTCGAAGAAGAGATGAGTGAGCATGAAACCCAAAAAACCCAACCAAAGAATCCACTACCACCACTAGAACCTCTGACCAAAAAAGACCTACCGTGGCTCCCGAAAATTACTATCGCATTCGAGAGACGCAAAAAATAACCTCTCGAAAATTTAAAACCACAGTGTACACTCACACGGCTCACTTCAAAGACTTCAGGTTCGAAGTACCTCCCGAGAAAGCGGCGGGGTTCATTAGCGATTTGTGGGGTTCTGTGTTACAGAACTTGAAACGACAATGCGGAGCCAAAGAGGACGATCGATTGAGACTGGCCATCCATCACGACAATTTGAAGTCACCTGTCTGGATCGACTTCAGCACCCCGGCAGAATTAACACCAGACAAAGTCATGTCCAAAATAGAACACGTTCAACAATCCAACGACAAGTTTACCATCACGGATGGAAAGGCTACACTTTACATGACTCACGTTGCTCCTCCTCGAGGAAGCGGACGAAGTAGGAAAGTGTTACTGGTGGACGACCTTCGCAGTACCAAACACAGTGTCGTCCAAATTGACAATACTCAAGACCAGATGTGTTTGGCTCGAGCCATCGTGGTGGGCGAACGTATGCCGACAAGAACGAGAGCAAAGAATGGAAAGAGCCTGGAAGAACATTCGACAATCGGACAGACCCCAACAACGAAAAGAAGCAGAACTCCTGTTACGACAAGCAGGCATTCCCAAAGAGACCGTTTGTGGCATTTCACAAATGCAACAACTTCAAGACGTCTTGGCTCCAGGCTACACTTTCAAAGTACACCCTCAAGAAGTGCGCGGAGCTCTGCTGTTTCGAGGCCCCGATTTCCCCGAAGGAAAATACTTTCACCTCTACCACCACCAAGAACATTTCGATGCCATCACCAGTATCACAGGATTTCTAGGATACTCTTACTACTGCGAGAAATGCAACCAAGGGTTTAACAGTCGGGAGCGACACATTCATTGCGGTGAGCGATGTCGGAGCTGTTTAGCGGACAAACCATGCCTTCCTGAACATCACCACGTCCATTGTGAGACGTGTCGACGCACTTTTGTCAGTCCCACTTGTTACCAACAGCATCCCAAGACACAAGGACACCAACAAAAATGTGCTTGCGACTTATTGAAATTGTGCTCCACGTGTGGACAGCAGATTTGCACCAACGACCCCAAGAGACACATTTGTGCTGGAAAGAAACGATGTCCTATTTGTTACCAGATCGTGGATTTTGATCATCAATGTTTTATTCAAAAGTACGACAAGACAGAGAAGAAAGAATTAAAGAAGAACAAGAACAAAGTGGATTTCATCTTTTTTGATTTTGAATGCATGCAAGAAACAGGCATTCACATTCCCAATTTTTGCGTGGCTCATCGGGCTTGTGAGAGGTGCATTCAAGAAACGATCCATTTTCACTGTCCTCATTGTAGTCGGATTCCTGGAGGACGTGAAAAAATCTTTCGGGGTCCTAACACTTTGTCCTAGTTTGCTGAATGGCTTTTAGACCCTATAGACGACAATTGGAGCGAAGAGGACATTCAACGTTACGGAGACTGTCATCGGTATGCGACCGTCATAGCTCACAATTTCTCGGGATACGATGGACAGTTTTTGTTAAATTATTATTTGCGAGAAGGTACCGAACGCCCTGAAGTCACCATGAACGGAAAAAAACTCATCTACATGAAAGTGGGCCAAGTCAAATTCAAAGATTCCATGAGTTATTTAGCCATGCCTTTGAGTCGAATGCCAAAAACATTTGGCATGACAGAAATGGACAAAGGCTATTTTCCTCACTTCTTCATTACGGAAGCTAATCAACATGCCGTCCTACCTCATTTGCCTGACCTCCATGATTACGACCCCGACGGAATGCGCCCCGAACAGCGAGAAGCCTTTCACGCTTGGTACCGCGCTCACCAGTCCGATCCGTTTGACTTCCAAGAGGAAATGTTGAAGTACTGTCGATCCGATGTGGACATTTTACGGCGTTGCTGTGGAAAGTTTCGAGAGTTATTTCTAGATCACGGAGACGTCGATCCTTTGAAAGATGCGTGCACCCTACCCAAAGCCTGTTCCTTAGTGTACACCCAAAATTTCATGCCCGAGAACGAACTAGCCATCATCGACTCCAACACGTCTCTTTTTGCCAGTCGTGAATATTCGACCAAAGCTTTACGTTGGCTCCATTACTTGTGCCAAAAAGAAGACAAATGGATACAACATGCCAGAAACGGAGGAGGAGAAAAGAAGATTGGATCTTACTCCGTGGATGGTTGGGATTTAGAAAACCTGCACACGGTGTACGAATTTCAGGGTTGCTTGTTTCACTGATGTCCTTCCTGTTATCCTGATCGAGACATGAAAAGTCCTTATTCAGACTCTACCATGGAACAGTTGTACGAACGCACTTACCAACGACGACTCAAGTTAGAAAGTCAGGGATACCAAGTGGTTGAAATGTGGGAGCACGACTACGATCGACGTTTGAAAACCGATCCTGAATTTAAGAGCATCACCGAAAGTTACGACGTGGCCGACATCGAACCTATGGATCCGCGCCACAGTTTATTTGGAGAACGAACCAATGCCACTCGCTTGCTGTACAACATAGACGAATCCAAAGGAAAAGAAATCAAATACATCGACGTGTGTTCGTTGTATCCTTGGGTGTGCAAATACGCTCGTTTTCCAACCGGTCACCCTGAAATTTTGACAGAACACATCGACGTGGAACACATTCGTCAATACGAAGGATTGATCAAATGTAAAGTCTTACCCCCGACCCACTTGTACCACTCCATTTTACCTCACCATTGCCAAGGAAAACTGATGTTTCCTTTATGCCGTACCTGTGCCGAAACATGCAACCAAGATCGTCTCTGTCACCACACGAAGGAAGAACGCGCTTTGACAGGAACGTGGGTCAGTGCCGAATTGTTTCGGGCTCTGGATCGAGGATACCGTTTGTTGAAAGTGTACGAAATCTGGCACTTTCCAACCACATCACAATACCAAAAGGACGACGCCACGAATCATCCAGGCATTTTCTCGGGGTACGTCAACCAATTTTTAAAACTGAAACAAGAAGCCAGCGGCTATCCTTCGTGGTGCAAGACTCCCGAAGACCAAGTTCGATTAAAAGAAGAGTACCGTGACGTCGAAGGCATCACTTTGGAAGACGTGGAAAAGAACGAAGGAAAAACATCGTTTGCTAAAGTCATGCTCAATTGTTTGTGGGGAAAAATGGCCCAACGACCCATCTTAACCAAGACGGAATACGTGACCGATCCTTATCGCTACTTTCAACTGGTGGACGACAAAAGTGTACTAGTCAAACACGTCGAAATCGTCCGTGATGATTTGATCTTAGTCAATTTCAAAGAAGAACCCAAGTTTGTAAAACCTGACAAGTTTAGCAACGTAGTCATTGCCGCCTACGTGACAGCCCATGCTCGTTTGAAGTTGTACGACGAAGCTTTAGAAGTCTTGGGAGATCGTGTCCTGTACTTTGACACCGACAGTTGCATGTACATCCATAGACACGGTTGCCCACACCTTACCATCCAAGGAGATCGTTTAGGAGCCTGGACAGACGAGCACCCTCAAGACACCATCCTGAGTTTTGCCAGCGGTGGTCCTAAACATTACGGCTACCGATACCGAGACCCACAAGGACAATTTCACACCCAATGCAAAGTCAAAGGATTGACCCTCAACTATCGAACCAGCCAAGTGGTCAATTTTGAGGTTTTGAAAAATGCTTTACTGTCTGGACAAGTGGAAGACTTTCGAGTGCACACGTTAGAACCTCACAAGATCGTACAGTTACCTAATCGCCAAATTGTCACTCGCCCTTTACAAAAAGTGTACCAAATCGTGTAGCAGAAGCGAGTGAGACTTCCAAACCACACCACTTTGCCTTACGGACACGCCGATCTGCAGTATAAAAAAGGGACCCCTTGAACAGAAAAGCCAACACCAAGATTGACGATGACTTCAACACCGTGTGATGAACCCACTGCAGACCTCAAGTTGAAAGAATACAAATTTCCCGTGGTCTTGCATGACTATTGTGATTGTGCCAGTCGATTGAACACGTTCAAAAAATGGCCTAAATGGAATGGATTACCTACTTCCAACTCTTTAGCCAGAGCAGGATTTGTCTACTTTGGACAGGGAAACAAAGTGAAATGTTTCAGTTGTGGTGTAACCATTTACATGAACCCTAAAAATTCAGCTATCCTGGAACATATCAGATGGTCTCAAAACTGTGCTTACCTTTCTTTGGCATTACAGTACTTTGCGGATGGTACAGTCGACAGGTATAAAAAAGGAGCCACTTCCAAGCCAAACCATTCATTGCCAATACAGACGTCAACCGAGCAAGAAGAAAAAAAAGATGAGTGCTTTTGTCATCCTCCCACCAAAGATGAATAAGAATACTCATGCCACCCACCCACCAAGGGAGAAATCTAGTGTGAACTCCAAGTGCCATCACGACTTGGAGTGCGATGCAGTGCCATGCGAGGAGACGGATTCCGTACGCTTTGGTATCAGCAATTCACACGATCAGACGGATGCCGTACGCTTGGACATCGTCGATGCTGTGCGTGTGCCTCACCGACCTTCTAATGATGTAGGACGACCTTTTACTCTTTATTAATCGTACACATAATTGTCATACCTACAGGAGTAAAGAATTGACGATACCTGTGGCTTTGCCTGGTTATTCCAAGTTTGAAAATCGACTAAAGACGTTCCAAGACAAGTGGCCTAAATATCTACTACAAGCAACTACTGCCAAAGCTTTAACCAGATCTGGATTTATCTACTTGGGAGAAGGAAATAAAGTTCAGTGTTTCAGTTGCGGTGTGAGACTTTACCAATGGGAGCCTACCGACTCAGCTTACATTGAACATGCCAGATGGTCTCCGCACTGTCAGTTCTTACCTTTAGTAGCCTTAGAAGAGTACGGGTACGATGAGCCAGATGCCAAGAAGAAGTAACATGTCGGATGATACTTTACAATGGTACATTCGTGGTTTGCCTTTGGAGTTGCGAGAACGCATTTACAGAGAATGGATTCAGATACAAGTGAAACGTAAAGAACAGTTACATCCTTTACGACATACATGTTTTAACCATTGGTATCTGAATGTTATAAAAATACTGATTAGTGTCAAGATATTCAAATAGTCAGACATTCATGAAGGACTAGAAGACCACTTTAAGAGTTTGGAGGGCACCACCTAGAATGTGTCAGTGATCCATAGAATTCGATGGAACGAAGTGAAGAAAAAAAAATGTGACCAACAGACAAGAATACCAAAAACTTTTACTAGAAGTGTCACCTCAAGACGAAACGTATTTACGTCAAGTGAGGTTGTGTAATACGGTTCTTCTCACTGATCATCTTAGATATCCTTTACCCACCGATTCCATTTGGCTAAAGTGTGAGTATTTTGTCACCAAGAAGACTAGTTTAGAAGATCGCATTCGTGACTTGCCTTCGAAGTTGCGAGTACGCATTTACAATGAGTTGGTCCAGATCCAAGTGAAACGCAAACTCAAAGTCATTCCTCGATTTTTAAACTATTGCTACTTCCACCGTATCAGAAGCCTGATTCTGGAGAGAAACTATCACCGCTATCGTGAAGAACACAAAAGAGAGTTACTTCTTTCCAAGTCAAATACTTTACCAGAGTACATTCGTGGTTTGCCTTTGGAGGTGCGAGAACGCATTTACCGAGAGTTTGTCAAGATACAAGTGAAACGCAAACTCAAAGTCATTTCTCGATTTTTAAGGTATGCTTACTTTCAAACTGTCAGAAGAAAGATTCTGGAGAAAACCTTTCATTGTAGAATCCCGGGAATAGTCTATCACAAAAGAACCTGGATATAAAAACCCACCACAAAAGATACCCACCTGGGGAATCTCACCCTATAAAATTTCACCATGCCAGGACTGTGGTCTTCACTTGTGAAACGTATTCCGTGGAATCAAGTCAACGATCGTGTTCAGACCTTAGAGGATTATAAAGACTTGATACAAGAACTGTTTCCATTGAATTTTGGACGCTATGTCGTGTGTGTCTTAGTGACTACCTTTCTTGGATTTCGTTTTCCAGGACATTCGTTGTGGAGTATTTTTGAGGATCAGTGTTTGTCTTGGATTATTTTGGAGGACCCGTGGTTGTTTTGGACTATTTTGATGAACTATCAAAAAAAAAACATGACCATTCATGCTTTATCGGTACACAAAAGACAAATTGTACTCAAAGTGTTGAGAGTGATGATGAAGACAAGTGGGGTACCTCCGTATGAAGAAGACATTAGTCAAACTTTATCTACCTTTGACACGTTTCAAGAAGTGTGTATTGCTAGTGAGTTACACCAACAATTTTACGCTTGGAAAGATGTACGTGACTGGAGAAAAATTGGTTTCGATGTTTGGCTACAAGAAGTGGCCCAATTTGCCAAAGACCTGGCACGTCACTAAGTTTCCAAAAGTGAAATGGGAACCTAAGTAAAAAAAAAATGACCTTAGAAACAATCCTGGAAGAAGAACCTGACACAGCAGAGAAAGACCACACCGTTGTCGTCGTCCAAATACAACCCCCTGAGGAACACACCCCCTCCTTACCGTCAGAGACATTTCATTTTTCCAAAACAAAGACGAGCAGAAGAATACTACCACAAGTGCCTGGGCCTTCCATTCCTAGGACAGTGTTTTGTTCTTGTTGTACATTGACTTGTTTGTACAGAACTTTAATTCTTTTAGTGGTAGCCTTAATCTTGTACCTCACCATTTTTGCCGTTTGCAATTTTGTCCTTCATGACTTGTAAAAAAAATGTTTTTGTTGTTTGTTTGTTTTTGAAAAAAAAAATAAACGTGTATGAAACGTATAAAATGTCTTGGGTCTTTTGTCTTCTTCTCAAAAATCTTCCTACCTCAGTCATGGCTACATCTTCATCTTCCTCTGCCTCTTCTACTTCTTCTGTGGTCAAAGTGATTGACGAAAAGTTAGATCGTTCCAGTTGGGACGCTTTGTATCTGCGCCATCCCTTTAACATGTTGATTGCTGGACCCAGTGGTTCAGGCAAAACCGAATTTGTCAAACGTTTGATCGAACACAAATCTCATTTGTTCGATCGTCCACCTCAAAGCATCGTGTGGTGTTACAAAGAGTGGCAATCGTCTTACACTTTATTGAAAGAAAGTCAAGGAGAAGCCATTTCGTTTGTAGAAGGCATCCCTCGCGAAGACGATGGGATCGTGTCTGACGTGAGTCAAACACATCTAGTCATCTTCGACGACATGTTAGGAGAAGACGAAGAAGAAATTAAACTTTGGTTTACACGAAAAGGACACCATCGAAATGCCAGCATCATTTACATTACTCAAAATTTATTTCAACAAAGTAAAGCCCATCGTACCATCAGTCTCAACGCTCATTACGTGGTGTTATTTAAAAGCCCCAGAGACAAATCTCAAGTGCAAGTGTTAGCCAAACAGTTAGGCACTCCTTGGTTGAATTATGCGTACGACGATGCCACTCAAACACCTCATGCGTATTTACTCATTGACTTAAAACCGACCACTCCCGACTATTTGAGATTTCGTGCCCAATTGTTTCACCATTGGTGCCAAGAAGGAGGTCCTGTCATTTACACGTCCCCTTCAGTCACACCCTGAAGAAAAAAACTATAAAAACATCTACTACGTCATTTCTGTCTCACAGTCTTCGAGATGACTTCCTTTCAAGCTCATCCTCCTGCTAAATTGATTCGTGCCTTGTATGGCATCAGTCGTGAAAAAAATGCACAAGTCCGTGCTCATTTGTTAGAAGCTAGTCTTAAAGAAGTGTTACGATGGTTTACTTTGACGGCACGTCAATTACTGCAAGGCATCATTCACATCCCTCATCAAACTCAACGTTTTTTTCAAAAACATAAAGGGGCGTTGTCACAACTAGCCGATTCTAGAATCGATCCACGGACTAAAAAACAAATCATTTTAACCCCTGGAGGGAGCGGTTCTTTAGGAGGGGTTATGATTCGTTCCCTTTTGAAATGGGATCCTAATGCCCAAGCCAAAAACCCCAAAACACCAAAAAAGAAGAAAAGCCCTAAAAAGAAAGCCACAAAAAGAAAAGCCCTAAAAAGAAAGCCCCCAAGAAAAAGAAAAGTTCTGCCAAGAAGAAAAAAACACCCACCACTGCAAGGAGCCGCAAGAGAGGTACTGCTGCCAGGACGCAAACGTGCACCCGCAATACACCACCACCACAACCAGCAGTGACGAGGTCTCCTTCTCCTTTTGCGTCCACATCATCTTTGTCTTCTTCACCACCCTTCACGATGATGCCTGCCAAACCGGACTTAAGACAAGTGTTTCCTAATTTGATGCAAAAATGGAAACCCATTTCGAAAGTCACAACTCCGGGACCCTCGACTTCGGCTGATTTGGCCATGGCAGCAGCCGCGAACAAAGTACCGTCCCCTAAAATCAAAGTCCAAGAAAGAACCGGCGTGTTACAAAGTTTAGTGGATTTATCCAAAGAAGAATTGAGACGATTTAGTCCATTGAAAACACCTCAACGTCGAGTGAGGCCTGTCATGAAGATAGTACGTCGTGCAGACAATCAGTGGAGACGTGTTCCAGTATAAAATAGAAGGGTGCCCTGCTAAAGACTTCAGACTTACTCCTAACCTCTAAGATGGCTCCCAAACGTGCACACCACCACCACCACCAAAAAAAGAAGAAAAGCAAAAAAGGACGACTTCCACCTCGTCTGGCGAAACATTGGGACGTCTTGTCTGTCCTGACCAAATCCAATCCTCCCATGCGAAAACAACTCAATCAAACAGCCCCCAAAGAAATCATCGATACCGTGTGTGAATGTTGTTTGAACGTCTTGAAAGGAACGGTACCTTTGTCCAAGATGCAGAAACAAAAATTAGGCAAACATCGGAACGTTCTTCGCCAAATGGTCAAAGAGAAAATACCTCTCCAACAAAAGAAAAATATGTTGGTGCAACGAGGAGGATTTCTACCTATGCTGTTAGGACCGTTGTTAAAAATAGCGGCTCCTTTGTTAGGAACAATTGCTAGACCACTTTTAGGAGGTGTCATGCGATAACAAAAAGAAGATAAAAAGGACACCCTTCTCTGGAAAGACCACACATTTTTGTACTTTTGGATGAAATGGAAGGACGAAAACTGACTTTAGTACCTTACAAACGATGGATGGAATTCCATCGTTGGAACGAACAACGGATACTTCATTTACCACCCAATCCTAATCTCAACGAGATGTCACAGTTACAACAAGAATTACAAACGCTGATGGAACGAAGCGATTTGTCAGAAACAGAAAAATCGCAACGGTACGGTCAATTTTTACAATGTCTGCAACTCTTTCACCAAAAAGCTGTAGACGAAACAGCTCCACCCACTCTGAGAGATTTCAAAACCCTGATGAAAGCGAACCTAAAGTTATCACCACCACTAAAACAGACACCGCCACGGGGATGACCGTAAAAGAAGAAGAAGAAGAAGAGTTACAAACTCCACCTCTTAAAAAAAAAACGAAAGTTAGCCACACCGGGTTGGATAAAAAAGATGATGTCTACCCCATTGCCATCAAAAGAGAAAAAGGAAGAAGTGAAGACAGAAGTCAAAACAGAACCGATGACCCCTGTTCAAACATCCTCCTTTGCATCAGTGGCTCGTCGGACACGTAAAGCATTGCAATCCAAAAAGATACCCCACGAAGAAAAGAGCATTGGTACTTGGTTGACTTATTCTTGAGGAATCAAACCATGGAGAAACTTTTAGCTACCATTTATTACAATCCTGGCCATGCTGCTGGTTACGGAGGAGTTCAAAAATTATATCGAGCTACCAAAAGTAAATTGAAAAGTGTACGTTTGCCCGAAGTACGACGATGGTTACAAGAACATTCGACGTACACGTTACACAAACCCATTCGACGAAAATTTTCTAGAAGTCCAACCCAAGCGGAAGGCATCGATCATCAATGGCAAGCCGATTTAGCCGACGTCTCTCATTTGGCAGCCTACAATCGTGGTCACAAATATTTGTTTTGTGTCATCGACGTGTTTTCCAAATTTGCTTGGGTCGTGCCTTTGACTTCTAAAAGCAGTACCGAATTGGTACGTGCCTTAAAATTGGTCTTGAAACAAAGTGGTCGTCACCCTTTACGATGGCAAACTGACAAAGGCACCGAATTTCTAAACCAAGCTTTTCAAAAAGAATTGAAACAAAGACAGATTCATTTTTTTACTACCGAAAATCCTGAAACCAAAGCCAGTATCGTATAACGTTTTCAAAGAACTTTGAAAGAACGCATGTGGAAATATTTTACACATCAACACACTCTCAAGTACATCGACGTGTTACCTCGTTTGGTCAAAGCGTACAATCAATCGTACCATCGAAGCATCGGATGTGCCCCCGAAGAGGTCAGCTCTGAAAACGAAGTGACCGTGTTTGATCGATTGTTTGGTACACCCCAGAGGAGCAGACCACCTCAGAAAAAAACCTTGCTGGAGTTGAAGACGGGAGATTGGGTTCGCATCGGAAAAACCAAACGTACTTTTGACAAAGGTTATTTACCCAACTGGACCACCGAATTGTTTCGTGTCACTACACCCGTGCGGGGACGCGATCCTCCAGTCTATAAATTGGAAGACATGCACGGTGAAGTGCTCAAAGGAACATTTTACTTGCCTGAGTTACAGCGAGTGACTAAAAAAGAAGACGCCTTGTACGACATCGAAAGCATTCTCGAACAAAGAACACGCAAAGTAGGCAAACGTCGAGTAGAAGAAGTAAAAATACATTGGAAAGGATATCCTCCTAGTTTTGATTCTTGGATTGCTGCTTCCCAAGTCGTCGACTATAAAAAGAAGAAGAAGAACTAACCTAAGATGCCATTCAACACAACCACGACCTCAACTCCTTCGCAGAGTTACTCTCTTCAAGAATTACAAAAACAACCGGTCTGGGTGTGGTGCGGAGAACGTGTGCCTAAAAATCAAATCGTCTTTTTCTGCCAAATTTTTGTGGTGTATTGTGTCATCGGAGCAGCTATTGCCAATTTGAGTTTACAACAAGGAGACAAACAATTGTGGACCATTTTACTTAGCAGTTGCATCGGTTATCTTTTACCCAGTCCCTCTTTGAAATTTACGACGACGACGGACAACAGTAACCACAACGGTAGTACGACCAACGCTAGTCCACCACCTTCTTCCAGTCACCATAATACCACTCATCTTTTGGAACCCTTTGAACATCCTTTGAACTCGAGTGACTCCTTTGGACCTACTATGAATGACCAATTTTATTTAACTTTACCCAGTGACAGTTCCATGGATGTGTTTCCCAACAACACCTTATGTTGTTTCACGACCAAATTACCTCAGTCCATCCAATTGGATCACGACGCTCATTGGGAAGCGGCTTTGGTAGAAATAATTTCATCCTACGCAAATCATGAACATCAACGAAGGTCAAAACACTTTCGTCGTGGAAATCTTGAACCCAAAAATGCAAAATGAGTTGGAAAAAAATTATCCTAAAATGTCGGAATCAAAGAAAAGGGTAGTCGATCCTAAATCTCCTGTCTTGTCGTAGTATACCATGAGAATTCCTACGGGGTATTATTTTAGTGCTGAACATTTGGTGGAGACGATTGCGAACAAGTTTTCACTCCAATTTGGCAATGCCTTAAACACTGCCCAAAAATTTGTACGAATCGCTTACCATGCTGTGTCACGCCGTTTCATCTTGCAATTTTTCAAAGAGAAGGGGCAACTCATTGGCGAGAAAGACAAAGAATTACCCGTGGAGGAGAAAACACCCTTAACCATCACTTTATCTCCTGGATTGTACGCTATTTTGGGTGGAAATAAAAAGTATGCTACTAAAAAAGTCGCAAGCAACGTAGAATTCGGAGATGCTTTTAAATACCCTATTGAATTGAACGTTGGACTAAATTTAATGTTTGTGTACTCCGATGTGGTGGAGTACAAAGTGGTGGGACACACAGCTGCGCCCTTACTGAGAGTCCTTCCTTTCAAACTGGATTCTGTCGCTGGTGCTAAAGAAGAAGGTGGTGGAAACACATATCACGTTCACCGTGAATTTGTACACCCTCATTATCTTCCAGTCAGTAAATCGTATTTTGACAGTGTCAACATTAGTATAAAAGGAGATTTGGGACAAAGTGTGCCATTCATTGACCAAGAAAAAGTCACGGCGAAACTACATTTTCGAAAAAAGTTCTCCAACGCATTGTAACATCCAAAAAATGTATCCAGTGTACCGAGGAGTGGCTCGACAACGAGGACATGGTTTAGGAGATATGTTAAAATCGGCTTTTCGGACGGTAGCCCCTATTTTGAAACCCATGGTGACTCGAGGATTCCATGCCTTAAAAGATGCCGCTTTGACGCAAGGAAAAGAATTTTTGCAAAATGTCCTCATTGACAAACAAAATCCTAAAGAAGCCTTTATGAGAGCAGGCAAAAATGTGTTGATGAACACTGGCAAAGATCTTTTAGGTCTCCGAGAGAGTCCTATAAATTCGCTTCACGCTTCAGACCCTGGCATTACTTCTTCCTCCACTTCACAGCAAGGACAATTTAGAAAGAGACGACGTCGAAATCCCTTCAGAGTTCATAAAACACACGGTGGTGTTCCAAAAAAGAATAAAGAAAGAAGAACCGTCAGAGAATTAGACGTGTTTGATTACTAAAACCTTTGAAAATGATGCACCGAGATTCTTGCGAATGTACCAAGTCAGAACTGGATATGTTTACCATGCCTCCCACCATGATGACGATGCAAGAATCCCAATGGGTGGAATTTCATCCTGTATCGTCTTTGACGGAATCAGCTAGTATCGAATTTGAAATCAAAGGACAAACCGAAGATTACATCGATCTGAATAACAGCTACTTGTACCTGAAACTCCAAGTACAAAAAAATGACAACACCCTTCCTGGGGACGATGACCGAGTGGCACCCGTCAATAATTTCATGCATTCCTTGTTCAGCGGAATAGATTTGTACTTGAATAACAAACTGATCAGCAGCAGCCTGGATACTTACCCTTACCGTGCTTATTTGGAAAATCTCTTGACGTACGGAAAAGAAGCCAAGAACACTCATCTGGATGCTTCGGTGGTCTGGAAACCTGACACCTCGGAAAAGTTCAACCAAACTGACCTGTCAGTAGCGGCAAAGTCTACTGAGGATGGTAATAATGGTACTAAAGATATAATTCCAGCAGTCCCACACAATGTGGGATTTAACGACCGTCGAAAGAAAATCAGACGCAGTTTAGAACTGATGGATCGTTTGCATTTGGACATGTGGTTGCAAGACAAGTATTTGTTAAACGGAGTGGATGTCCGTCTGAGACTGAATCGCAGTAGTGCCTCACTTCCATTTGATGGCCGAAAACAACGAGTAGAAGTAGTACCGAAAGTAGCCAACGACATCAGTCAAACGTTGAGCAGAACCACTGCCAAGTATCCTGTGCGACGCGTGGAAGTGAAAACCTTTACCATTGCCGCTGGACTCCGATCCAAAGTCGAAGATCACGTCTTCCAAGGACAGCTCCCTAAACGTTTGCTGATTGGTATCGTCAGTAATGCAGCCCTCAACGGAGTCCACAATCAGAATCCGTTCGAGTTTAAACACTACAACGTCTCCAAATAGAAGTCAGTCGAGATGGCAAGACATTGTGTACCAGACCTTTTGAACCTAAGTTTACCGAGAAAAATTACTTGCGATCTTACTTGAGTCTGTTTGAAGCCACAGGACAGTTAGGTACCAACACCAGCCACGGTATTTCGTACGAGGATTATGCAGGAGGGGATGCCTTGTGGGGTTTTGATTTCACTCCGGACCAAGGCAGCGACGAAGGACATTTCCACCCTATAAAATCAGGCCCACTTCGTGTGGAACTTCAGTTTGCAAATCCTCTACCCGACACGGTTAACGTCATCTTGTATGCAGAATTTGATAATACTCTAGAAATCAACAGTTTGAGAGAAGTAATTCTAGACTATTAGAAGAAGAAAAAAAAAGATGTAACACGAAGAAGAAGAACCTATGGAAATAGACGAGGGATTTTGTGAAGCACAACAATCACAAACTATCACGGATGATGACGGGTTGATTCATCCAGAACTTCCAAAAGAAGAAGAAAACAATCCTTTTCCCAAGTTTGCTGGATTTATCCATGTATGCCATCAAGATGGCCAGAACACAGACAACATTTAGTCTCTTGTTTTGCTACGGCAATGGGTTCCAAAATACAGAACTGTCTATGAAAGATTGTCATGGATGTCAAATCAATCATCCCAGTCAGAAACAACACGACAAATGTTTTATGATGACGGCCGAAGAAAAAATGGACGAATATATGGAGGACGCCTGGTCTGAGATCTAGGAAGAAAAGGTGTTGAGACAATGGTATAAAGACTTGCAGCATTCTTCTTCACCTCCACTCACTCCTCTGGAGATCCGACGCATCGAAACTCATTTACAAAAGGCTATAGGGACTGTCCGTGATTCATCGACTTACTTGAGAGACACATTCAAGCATAAAGTCAAGTGTGAATTGATGACTTTTCGTTACCTGTGAAAAAAATGGATACTAGGGAACTTCATTACCTGTTGACTCGCAGTTCCTACACTTCTTCTTGGAATCCTGTGGTGTGTGCTAAAGATGAACTACCTCATCGCAAACCTAAAGACGTTCATGCCTATGTCATCAATACCGACGACAGTCATCGACCAGGAACCCATTCGGTAGCCGTGTACTTTCCCAACGATCACAATGGTGGTGTGGAATATTTTGATTCTTATGGATTACCTCCTTTGGAAAACGACATCATCGAGTTTATGAGAAGAAATGCCGTCTCTACTCGATTCAATAATGTTCGATTACAAGGATCGGATTCAATGGTGTGTGAACAATATTGTGCACATTTTCTTCATCAACGCAGTCTCGGATATTCCTTAGAACATTTAGTGACTTGTTTTGATAGAGACTATGCTCGAAACGATGCTAAAGTAGAACGATGGTTTTGTGAACGTTATGGTTATCTCTTGTCTTTAGCTCAGAAACGTAGTGTGCATCAGAATGATGTCGATGTAGAAAAGTGGAAGTTTAGTTTACCTTCCCAACGTTGTCAACCCTGTAAATACGTTCCTGTTTAATATCTTGTTGGTTGTTAGTTTGAAATTTTTATGTTAGAGAAGCTTCTTCTTGTTCATTAAAAAATGTTGATTTTTTGAAAACAATTGTGTTGTGTGGTTTTTTATTGAATTTGAAAAACAAAATGTATAGGCTCTATCTCTCTTTCTATCGATCTGAAGTCACCATCTCTATCCATTTTCTCACTCTCGCTCTGAACCCCATGTTTTCCATTGCGTCCGCGCTTCAAGCATATAAAGCGGTGCGTTGGCTAGTGTAGTCACGGGGTTTTCAATTTGGTATTCTCGAAAACCCCTTTTGATTATACTTTTTTAAACACAAATTTGACCAATTTCGAAACGCCGTCTAAAAAATTATAACTCAAAATTGTAGTGTGCGTGACACGAAAATGATACGAGTAATTTTTACTCAAAAATTGGTATTGTTTTTGAAAATAACATGTACACTTTGTACACAAAATTCTTTACAACTGGAATAATCGCGTTAAATAACAAAATTCTTTAAACTTGAAGTATTGCCATAATTGAACAAGTGGCTAACACTTTATTGGTATTAGGGACAGCCCGGCTTAGATAACTGGGCAGAATTTGATCAAGCTGCCTGCCACGCTCCAGACACGCTGAATGCCAGCATGCTTTGCATGCATTGCTATCACACCTGCGAACATTGAGGTTCTAATCCTATGTACAGGTTGAAAGTAAATCTACACACCCTCCTATATCGCGCCTACAATGAACCCCATTCACTTGGTGAAACCATGCAGCGATGGAGGGGTGTAAAATAAATAGTGTGCTTTGCACACAGTAATGCACCAATGGGTTATACTAACCCATTGGTGACTGATTAAATAGGGCGCATCGCGCTCATTAACTCGACGTAAATGACCGAATGGCCGCACACGTCGTCAATTTAACTAACTAACTAGTGTAGTCACTCTCGTTGACTCGTCAAGATCTCAACAACACTTCAAGAAGATGGCAGCAGCCAAGATAAGCAAACTGAACGACGCTATGGTGAATATGCAGAGGGTGAAGCATCATTTGATGGAGACCAACCCTGAGAGAAAGACAATGATCTTCCTACAAATGGCTCATGATCTGGTGGAAGAAGTCCTGAGGGAAGAAATCATCAGGGACAGAACGGAATGGGAGGAGAGACAAAGACTGCAGCAACAGCAGCAAAGACAACAACAACAACAACAACTCTTGCAGTCCATGAAACTGCCCGACGGAGAAGTCAGCTGTAAGATAGATTGTGATGAGTTTGCCTTCTCTTTTACCAGAAAGAGAGCTTGTCTTAAAGCTGTGAGACCCGTGGCTAAACGTGGCCGCCCTGCTGCGGCTGCCGCTACTGCTACTAGAAGTTAAACAACATAACTTCTTAACCCCAACGGTCCTTTTCAGGGCCACCCATTAATCAAGAAAAGATTAATTTTCATATCATTGCCGTATATATATATATGTGTTTGTGTGTTTGGGTTTGTCTTTGCCCCTTCAAAAAATTCCCTTTCCCAAAAAATAATGTTTGTATAGATAGTGTGTGTTTGTGTTTGATAAAAAAAATAAAAAAGGATAGTGTGGTGTGTGTTTGATTTTAAAAAAAAAGGATTGTGTGTTTGTGTTTGATAAAAAATAAAAAATAAAAAAATAAAAAAGGATTGTGTGTTTGTATGTGGTTTTTTTTGTTGTCAAAAGTAGTTTCTTTTAGGTCCGCGCACTGGGTCTGTGTTTTTGGGGTAAGGGTGATGGAGTGCAATTCCAAGAAAATCAAACCAAGCTAAAATCCCCAACTACATATCCGGATTTCCTCAAAGAAGGAAATAAAAACATGAAATCCGTATACACCAACATAGTGGGGTACATCTCAGAAATAGGAAAAAGGGGCAAAATATAATTATATAAAAATACCTAATAATACTTAATGATGAAGCCACAAGTCTAAGGCGGGAGAGGAGGAGCCCTACCTAGGGAAGAAAGGATTGGTCTGCCGGGCCCACTAGGGGTTCCTGGTTCGCCGCAAAGGCGAGCCAATCCAGGCACCCCGGGGATGGAGAACCCCCACTCCCATGGGACTTGGGGTCTAGTCAATCAATAAAGCCATATTAATAGTAATTAATTTTAATATTAATAATCATAATCACAACAAAAACGCTTAAAAATTATCCTTGTAGATAACAAAACACTAGCGGGATAAAGGCGAAGGACAAATTCCCTCTTAAAGGGAGTACCTTTAAGGAGCTGGACCCTTCATCCCTGAAAAGTGTAAAATAAAACAGTAGAAATAAATAAAATACCTTTAGGCAATAATAATATATAGATTTACCATGATATTAACAAAAATCGGGGGATATAAATTAAAGACAACATTAAAAGACCTAGCACCGGAAAAAATCTTTTTTTTAATTTTTTTTTATTTTCTTTTTATTTTTTCTCTCTTTCTATTCTAACAAAATATATACCATCACGACATCGATCCCCTACTAAACAAATAACCTTAACCTCTGTCGTACGGAGTGGGCACTGGTCTGATGCGAGATTTTTGGTCACGCTTTTAAACAGGTGCTAGGTATCATACTAGCATTCACCTGGGCGGAATCCCTGCGTATCCTCAAGGTGCGAGTGATCGTAGGATTTTCTGCTACCCAAAGCACTGGTGCCTGGACACATACGGGCATGCCAGGACTGAATCCTTGCTAGGGCCGGAAGACTAGTCCTGAGATAGTCAGTCTCTCTCTCACTCTCTCCCTTTTTTTTTTTTTTTTTTTTTTTTTTTTTCTCTTCTCTCACACACAATAGAATGAAAACTACATTATTTCAACCCTAAATTATCAAAACAATAAGGTGATCATAAACCCTGATCATCAGGCCCTCCTGCCGCACAATGTGGCACTCGACTGGATAAAGATCAAAATTAAACTAACTAATATAAGGGCGGTATATTAAATGTAACAACTATACCCCAAAATAGTAACAATATAAGGTGGTCATAAACCCTGATCATCAGACCCAGCCGCACAAGGTGGCACCAAATTGGATAAATTAACTTAAGAATATAGTTAGAAATAAAAACCACACGTAAATTAAACGCATAAGGTGGTTACAAGTCCAAACCATCAGGCCCAAACTGCACAAAGCGGTTACTAAACTTCTGAAACGTTTTTAATATTAAAGTACCTCTACAACTAAATTAGCTTTATAAGGTGGTTCTAAATCCCGAACCATCAGGCCCAGCTACACAAAGTGGCAACTCCCCAATTTTTTTTTTTTTTATCAACGACAGACATTGTTTTTATATATTTTATTTTTCTTTCTTCTCTCTCTCCTTAACCAATACCAACAGCCATATGATACAAACATAACCTTCAAAATTTGTTATACTTCAACAAATACTTTCTTCTTTCGGCCAAAATTTATCTAAATTATTAAACGTTAAATAACCCTGGACCAGCCGGAGCAACCTGAGACGCGACGGCGCAGCCAGCGGACCCTTGCCTCCTTTGCCGCGCCCTGACAGAGTCATCGCAACAAATATTTAATCCTGTAAACATTGCGGTTCTATTCCTGTGAACAGGAAAAATATTCCAAAATTTTTTTTAGAATTTAAATACACGCACCCATCCATATCACTCCTTCAATGAACCCCCTTAGTGGGGACACCATGTCGCGATGGAGCGGTGCGAAAATAGCGTCCATGCACGCAAAAATTCAGTCTAGTTGATTGCAGCTCTGTAACCCACTGGACAAAAATAATAAGTGTGCATAGCACACATTCTAATGGGGGTAAATCGTCTGCCCGAATGGGCGAACACGACGTTAATTTAAGCATCATCATCGATGGAGTGCAGAATCCGCGAAGCCTAGAATGACGTCATAGGGATGACGTCAGACGCGGGTAGTGGGAGTAATGCTTTTTTTTGTTTTTAGAAAGGGATGTTTTCCTTCACGTCCGTGCTTCTAGTATATTGAAACAACGCCTCCCCTAGTCGAGCTACCCATTTATTCAACAGAATGAACAAAACTGAAACAATGAGACAGGTCCGAGTGCATCTAGAGGTGGCGTGGCACCTTCTACACGACCTGGAAAAGAGGGAAAAGGAGGAGAGGGAGAAGCATATCCCCATTAGACCCCACCTGATGATGGAGGAAAAAGAAAATTGGGATCCTGAAGCGGACCATCCTCCGTTTGCTTTGAAAAACAACAAGCGCTGCATGAGTGCAGAAACATGGAGGGGAAGCTGTCCCGCGTGTGAAGCAAAACCAGGGAGGTGCCCGCACCTCTAGATGTACTAAAAAACCAAACGGCCCTTTTCAGGGCCACCCATTACTCAAGAAAAGATTAATTTTCATAATTGCCATAGGTGTGTGTATGTTGGTGTGTTTGTATAGAGTGTGTTTGTTTGTTTGTTTTTTCCCACTCCAAAAACAAAATTAGCCATTCCCTGGTATGTGTTTGTGGAGTGTGTTTGTATAGAGTGTGTTTGATTAAAAAATAAAAAAAAAAATAAAAAAGGATGGTGTGGTGTGTGTTTTGTTTGTATGTTTGATAAAAAAATTTATGTTTTGGTAAAAAGGGAATGTTTTCCTTCACGTCCGCGCTTCGAGCAAATAAAGCGGCGTCTTCCATAGTTCCGCCATTACAACACCTGTAGCTGGGATACAGAGGATAGAGTCTCCGGGGAAAAAAAAATAGAGGAGAAGAAGAAGAAGGAGAATAAGATGGGGACAAGAAAGAACGCAGCGGAGGGAAAAAAGAAAGCCTCACCACCACCACCACCTACACCACCAACGCCGCCGACCTCCACAGTGGAGCCCGAGAGTGAAAAATCAACTCCAGTCGTCTCTTCCAATAGACAGGCATGGGATTACATTTACAGTATCTCCCTGCATATTGGAGCAGGGAACGAAGTTTGGAAAGAAAAAGACAAAGGAGTTAATTTCATCGAGGACAACAGGGCATTGATGGAGACGGAGAGAAGGGGAGAGGGGAAAAAGAATGAGGACGAGAGTCAAAAGAGCTACAGCAAACTTAAAGAAAATGGGGCCGGGATTTGGTGAAATCCCTGTCACTACAATAGCGCTAATGTGCAACTTTCTGATAACTCATCACGAGCTAGACGTCCCCACCGTAAAATGCGAGGAATGGATGAATGACAGAAAGATGCTACACCTCATTGATCCAAGCAGCTCAAATCGACCTCAATCAATGGAATTTCAGATGCCTGAACACCTGCAGGAAGCCATGCCGCTGCCAGGGGAACTCCCCAGTCCTTATAAGGGCTAAGGAATTCTTTCAATGCCTCCAGGTTTTCACTTTGGCTTGAAAACCTTTTCGAATTCAACTAAATCTTAACACAAATATGATCAATTATCCACCGAATTCAATGATAACTTGACAATACCTGATTAAGATCACAAAAATAAATCAAAGGGGTACTCTAACCTCTAATTATTTATTTATTCATCATTTTTCGGAAAATACATGTACATTTTGTACACGAAATTCAAAATTGATAGGGAAATAGGAAAATTTTATTTAACTGTGAAAATGTGACCATAATTACAACATGTGGCTAACACACAATTGGTAATAGGGACAGCCCGACTTAGTTAACTGGGCAGAATTTGATCATGTACGTTCCTGGCGTTAAAGGTTTTTCTGTCACACTTCGCGCCTTCGCTTGCCTGGTCCGTGCCGCCTTTTCCACTCCGGACTGTTTACTTCAATCAATTAAATCATCAACGTGCGCTACAACGCGCACACATATACCTGTAAACATTGTGGTTCTAGTCCTATGTACAGGTATATCAACACACCTTACGATTTCGTGCGCTCAATGATCCCTCTCAGGGGTAACCATGCATTGACTGTAGGGTGTGTTAAATGTACTACCTCTCCAATAGCGCGCATTCATTTTAACCGCTTCGTGCGGAATCATGCTGCGCTGGAGGGGTGTACCTAAATACCGAAATAAGAGTCAGGTGGTTGCAATCTGTCAACACACCTGACCACTTAATCCCCCTAAGCGTGCTTTGCACGCTGTGGGGGTAAAAAGTCGTACATGCCCGAATGGGCGAACACGACTAAAATCCAAGCACAACAACAATAGTTCCGACGTTCACACTTCAACTGAAGAATGAATACTGTAGAGCTATTGCAGGAAGCCTGGGATATCATGGTGGGTGTGGAGTCGTTAGTGGAAAGGTTGGAGTGTTGGTGGAGATATCCTGCCACCAAGCCATACGTCACCAGCCAACTAGCGGCTCTCACTTCAGCGAGGAGGCTGGTGAAGGATGTCTTGGTGGAGGAATCCTTAAAGACTTCTTCGGTTCCTTGTCGTGTGGGCTTTATCAAGTCGGCCCTCGACTTACTGGATGGGGTGGAATACTTCCTACACCAAGTGAAGGAAGATTGTTGGATCTATCCACCCGCCAGTAGCGTCAGGCGTGAAGAGATAAATCTTCACACGACAAAATTATTATTAAAAAAAGTTTTGGAGCAAGAAGTAGCCCACATTAGGATCTTGTGGGCTCTCGAATGAAGTAAGAAAGAGCAAGCCAGGAAAGAAAAGGAATTTCAACGCCTGAATTTAAACTGGATGAAAATCCAGGATAAGTTCAGACGTATGGAACAATCCGACTGGCTGCCCAATCCACCACCAACACTCCAGAAGAAGAAAATATCTCACACCACCTTCCTAGGCTTCTTCACTCAATGTTGGAGGAAAAAGTAATCCTCCTCCAACGGCCCTTTTCAGGGCCACCCATTTTTCAAGAAAAGATTAATTTTCCCAATGATTACCCTACTTCTCTCTCTCTCTCTATTTTTTATCCCGTTCCTTTTCCCGTTTGGGTCTGTAGAGGCCCCCACCCTATTCCATTCCCGTTTGAGGTTGTAGAGGCCCCCCATGTTAAATTCCCGTTTGAGTCTATAGTGCCCCCGCAATGTTAATTCTCGTTTGAGTCTATAGTGCCCCCTCATGAGTCTCTTTACCCCCCCCCCACAACTACTAACATGAATATAAATGTTGCAACCCTACCAAAAAAAATCTTAACTTCATACATGTCAAATTCGTTAGTTTGAAAATGTAGCAAAAAAACTCTTGTCTAAGAAAACAGTTCATATGTGATATTTTCACTCTTCGTCTTAAATCTAACACGACAAATGTAACATTGGTCAAGGTCAAGTCAGTGTAGGCTGGCAGAATTGTAAAATTTGTTTCAAAAATTTAAGCACCAAATCTGGCTCATGCCAAATTTTGCATTTATCCGACAATATAGAATAACAACAACTCTGTTCTCAACGGTAATATTTTGACGCTGCGTACTGAGTAAGCGAAGGTCAAGTCAGTGTAGGGCTAGAAACAGTGCCGGTTTAACCACTGGGCAAACTAGGCGGTCGCCTAAGGCGGCAAAATTTGGGGGTGGGATGGGGGCAAAAAACAGAATGAATAAAGAAGAAAGAGAAATAGCTTAACATAGAAGATAATAAGCGTCTAAAAATAGAAAGAGAAAAACAGAAGGAAATAATAAGTGTGTGTGTGTGTGTGAGTGTGTGTGTTCGCGTTCACGGGGCCACATGCTTCGACTCTGACATTGTATTCATTTTCGAAAGGTAATGGTGGGGGGGGGGGGGGCGCAAGGCTAAAGGTTCGCCTAGGGTACCAAATACCCTTGCGCCGGCCCTGGCTGGCAAATTTATATGTAAGAAACTAATGAATGAAAATTTGCCTGACTTGGTGCGCAATATGAAATACAACTTGCTGCCAGTAACATACGAAGCAATTTTTAGTGAGAATCATAAATTTAGGATAGCCGAAATTGTAACCCCGCCCCCCCCCCCTCTAGGGCTTCATACAGGACGCACAAAGGATAAACCTATGAACCTTTCTAACATTGGACTTCCCCTTGTCGCTATAAACCAACAAAAATTTTGTGGACTATTGTTAATTTGCCCTGGTCGCCATACAGACCCATAATGTTAAACCTATCGGCATTGTTAGCATAGGATTTCCCCTTGTCCGCAGAATCCCACAAAAATGGAGAAATAATGTTAATTTCCCATTTTCCCTCAAGTGCCGCACAAATAAAATGGCGGAGAAATGATAAATTCCCATAGACACCCAGAATCCGCACACCCTTTTTAACATAGGATTCCCATATATGCCCAGAGTCCCGTCCGATACTACTCGTGGTTGCACAGTGGTTAGTGTGACCGAAAGGGCGCGTGTTCGAATTTTGCTATAGGATCAGCCCGGGTCGGGTACCGTGGAGCGACCTTGGGAAATGCACTTTACTGAAATTCTTTGGCACTAAATAATCTACTTGTTTTGCTATGCCCACAGGCCTTTGAAATTATATCACTGTAGTAAGAAAATGTCGCAACGAATTTACTAGATGGGTGGGGGTGCAGGATAAAAAGTCTTCTCTTTTTTTCAATGCCTGTTGTTGTTTCCTCAGTGATTTCTTCTGGATTACTTTGGAACTACCGCCCTTACAGTGCATGCTATCATGGCGGAAGAATGATTAACACTTATTCTTTTAGGCAAGGCAGGAGTTTTTAAAAATATTTTGACTGTCGAAAAAATGACGAATGTTTATTCTGCACCCCCAACCACCTAGTAAATTCGTTTCCAACCTTGTCTATATATATATATATATATATATATATATATATATATATATATATATATATATATATATATATATATATATATATATATATAATTTGTACACAACTTTGTTGGGCTGATGGCAGCGAAACATAGATACGTAGTTTACCCGTTTTAGACCGATTTTTAATTTTGTCTTCTTTTTTTCTTCTATATTTTATCCTTTGTTTGTTTATTTCCCCGTCATTTAAAAATGTAGGAGTCAAGAATTCTTCTAGGCTTTTGTGTTTAGTGTTTGTTTTGTGGATATAAATTGTTTCTTCTCCTGACGACGAGCTTGTTTAGCTCGAAACGTTGGAAAACTGTTTTGCATTTGCGCCGTTATCAATTTTTGTGTCATTATATATATATATATATATATATATATATATATATATATATATATATATATATATATATATGTGTGTGTGTGTGTGTGTGTGTGTGTGTGTGTGTGTGTGTGTGTGTGTGTGTGTGTGATTTTTTTCTTTTGTTTCGGATATTCTGACATTTTCTTACTACAGCTATGCTGTAAAACACCTACCAAATCCATATGAGGTGCTCCGATGCTAACGGAGGACTCCAACGGTGGAAAACAACAAATCCTATGGGGCGTCCATTATCGGGAACGAGTTACTTCTCTCTCAGTAATCGGCAGGGTGTTGTTTAATTTTTAGACACTAGCATGGATAAAGAGATAAAGGAGAACCTGAACTTATTGTTCAGTGCTAGCGAGAAAACGCAAGGCATCAGTGTTCAAGAAACGGCTAGAAGCGTTACAGAACGTTATACCTTACTTGACGTCTTGAAAGCAGTCCTAATGTCCGAAAAACAAGATATGATCTCTTTACTAAGGCTTATAAAGTATTTGATTTCAGTTAGTCAAAAATTTTGGATCGAACAGTTTTGTGAATTATGCCTGAAAGAGGAAAAGGATTCTGTACAAAGAATATTTCAAACATTATCGGAAATAGGGAGTGTGCGAAGCTTTGCTGATGATGAACATTACGTGTACTATAATGAGGATTTTACTGGTGATGCCGATAAGGCAGTTGTAGTTCAGTGCTTATTGGAAGAAATTTTAAAAAAATGCATTGAGTTTTCTTCAAAAGACACATCTATGGAGGTAGTATATACTTGGACTCCGTACATTTTATCCATTATTTCACAGCATGTCACACCTAATTTGTGGACTGATCAAAACTCGGAGAAAGCTGCAGCTGATTTAATGACATCACTCAAGCAGGTACTTGGATGTGAAAAAGTTTCTTCAATTTTGTATAGTGAGGAAGAAAATACAGTAACCAAAAGCATCTCCTACAAATTGTTACACCTGTGGAAACCTAATCTTGCAGGGAGCACCTGGAAAAAGAACCCTGGGACTGTAGCAAGCTTCAGCTGGTATTTGTCATTGGTTAAATTTCCTCATCTTAGTGAATATCTGGATCTTGTTCTTCCGCCAGCCTTATCATTTACTGATGATTACATCCATGACAACAAGATGCGAGGAGTGCAGTTCCTTTTACATATCATACAGAATTCTTCTAATGAAGAGCTCAGATGGTATGGCCGAGCAGATGTTATTTTTGAGGCCCTGAAACATCATATGTATACAAGTGAGGTAGATCTCCTCAAGCTGACCCACTGTGCAATGATTCATATTTTACCTGTGTTAGAAAAGTCACCAACAGAAAAACTATCGTGTGTTGGGCAGGGGAAAATTTCCAAGTTTGATGAAATTTACCAGATGGTTTTAAGAAGTGTGGAAGTGGAAAACAAGATAATCATGCGCAGAGCTCTGACAGATAATTTGCATTTCTTTGCATCAAAGATGGGAATCTGCGTTGTTAAGCATTTCAAAGTTTTGATGAGGATAATTCCTGAATATTTAGATGTGTATGATGGACCTGAAGAAACAGCGAGGGAAAATGTTCTTAAACTTTTAGACACAGTATTGCGTATTGCCTGGCCAAGGATTCCTTGCCACTCTCAACTTCTGACAAAGTGTCTGATAAAGTTTATCAATGATATGACGACAGATAAAACTACCACACCACAAGAGGTTAAGGATAGGTTGGTAAAACAAGCTGCAGATTGTCTTCAGTTGCTGCACACTTTGGATAGTGACAAGGTGCATTCCTGGATTGAAAGTATTCAGGAGGAATATCTCAGTGAAAAGTGTACAGAAATTTTGAAGACAGTCATAAAGGAATCATAATTTTGTAGCCCGCCATCTATAATATGACATAAAACTTTGCCAGAAATCAATCAATGTAATATAAGCGCATGGATATTGCTGTGAATTTCTGTTGCAAAAAGTATGAATGACCTTTTATTTGTGGATACCAAATCTTGTAGAGATCATAGGTGTTGATAACCACAAAATAAAATACACAGGGTTGAGTCTACAGGGCAGAAATTGAACTATTTTTGCTATTTGCATTTCTTTGCGATTCAATAAAAACTCGTCTTGCAAACTCCTATTGTCTGTTATTTTTTAATATGCCTGCCACCGGGTCTATTTTATACCTGACAATAGAGGGGGAAATTTCTGAATATATGAGGGATTAAGAATGCAGGGGTTCAAAATATAATTTGCAATTGTCATGCATTTAATTAATTTTTTCTGCACAAATTTTAACAAAATAGTGTGAATCCTACAATCACACTAGAATAGACCCTTCTGATGTAAGGTGGATCCTATCGTGTTATGGTGTTGTCCGTCAGTCTGTTACCAATTTCAGTTCTGCACAATAACTTGAGTTGCCCACCATCTATGGGTGCCAAACTTTGTGGATGGCTTCCTCTTGGGGTAAGGAAGAACCCTTTTGATTTCTGGCTAAAAAGGTCAGAGGTCAAAGACACTGCGATTGAATGAAGAAATATGGTTTCTGCACAATAACTTGAGTTCTCCAACATTTACAGTTACCAGACTCTGTGAATGGCGTGCACATGTGGTAAGGAATTTTGGGGTCAATGGTCAAGGTTGCTGTGACTGAAAGAGTAACAATGGTTTCTGCACATTAACATTAGTTCTACATCACATACCTGGACCAAGCTTTTTGGGTGGCTTGCACTTTGGGTAAGGAAGAAGCCTACTGATTTTAGGGTAAAAATGTCAAAGGTCAAGGTCACTGAAGGAAGAAAAACAGTTTCTTCACAAAAATTTCAGTTATCGACTGTGCCTTCATCAAAGTTTGTAGATGACTTACAAATTGGGTAAGAAAGAAGCCTATTGATTTTCAGATCAAAGGTCAAGGTCAAGATCACTGATTGAAAGAAGATAAATGGTGTTGTATAATAACTTTGTTCCTAGACAACATACCTTGACCAAAGTCTGTGGAGGGCTTGCACTTAAGGTATGCAAGAGGCCAACTGATTTTGGGTTCAAAAGGTCAACTCTCAGGGTAATTGTGGCTCGAAGAAAAATAGGTTCTGCAGAATAACTTTTGTTTTAGAGAAATTCCTTGACCAAGCTTTGTGACTTGCAGTTAGAGTAATGAAGAAAAAAAACCTTTAAATTCTGGGGTCTAAAGGTTAGAGGTCACAGTCATGGTAAGTCAGATAAGAAAATAATGGTTTCTGCACATTAAGTTTAGTTCAACACCACAATCCTTAACCAAAATTCCAGATCATTGAGACCAATAATCTCAAGCGTCAGCCTTACCCTACTAGTGTCTACATAGAGGACTCTTAAACATGGGGCAGGCATATATTGTGATGTTCACTGTAGTCTTGTTAAAACCTGTTTTTCGACCTATAGTGTAATACCTATACCATTATCCAGAAATTAAAAAAATGAAACTACTAAAAAACAGATGGGTAAAAAAGAAAAAGAAAAAAAGTAACAAAGAAAGTAATGGTATACAGAAAATTAATTTTTCTTTCAGTTTCACTTGAAATTTTTTTTTTAACAAAATGCTACATCTGCAGCTGAATTTTTCTTATTTATGACTTAAGTCTGACTGCACATGTCCAAGGTCATATCTTTTGACCTTGACTGGTTATTAGAAATAAAAAGATAAAGTATTTCAGTGACTTGCAGTTTCTGTAACATTTTTATTGGGACCAACCATTTTGTTTTTAGGGGGTGGTCAGCATATTATGTGACACAAATATCTGAGATCAGGCATCCTATACAAAAAAATTATAAGTATTACTTAAGAAGAGACATAGTAACAGATTTGACCTAAAGTCAGACATTATTGGAGAAATATTTCCATATTTGGTCAGTGAAATGTTTGGGCATGCAAAATAGACACTGCTGTACCTTGAAAACATTGTACCCATTACAGGGTTTTAAAAAATAAATTCTTCAGCCCTGGGTCCAGGACATTTCAATTGAATTTATGCTGGGTGCAGTCATGTGGCAACTGGGTCAAAATATTTGCTTGAAGTCACACCAAGCATGTAATACAGTACATATTATTCTGTGCAGTACATGGTTATAATTGTGAATTTATTTTCCTGTTACATCCCCCAGTTTTATTTCTCATTCCTGCTTATATCTTCATCATCATAGCTCTGTATACCTGTTATGTTCAATTGAGACTGAGTCCACTGGACCTTTAGGGGATAAAAAAAACTTTGTCCAAAGGTCAAAAACATGGTACCTGGACCTCAGGAGTAAGGAATTTTCACCCCATACCTTGTCCACTGTTTATTATCAGTAGGTAATGGCCTCTCTAAATGGCTATACTTTAAACCACTAATTTCATGGAAAAAGAACAAATGCCAAAACAAGGTTCATTTTATGTTTCAGAAATTATGCATCTGTTGTTGTTAAAATGCATACAAAAATGAATTTAGCTCATGATTAACGTTATTTAGCACTTTCAAATGAAGCAAGGGCTTCAAATTTCAACCTGCGTTTTCAATTGTTGCATTTTGCGAGTATGTGACTGTTATACATGTATTCGTGTCCTGAATCTGGGATTAGACTAAACTGCACCAATGGCCACTGATGGCGCATCAGTATTTTGAAACGGGGTTCACCCAAATGAAGAAAAGACTCCTATTGTTAACAATCAGATAGATATAGATTAATGGACAAAAATAAGGTTCATATTGTTTGCTTATCATACATTGTCTGTAAAACAATGGTCAAGGAGTAAGAGCACAGTTCTTGCAAATTTAGTTCTGCACTACCAGGATTGCTAAAGAGTAATAGAATTTGTGAGAATCTGATCCAAGTTACCAGTGGTAACCATATTCCTTTCTCAAAATTTGATAATGCTTAATCAAAGGCAAATCTCCAAGGCATGTTTCATCTCAACATTAGGCATTGACCATTTAATTTAATTATATTCCTGGAATTTTATTTTGAACCAGGATATTTTTTTTTCATTTACCTCAACAGGGCTGATCAAATCCTATAGCCTGACGTCCTGTATTATTTTTTTTCGAAGCCAGACACTGAAGTAAAATTTTTCAAGCTATAGTCTGGGATAAATGCTTTTTTCATTTTTTAAAGCAAGTCAGGCAAGCACTAATTTTCATACTTTAATCATTTTTTCTACGTTTATGTGGCCATTCCGGATATATTGAATTCTTGAATCTACCTCTCCATGTATTCATGTTGAATGCTTGAATCTACCTCTCCATGTATTCATACTGAATGCTTGAATCTACCTCTCCATGTATTCATACTGAATGCTTGAATCTACCTCTCCATGTATTCATACTGAATGCTTGAATCTACCTCTTCTTGTATTTATATTGAATGCTTGAATCTACCTGTCCTTGTATTCATATTGAATGCTTGAATCTACCTCTCCTTGTATTCATATTGAATGCTTGAATCTACCTCTCCATGTATTCATATTGAATGCTTGAATCTACCTCTCCATGTATTCATATTGAATGCTTGAATCTACCTCTCCTTGTATTCATATTGAATGCTTGAATCTAACTCTCCTTTTATTCATTCAGATCCTGTGATACCATAGTAAGTGGTCATTGATAACTGTCTTATATGTGTGAGTTTTATTACTACCTGACTGTATATTGGGCTAAGTGACCAACTTAAAAGCCAATTGAAACACTTCAAACAAAACGTGCAGAATGATTAATTAGCAGTGTTTTAGACGACATTGCTATATTGTGTTTACTCAACCCAAATACTCATGAGCAGATTGAAAGGTGCTGTACCGACATAAGTGTCCATTTCCATTATGAGCTGATTCAGTGACAGTAATGAGTTTTTAATATTTTTAAAATTGATTATACAGAGGATCAACTTCAACATGCGATATTGCATTTGAAGAGAAACAATTACGCTAATTAAAGAGCTATTTATTTGCATTTAAACAACAAAATGTAATGATCACTTTAGTAGAAGTAGATGTCAAGTGATGTGATCCTTTCTGATAGGATAAAATGAGTTTACTAAATTGTTTTTGCAAGGAAGGTCATGAGGAAGATTCAGAGACGGAAAATTCACATGAAAGTGGAGGGATAAAACGTAAGCTTGCCACCAAGTCTGAGATAACTATTTCTGCAAAGAGACACAAACCAGACTCTGTGGCAGCAAAAAATGTCAGATGTGAGATGTGACACAACCATGAGACAGAAACTTTCAGCCACACCGTTGATAATTATCCATGACTTGAAATTCATTGGGTCTAAAGGAAAGATGTTTTGCTGTTAGTGCAAACAATATCCCAAACTCGCACCGGTTGGAAATTCAACCAATATATTTGTGAATGGAAGTGACAAATTATTCAGGATTTAATCAAGCGAGTCTCATGACAGATTTGAATCTCATAAAGCCTGTCAGCACAGTATGTGCATGACACTAGCCAGCATCTGCAGAAAATCACTGAAGTTATAGTTGCTGACACTCCACTAGGACAGGCTATTTAAAATGGCGATGAAATGAAAAATAAAATGAGAGCTCTCTTTAGTACAGCCTACCTCCTGGCCCAATATGGAAAACCATTGTGCGCTCCAGGAGAAGAACGGTGTTAAACTTGGTGGTAATTATAAGAACATACTCTGGGCAAGATACTTTTTTCTGTCAATTGATGAAGTCTTTAAAGAAGAAGTTGGGGAAAGTCTGAATTCCAGTAAATTCCTTTCCATTCTTGCTGATGGAAGTACTCATGCTACCATATCGGATAAAAAAAAGTGTAAATAAGATACCTTGAAAACCCTTGATAATAAAAAAAGATAATCCCTTTGAAGAAATAAATATGTTTTACATTATTTCTTTTGTTTTTTTCTATGGATTAAATTGCACACATCTCATTGAATCTAGGGAAGAGATTGAAAATTTGGGACAAGTGAAAATGTAGGTTGGACAAATAAATTTTCCGAAATCATTTGACTGGACAAGTGGTTGAAACAAATATTTGATCAGCTCTGCTCATAATAATGTATTTTCTGAAACTAATATAATGGATATAACTAGTTCTTTTTCTACAAATCTGATGAATTTTGTTTCAAGCTGTTTCATAACCTGAAATTATTTTAAAAGAAATCCCAGCCCTTGCCTCCCCCCCCCCCCATTAAATGGTTCGGTCCCATATGTTTGATGAGTTGCACAATGTTTACGTTACCTTCCGACTAAATGAAAGAGGAGAGAGAAGAACAAAGTAATAGTGTCAGTCTCTTCCATATCTTTGTGATGCTTTATCTGACTGAAGTTTGATTACAAGCTGTTTATTGACTTGACTTTACATAATATACACATCAAGGCAATGCTGTATGTGGAAAGGGCCATTTCTCTTTTTCCTGCACCATACAGCAGCAATAATAAATTTCAAATAGGTTAATTACTTTTCAATGGTACCAATGATTGAACCCCGATATGCCCAACATAAAATGTTTTTTGTCATAATGCCACTTCTGTACATCCATGAACTTAATTAGATAAATATGTCATTTTATTTTTATTGCAATTTTAAACTTAAATAATCATTGACATTTGTTAAAGTTTTGAAAGTCATTTTGCACACATCATATCAGTTTTGCTGGTGAAGCAGGGTTTATGGAAACCATTGTTAACCCCAGACATTACTGTAGAATATTGTAATACCCTTTGTCTATTTGTCTGTTCATACATACATCTGAGCACGACTATCTCCTCTTAAATTTTACTAGGTTGAACTTTGTGAAACTTGGTATATTGATTCAGTGTTCTCTTAAGTGGTAGCAAAATGGGTATTGACTACTTATTTTCCAAAATGGCTACTAAGCATGCTAATTTATATGGTATATCTATATTTTAGTTCAAATTTTTCCCTTTTTGTCCTTTGTAAAAGAGACATCTCATAATTGAGAACAAAATTAAGATTATTGATGTAATTTGGCTACTACTGTAGTCGGTTTAGTGGGAACCTAGTATAGATTACCCTCAATTGTGGTAACCATTGGTGAGAGTGGTATAATTTTTGAGCCTCTACCTTGGGAGGGATCAGGGGCTGAATTCATGCATACAAATATTGCGATTACAGTGTCATTTTAAAATATTTTTTTTTACCAGATTTTATACAAGCCTGTCATTTTGCCTGAAGACATGGAGAAGGCAAAGTTGACTTCACCTTGTCTTGAGTTAATGTCTACACACCTCCGCCCACCCCCATTTTTCAGGCAATTTAATGCCGTACATTAAATAAAAACCAGATGTTTTATGCATGCAACTTTGAAGTATAAATGTTATGGTTGCCATATTATCAGGTGAATTTAGGAATTTTACAACCCTCATTTATCAATGAACAGTTGAACGTGTAAAACATACCAAGGCTGGTAGCACATAATTTAACTTATTTATGCAATTATCCTATATTTCAAATACTGTATAATACTCTCTTATGACCTGCAAACAACATAGACCCGCATCTGTCATCCCATAATGCACCAGCAGATCAGGGTCTATGTTCTACTAATTACTCCTAACAAACTGCATAGACCCAGATAAGCAAGTAGATACAGTAATTGAAAATCAAAGTACCAATACTAGCAAAGCATAATGCCTTTGGAACCCCAATATGCTGTACGATTGCTTTTATCAGAACACAGTTTTTTCAGCTCCACTGTCTATTGTTTCTTGAGCAAATCATTGTAAATTTATGAAGGGTAACTAAATCAATTTGTCTTTTGGTTTACATTTCAAAATGTTTAGGATACTACATTTCATTTCAGTTATGCAGTTGAAACAAGTACCCTATTGTTTTTTTTCCATAGATACTTGAACAATTTTTTTTTAAACATCTAGTGTTTTACCTATGATCCATGCTGCAGGTTCTGACTTAATTGGATTAGGGACTGACCATTTCATATTCGGGGAGGGGGGGGGGGGTGAGACAAAAAATGCTCTTAAATAGATTTTTAAAAAATATTCTTGCTCAGATTTATAGTCCCACAAAAACCTATTATATCCATTATATTTATTGAAAAAAATTAATTATTAATTATATTAAGGTAATAGAAAAGTAAAAATCTCAGCTTGAAATAAAATCTCAGTCCCCCCTTCCCCCCCTTCCCCCCAGCCAGAAATATAAATGGTTGTTCTTTTAACTCTGTAAACATTTTGTAGCTGGTTATTTGGACTCTCATACATATAACAAAACACAATCCATGTTGTACAGTAAAGCCTACCATAGTGACAATCCATGTTGTACAGTAAAACCTACCATAGTGGCACCTCCATATAAAGGACATCTGATCATAATGCACAATGTATACAAGTGCCTTATTAATTACGTTTTCATTTTCAACCTCTACATACAGGGAACCTGTCCACAGAGGACCTTATTGCACATGTTTCAATGTATTCTGGTTTTAAACACACACACACACATACAGATTCAGCCTGGGAATTTACCCCTCATCCCCAGATGGCATCTGTTGGTCAATGATACAATAGTTTAACAGATTCCATTAGACTGCTGACCGACTGAATATTTAATCTGTCAGTCAAACATACAGTTTCTTAACATAGATTTCATTGGATTGCTGACCAACTGAATATTCAAACTGTCAGTCAACTATATGGTAGCTTAACAGATTCCATTGGAATGTTGACCAATTGAATATTCAGTCTGTCAGTCAACTATATGGCAACTTAACAGATTCCTTTGGACTGCTGACCAACTGAATATTCAATCTCTCAGTCAACAATATATATATATATATAACATTTTTGTACTGTTAATAATCTGTATTTTCATCTACATTTTTACAACTTTTTCATCATCTAGTTACTAGTTGAGTTTCATTCACTGCCTTTAAAATATCGGTATGCTATTAAGGAGTAGGTGGCGCATTTTCAATTTTTGTGGAAAGTATAACAGATTTGTATATTGACAGTGAAGGCAATTAAGACACAGTCATTACTTTATCATCTGTGACTTAGGGGTCATATCAATCAAATTTGGCCATAACATCTGGTGTATACATTTTTCATGATCTGCCATGCAGTATCTGGTGTATACATTTTTCATGATCTGCCATGCAGTATCTGGTGTATACATTTTTCATGATCTGCCATGCAGTATCTGGTGTATTCATTTTTCATGATCTGCCATGCAGTATCTGGTGTATACATTTTTCATGATCTGTCACGCATTATCTGGTGTATACATTTTTCATGATCTGCCATGCAGTATTTCTTCCATGACATACCAAGGCATATAATTTTTTTTTCAAGTTCTTGGTGGGGGTTTACTTCAAAAGAAAGCTTTCTTAACTTGAACCTTATCAAAATGTTATTGAAGGGGGATGGGCTTATCTTCATAACGTTAAGTTATAACTTGCATGTGAGACACTACATTAGTATAAAGATTGAAGTTTAAATTTATCAAATTCATGTACAAGTTCTTACAACTTATATTAAGCATTCTCAACAGGTCCAGAAGTCATGAAAATTGTCATTTAGATGTACCTTAAGTTTGGTAACGCAACCATACTAAAACTACTGGTAGGTCAGTGTGACATAATTTTCATCCATGAGTGACTTTTTGTATATTCATGTATCCATTTGTTGGACCTTGATATCATGGACCCAATTTCACATACCCTCGTGAAATTTGTATGTGTATGCATCCCAAGGAGAGTAACTCTGCTATGCAAATCATTATCTGTTTCACTTACACATGAATGTGGATGCATCTTAAAAAGTGTAACTCAGCTTCACAAAAACTATGTCACTGTGACCTATTTTCATGTTTGAGTGAATTATGTAGTTTTAGCTATCCCCTCATTGCACAAACACTAGTTTGGACCATACTTCACCTACACTCAGAAAGGTTGGTATGTGCAATATCTCAAGGAGGGTAACTCAGTCATACCAAATCTAGGTCACTGTGTGATTTAATTTTAGCTCTACTGGTTATAGACCAGAAAAGCTAATGGGATGGTCTGTCATCCATCATCCATGCATCCATTACCACAAGTTTGTTATTGGTCCTCTTCCTAAACGACTTGGACGATTGCCATGAAACTAATTTACACACACATTCATCCCATGGTCTTGGTGGTCCTAAATGAAAATGTTGCTGTTTGGACATCCAATATGGTTGCCACAGTGGCTATCTTGAAAATCTTATTATCACTACTACTCCTGAATGGATGGTCATATCAAAATGGGATTTTCACTAGAAGACTTATGGTGCTGATCTGACGTTAATATGGCGCTACAACGGCCATCATGAAAATCTTGTTATTGCTACTCCTCCTACATGGATAGTCATATCAACATGGGGTTTTCACTAAAAAAATTCTTAGGATGACTAGTTGGTCCTAAATAAAAATGATGCCGATCTGATGTCCAATATGGCCACCACAGCATCCATCTTGAAAATCTTGTTATAGCAACACCTCCTGAACAGAAAGTGATATTGATGTGGGATTTTCACCAAAAAACTATTTATGATGTCCAGTTGGTTTTAAATGAACATGGTGCCGATCTGACATCTAATATGACTGCCACACACTGGCCATCTTGAAGATCTTGTTGTCGCTACTTCTGAATGGATGGTTGTATCAACATTAGGTTTTCAATAAAAGACTCCTTATGATGTCTAGTTTGTCCTAAATGAAAATGGCGCTGATCTGACATCTAATATCGCTGCCACAGCAGCCATTTAAAAAATCTTGTTATCACTACTCCTGAATGGAAAGTCATATTGACATCGGGTTTTCACCAAAAGACTTCTTATGATGTCTAGTTGGTCCTAAATGAAAATGGCGCTGATCTGATGTCTAATATGGCTGCCACAGTGGCCAGCTTGAAAATCTTGTTATCACAACTTCTCCTGAATAAATGGTCATGATATCAGCATTGGGGTTTCACTAGAACACCTCTTATAATGTTTTGTTGATCCTAAATTAAAATGATGCTGATCTTACGGCCAATACATGGCTATCTTGAAAATCATGTTTTTGCTACTCTTAAATGGACAGTCATTTTGACATGAAGTTTTCATCAGAAGAGTTCTTATGGTGTCTACTTGGTCCTAAACGAAAATGACTAACATTCAATATGGCCACCATGGTGGCTATCTTGAAAATATTGTTATCTCTACTTCCAAATAGATGGCTATATCAACATGGGGTTTTCACCAACAAACTTCTTATTGTACCTAGTTGATCCTAAATGAAAATGGGTCCAGTTGTGCATCCAGTATGGTGGCCACGACGGCCGTCTTGAAAATCTTGTTGTCACTACTCCCCATGAAAGAATGATCATTATGACATGGGGTTTTCACCAAAAGACTTCTAACGATGTCTACTTTGCCCGAATGAAAATGGTGCCAATCTGACATCCAGTATGTCCACCACAGCAGATAGTTTGAAAATCTTATTATCACTGAAGAATATCAGCGATGGTTTCAACACTGAGTAGTTAAAACGAGAAATGATCTTATCTTGAATTCCTAGAATTATTTTCGCCCAGTAGAGTGTCCTTCCCTGCCTCTGTATCATTAATCCTATTACATCTCAGGGCTGTACACATATTTGTCCCAGCCACTTGTCTTGAACAAGTGACTTTGGAAAAGTGATTTATCCTTACCAATTTTATACTTGTCTAGAACAAGTGATTTATCCTTACCAATTATATACTTTTGTTCTATTTTCTTTATTTTCTAGTGTCAAATGTCTGTAATGGTGTCTAAGGGCAGCATACATAATTATGTGCGTATGACTGTATTATACTCTTTATGGTTAGACACTACATTATGTACTGCAATGTAATGTAACTATGTCTTTTATGTGTGATATTCTGTCATACATGCATTTTCTGTGCTTACTTCACCTGGCCATAAGGGAAAGTGAGCTTATGATATGGCCTTGTGCCCATCATGCATAATGCATTGTCAGTCATCTGTTTGGAGTCCATATTTCTGACTCAATTTTGATCAGACTTGGAATATTTGTTGATATTATTAAGATCCTGGATGAATTCGATAATTAGTGAGATCCATGCATATTAATGAGGTTATCTTGCATCTGACTGACTGAGCTTGGTACCAGTCTGGATGCTGTGTTTCTGATTCGATTTTAATTGAACTTAGAATATAATGCTTATGTCATCAGGATCTTGGGCAGGTTTAACAGTGAGTGAGATGCATGCATATCAATGAGGTGATCTTGCATCTGATTGGCTGAGTTTGTTACCTCTCTGGAAACCATATTTTTGATCTGATTTTGATCACATTTCAAATATATGCTTATATATGATCAAGATCTTGCATGAGTTTGATATTGATCTGCCCATATTAATGTGTACTTGATCATGCATGTAATTGATATTGCACATGATCTGTCCATATTAATGTGTACTTGATCATGCATGTAATTGATATTGCACATGATCTGTCCATATTAATGTGTACTTGATCATGCATGTGATTGATATTGCACATGATCTGTCCATATTAATGTGTACTTGATCTTGCATGAGTTTGATATTGCACATGATCTGTCCATATTAATGTGTACTTGATCATGCATGTAATTGGTTGAACTTATTACAACTCTGAAGACTATTTCTGATCCAGTTTAGATCAAGTTTGGTAAATCGGTTCAAATCAAGATCTTGGATGAGTACAGTTATGAGCAAGATCCAGGCATATTAATCAGGTTAGTTTATTAATCAGGCTAGTTTATTAATCAGGTTAGTTTATTAATCAGGTTAGTTTATTAATCAGGTTAGTTTAAGTCTGATCAGCTGAGCTTGTCAGCAATATAGCAACTATACTTCTGATCAGACTTGTTAATTAATCTCTTATATTATCAAGATGTTGAACGAGTTTGATTATGAACAAGATTTAATGAGGTAATCTTGTAACTGATTGGCTAAGCTTGTTACCACACTGGAAACTGAATTCCAATCAGATTTTTCTCCACCTTGGTAAATATGCTTAAATTGTCATTGTTGCAGACCAGTTCTGTAATAAGTGAGATCTGCACATATTAATGAGATACCTTGCATCTGATTTGCTGAGCTTGTTACCTATCTAGATCAAGAGACTATATTTCTCATCCAATGTCTTTCAAACTTGGTAAACGGGTTTATATCATCAAGATCTTGGATTCCTTCGATTATGAGCAAAAGACCATGCATATTAATTATTCCTAAGATTTTTTTTTATCAGGTATAGTAAAATAGGTAAAATCAACATGATATAAAATTTGGGAGATAGTTTACAAAGGTTATGTTCTTACAATACTACATAACCCTGCTAAGTTATGTGAGATCAACTGTTAAGTTATGTAAGCCAAGTGAGTGATGTCAAGTCCACTTAGACCTCTTGTTAGAATGACTTACCTGTTCATTTTTTCTGGTTAAGTTGCCTGTTTGTCAGAATAACAGCTAAGTTTTATTAGTTCTACTTTTCATAGACCAGAAGAGCTTGTGCAAGCAGTACTTCATTATAACATCAACATTCTCTCTCTCTCTCTCTCTCTCTCTCTCTCTCTCTCTCTCTCTCTCTCTCTCTCTCTCTCTCAGTAGTATCATTATGGGAATTTTGGACTTCGCTCATTGATATAGGTCAACGTCTTCTATACCCTATGATTTTACCCTAGAATCACAAGCGAGTATGATTTAAGCAAGTGCGCGAACCCGTGGTGAGCCTCTCCCTGTGTGCGCACACAAGTGAAGTTACTTCGCAGTCAGACAAATGCACTGGAAAACATGCTGACAGACCGATCAATATACACTAGCAAACAGTTACTCGAGTTTTACTGTCTGTAAATCAATTACTGTTTTTGGTCGCTAACGCGTAGGTTCCGTATCTGTGCTCCGAGACGTCAGAGGTTTTCCATTTCCACCAGCACTATTTCAAACTCAGCCATGCTAATTATTTTATCCTCGATAGCCACCGAGTACAGTTTATTAATTATATTGAGACTGATTCATGCTGCCGCGAGAAGTTGTGAATAGACACGTACTCCTTGATGTAAAGGTAACGAAATTATTTTGCTAGCAACGCCTGCGATACTGGTTACTATTGATATAGCCTAGACAAAAATTCCAATTGGCGCACCTATGATGGTTGTCGTGGTCATGATTCCCGCCAACCAAGGCCAACAGTTGCTGCCATGGCAAGCCCACAAATAGCATCTACGACAGAACACACACGTTTATATTTCACGAGCAACGCGGTTCCCTTGACGAATAGGGGCCCCGGGTGGCCGAGTGGTCTAAGGCGCTCGCCTTTACAGATCACTGACATCTCACTTATGTCCTCATGGGTTCGAGTCTCGGGCTTGGCCAACGTGGGTATGTGAGAAAGCTTGCCAGTAGCTTCCCGTAGGTCGGTGGTTCTTCCCTGGGTTTTCTCGGGTTCTTCCTCCACCAGATATACTGGCCGCCATGTATAGCCTATCATGTGCTGAAAAATGGCGTTAAACCCATAACAACCAACCCTTGATGACTTCATATCGTAGCTGTCGTTCCACTTCGATTATTTGTTCACGTCGGTAACATTGAGGGTCCATTATAATTCTTCTATTAATAATGTGATGGCGTAGTATAATTTCTCAACAGGCAGACCCTGTCCTGACTCATCACGTCCAGATGCAACACACAAACACACACACACACACAAACACACACACACACACACAGTTCTAACCAATGATCCTTTTTTATTAGTAGAACTACCATACAATCATGGAAAATATCTTCCTTTGGAATATTTCAATCTCCGGCAGTTGTGTGTTCTGATGGTATGACAACACGTTCACTTAGAACCATATTGATTACGCCCCTGACTGGTGTCTGAATCGATTGTACTCTACTTCGCCTAAGAACTGTTACATGGACAATTGCGTCCTTGTTGAATAGCAGTCGAGATCTTTCTCTTCTTCATGGAGTCGATGTTAGTTTAGTACATTCGTTGGGGAATTTAACCTGGATGGAATCGGTGGTGAATATTACAATATCGTTATTGAAACAATCACTAAGTGTTTTTATGCCAGCTCTGCGGTCAACGATTGAACATTTTCATGTGCCAGTGCAATGATTTCAAGCTGGCTTTGAGTTTATATTGCCACACCAGGGAGGTCCCAGCTGTTGATTTCTATTTGACCCTTAACAAAATTATATTTCAGTGTATACGAGGGTTTTCTTAACACCGTTTTCACGCAGATATGCATCGACAAGTGGAACAAAATCACTAGCAATGTTAGCATCCTGTGTCAGGCGATTCACCACCTCATCTGTAAATTCCGCAACCTCATCACCACGATCTGAATCCATCACTTATATGTAATGATAAAATCAATCTTAAACTCAAACGCGATTATTTATCAGTAATATCATTCTACACCACCAGCCCTTAATTCCGGATAAGATAAACAAGTATGCTCCAGACTCTCACACATTTAAGACGTGAGGTTTAGATTTACTAAAACCTTTTTCAAGAGACTCAAAAACAAGTCAACCATTTGCTAAGGTTAATAAGCTAATGTTTTCCTCTTCTTCTTTGGTTAATATTCCTTGAATTTGGCTCCATGAAGTTACTACGCGTGGAGGTAAAGTCACGTCTGAAATTTGTTTATCCGCGTATGTTTTCGTTGTAGCAGCAGCATCATCAACATAGTCTATGATAGAGACCCTCGATACATCAGAGTCTCTGATTGCCCCGTTTTCAGTGATTTCGGCTAGGTTTTTCGCGACAGCGCCTCGCAGCCTCACAACAACATCTTGAATGTCCACGTTAGACGTTCTAAGTTTTCCAGTTTGATCTTCAAAATCACAAGCTCGCCTGGGTCGACGCCCCAGCTGGTAAACTCAGTCAAATCCGCGGTGGCAAACCTGCTCAGATCTACATCAGTGCCGTGTCTAGTTGAGTAGCGTCCGTAAATGTTAATAGGCATTTTGTATACCATTAAGCGTAGTTTCTAAGTGATAATGTTAATTCAACAATAGCGCGTGGTGTTGGTATTGACCAAGCTTTGCTCCCCGCGAGTGCATACAACGCTTTAACTACAAGATGACCACATATTGGCCCGTTTAGCCGAGTTTATAACCACAGCATTGAATAAAAGAGTGATCGTCCAGCGCTACCGCCTCGGGTTAAATTATCAACAACTTCAAGTGGTGGGGTAAGTCCGTACGAGTCAAAGTATAAAAGATGTCGAGGTGTTATCACGTATGCGACCCAGTGAGTTCCAGGTCCTGTTGATGAATCCAGGTTAACAATGCTGGTTTCCCTTGTGGGATCATAGCTCGAGGGCCTTTGGCTCCAAGTTCATCCTGCATAAAGACACATCGGAAATGCTTGACTGACTTTACCATCGCAAGTAAATCAACACTAGTTAAAGGCGCGGCCTTTTGCGAGTCGTACCGGGTAGTAGAAGACCTTTGCCTGAGGGTATTCTGCGAGTTGTTCCGGGTAGTCGAAGACCTTTCTTTTTTTTCATTCATTTTCGAGACTAAAAATTGCAGATTTTTCCACCAGCAGCCTGTTTCAAAGCAATCCAGGATGCGATTCCGACAGCCCCTAATGCAGCTGCTTTTGCAACCACGGGAGTCGCATCCGCTGGAATGGCTGCGAGGAATAGAAATATTCCACCGTGTTTTATTGCACTTGTGCTTGTGCCACTTCTGACTTGGATAACTTCATTGTCACCGAGGTGTTCTTTTGTTTGGCCACATTAAGCTGATTAAGTTGTGTTTGGGTCAATCACATGGGGATAATTCCAGTTAACTTTGTTGAAGAAAGCCTCAATGTGACCGCTCAATCGTTTCGTATTGCGCTCTTTATTTTCGCAAGCTGCTTTGGGCTAAGGTCAACCTTAAATTCGTGATATGACATTATTTTGTAGTATGTTGTTCAATTACAGCAACAACAATTTCAAGTTTTTCCACAGGCACGTCAATAATCCTGTTTCGACCACCTGCGCCCTGTAAGAACATCATCTTATCAGAAAGAATTACAGCAATGCACATGTAACTGCCAAGGATGGGGGGGGGGTGGGGGGTGGGAGGGTGGAGAGGCGCCATGATCGCCCGCGGGAACCTCAGTTACACATGCACAAAAGTGTACATCGACCACAGACTGTCTATACAGGTCCAAGTGTTCCAACGAAAAGTAATAAATCGGGTACAACGTAGCAAAGTCATGCTGGGAAATCTGCAGCCCTGTGTCAATGTTTTGGTCTCGACCAATGAACGACAACAGCTTGTGATATGCATGTGCGACATGATTGTTTGTGAAGTCATGTAAATTTCTTCCGCGGGTTCCCGATAACTTCATACACTCCTAACTGGTCAAATATCATTTTTGTCAACAATTTGTCCACCGCGCGCCCGAGCTACAGTTTGAAACGCTATGTATACATGTCTTGGTACGCTGATACCTTGTTGGGTAGTTATTTGCCATGATAATTGTTGAGCGTTACCTTCATAAAAGTCTGTGGTACGCATGTGAAATGACAGCTGTGATGTTCCTCCAGAACTCATAAACGACAACAAACGTCTTTCTGTAGCCACTGAAGGAATTAACACAGGGATCCATAATGCCAATTTTAACAACACAACTATACCATTAACACCTCCATGATGCCAAATTGTATCATTGTCGGTGGTTTCTCTGCATAATATGACTGTTTCTTTGGCTCTGAAAATAACCTTGCGAACATCTCTGCAAAACCAAAATATATGACTGAGAGGAATTGCACATGAAAATGACATCGAGGTTCCACGAAGTTGTCCTAGATGCTGCATAGATCCAAGGTTGTAATTCACATTGGTGCCGATAATTACGACTTCTACATCTGCATCAGCAGCAGCGACGGTTACTTTTTAGGTCGCCTACGTACATACTCTACGTGTTCTGCATGGTCGGATCCATCCTTGTAAAACATAGATGGGCCAGCGGATTTTGCATAATCATCACTGTATCTGGCGAGTTCGAGAATTGTCGTGGCAATATCAGCATCGCTCAAAGATGCTTCAATTTCCTTTCCATCAATGAAATAATGTGCGATGCTGAACAATGCCATGATACCGTTGTTGACAAATCCAACCCGGGTACCGTCAGGGTAATCAGTTTTGTCGTCGTGTATACGTTTTCCATCTATTTCCAAAAAGGCCTCACACGGGAGAAACTACCGAGACGTATCATGCACCTGTAAGTCTATTCGACCTTTTTGATCAGGATCTTTAGCTGGGTACGAATAATACTGAAAATCTTGGACGATTCTATCTATCTTCAAAGGCACATCCATGTCTGCGGGATCGAATACTTCTTCAATTTTTTCCGTTTTTTATATATTATCGGTTTCGTCTAATACCTCTTTGCCACTCGTGTCCATGCTTAGTCCACAAACGTAATCCACACCCCATTGCCGCATTTGCAATCATGGAATCTGTTAGACGTTGTTGAGCAGCTTCATTAATGATTTTACTAGCTGGTGATGGCATTGTTGTTGTCGATGGAGTGTGGCTGTTTTTGGTGGTTCTCGAGTTACTAATTGTCGTAATCAATCTCGAATCGATTGAACTGCTCGCAATCCGAGATTTTTCAACCGATCCGCAGCAACGTTTTTAATGTTATCAACGACTCGCACTGCATCTTGTTTAGCCATCGGTGCGGCGCGTGAAGGCAAGGTCATTTCCATAATATGTCATGTAAACAAGTTTTCTCGCATTAACAACACGCACTGGTATCACACGCCCACGTACGATTGTCATTATATTAAATACCAGGTCGATCTCTGATGTACAGTTGTATTGTCAAGGTCTCTCCGCGGAGATCTACCATGTGCCCGTCTGGTCCAGAAGGTTAAAACGAATATGCGTCAACATGGGATTGTGGCATGGAAGATACACAGGTGCCGCGGGAATAATCGATATCAAATCACCCGGTTCCACAGTTGGGGAAAACCCAAACAGTATGTAACCTTGGGAGGTTATGCTTGAGAAAGTTCCGCTGTCGTAACTGCCACTGATGGCGTCACAGAAGATCTACCATGTGCCCGTCTGGTCCACAAGGGTAAAACGAATATGCATCAACATGGAATTGTGGCTTGGAAGATACACAGGTGCCGTGGGAATAATCGATATCAAATCACCCGGTTCCACAATTGGGGAAAACCCAAACAGTATGTAACCTTGGGAGGTTATGCTTGAGAAAGTTCCGCTGTCGTAACTGCCACTGATGGCATCCCAGGTTAAATTAATTTGAATCGTTGAGGTAATATTGACAATATCAGGCGCGATAAGATATCACACGCGCAATATTGTTTGTTCTCGGGAATGTTTTCTGGTCAAACTAAAGTTTATACTATTGACGACCGTGTGATATAAACCGCATACGGTGCAGATTCGATCGAGATGGCAGAGCTGAGTGTGGGCTCGTGTTCGCGTATGAAAAGTTTAGACTCCTTGCCAGTCACCAATGTGATTCTCTGTCGAATCTCTTCATTTATCGATTCCATGTCATACGCGCCCGGGGGAAGTTCATTATTATTCCATGTGGCGGCACCATCCGACGAAAACACAAACGAGTTATTTGCGGGAAGACCACCGAACGGTCGTGATCGGATATTAGGCCAAGTGCAATACACATGCAACGACACCAATGCAATCTCGAGTGTGCGTGATTCCCCCGCGGTGATCGGTGTAGAAGAAGTCACATAAAATTCTGGTGTTGTTGATGATATTGTGACGTTCTGGGTTGTGTTTACAACAACACGCTACATCGCGACATATATTTCGTGTAAGCTGCCGAGCATCTCAACACGAAGTGATTCAGTACTCATCATCAGTGTTATATACATCATCGATGTCTTCAATGAGTTCGTGTATTAACAAGAGAAACGTCCCCGGGTCCATGATATCATTGGTGAGCAACAGCTGACAAATTGATGCGGCCTCATTAATAACTTCTTGTGTGTTGTTACCCACGCTAATCGACCGCACGAGTATTTTCAACCGATCCATGAGTTTATTTACTTGTTGTTGGTCCACAGACACGCATTTGAACCCTTTGGTTGTCCCACGTTTGCGTCCACGACCACCGTGACCTTTTCCATCTTCTGGTGGTTCCTGGTGGAGATCCTCCGATGTGGAGAGATATTCTTCTTCCTTGGGAGGCACATCTTCTTGTTGAGGCTCCTCCATAAAACCTTCCCCTATAGATTGTCTTCAAAAATGTTTTGTTTGTACGGAGAAAAATCAATCATTCTTTTGTGGTATTTTTTACACCTATCTTTCTAGAGAGCTCAACAATTTTATGAAAATCATTCCACATATGGTTATTACCGTATATTCTTTTATATCCAGTCCACTCCTTGAATACCCATGCGTCCCAATCCCTTTCGATGGAACTCGGGCCCGTATCCGCGGGTAGTTCAGACTTCAACATATATTTATCTAATTCTTTTGGATTAGGTATTTTAACGGCAGTCTCTATGGGATATTGAAATATATTTTGTCGTGTTGGTTCATTAAATCTTTGAACTGGTTTGTCCAACTTTAATTTGTACTCGGGTGATTCTTGTTGTAGAAGATTGTCTTTTCCAACATCCTCTTGTATATCCTCTATCCTTTCTTCAATTTCTGCTAATTGTGTTGGCGCACGCCTGATCGGACCTGGTCGTCTTTCTGTTCCCATCATCGCCGCGGTAGTTTCCGCGACTTTCATTATTTGTTCCACAGTTTCCGCCGTCTTGGTTACAATCTCTTTTGTTGGTTTAATCAGCGGTGCAAATGTTTGTTCAAATCCCTCTGTGAGATCTTCCCGTGGAGTTTGTCTCGACTGTAACATATCTTTGAAACGTTTGCGTGCATCCATGTATTCGCGTAAAAGTTCCAGTTAAACGCGCGCGGATTTGCGACGGCCTATGGCATCGCAGGAGGATTTCGTCATTGTATATACTTATTATAGATGTAAAATTGCTTTGTCAGACGCGTTAGCGTCCAAACCCGCATGATATTTTCCCACGCGGCTGGAAGTTCCGGTCAAGTCAATAGTGAGGAAACTATACGGGTCCTGGTTGACACCCACAAGCATATTCCGAAACTCATCTCACAAGTGGTCGGCGGCATACCAGGTCCAATGAATGTTTGCGAGACCATGCGGGCGCGTCAAAGCCACGAAATATCATTAACATCTTACGATTGTCTCAAATTACCTTAGGCACGTGCGCGCATCGTACAAATTTCCCGTGGATGGTTTGATGTGAGAACACCGAACGAAGTTCATCAAACCGATCTTTTGTTTCTTTCACGTGATCGGGTACGGAGACACACATATAAGTAAGCGTTAACTATGGTAGATATTGCCAGAAGGTACAAAGAAGCGGAGCCGTTAACATCTAAAGATTCAGCGAGTGTTGCGGACCCACTTAAACGTATCTATGCACGTTCACCACTAACATGGCCACGGCTGTTGCAAGTCGATCCAGGAAAAGAATTTCTCGGAGCTGTTGCTGCGTTATTGACGAAACATAAGGTGTTTGTTCGTGTTGGACATGTTAACATACATCGTGATCAAGCCATCGTGGAAGGATTAAACCGTACATTCGCAGAACGATTATTTGGACATCAGTACATGTAAGAATTGTTAATGACTTGTGCAAAACGATCTCGCGAGAGGGTAAGACGGCTTCGATCAGTCATAGCAGCGTTGAATAATGAAATCACACGCGCGATTGGGTTAAAACCTGCTGAAGCGATTCAGCAAAAGACTGTCACCGTTACACAAACTCGACCCCGCCACTACTTTTCGTCACCGGGAATGGCTTGGGATGCGCTGCTGTCAAAAACCAAGGTGGAGCTAGAACTGGTCACCGATATTGACCAGCATATGTTTGTGGAACGTGGTATCTGCGGTGAGATTTCTATGGCAAGTCATCGATACGCTCGCGCTAATTCAAACAAAAAGGTGGCCGGTAAATTCAAAGATGAGTGCTTAAGAACGCTAATCGAAGAGCATGTAGGACTGCGCCCTAAAATGTATTCGACCGTGGTTGGCGGCTCCAAAAACATTAAAAAGCAAAATTAGTTCCCCGGGTTATTGTTGCAAAAGATCTCAAACATGATATGTATGTGGAATGTTTGCGCGAGCTACGTGAATTCACACACTCAGCCAATTTAATCCGGCCGCGGAAACATCACATGGGTGTATACCGATGCACCAAGGTAAGTTTGTCACCGCTTGACACCAAGCAATGGAGCTTCGCCGACGGAATCACAACTTACGCGTACGGACACCGCGCGATTGTTAATCAACTCACTATTGATTCGCAGGCCCATTAAAATTGACTTTAGTGGTAGTTCCGTAATTCTAGGAACGACGTGCAATTCTTCTCGCACAAATGCTCTACTAATGTTTTTGCCGGGTTCTGGCATGATTGTACGCTGCGGTTTTTCACTGATTCCACCACGGTAAAGTTATGGTTGTCAAGCAACTGTAGTGTGCTAAACACATGCATGCAACGTTTGCATGGAAACGTTTTACCCTTGTGCTTGCTATGTCTGTATACTATTCGTGGAAAATCTTTTATACACACATAATGATACCGCACCACTGAACCATCCATGTCGCTTAAAAATAATTAATCAATATTGTACCGAGCGCGCTTCACCGTGGAGAGTCGAACTGGTTGCAGGCCTTTATTCCAAACAAACACATTAACCATGATGTCAGGGTTTATTCGTTTTAACTTACTGATGTCAGTAACTTGTACAGGGAATTCAATGTTACCAAACTGAAGTTCGTCCAGGTATTGTTTGTATTCTCGATGCTGATCTGTATGATCACTCGCGGAATGCAGCGCGGGATAAGAGCGCCCTTTAAAAACATCGATTGTCATATTTTTTTTACATTGATTACTGACCGCGGTGGAACATACTTTGGTGTTGGTATGTAACTCGACCCACGAAAAGGTTTGTATGGGGAAAAATGAAGTCGAACTTGTAAACACATGGAAAGCATCCATCCGGAACTTGCTCTGAAGTATTTTTCAAACTTCTCAAGGATTCTTGCATAACCTTTGTCGATTTTCATCGTCGATGACCTCAGTGTCTTTATAGTTTAAGATCACAAAACCATCACTATGAAACCATGGTTGTGATGTTTTAGATGGTGAAAGGCCATCTTTGGTTATAGTACCAGGCATTGTAAATTCCACTTTGAGAACAATATCAACCTTGAATCCGGACGACAGAGCTGTCTCACCCACGTGCTGCAGCGTTGATATGATTTCCGAACGCATTTTTTTTATAAAAGTTTAACAGCGTCTCTGCTTGGAATAATCGCTCGGTAATCTTGAATATCACGAGAGCGTTTGCATAATTTGAATTCTGGAAATTTCTTTTGGTGAAAGCTTTTCTTGCGCCTCTTGGTATTTTTATGGTACCTCGCGCGCGGATTGTTTTAGTTGTTGACTGTTAACGTTGACGTTCACGTTGTAACCGGCTTGGGGACGTTTTTTCACAACTAGCTGTGGTTCATTTGCGAGTCCTAATAATTCAAATATGCCAGCTTTTCGTATACTCCTTGGTATTCGTATCCCACGCTCTCACACGAGTTGCCTTAGTTAAATCACAGTCGGCATACTGGTATATACAAGGAAATCAATGTCTAATTGCAAGTTCCGTCAATAAATTGTCTGAGCATTTTTACTTTACCAGGCTCGGAAACTACAATCGCTTAAATCCTGGCTATTATTTCATTGACTTCTGTCTTTTTTTCATCGACATTGCTGACGTTGTCAGGTGTTTCCTCGACGTTATCGGTTATTTCTGCAACATTAGGTTCTACATTTGTTATGTTGGCGAATCTTCGCCGGCGTGCACGATAATACTCGCGAATATATTCACGTGGTCGGCAAAGTCGATTGTGTGACTTGACTCTGGTGCCGTATTTAAGACATGGTCGAGCACCTAGACCAATACGTAACGCGAGCAAATGTGATTTTCAGTATTCGCAATGGCATGTTCTGCCGCAAAGTTCATGTTTTCCAGGGCATACATCTTTGCATTGATTGCGTCCCAATACCAGTGGACTTCATATACATATATAAGCGGAAACTTATCCAATTGGTTAATTTTTCCGGTCGCCACCGTTTTATCTCCTCCTGTGCATATTGTGGTACATGGATATTGAGATCATAATTAAATGATACATTAGTACTTAACGGAATCCATCAAGCGGTGTACAATATTTGTGTTATGGTAATTCGAAATTGTAAATCAGGGTTTTGCAAATAAACAGGCTTATTCTTTTTGGAATCATCATAAAATTCCTTTGCAAACCTGGATAAGATTTCCATTAAATTGGTGTCGGCCAAAATGAACCCAAATAACCCGTCACTGAGTACTACACCAACCTGAACACGATCAGACTTTGTACATTTGTATCCAACAATGTCAAATGTCTTGGATTGCTTGTAAATTTACTCGATTGTTTTTGCTTCATTGTTTTTGGCAATAGCTTCTGAAAATTTCTCTCAGTGCTTGCACTGCTCCGCTTCTGCGGCATTGTACATCAATTCGTAACACCTCTGAAGGTTTGTGAGTGTGTATGCCATTGCTATATTAATGCTAAAAACATCTCTCTAATTAATTTATTCTTGGTGATCTTCGCTACTGCTACTATATTCACTTGTTGTTTCAATGTCATCATTAGAGTATTAATTCGTATCACTATGTACATTAGTTGGTCTAATCAACGTCAGCGACTTTATTTTTTCTTGCATGGTATCATATAATGTCTTTTCACGTTTTTCTCACAAGATTGGCCAAGTTTACATCGTTGCTGTTTTAATATAATTCCTAAGTCGATTAATTTATCAAGATGTTCCGGATACGTATTTGAAAAATTATACATCTTTTGAGCCCCTTTAATTAATCTGTATCATGCATTTAAGCGAGACAGCGATTTAATCTTTTCTGTAACGTTACATACAATCCATTGGTCTGGTAATTTGATCCCAGAATTGGATATATTCATAAATTCTTTGAAAATAATATACGCATGAATCTGTGAAACTTTTCGCCATTTATATATACCACGGTAATTGTTTAATATAAAAATATTCTCACACTAACTCTGCCGCAGTACATCTAAAATATTCTCACACTAACGATGCCAAAGAGAAAATAGTTTCAGCAGACAATTTTTATTCAGTGTAGTGGCTATCAATAATCCTATTCCTGCAGTAGTATTTTTAGTCGCGCAGAAAAAGGAATCTCCTATATTGAATATAGTTACAATCAATAATATAGGCCTGACTGCTGAGTCACTTCACTTGTGCGCGCACACTAGGGGAGGGTCACCACGGGTTCGCGGCACTTGCTGAAATCATACACTCACGTGTGATTCGAGGGTAAAATCATGGGGTATGGAAGGCTTAGAGCTATATCAGTGAGCGCGGTCCAAAAAACCCATAATGATACTACTCTCTCAGTATCTCGGTATTTGATAACTGATCTTAGTTCGTCAAGTCATATATTGGTTTACAATGAGCCTCATCAGCATACAACTCATCCAAAATCTCGTTTGTTTTTAAATCCAGATAAAGTGTTAATGCTGTCCAAGTTATCAGCCAATTTATAAATCAAAGACCGACAAATTTGAATGGTCTGGAAATCTTGCCGCTTTGTAGTGCCAAATGCACCAAATTTGTATTATTTGTGCACACGATCTTGCTTAATCGTCCTCACGATTTGGTAAACTACAAAACTCCGTAGTGAGAACTCCATAATCCAAGTGAAAAAGTTTTAAAGCACTTCTTTAAGAATGAATAATATATCCACAGACATAAAATCAATTTTTCAGGTCATTCTCATATAAAGATGTCTGCTCAAATGTTGATAGCAGTGCAAAATTTAATTTTTAATCAAGATGTATATTATTAAGCTCCAGAAAAAAAAGAAAAAAAAAAAAAACACTGGATGAACGTTAGCACCGCACTCAGATAAAGGTTTAACACATTCCTTATCGTTTTCGTTCAAACGGACAACATTAAATTGATGAAACATCACTTTTCTGTCTGATGATAATGAAATATTTGTGACTTAAAAGACTCATGATTTTGAAATTTATCGCTGTTAAAGCAAGTGTCTTGTGTCATCACCAGTTTATTACCGCACATACAGTCACTGAAAGTTTACATCCCTGTCTCGTTAGCCACTGAGCAATAGGTACTTATCTGGACGCGCAACATATCGGCACCCTCATTTGCATATGAAAAGGCTGCCACACCATAGTACAAAAGCAGTGGGGTGTTCCAGATCTCTTTGCTACAGATGTCTCTGCAATGCGGTTTATATAATAATTTTTTTAAAGGATTTTATACTTTCTACTTTTATTTTGTATAAATGTTACAGAATTGTAACGTCTGTACCTGATATTTTTGGTATTGAAGTACTTAAAGTTTAGATTTGTTTCGAAGGGTTTCTCCTCCTGTTTGTTTGTTTGTTTGTTGTTTCTTCTGTGCAATTCTTTATTTTATACATTTGTAGAACTCAACTTTTGATTGGCACCATATAGCCATTACTGTGCTGAGGTGGCGTTAAACGCTTATACATACATACTTGCATATGTACAATCATCCAAGCATCCATCAACCAAGGCAAGGTCCCAGAAGACGAAAAGGCACCGGTTGCCCTGGTATTTAAGAAAGACGACATAGGAAATCCATCCAACTTCCGTGCCATTTCACTGATTTCAATCTGCTGCAAAGTTATTAAACACATAATTCACAGCTCCATTATCACACATCTGGAAAAACAAAACATCATTTATGACCAGCAATGTGGCTGCCATAAACGACGATCAACGTACACTCAGCTCATCCTTTCTATTTAGGATATAGCCACAGGACTCATTTCTGGTGAGCAGTTGGACACCATTCTTTTAGATTTCTCCAAAACCGTCTACAGGGTCCCACAGCAACGGCTTCTACTAAAACGTCACTATTATGAAGCGAAGGACAACATCATATATTGGATAAGGGATTTTTTGTCATGCAGAATACAAGAAGTAGTGCTCGATGGCAATGCATGAATATCCTGCGATGTTACCCCAGGTGTAACCTAAGGTACCGCAATAGGCCACTTTTCTTATTGTACATCAATGAAATGCCAATTTGTGTCCAATCCCACGGTCGACTCTTTGCTGACGACTGCATCTTATACCGTAAAGTTAAATAAACAGAAGATTGTATGTCTCTCCAGAAGGATCTTGTTAACCTCCAAGTAAGGGAAAGCACATGACAGATGAATTTCATTCCAGACAAGTATGAGGTACTTATCCTCTCCAACTGCAGAATCCCTTAAAGTACGACTACTCCATTAATGGTCTTACTCTAGACAGAGTTAATAATGCCAAGTATCTCAGAGTCACCATCATAAAAACTTGTCTTGGAATTCACAGAAAGGCTAATTCGACCATTGCCTTCCTGAATCGCAACATCGGTATGTGTCCAATAGAGTCAAAAGCTCAAGCTTACAAGATCTTTCTTCGCTCAATTTCGGAACACGCCTCAACAGTCTAGGACGCTGATGCACAACGCAACATTGAGGCTATAGAGTGTATAGAGAATGTCCGACTGGTTCGTCACCAACGACTTCCGCGAAACCAGCATTGTGACAGAGATTGAAATGGGAAAAGCTGCGCACCTGTAAAGTTGTAATGCTCCACCGGAATAGTCTACTATTTAGCGGCTATACCTGCCAATCGTACTTGGTTCCTTCGGGATGCCACACAAGAAGACACGACATAAAGTTCCTCCAACCACATACCTAAATGCAAGTATACCAGTACTCCTTTTTTCCTAGTGCGGTAAGATTATGGAATACACTGCCCCAGTCCCTTGCGCAGATTAGCTCCCCAGAGGCGTTCCGCCAAGGCCTCATCAAATTGTCATCTGATACAATCCAATGCCACTTTTAAAATACCCTTTTAGATTGTACAAGATCAGCTCTGTTGTATAAAATTAACATCACGTACATCACACATGTTGTGTGATGGACGTGATGTTAATTTTATACAGTACAGTTGATTTTGCTATCATACTCATTTATGAGGGAGTCAATCGGTGAACAGTAAAGAAGAAGAGATTTTAGGATCGAGTTTCCCGCTACAGAAACCAACTAATTACCGATCTGGTGTACAACTGTACCAGCGGTCCAAAATTAAATCTGACCCCAGATACACATCACAAATTATCAGCTGATTTATCTCTACTTTGGTGAAACGTTTATTTTATTCCAATCACGATAAATAAAGACATTCTTTGTCAGGGAACGATTTTCTTTCGCCGATGTTTGGAAAGTCACATTTCAGTACGCCATATTGGCACATACTAAATATCAATTCCGGACTGCACGCTAATAATGCCAGTTGTCACGTTAATGATAATTGGATATAGTGCAGCATAGGCAAGATTTATATTGTACGTTCTGGAGAACACTTACTAGTTTACACGTATAGCACTTTGTATTGTTGAATGGACAGTATAAGGGAGATAACGCAGTGTACTATGTACAATATAAGGTTACCAGAGGTTTCGGTTCTTTCCAAGTTCGGTCTCGACAGAATTCGGCCTTTGGAGATTTTAAGGAAAAGACATTAAATCTTTATTATTTTGGGTGTTTGATGTTTCGATTTTGGTAGTATGTGGACAAGCTCTGGGTAGTATACAGGTGTTTGATGTTTCGATTTTGGTAGTATGTGGACAAGCTCTGGGTACTATACAGGTGTTTGATGTTTCGATTTTGGTAGTATGTGGACAAGATCTGGGTACTATACAGGTGTTTGATGTTTCGATTTTGGTAGTATGTGGACAAGCTCTGGGTACTATACAGGTGTTTGATGTTTCGATTTTGGTAGTATGTGGACAAACTATACAGGTGTTTTAAAATCATCATATTGTATTATGTAGCAAATTAATACTTAAAGATTATAATTGAGCAGAAAGAAAAAATAAATAAATAAATAAAACAAGTGGCAATGTATAGAACTGTAACATCGTTTTGTTTATGTTAAAATATGTAAAAACCTGACTTTTTATAAACTGTATTGAACTATATTGCATTTTTTAAGATACAGTTGTAATACTGTATTTGTTAATAGTTTCATATTCTATTTTGCGTTAGTAAATTATAAGGAATAATAATAGTACAAGAATAACAATAATAAATAATAATAAGAACATCGAATAAGGTATATAAAGGCATGCACGATACAGAATAGAAAAAGACCATTTGTCATTTATCTGCTAGCTGTGAATAAATGCACATGTGTTGCTTTTATATCAATATAAACGTCATCTGTTATTATACCAATTTAGGGTTGGGGATGACAATTTAATAAGGAAAAATATGCTTCGACATAAATATTGTGTCCAATAGTACCAAAAGAATACCCAAATCGTTCTAATTACTGTACTATAAATAAATAAATAAATAAATAAATAAAGAAAGAAATAAACAAATAAATAAATTCTTTTACGATTATAAAAAGTTCAACCGCTAGAACATAATCTAACGTCTTCTATATATATTAAATATATTCTGGAGCCGTCTCAAAACAATACACGTAGCTCGTTGAAAATAAATCTCTATATTAAATTTACAAAAATGATCAGTGTACGAGAAATCATTAAATTCCAAATTAGATATTTTCTCGTCGGAAGAACCGCATTTTATTTATTGATCGGGGCCAAATTTGAAAAGGTGTGAGCGCGCTGAGAGCCGAAACCTATCAGGGCAGAACTTAAAAAGGGACAAAATCTCTGGTAATCCAATATAAATCTCTGGTAATCCAATATAAGTCTCTGGTAATCCAATATAAGTCTCTGGTAATCCAATATAAGTCTCTGGTAATCCAATATAAGTCTCTGGTAATCCAATATAAATCTCTGGTAATCCAATATAAGTCTCTGGTAATCCAATATAAATCTCTGGTAATCCAATATAAGTCTCTGGTAATCCAATATAAGTCTCTGGTAATCCAATATAAGTCTCTGGTAATCCAATATAAGTTTCTGGTAATCCAATATAAGTCTCTGGTAATCCAATATAAGTCTCTGCAGTTGTGGTCCTGTTACATCTAAACTTCCTGTTTATTCAGACCCAGTTTCCAGTAAATAAACATCAGGTGAAAGGCATATACAAATTTATCAGAAATAGTTCAGAAATTTAAATTTGATGAAGAAAAAAAATTGCTTCCATCAGTGGGTGTGGGTGTAACCAGGGAACTGCACAGGACATAGGAGATGCACCCGCCATCATCGTCTATTTATGTGTCACAAGTTTTCCAGCTTAAAACGCAAAACTAAATTGTCTGATCGTTGACAGAGTGCGGTTTTTACAATGATGAACATATGTTGGAATAGCTACTTAGGGACATACAACAACATGTTCCCTTTTTTCTCCTAGCACAGAGTGAGTTCACGCCATATGGGGACCTGGCGGTTGGCATTGCAGATGGGGGGGGGGGGATCAAAAGCTTGTTTATCTCTCTTTAATAGCTTATTCTGCACAGCAGATCTGGCTGGGTTTGTTTTTTTCTTCCTCAGAGTTCAAATACTGTCTATTTTTTTTTTTTTTTTTTTTCACAAAACAGCCGCCTTTAGAATATATGGATCTGCATTATACTGTACTACCAATTTTTCAGAAGAGGTAATATTATATAGAGAGCATGTCCATAGAATAATAGTTGTCGCAGTCGTGCTTACTTATTAGGTATGAGTGTATTCGTGTTTTGTCAGGTATGAGTGTATTCGTGTTTTGTCAGGTATGAGTGTATTCGTGTTTTGTCAGCAAAATAGGTGGTGTAGTATGGCCAGTAGTGTTTTATATATTCTCTTAACAACTGATTTTAAATATAGCTACTTGTTGCTTCTCAGTGATGTTAACGGTTGACGCATAATACGGTCCAGAATGGCCCACCTCAGATTTTTCTTTATGGTATATTTTAGTGGTAATGTAGGTGGTTATGAAATAAAACATCATATTTAAATCATAGCCTGAACATAGGAATATGTGGGATCAAATTTCAGCTCAGGTTTTTATCATAAACCTACTAAACATACAAATTTCTCAATTAAAATAAGTAGTTATACCCTTGATTTTAATATTTTATAGAATATGAATACTTTGTACACCGTAGATTTAAAAATTAACGTGATGTAGATATTAGCAGAATTAACTTCAGTTCATTTATAATCATTTTAAGAATTTGTTTGGAAACTACAAATACGAAAGATGGATGGACGGTAGGACACAGGTACTATTGTGTACACTATCCAAACACAATAGGTAATGCAAAACACAACAATCGGGCCATTTTCCCGGTAAGATTTAATTTTGAAGCCATCACAAATATCCGCAATTTTGTTGCCCCCACCCCACTCCACATCTGCCGCCACCTTAACAACCAACCGCCATGGCTACATTCGGGATCCGATATTTTGTTTTGTTCATCTACTAATCTTCCTGAAACATTATACCAAATCTGATCACCCCCAGTCAATTCGTGTAGACGGAGTTCAGGTTACAAGGACGAGTCCATATTATCTATGAAAATGTTACCTCCACCCCTGCCTTCCCGGGGAGTGTATTCAGGATAAAATATCTTCATTATCATCTACCCATCCTCCTCAAACATCACATCAAATATAATCACTCTCACTCAATCGATGTAGATGGCAATCAGGTTTATAAGGAAAACAGTGAAGGACGGATGGTCATGACCTATCACAATATATCCACGAAAGTACGGATAAAAAACACCTAACAATTGAAAAATAAATTATTTTTTCTTGCATTTGATTTAATTATATGCTAGATTACATTTCATTTCTAAGTAAAATCTCAAATGAAATCAATAAAGATCACTAAAGGCTGAAGCCCTATTTACAAGTATGTCTAAGTATGTATACACTGTATATGTAGGTAGGTAAGTAGGTAGGTAGGTAGGTAGGTAGGTAGGTAAGTAGGTAGGTAGGTAAGTAGGTAAGTAGGTAGGTAGGTAGGTAGGTAGGTAGGTAAGCGTGAATCAAACGGTTATTAGCGCCTGGTTTCTAATTTATGTAGCCACTATAGATAATACACCACTCTGTTGACAATGTTTACCGTATGTGTAACAGTCGTTGTAAACTTAATCTGGTGGTTCACATATTTTCAAATCAAACCAATCCTAATACTACTACTACTGCTGATACTGCTGCTGCTACGAATGATGGTTTCTTCATGTCTGGGTATCTAAGTTCCATCTAGCCATCCATCCATTAACCATACGTCTAACTATCCGTGTGTGTGTGTATATATATATATATATATATATATATATATATATATATATATATATATATATATATATATACGTTTTATTTGAGAACGTAAGTATTTATGTATGTACGTACATGCGTAGCTACGTATTTATGTACGCAAATTCAAATGCTAGTACGTACTTTTGTACGCATGTATGTTGGTAATAATGTATATATGTAAGCATGTATCTATCTATTTTTATTTCTTTGTCCGTCTGTATTTCTGCTTAGCTAGTTAGCCATGTAGGGAACTATAGTAGGTGAGTGCATTCTTGAACTGATTAATACCATGACAAGTTTCATGAAGCTCAGTTGTGGCAAACTTCTGACCAAAAGACTTCCACTGGAAAAATTAAATCCAGAACTGAGAACGCTAAAATGTTCCACTAGGACTCTATTCATTGATTGCGTTGGCTTGTTCCTGAGATGAAACTATTCTTCCCAAACAAGAAATCCTTGCACGAGCGAAACAGGGGAGACAGGTGGTTAAACCGGCGTGGGTAATCAGTTGCAGAACCTAAGATCTGATCTTATCCAACCTGTGTGGCTTAGGCAGAATGGTTACTTTTGGTACCTAAAGGACACTAGCATGATCGGTTACCTAAGTGTAGGCTGTCAGTTCGTCTCCCGGGATCTAGGGTATTGCGCTACTGGGATTCCTCTAGCTGTGACCATATTATCCCACTCTTTGCATTTGAGTTGTTATTTCAGGATTAATCCTGGTAGTAGGCTTGCACTAGGTCTGCTGTTAATAACACAGAAAAGAAGGGAAAATGCTGATCCGGAATAAGACGGTATCAGAAAAAGGAGGCTCGTAAATCTTCAAATGAAATCGGCGCTTTTCATATTTGAAAAATTGCATATACCAGAAACTAAACTCTTGCCGCCAGGCACTTGACTGACAGAAAAATGGACTAGTCACTGGCGTCGGACTATCTAGTTTGTACTGCCCTGCATCTAATCCAAACTCTTTCGAGCCTACACTGATGAAACTTTCTACCTTGATGCATCTTAATGAATTGCATATTGCAGTAATATTTTCTTCCTCCACACTGTATCTCATTCATTAGCTTCGGCTCACAACCAGCGGGTAGCGGGTTTGATCCCTGTCCAGACCAGCATGGATGAACAGTTGACCCCCATTACATCGGCGTTAATCCCGCATACCAGTCTGTATATTATCAGCTACTCAAAATGTAGTGGTGTGACGATTAATCAAAATAATCGAAGATTGGTCAAAAAAGCCAAACGACCAAACATTTGATAATGATTTTTAATAATCTATTATAACGATTAAAGCTTACTACTGTGGAATATTGTGTATACGCCTTAACACCTTCAAGTTAATTTTTAATGTTTTCACTGCATCGCAACCCCACATGTTTATTAAATGGATGACAGACCATTTCAGACATGTACTATTATTGGTCTTTGATCACCAGTACTAGACATACGAAACTTTTGTATGCTAACCAAAGAAACATTTCAAGTATGCGAAAATAAACTTTTCCATGAAAAGTATAGAAAATATCTCCAGCCAATTAAAATCTACGGTTGGTCGGTTCTGATGAACGTTAGATTGAAAGGCTCCCAAGACATCCAAATCTACTCCTGTTGGCGAGGGGATTTGTGATTACCAGGAGACACATTGTTAGTGTTACACATTGCATAACCCATAACGTGACAAATAAATTTATTACCCAATAGCCAATAGAGGTATACCATATGGTACATACATCTTTCTTTCCGGAAATGATGACCAACACTCAGAAGTCTCAATTTCACACACACACACACACACACACATATATATATATATATATATATATATATATATATATATATATATATATATATATATATATATATATATATATATATACACACACGAGTAAATAATATTATCATACAGGTTAGAGAATTTTAATTCGTACTCTACAGGATTCGAACCCGGATCCGCAGGTTACGGCACCCATCACCTTGCCTCTAAGCACCAACCCCTATACCATCTCGACCATGCACACATCACAAAAAAATGATGCTACAAAGTCGGTGTTATAAGCATTCGTGCGAAGCAGACATACCAGCATGTCGACCCAGTAATTATTTCTCTTCTAAGTACGCAGTCCATCTGGATTCCAACTACATAAATCAAGGTATATAGAAGTTATTATTGAGAATTACAAATATACACCAACAGAGTGGAAAGTGCTACCCCTGGATTCTACAGGAGAATGCTTGATAACATTAACATAATTTTTAAATACGAATAAATAATATTATCATACAGGTTAGAGAATTTTAATTCGTACTCCACGGAGATTCGAACACGGATCCGCGGGTTACGGCACCCGTCGCTTTGACTGTAAACACCAACCCCTAAAGCATCTCGACCATGCACACATCACCAACAAATGATGCTACAAAGTATATATATATATATATATATATATATATATATATATATATATCCCTACCCATCTAACTGTTTATCTATAAATCTAACCCCTATACATACACACGTACCATCTACCCATTTATCCATTTTTATCTATGTATCCATCCCTACCCACCCATATAACAGAGTATATCTATCCCTACCCATCTAGGCACTACAGCATGGCACTTGGGAGCCAAACGGGTGCCCTGTGTTAAAATATGGTCAAAATATTCGAGGGCCAAACGGGAATTTAACATAGGCCCAATCTTGGTTTATTTGGTTTGTAACAATGTAGCAATAGGTGACGGTCTACACACGAAAACGGAAATACTCTATGATGTCATGGGTTTCAACAGGAGGAATAGGTCTGTTTTGTAACAGTGTTGTGTGTGTTTGGAGGAATATGTGAGGTTGTCTGCCCTCTAAATTAAATAGAGTCGAAAGTTTATAGGGACAAACGGAAAATGAGCATGGGAAAATCAATTGTCGAAAGTTTATAAGGACCAACGGTCGAAAGTTTATGGGGACAAACGGGAAATTCACATGAGGCAGCGATATTGAAAGGAGTTCTTTATGTTCGAGCCCCGTAACCAATTCAAAAAAATTAACAAATATCTTTCCTAATATTTACATAAGATCCTTGTCTGCAGAGTAATTCTCCTTAGGCCAGTGCATGGAGTAATGAAATATTACTCTCTTATATATATATAAAACCTAACCTAGCCAGTGCCAAGGTTTCTGATAGACGGATAATGTATATATATATAGTTTCGAGTGTGTCTTCTCGTTCTAGCACGTGTAAAAGCGGCTATGAAGCATCATTTATTGGTGATGTGGGGTAGCCGTGCCGTTATAAGCGCTGGAACGAGAGGGCAGACGGAGTTGTCTTATCTCGACTATAATAAGGAGTTCTTTATGTTCGAGCCCCGTAACCAATTCAAAAAAATTAACAAATATCTTTCCTAATATTTACATAAGATCCTTGTCTGCAGAGTAATTCTCCTTAGGCCAGTGCATGGAGTAATGAAATATTACTCTCTTATATATATATAAAACCTAACCTAGCCAGTGCCAAGGTTTCTGATAGACGGATAATGTATATATATATATATATATATATATATATATATATATATATATATATATATATATATAGTTTCGAGTGTGTCTTCTCGTTCTAGCACGTGTAAAAGCGGCTATGAAGCATCATTTATTGGTGATGTGGGGTAGCCGTGCCGTTATAAGCGCTGGAACGAGAGGGCAGACGGAGTTGTCTTATCTCGACTATAATAAGGAGTTCTTTATGTTCGAGCCCCGTAACCAATTCAAAAAAATTAACAAATATCTTTCCTAATATTTACATAAGATCCTTGTCTGCAGAGTAATTCTCCTTAGGCCAGTGCATGGAGTAATGAAATATTACTCTCTTATATATATATATATATATAAAACCTAACACTAATCTCCATATAAAGCTAGAATCTCTACCCAATTCTATGATACGTCTATCCTTCCCCTACCCTCCTTTTTAAAAACAAAATTACCATCCTCATAATCCTTACATATCAATACTTAATTATCTAGTATCAATCAACTAGTGATTTACTATACAGCACCTCTTTATATACTATCCAGTAATCAATAATCTACTATTAACACTCTGTGATCTAATATCCAGCACCCCGTTATATAGTATCCACAAACCAATTATCTACTATCCAACACCTAGTGACCTACTATCCACAAACCAAGTACCTACTATCCACCAACCAAATATCTACTGTAATGACCCTACCCTCACATAATCTCCTATTTTTAAACAAAACTACCAGTCCATATACACAAGGTAGGATTTGAAAGAAGTGGTATAAATCAAAATAACTAATCCCCACTCCCTCCCCCAAATCCCCTACAAGCCCTCTTATAAATAAATAAAAAATCTCTATTCCCATCTATAATATTCCTAATCGCCCCTACTCTCCTATGATCCCTCTTATCAAGTAAAAATCTCTACCTCCTTCTATAATATTCCCACCCAACATATAACTTCCTTTGTTAAAAACAAAACCATAATCCTGATAATCCTTACATATCAACACCCACTCATCTAATGACCCCACGCCTTTAGATGTAAAAGAAGCAGTATAAAATACAATTTAAACCCCTTATCAACAAAACTAACTTCATTAATTCCCTTACTACACTATAGTCCCTATTATAAAGTTAAAATATCTACCTCCATCTATGATGTCCCTACCCGCAAGTAGTATCCTATTTAAACAAAACTACCATTCCATTCGCGTCTGTCTATTTTCAAATTTTTAAGTTTATCTGCAATCTAAATATATGTTACAACAGGGATCTACTAACCAACAACAAGATATTTACAATCCAACAACCAGCGATCTACTTCCAACAACCAGTTATCTACTATCCAACAATCAGGGATCTACTATCCACCAACCACGGACCTACTAACCTTAGGGCCATTGAATCTTTCTTTCAGACTGACGACTCTTCGAATCAATGAACCTTCGAAACAGTGAACTATTATTTCGTACCATAGAACGTTCAGACCGATGAACCTTCGGACTATCTAAATGTAACCCTATCCAACAACAGTGACTTACTATCCAACAACAGTGACCTACTATCCACCAACAAAGGATCTACAATCCATTACCCCGTTATATATCCCTTCTAAATTAAACTAGCGTCACTAACACCACATACCGCTCTATGGTCCCTCTTATAAATTAAGTGAAAAACATCTAACCCCGTATACAAGGCCCCTTAGTTACCTCCCTTTATAATATATCTACTCAATCTCCTTCAGCATCTCCACTACAACCCTTTAGAGTAAACCTTATTAAACAGGCTACAGACATTATAAAACTCTTCCAATTAAAACCAGCAACCCTTTAGAGTAAACCTTATTGAACAGGCTACAGACCATATAAAACCCTTCCAATTAAAACCAGCAACCCTTTAGAGTAAACCTTATTGAACAGGCTACAGACCATATAAAACCCTTCCAATTAAAACCAGCAGCCTTTAAATGAAGAGGGTATAAATAACTCCTAACCCCAACCCAGGAGTGTACTGGGTAAGCAACTCGGCCCTGGACTTATCTGCCGGGACAGGCCCGGGGTTTTGCTCACATCAGTAAAACACCGGTAAAAACGGATTTTTTTGAATTCTATAAGTCTCTCTCTCTCTCTCTCTCTCTCTCTCTCTCTCTCTCTCTCTCTCTCTCTCTCTCTCTCTCTCTCTGTGTGTTGCACACACACACACAAAAAAAACACACAGACAGACAGACACATGCACAACATTTAGCCAAAACACTCTGTGTCTAGATTTTTTTTTAAAAAAAAAGGTCCAACTGTCACAAGTATATTGACCTTGGGGGTAAAAACAAAAGTCGGTCCGTGTATTTGTCAATCTACCATGGCTAGTGAAGGCGTCCAATTGTAACTTTGTATTAATTTTGATGAATGAAACTTTGGCCTCCCAGTACGCTAGCTAGAATTGTATCATATTTAAGAATCCTATTTGACACAAGCCAGCTCATAATAATATAATTTAGAGTGTAGTCTAGATAAACTCAGATTTTGTTTGCAACCAAAACATAATAAATAGACTGGCGCGAATGGGATTGTTGTTTGTTTAAAATAGAACATTAGAGTCGGTTGGGAATATTGTAAAGTGAGGTAACTAAGGGTCATGATAGAAGAGGCTAGATGTTTTTTTTTTTATATACTTAATTTATAAGAGGGCTTGTAGGGGGTAGTGGGAGGAGGCTACGGTTTATTTTTGTTGTTGTTGATACACTCTTCTTCTAAAGGTAGTTAGTTTTATTTAGAATGACTTTATATTGTCTGTAGCCTGTTGAGTAAGGTTTTACTCTGTAGGGTTGTAGTGGAGATGCTGAAGGAGGTTGAGTAAGTATATTATAAAGGGAGGTAACTAAAGGGAACTATTAGAAGGGGTTAGATGTTTTTTCACTGAATTGATAAGAGGGACCATAGAGCGATATCTGGGGTTAATGACGTTAGTTTTATTTAGAAGGGATATATAACGGAGTGGTGGATAGTAAATCCTTTGTTGGTGGAGAGTAGGTCACTGGTTGTTGGATAGTAGGTCCCTGGTTGGTGGTCAGTTGATCCCTGGTTGTTCGATTGTAGATATCTGGTTGTTGGATGTTTTGTTTAAAACAGGATGTACGTGAGGGTAGGGACATCATAGATGGATGTAGAGATTTGTTTCCTTTATAAAAAAGAATTATAGTGTAGTAAGGCAATTAATGAAGTTAGTGTTGTTGATAAGGGGTTTAAATTGTATTTTATACTGCTTCTTTTACATTTAAAGGTGTGGGGTCATTAGATGAGTGGATGTTGATATGTAAGGATTATCAGGATTATGGTTTTGTTTTTAACAAAGGAAGTTATATGTTGGGTGAGGATATTATTGAAGGGGGTAGAGATTTTTACTTTATAAGGGAGATCCTAGGAGAGTAGGGGAGATTAGGAATATTATAGATGGGAATAGAGATTTTTTCTTTATTTATAAGATGGCTTGTCGTGGATTAGGGGGAGGGGTGGAGATTAATTATTTTGATTTATTCCCCTTCTTTCAAATCCTACCTTGTGTGCATGGACTGGTAGTTTTGTTTAAAAATAGGAGAGTATGTGAGGGTAGGGTCATTACAGTAGATATTTGGTTGGTGGATAGTAGGTACTTGGTTTGTGGATAGTAGGTCACTAGGTGTTGGATAGTAGATAATTGGTTTGTGGATACTATATAACGGGGTGCTGGATATTAGATCACAGAGTGTTAATAGTAGATAATTGATTACTGGATAGTATATAACGGGGTACTGTATAGTAAATCACTAGTTGGTTGATATTAGATAATTAAGTATTGATATGTAAGGATTATGAGGATGGTAATTTTGTTTTTAAAAAGGAGGGTAGGGGAAGGATAGACGTATCATAGAATGGGGTAGAGATTCTAGCTTTATATGGAGATTAGTGTTATGGTTAGGGTTGTTAGTTTCATTGTGAAGGGATTTAAATTCTATTTTATACATCTTCTTTTACATCCTACCCTGTTCTTGTTATAGACAACAGCTGAAAAAAAGAACCCTACACATAATAAACTTGAAGACGTTGGAGCTTATGTCATCCATACAGACGACCATCATCGTTCAGGCTCTCTGTTAAGATACACAACTTCAGTACACTGTTAAAAAACATACTTTTCAACATTGCTGCCTCATGTGAATTTCCCGTTTGTCCCCATAAACGTTCGACCGTTTGACCCTATAAACTTTCGACCATTAATGTTCCCATTTTTTTCCCCATTTGTCCCTATAAACTTTCGACCCTATTTACACAGTACTCCTCTACAAGATTTCATTTAGAGGGCAGACAAACTTCTTAGATTTTCCTCCAACACTGTTACAAAACAGATTCCTCCTGTTGAAACCCATGACATCATAGGGTATTTCTGTTTTCGAGTGTAGACCGTCACCTATTGCTCCATTGTTACAAACCATATGAACCAAGATTGGGCCTATGTTAAATTCCCGTTTGGCTTTCGAATATTTTGACCCTATTTTAGCACAGGGCCCCCGCTTGGCTCTCAATTGCCTTGCTCTACTAATCATTTAACACTTTATATCTAAATATCTGTACCAATATACCATTTCTATTCATCTATCTGTATGTACCAATATACCATTGCTATTCATCTATCAATCTGTACCAATATACCATTTCTATTCATCTATCTATCTGTACCAATATACCATTTCTTTTCATCTATCTATATGTACCAATATACCATTTCTATTCATCTATCTATCTGTACCAATATACCATTTCTATTCATCTATCAATCTGTACCAATATACCATGTCTATTCATCTATCTATCTGTATCTATCTGTACCAATATACCATTTCTATTCATCTATCTATCTGTACCAATATACCATTTCTTTTCATCTATCAATCTGTACCAATATACCATTTCTATTCATCTATCTATCTGTACCAATATACCATTGCTATTCATCTATCTATCTGTACCAATATACCATTTCTGTTTTTCTATCTATCTGCACCCATATACCATTTCTATTCATCTATCTCTCTGTACCAATATACCATTTCTATTCATCTATCTAGCTGTACCAATATACCATTTCTGTTTTTCTATCTACTCTTTCTTAATTACCTACCTCTCTATCTATCAGTCTATCTATCAGAAAATAGGTAATCTCCAAAAAATGAAAACGGCGTCAAAGTGGTAAATAGTTTTACCAACGGGAACTTAATAACATCGATACACACACTTTAAAATTATCCTATTTACATGGGACTGAATTAAAACACCAAAATCCTTTGAGCGTGAAATGGGTTTATTTACAGTATAAATCGGTCACGAAACCTCATTGTGAAGTGAAATAATTTAATTATGGGCACGCGATGTAGTTTTGTTTTCTATCAAAATACAACAACACACAAACACATATTTGGAGAGAGCAAATCGGCTATAGCCGGATGTTTTACCTAATCCCAAGGCTTATTACAGTAGCATCTCATCATCCCCCCAAAAGTCCTCATTGTTATATAAAGTTATTGTAATAAATATATTTTACTGTATCATATATATATATATATATATATATATATATATATATATATATATATATATATATATATATATATATAAAGTGTGTGTGTATTATTTTTTTAATGTATTTTCATAACGTGAGGAAATACAGCGAAGAAAGTTATATATGAAACTATTAATTAAGCCCAGCCTTGTGGCATGACTGAAAGAGGTAATTCCGTTACAATAAACATTAACTTCCCAACTTGCCACGACGATTAGGCTAGATATCGTCCTTAATTGCCATATTCATATATGCTTAGGTTCGTTTAGATTAAGAGCGGGTTCCGGTATTTACCTTTTGAGGAACGTGATAAGTATTTGCCTAAGATCATTACTTAGATTAACGAGAAAATGTCATGTTAATCGGGAATCTTCACAGAAGTCGTTTATGTTTAGTCTGAAAGCATATATTGATTAGCCGGATACAAGATGACATCGTTTCCCTTTGCTCAGAGTAATTAGCTACAAACATGATTATCTTTGAACAATCAATGTCAGTAAAGATGGTCTTCTAATTAGATGAAATAGCCACTGCGTGGTTTTATTTTAAGTGATTATATGATCTTCCATTTAATATTATTTTAGAGGAAGAAATTGGTTAACGGAGTAATTGTATCTTGGTTAACGGATAAAACTCAATATATCAAGTAATTAGCATGCACATTCATATGACGATAAAAGTAATTGAACAGTTTTCAAAATATAAGGACAGTTTTTACACCTGGTATTATGAGGCGATCCTACAATCAACCACAATGAAAACAACTAGAAAACACAATAAAAGATTATTCCTTTATTATATATAAAAAAGGTGAAGTAAGATATATAGATCCAGAAAATATACAATTTGCAATAAATAATAAATTATTTTAAAAATGAATTAATTAATCATACATGCAATTATGATCCCGTGCTGGTGTGTATACGAAAAATAAAGAAGAAAAAAAAATTAAAGGAAAAAAATGTGAAGCACAAATCAAAATGAATGAAAACATAAAGGGACTGTTTACGTATTGGTAAAGAATCTTGACAGAAATTTCTAAGGAAAACATATTAGCGGGGCTGGCCCGGCCATATAGGCCAACCAGGTTGTCGCCAAGGGCGCCAATTTTTAAGGTGCGCCAAATTAGACGGAAGTGAATTTTTTTACATAGTTCGCTTAGGGCGCCAAAAACAATCGGGCCGGCCCTGTATACTAGCTCTTAGTAGTTAAGACAAATATATGAACTTTCTGTTGATTATACCATTGTGATGTCCATCAATGATCACGCCAAAGATTTAATGTTGAGAAGATGAAAAACATCGACTCGTTTGGACCGAGAAAGCAACATACATTTGTCCCCACTGACGGAAAATGTAAATGTTGATGCATGCGTAGGCACGAGGCACTCGGAAAAAATTGAACAGAGTATCATCATATATAGTGTACAATATACAAAGAAAACATAGTAAGAAACGAAATTACATATGCATGCAGATCAATAACCTGCTTATTTCATTTGCATAGATGGGACTAGATATTATAGCGCAACGTGAAAGGCTAAAAAAAGAAAACTACGTTTTACATAACATCAAATATTTTGTTGATGAATCCGCTGATTTGACTATAGAAAGGAGTAAAATTGGAATTATAAGCATTTAATAACCATTGCTGAGTTTTTATCGAAGTGTAAACTTGTACCTGATCACTCACAAAGCTAACATAAAATCCTTCAGAATTCATTTACTTTGTGAGTAATTAGGTGCAATTTACACTTCGATAAATACCCCATGATCATCTAAACCTATAATAAATTCTGAGCATATACTTCCGAGTACAGATCAAACGCTAATATCTTTTTTTTTTTTTTTTTTTTTCTTTTTTTTTTACGGATACACGTGCCGGTCTGTTGATCTCTGCAAAGCACCCACCAACAATTATTTTTGGCATATGTAGGTTAAATTTGTTGTATCATCTAAGCAGTAGAACTTTGCTACAATGTACTTTACAAGCCTGTAAGTAATACAAAGCCCATAACTATATATTAATGTATGGAAAGATAGGTCAGTATCAATCTGAATTTTCTTGTCAACATTCAATAAAGTATGCAAACATTTTATTTAATGAGTAATACACACGCTTCAGTATTAACTGATCTTTTTACACGAATAAAATACAAAAGGAGATGAGATTAAAAACGATAATATTTAATGACTTTTTCTTTTATGTTGAGCTCGTTGGGTAAAAAGCAGTAAAAACACCTACCAAATACTTATGTCAGCTCGAGAAAATTAGAGAAATAAAAATATTACTAAACTTATTAAAACAAATTGTGAAGCCATCAATGATTGTTTTAAACCTATTTTATTATCATTTTATTAAACAAAATGGGATTGGACACGAGTTGTCTAACTCATCTTGGTCCTTTTCCAAAACATACAAAAATGATCCAAAGATGACATTCATTTTAAAAAAATTCAAGTACATCCGAAAAAAAAGAGGTTACAAATTTTTCGTATAATAAAAGAGAGACAGAGGAAGGAAGAGAACGAGAGAGAGAGAGAGGGGGGGGGGAGATAGAAAAAACTTTGCACTGGTTACAGTCACTTTTGTCCATTTCATTCATTTTATAAATTTGTTACTTATAATATAATTGTAAGTATTAAAAACTTCCAGTTTCGTGGATATATTTCTGAACATTTAAGAATATGACATAGATCTTAAATATATTTTACCCGTGATCAAAGACTTTTATGTACATTTTTATTCTAATAGAGATTATAAGTTACCTTTTCGACGCAATATCTGCACATAATTTAATCAGCGCACACCCCTCTTTTAGTTAAAGCTTGCATGAAAATTGCATTACTAACGACACATGTCCAGCATGTCTTGTGAGAGGGAAGGGGCTGCTAAAATCTGTCGAGAACATCATACTTTTCTTGGAACTTACCACATGTACGCTTGATGTCTCGTTATCACTTAACTTTGTGGTTTTAATAAGTTTCAAAAATGGATCATACACGTGCTTTATAAGCGAAGATCGTTTTCTCCAACTATCACAGTGAGCAAATCATCACATAGGCTCGTTCAACTAGATTATCGCGTGACATAAAGAGATCTACAGTGAAGATCTCACGGAGCCACGCGAGAGGTATGTTGAACGAGACTAGCCATTATCGCGCAGTTGTGCAGGGGCATACTTCCAAACCTAAAGCTCCGCCCATGAAAGTACTCTTTAATGTTTAATCATTCAATATACTTTTTATACGGACAATTTACAGTTTTTTTTTGTTTTTAGAAAACAACTCGTTTTTAACATACACCAAAAATACCTTAATTAATATTATTATATATGGTGACATGTTTTGAGGAAGATCGCTGTACCAGCATACGTTTTACCCAGTCAATTTTTACCCACAGTTAAAATACGCCTAAGATTTGTGTCGAACCCGCTCAACGGGAAACTATAAGGGTATCACTTTTTTCTGTCGGTGGTGGTGGCAACAGCGGTGTTAAGAATTGTTAAGATTTATGTTAAAGAGTTTGATAAGAGGTGGTACAAGAAGGTCATCCATACTAGTAAGTAAACCATTATAATAAGGTTTCCATCCATTGTATCAGAGGCAACCTTTAGAGAGAGATCAGCTACCTTTCCGGTAACGTATTATTTAAACTTGGAGAATAATTGTTATTCCAACTTTGAGAATAATTATTATAGCAAGGATAAACACCACTGTTGATTCTTCCAGAATTAGCTTGAAGCGTGTTTTGATACTATACAAAAAGACTGGTCCCGATAAATGTCACAAGTCGGAAATAGAGATTATCTTCCAAACATGGTTTATTCCAGGAATTTAAATTGGAGCAACAGTTTACAGAAGCAATTAAGTATTTCTTTGTTGAGCATTAAAAGCACACAAAAATGAACAACACTGACTTTTATTACATCTTGCTTGACCTGATCATAAATTACATGGCAACGGTCTTAAATTACCCAATGGACAGCAAGGTATTCACTTGCCAATCAAAGGAAAAGAAAATGTAGATGCTCACAAAATGTATATTTACCATCAGTACTCGCGTATAATCCGGGTCCAAATGCAAACAACATATATCCCGATCTGCTGTCGCACAATGCGCCGGCAGATCAGGGTCTAGGTTGTTTGTTCTAATGATTAGTCCTTACGAACTGTATATGCGACGGCAGATCTGGGTCTATGCAGTCTCCAGTTGATATCAGATTATGCGCGAGTATATACGATAATTTGTTTCAGATGGTCAAAACCATCAATTTTAAATGAAAGGGTTTATACTTGGGCCATTAACTATAATAAGATACACGAAGAACAGGCGGGATTCCGAGCTGGCTATTCGACAGTAGATACTATTTTTATATTGCAATATGTGGTACAGAAATATCTTTCAAAACAAAAAAGGAAGATTCTTTTGCTTATATGTCGATTTTAAAAAGGCATTTGATTCAGTGGATAGAGAGAGGCTGTGGTATGCATTATTACACAATGGTGTGCATGGTAGGATGCTGGCTATTTAAAAATATATATATATTCAGATATTAAATCAGCTGTAAAGACTTCTCAAGATCAACTAAGTGAATATTTTGAATGCAAGCTTGGAGTGAGACAAGATTGTATATTAAGCCCTCTCCTTTTCTCCTTTTTTTTAAATGATTTATTACCAATAATGAATGAAAATGGTAAACTGAAATCTTTGTTGACAATGAATTACAAAATATAATTATGTTGCTTTATGCTGATGATTTGTGTATTTTTGCTGATACTGTTTTAGAATTACAAAGAAAGATAGACAACTTGAGCTCTTTTGTGTAAAATGGGGTCTTCCAGTAAAAATGGATAAGACAAATATCATTTTTTTTATACGATGGTAGACCTAAGAAGTCCTCAAAGTGGACTTATCATAATGCGAATATCAAAATTTGAACTTATTACAACTATCTGGGACTAGTGTTTTCTAGCAGATTGAATTGGTCAAAAGCAATTGAAAGACATGTTATACAAGCTAATAAAGCTTTAATTCCAGTCACGAAATTAATAAGAAAACTAGGATCTTCATCACCGAACATTGTGTTCAAATTATTTGATGTTCGTATTAAGAACATTCTCCTCTATTCATCAGAGATTTGGGATACAAGAATAGAAAGGTACTGGATTATAGCGAAATAATAAATTGGGCAACTTATATTAGACAACTAATTTGTAAATATGGGTTTGGTTTTATGTGTATATCACAGGATATTGGCGATGTTGATTAATTTATTGTGCAATTTAGACAACGGTTAATGGGTTGTAACTTGCAAGAATGGCACGAAGAAGTAAATGAATCAATCCCTTTAAAGAATTATAGGAATTATAAAAGTCTTATAGAATGTGAAAAATACTTATATGTTGTTGAAAATAACGAAATAAGACGGTTATATAATCTCTTTAGATGAGGAAAACTTTCTATTCATATAGTTACTGGTACACAAAAAATGTCGATATGGCACGTAGAGTATGTTATTTATGTGACAGTGGGAAAACTGAAGATGAATTCCATTTTTTTTTATTAAATGCCCAAAAATACTCAGAATTAAGATTTAAATTTCTTCCAAAGTACTATTACGAATACCCACCTTTTGAAATATTTTGCAATTTACTTTATAATAAATCTGATAAGGTGATCAGAAAAACAGCACAGTAGATATATTTTGCCTTAAAGCTAAGAAAAAATACTTTATAAATTGTGTAGTTATGCATATTCTGTCATGTGTCTGTAATTATATGACTTAGCGCCATACTGAATACTCCCCCCCCCCCATTATATACTTTCTTCGTTGTATTATTTGTACTTGGGCCAATGACATTATACGAAAACAAATAATTTCTTCTTATTTTTTCATGCACGAATAGAGTTTTGCGCGTAACCCACAAAACTACGATTCTTATGCCATTTAACGCTCCCTTGAAAAGACAGGCGGGTATTTTTCTATTTATTCGTACAATGTTAAACACACTGTCCTTGAAATAGTCCTTGGAATAGTCACTAGCATAGTAAAACTTGATCCTATCCTTCATGTCACTGTAAAGGTAGTCTATCTCGATATAATGCATAATGAATCTATACTTGTTGCCAATAATACCATCATATCACCGTATTTGATTTTCTATTTGGTGTAGTAGAATTCATACATCAGCGATTTGGATAGATCTAAAATATTTAATCCATCATAAATAGCTTTGGTCAGCTTGATAAAGTTGAATAGTTCAAAAATGCTGACTTCATCATTGATGAAATCTTAAACAGTATTGTCTAATCTATTTTTCCATGTTACACTTCAATACGTTATATAAAGAGACTATATGTAATGATAACTATTGTAAACAGTGTGGTTAAAGTCACAAATACATTAACAATAAACCAACCTGTACACATTTTATTTATCAATCATTGTTTTCAATATATTCTGTTAGGTATGTTTGAAAGTTTTCACACTAGTACACGGATTTTAAAATGAAAGAATTTGAAACTCCTGAAGATTACATCCGATATGATTATGAATACACTAAACCTAGCTTGCATGACAAAAGTCCTGTGAAGTATTTAATTCAGTTTGATGCCACGTGGTCATTTTTTAGTTCATCTTGTAAAATGTCCAAGTTGTTGATTGAAAGTCATTTGCTAATTATGGGTGTCACATTGTAATTCATGACATATGACAATGATTTGACAATTTTAGCAGCTCTGGCATTTACTAAGATTTCATACGTGGTTTTGATTTGTGTCTTGTCCAATTTATAAACTATTTTTAGACATGTTTGTGCTGATTGTCTCCTTGTATGTTCTATTTCCATTAGTTTGGCTAATACTTGTTTGTCCTCTTCCAGTTTTGCAGAAATGTTGATTGTAGCCTTTAGTGATACTTAGTAATTGATCTTTTGTCTTTGTATCTATTTCTTAGCTATTTAAATAACCGAAAAATTGCTGAGGGTGGTGAAGATTTTAAAATGAAAGAATTTGAAACTCCTGAAGATTACATCCGATATGATTATGAATACACTAAATTATTTGCAAATATTGAAACATGTTGAGATACGCCTATCCTATCAACGAAAGGTTTTACAAGTCTTCACCATTCTAGAGTTACAAATTTAAATGTTCATCCATTAATTAAAGATTTGCCTTTCTAACAATTGCAATGTTACCGATGAATCTATCAACAAATATAATAAAACTACGTTGAGAGACGGCGAAATTTATATAGCATCCGAACGAAGGTCTGGACCAGTAAATCTACGTAATACTATGAGAAGTAGAAATTAGTTTTTAAAAGCCGTCTCATTCTTAAAAGAAAGTAGAGCTTCTGGTTGGGGAGAGAAACAAAGAAATGTCTTTTAATTGTAGGTATAAAAATTGTGTTTTTGTTCTGGGGATTACTATTTTTTCAAGACCAGATTTTCAAATAAATTTATATCGAAGTGGGACAAATCTGTTTGAAATGAACTTAAACTATTTTCTTCCATATTGGTCCTGAACGTTTGTACAGCATAGAAAGAAATGTTTTTCATCTATCTTCTTCCAGGTAGAATGAAGTCTTTCATCTCTGGGTACTTTAAGAGACGTCTAAAACATTTGCTTTTGGTGCCATTTTTGTATAATAAATTAAATCGCCAAATTACAAATACACCAAACACATTAATTTCCTCGATTTAAATATGTTATATTGTATTTATTACATGTGTCCATGAGGTAAGTTGTACTTTAGTCATTTTGTAAACAACATATTTACAGCATTTGAGTTAAAAGTCAGTTTTGTTTACATAGCATTGAACAATTAGATTGAAATTTTCCATTGCTTGATGTGAGAAAAGTCACATACGCACCTGACATTTCCATTAGAATTACTCATATTCTAGAATATTCTGTCAGGTGACTTATCCTTATATTGATACAGGTATGGTAAATAAGATTTCATTCCTATGCTAAACTTAATGTTATTAAGATCAGTCTATTAACGGATTTATTTTAGTTATCAGATGTTACAAGTTTGAAAATCAGAGCAAATTCAAGGAGAGGAATTATTTCTTTGAAATATTCATTGGAATTACTAAGAGAGCTCATTCTCATTTTGGATTAATTCTTGACTTTGGTATTTATGTGAATTCATATTCTAAATTACATCATTCAGGCATATCAGGATATTCAATACTACTATCACATCAGAACATTCAAGACTACTGGCACATTATGGCATTCAAGGCTACTGGAATTCATTGGGAATATTTTATATTTAGGACTTGTGATTAGGACACTTGGGATTATTGGATTAATTTTACTTTATTAAACGTTAAGGTAAGTGTCTTTTGAATTTTCAGTTTAATTATTTAGAACTAAATTGCTTGTTGATTTTACTTACAGTTTTGGTTGCACTTTCTTTCTGTTACATTATTTTAAGACCTAGAGTCGTAACAAACAAATAAATAAAAAAATTCATTTATACTGTAACTTAGTCTGTTTTCTATGCATTCTCTCCCCCTCCCCTCCCCTCCACACATACATCACGGAAGACATTCACCACAAAGAAAAGCAAAAATATAAAGCACGTATACAGCTTGTTTCATTTTATATAAACTCGTTTAAACGCATACATAAATGTTGTATTCTCTGCTTTCATACATGACTGTAGAAAATAAAACGCGTAACTTTAAACCAAAAGTGCGGAAACTGACAAGATGTTAAAGAATACACAATAAAGAAATGCACAAAGTATAAAGGATGAGATATTAAATGATACGCCATTGGATTCTAGTAGTATAGTGCCAAAGTTAGTTTAATTTTCTCTTGTATTATAGTTAGCTTTGCATGAGACTAAAAGGTACATTGTAATATAATTTGCTCAACTATCTTGATTCATTTCATTATTTCTTGTTGTATTGTCCTTGGCTATGATAGATGGGTACATTTGTATTTGCTGTTAATTTCTGTAACTCTGACTCTTGTTAAATGTGGTCCTTAGCTTATACTGGCCTCCAGTAATGATAGTTACAAAAGCCCAGTGAAACAAAGAAAATCATCATTGGCGGAAATATTGTTAGAAAACGTGAGTGGGGTATGAAATGCAGTGGACACTTATACTTGTCCAATTTTATTGGATATGTTTCGTTCTATGTATCAAGTTTAAAAAATCTCAAAATGTGATTGCACGCGATCATTACTTTTTTGTTTGTTATCTCCATAATTTTTTTTAAATGTGATGATTCGTCGTCTCTTTTTCTTGTCCAGTAAAATCGTATCTGATCGACTGTGCATGAGTATTAAAATACATGCACAAATAATGTATTAAGTTCCTTAATTCCTGATTAGGAACTCTGGTCATGGTATTGGCAACTTGGTCATATCATACCACATGTAATACACCCGCGAATTCTATCCTCGATGTTCAGGTACATATCATAATCTGTCAAAATGTCTACGTCAACACCAGATATCTTCAAACCCGCATAATGAGCTAGTGCTGCTGCACAGAGTCAAGTTGGTAGTGTTTCATCCTGACATTCTAAATTCTTGGAAGATGTCACGTATCATTAAATTATCTTTTTTCACGTATTAGTCATGTAGATTACCTAATATTTGATTGTTGAAGTGTAACGATACATCATTTACATACGATTAATCGTTATCTGAAGGGTTAAAAGATGAGAAAAGGTTTCTTTGGATGGTGAGGAAGTTTCATAGAATCTATCAAATCTATTGAAGTACTCATGTTTAGATGTCCATTCCCACATATTTAGATTTCATTCCACCAAAATGTTTAACTGTATCAACGAATGTGTCATCGTTTAAATTTTTGGCCAACTGCTTTACAGATTGGTCCATGAACGAAAAACTATCAACAAATCTAATCGTTCTTTTCAGATTTATGTTCTTACTATCCCCCATTATCCTATCAACTGGCAAATCTGTGGTAAATGAAATGTATTTTGCGTCGTTATTCTGTATTATTTTTACCTATTCATCCGGATTTTTTTTTACAAGCATCTTGATAAACATATGACTAATATAGCCAGACAACCTGTGAATAAAAAAAGGGATGAACATTTTATATTTGAAATATCGAATGCAATCTCTATGAGCAGGACCGATGGATTTAACAATGAAGTTATTGTGTTCAAGAACTTTACTATCATATATTTTTTCTATACAAATGTAACATGTATTTGTTGAGTCAAAATGTTTTTCACCATTCTCAGTGAACACAATAGGTTTTGCATTTTTTCGGCTTTAATTGGTCATACAATATTTTTGCTAGTATACCCAAACACATGCAAACACTTGAATGCAATCAGTACCTCTGTAAATGATATGTCTCTAACATTTATCTCTTTAACATTTGCCCCTCTACTAGGTGTAATTTCTCATAAACAGGGATAAGGTTACCAAAACTTAATTTTCTCCTTTATAGATACATGCTTATTTTTGCAACTTAGTTAATTCTTGAAAGACTTTTATTTAATGCATGCATTCAATATTAGCATTTAGTTATGCTAGTAAGAAAGTGGTATCCTTATCACAAAGGAAACATAAAAAAAATATTAACTAATTCTGGCATTGACAATTTATGAGCGTGTGTTTATGTCTTGCTGAACAAAGATTGTATGTATGTATGTATGTATATATGTATGTATGTATGTATGTATGTATGTATGTATGTATGTATGTATGTATGTATGTATGTATGTATGTATGTATGTATGTATGTATGTATGTATGTATGTATGTATGTATGTATGTATGTATGTATGTATGTATGTATGTATGTATGTATGTATGTATATATGTATGTATTTATGAACAAAGACTGTGGCATACATGCGGACTAAAGTCTGCATGTATGTATGTATAGTCTGTGCAGGGTTTAATGGCACATCTATACAATTCTGGCCACCATAAAGAGCAGAAACAATTAGGTAGTAAAATGGTGCAGTTAAACATTACTAAAATCCTTATGAAGATAAATCCTTCCGAATAAGAGTAAAACATGTATTTCTATTAGGTTAAGATAGAATGTGAAGATGTAGCAAGGACTTGGAAATTTATATATTAGGTAACGATAGAAGGTAAAAAAAAAAGTAACAAGCCATGGAAAGGAATATAATAGGCTAATATAGAAAAAAAAGATGTAACAAGGACATGGAAAGGAATATATTAGGCTAAGATAGAAGGTAAAGATGTAACAAGGACTTAGAAATGTACATATTAGGATAAGATAGATGGTAAAGATATAACAAGGACTTAGAAATGTACATATTAGGCTAAGATAGAAGGTAAAGATGTAAAAAGGACTTAGAAATGTATATAACATGAAAAAGAAAGGCAGTAAAGGTGTAAGCCTCAATATACATAATATTTTTAAGTGGAAGGATTGACTTTGATCCAAGATTCTGGTTGATCCAAACATCATATTATACCATGAGCATGGCAGCCAGCTGAAAATTCAATACATAAACAACAAACATAATAATTTAAATTTGTACAGGAAGCAACACTACAGGATTTGGTTCCGTCTCTTGCATTTCAGAGAAAATAATTAAAGCTGTTTTAGTTTTTACCAACCTGTTTATTTACAGACTGAATGTTTTCTCCGTTAAATAAGAACATTTGTGATGATATCAATCATAAAATTATATGTGATGAGATGATATGTAGAAACACCTGAATGATGCGATAATACTGACTAGCCAAAATGAAAACTTTATTATTTGAGACAATGATATGTAAAGAAAACAAACCTACTTGAAATACAGTTTGTTTTTGTTACAAGTCCAGCAGTTATGATGCAAATAACATGAAACAAATATATTTTGGTTTATTATAACTCACAAGTGTACAGCTATTGAGATAGAATCAGCTAATTTAATATGTATGTGTTTTCGCTTCATTATTGTCAAAAATCTTGATAAAGTAAGGTATACAAAGTATATTTTTTAAAGTAGAAAAAATTAATTGTTCACGTTGTTTACATACGAGTGATTTGATAAATGATTTTAATAAGTCAGTGATTATTTCATTTTGATCTGAATTTTTCATAATAAAGTTTTATTTTTAAACATTACACACAATGAAGTACATAGCCATGCATCAATTGCAAGGTGCTTTGTTGTCAGAGCCCTGTATTCGGATACTTTTCTCTTACACCCGATCTCCGGTGAAAGCAGTTGAGTTGCTATAACATCATTTGTTTCAAATATTTATTATACCTCTCTCCTAAATACAGTATTATATACTATACAGATGTTTGAACATGATGCATTAGTAAATCAAAAGGGGTTGTCCGGGCTCTCAAACTGATGTGAAGGTGAATTCAATACGAATGAAATAATATAGATTATTTAATTCTGCATAATGTACGAATTACTTACTATTAATGTTTAACAAATGTCCCAAAACACCCACCCTTGCATGTAGTGAATATATTTTGATGCTGATTTAAGCATCATTATGACAAAAAAAAAATGCAGATTTATTTCCAGACAGTTCAGTTTATTATATGCAACCATAATTAGTGTTTTAAGTATATGATAATTTATTTTCCGAGATCTAAAGTCACAAGCTGACATACTCCCTTATAAAAACAGGCTACTTGGTTAATGAAGCCTTGTTAATATTATCTCATGAATATTAGTATCTAACTAAAAACGCGGCTAATTGAGCATAGCTACCTTAGCTGCTACAGCGTCTAAAGTGATATAACGGCTACATCCTACAGTGAAAAAGATTTAGACTTGGTGCCGCCGCTTACCTTTTCATTTGTTGAAGATTATATCAAGGTAAATAAGAAGCAATCTGGTGAAAAATTCATAAATAAGGGATTCAAGTATCTCAGTGAAGGATACATGCAAAGTCTTAGAGGTAAGTGTTTTTTCCCTATCATCCATACTCTCTAAGAAATAAATGCTCAAATGGTACATATGCTTGGCACTCCCTTTTCTTTCACTCTTGGGTGTTATACATAGATAAACAAAATTTGATGTGATGAGAGATTTCCTACATCTGTTCACATATTTTCTTATCTCTCTCTAGGGTCTTATTTTCCCCAAAGATAAATACCAATTTAATAGCACAAAAGTCCTAAATCCAAATTAGTTGATCAAGTTTCAGATTCTCCAAGGAAGATTAAGGTCAAAATATTTACGACAATATTGACTACCACATGATGAACATCTTTCTCAGTTTGTGATATCAAATTTACCATCATAAATAGTAAAATAGTTCAAATCAAGGAGTCATAGGCAAAATGAGCGTAGAGTAGCTATTAGTATTAGTAGAAATGTCATTATTATTAATATTATTAGTAGTAGTAGTAGTATAACAGTGAGAAGTGTTGATAACGAATATGAGGTGACGGTCAAGTGCTATAAATCTCAAAGAAAAAAATGAAACAACACAGCACATTAAAGTACTTTTTTAATTTGTTAGCATGAAGCATGTCTGATGATACATGAAGTTGCAAGCAATAAAGTTACAAGCTTCTTTTTAGCAGGAATACTAAATCTAAGAGTGAGCATTTCATATCTGTACATTTTAATCGTTGCAGGTCAGATTTAAAGAAATATCTGAGGCCACATCAACAGCTTCATTCTGCACTTGCCCTATAATACTAGCAGGATCGTGTGGACATATTGTTGGTCACCTCTATCGGCTAGCCAAATACAAAATGCTGGAACAAAGGGCCGTTCCGGAAGATATAGCAAAAATATCCCAGCATCGAACCTGGCATGCTCCAAAGGGTGAAAGACTTCAAGGAAAAGCAGTACCGGATATTGAAATGAAAAGATATGCTAATACAACGGACTTTATCTGCGTTTAGACAATACCCCATGAGATAGAATCTACACTGTATAACCCAATTCGTGTGGATAATGTGGACTGGGAGCACAATATGTCCATCCCTCAAAAGGCTGCCAGTTCCGTGTTAATCTTACCAGCTTTGGAATTACCTTTAACCACCATGGTTCAAACAAAATTTGGTAGTTTGGTACCTCGTGGTTCTCTTCTCAGCTATCAACAAAACCTGGAGACTCACTGCGCTATAAATTTGTAAAACGATGCATCATTTCCTGACCGGCTCTGCTCTAATCACATGGTGAATCATTTTCAGACAGTCTTGACAATCCACAAAGTATAAAATTGGAGGGTGTAAAAATGAGCACGGGTGAAATAAAGAAGTTTGAAGAGCAAACAAGGCTTCAAAACCAGAGTGCAGTATGGCACAAGGTCAGAAGAAATAGAATTACGGCATCAGAAGTAGGAGAGATTTACAGACGCCACAAGGATTCCAACGTCTTAGCTAGCAGATTCAAATCAACAAGAAGTATTGCAACTTCAGCTATGATCCATGGGTTGTCATCAGAACCCATAGCAGCAAAGGCCTATGCAATACTCAAAGAAAACAAAATTAACCTCTATCCTTTCGGAGTCATTGTAAATTTCAGGTGTCCTTGGTTTGCTGCAAGTCCAGAGAGAAAAGTAATCAAACCCGTTAATTTCCAACCTTTTGATTTAATAGAAATTAAGTGTTCACAACTTGGGAGTGCCCCTTTTTTAGCAAGATTACAGTGATGAGATCGGTTGATTTTGTGTCAAAATGACCAGCATTTAGAAACAATATATTTCAACAAATCAGTCTGGCAGCAAATAAAAGACAAAGTAGATGACTTTAAGTTCAATTACTTTCTGTAGCAAGGACCCTTAAGATCGAACATTTGAATGTGCTTGAACAAGGTCCTCTCAAGTTTGCAAACAAACAGGCAACAGTCCAAAGTTGATTTATCGAACTAGTTAGTGAAAAGGAATAGGAGAATCAAATAAATGATTTTCTTTTATGTGTCTGTTTATACGTTCAATGTGAATCCTAACTTTTGCAGTTTGCTGTGTTGTTTCAATTTCCTTGATACTGAAAGGGCTTTGTACTGCTTAGAAAATGAGATATATTCAGAGTAACACCCTTTTCCGCCAAAACATTACTTTTTGAGATCCTTTGTATGCCATGACATCATCCACTGTTCTACAAGATCAAGTAAACCAGATATTTTTGCAATTTCTACACCAGATATGCAACCATTATAAAGTGAAGATATGAAAGTTATAGCTCCATGAAGTGCGATACCCGAAAGATATTTGTGTTTTCATTTATTTTTGTAATTAGAAAATGACTGGGAGTTAAATACAAGAGACAGAGGTCATTGAGCTCTTATCTCCGTACAATCAATTATGACCCGGGCGCATGAACACAAAGCTTTGAAACTGTCTGGCATTAATTTTAAAACAACCGCTCGTTGTAGTCAACTAGGAATGGCACCAAGAACAAAATATAGCACAGTTGACTATTTTTGGACTTACTGTTGCCAAAAAAGCAGTAAATCTAACACTGAAATACTGTTCAAGAAGACCAGATTTTAAACGACAAAGAAACACGAGCAATTCATCCATAAGGACCATGCTACGTTTTCTACCTGCCAGACTAACAATTTCACTGCCTTTGTAGTAGGCACTCTGCATGTTTCGAGCTGATGATTGAATAACTCTGAAGAAAGCAGCAAATGTGACATAGGAGGAACAACCTGTATAGAATAATATAAGAGAGTTGCCACTTGAAAACCTATGTAAGCCAAGACGTTCTATTAGCAACTGATTTTGCGGTCTTTCGCATTCTTCTGATATATGCCGAAGTTTCTCCTCCAACTTACTGATATACGTATTGTTCTTGAGACTCATTAAATGATTTGACTTCCGTATCAACCAACAGACCTGTCCCAGCTAAACCAGCATCAATTCTGCTGAACGAAAAGAACAAAAAGCATCTATATATGCCAAACGTTTAACATTACCAGTTACCGTTATTGTGGACCTGGAAACCTCTAAGATAATGGCCCCCCAAAGTAGTAAATTAGATGCTATGTGTGAAAGTCATGGTATATATATATATATATATTTTACCACCTGTTTTTGATGACAAAAATGTATGTTATTTTTCTTGTTCCACATATGAAACTTAGTTGTTTCATTAAAAACCACAGAATATGCATCAGTTTGTTGTTTGCACTTCGAATCATACGATTTCGTGTATTATGTAATTATGTTATATTGTATTTGCACATTGAACCTACTTGGTTGCTATTTAAAAGCTAGTAAAATATGTATTGGCTTTTCGCCTCGTATCTGTGTATGATATTATACACACAATAATAACCGCACATGATACTATACACGTGTTGTATTTGAGAAGAGTTGAAATTAGTTTGCTTACCACTCATATATTTCTTAATAATATCGGGTGAAGGTAGCCCAAATGAATCAGAATATTTTATTGCTGTGCTTTTGGGATCATTATAATTCCATTACATTTTAAGCTTTTTAATAATGTATTTATATCAATGACATTTTGTCTTATTTTGTTTGCATTTCATTACTAAAACAACCTATAACGTGTTGTATATTATTTTTTTCATAATCGTTGCAATTTGAATATTACTAAGAGGTTTATTGCTTGCTATGAATATTATTCCCGGTAAAAAAAAACAAAAAAAACTTTTCCTCTTATTCCTTTAAAAGTTAATTCTTTTCCAAAAAGATTTCCAAAAAGACATAGTAGAAGATAAGCCTGCTGCCCCAGCAAGCATAGGTAACATAGGAAAGAGCCCTCCTTGTTTCTTTAATTGTGTCCTTACAAAATTATATTTATACAATGACCCTGAGTATTTGATTTCGCAGTGTGTTTGATTTGCTTTTTTGTTAACATCAATTTATATAAGCCGTGTAATTAGATTAATATTGGTTTTATGTTGCATACTCTTTTCTTTTCTTTTCTTTTCTTGGTATTGGCTTAAACTCAATCCGAATGCAATATATGGCATCTTATATTATTATATTATATTAAAGTCGTTTTTTCGGAATGTTTCAATATACCGTTACATTGAATTGCTTTTGATGTTGCACAATGGCTAACTCCTATGGCTGCTGCCAAACCTAAATTGTGGCAGTATGTTTCCTAATATTGTTACTATCTTTGGAGCAAGCGCTTTTAATAAAGGTATAATAACCAAAATACCTTATTTTGGCATATTTTGTGTCACTTTATATTAAAAATCATAATTCTTTTGTTTGCAATCATACATTTCTGTAACTGTGTTTTAGTCAGAATAATTCTATCATAACTCCCCTTTAATTTGATGCGCTTTGAAAATTATTGTTATTCGATGATCTTTTAAATAAGCATTTTTAATATTTCTATTTTTTATTTTGATAACAATACTGGAACTTTGGTATAATTCATTATACTATATGGTTTCGCAAGAACATTCAGCTTACGTTTTAATGTATTTAATGTTAGCTAAGGGTTACTTGAGATAAAAGCATAACAATGATATGGAGTCTCTGGTAGCTGATCTCCATATTGACAATTACCACCTTACTCCCATGTAATCTCAATATCAGTATTACTCGTTACAAGTAAAGTAGTACTCGTTACAAGTTTTTCATCATGCTTGTCAACATCAAAATGAACTATGGGATATAGAGTTCCAAACTAAAAAATATTTATATTTGTGCCACTGTCAAGGTCTGAGTAATTATTTACAGCATCTTGAAACACGATAAAATGTCTTAAATAATCTCTATTTGGTACAGTAAAATTGCATTGTAAAACCCTCTCAGGATATTGAACACTGGTAATTCTAATAAAAACTCGTCTTAAATTTAAATTATCAAATATATTGTTTTTTATTTTGGTTATTACTTCTGGATGCACTATGAAATGTTATAAATGCATGTCTTAGAAGTTGTGCTGATGCATTTGTGGTGATTCTCCATATCTGATTTAATTAATTTAAGTTATATTGCTCTCTATATACTTTTATCTTTCAAAATACATCCCCTTGGTATAGCCAGCAACTAATTTTGTTTCAATATTATTTACTATTGACAGCGACAATTCAAGTTTGGGCATCCACAAACTAATATATTTAATGTTAAATTTACCTCCACCAGCAACTGCTGCTGTTATCATAATATATTGCTCAGTAGGATTTGTATATAAAATTATGGAGTTTTTGACACCAGGAAATACACTATTTATATCACGACATGCACCAAATATGCCAGATAATGGAAACAAATACGACACTAGTTTATCGCCAGTGGTGAGAAGCTTTTGTTTTGTAAATCCTTTATTACCCACTGAATCTAGTGTACCAATATCTGCCCTAAAATGGAGTACCTGTATATTTCCCTCATTAGCCCGTAACAACACCACCACCAGGATCATCAGCGTGAAGCAATTCCTCAATTGTTTAAAATCTTTCAATAGAAGCATTAGCACTGTCAATTTATTTAAACGACAACATGTCTGCTGCTGAAGAGTTTGCATAATAATCTGAATATGATACTAGACCTATTATGATACTAGCTTGTGGAAGACATTAGGAAATTTGCTCTATCACATTATCATCCATTAAACATTGAGCATTATGAAAGAGACTCCGTGCATTACTAATTAATGATATTGCATCAGTTGCGTTATAATGTACTGGGAGAACTGTGTTTGTTTGTAATCTACCTTGGATATTAATAAAACCCTTATATCGTTATGCATCGTTGACCATCGTTATTCATATTATTACTATCACGCAGAAGGTATTCAACATACTCAAATTTCCTTATTGATTCATCATTTGAATCATCTTTAAAAAAAAGTCAGATATGGTGAAACAACTTCTGTCATGTATATATATATATATATATATATATATATATATATATATATATATATATATTATGATGATACAAAATTATACATTTTTCATTACACAGCCATTAGGTTTTATTTTTTCAATTATTTTCTCATCAGATTTTTCTCCAAGATCTTTTTTTTGTGTCTCTTCTTGACTTTTGGATACCTTCTAATACCATAGAACCAATTTTGGTGCGAATGTTTTAACCATATAGTTACTTATTGATGGTAATTTGCTTGCGAATGTTTTAACCATATCTTTACTTATTGATGGTAATTTGCTTGCTAAAATCTTTGTTACACTTGAAGAAAAAAAAACACTTTAATGCATCAAACACATTTCAAAGTAAAGATCCTCCAAAAATGTTGCTTTTTGATAACGAGTATTTCGCATTAACATGATATATATATATATATATATATATATATATATATATATGTGTGTGTGTGTGTGTGTGTGTGTGTGTGTGTGTGTGTGTGTGTGTGTGTGTGTTGTTTTATTAATAAGTATGTTAGTTTTTAATTATTCAAATCTACATCTATAAGATGTTGTAATGTTACACGCATTGTGAATGATGATGTTTGTTACATCTTATTTACTGGTACATACATTAAATTTGGTCCGATATTTAATAGAATACTTGTCTAAATGAAACTAATACATCGGAACTACTTCCATTAATATAACTTGCTCTAGCTAAACTACAATGTATTATTAGTGAATTTATATCTGTTATATTTACTTTTTTATCACCATTATTTATTTTTTGGTCTAGAATGATAACCTAAAATATTACGTATATTATTTTACAGCTTAGTGTAATGTAGACAGACTGGTTCAATTGTTATATTATTTCCACTTCCATATAAGTTTATTATTACTCGATTTATATTTATGACATTGTATGAACCTGGTGGTATTATTAATGTATTCACATTATTACCATCATGATATCTGAAAGTATTATTCACTGGTGTGATATTAAACCAACTATATCATATTTCTGAACTGATAAGTGATATTTTATATTGTTCGTTAATATCTAAAACAACTGGGGATGAAAACTCTACTGTAATATTGTGTGATGTGCCATAAGTCACATTTGCACTATCAAGGAATAATGTAGTTTCGGATACTATGCATACAATATATTTTCAAATATTGTTTTATATTCAGTTTTATTAATTATTTTATCTTTATACAATTTATTAAATATATTTATAATTTCATTCTCACTTTCTTTTATTTATTTTTTACTATTTTATTTGTTTGCTTATACATAATAGATATAATCGTTTGATTAATGCATTGGAATCTTAATAATATTTTATATTATCACAATTTACTTTCTTGTGTTTATTTTACCTTTCATTACGAGGATTTCCCTATAACGATATCAATTTTTTGTTAAAGATTTCCAGAGAAATTCTGCTATAAGCTTTTTTTGTGTTAACCTTTTTGTTATCAAATCAATCAAATCGTAATCTTTGTTTTTGTTCGAATACAGATGGAATAAAAAAAAAAATTTTTGTTGGTCTGCCACCTTGTGCTTTAGCTTGTTCTTATTCTTCCTGATGTTTTTCTTGTAGTTTCGTTGCTTTTTTTTCTATCTTTTACATCATTTTGAATATTGTGTTTGTTCTGGTCATGATTGGCTTGTTTCTTTTCTTCTGATTCATTTCTGGTTGTCACTTCTTTAATTGGTTTGTCATCATTTTTCACAGATTCAAGATAATCTTTTCTTTCTCCTAAATTTTTTTACCTTTTTATATCAATTACATAATTTGTAAGAGACTGTAATCTTTCATGGGCATCGGCAAGCCCCTTCTTATCTTATGATCCCGACGCATGGGCTAATATCAACATTTCAGCCCTTATGATCCCGTCGCATGGGCTAATATCAACGTTTCAGCCCTTATGATCCCGACGCATGGGCTAATATCAACATTTCAGCCCAAACGATCCCGACGCATGGGCTAATATCAACATTTCAGCCCTTATGATCCTAACGCATGGGCTAATATCAACATTTCAGCCCTACTTGTATTATAATAATAGTGATAAACTTTATTCATTTCATTCATCCTCATTTCTGGGAAGTTCATCACATCAAATAATTTATATTTCTTATATACATTAATATCTTTCTCGCTTGTCGTCTCTTGTATATACTTTTTTAGAGTTAAAATATATCCAACCTTTATCGGGTGTAATTATCGTGGTAACCAAAGTGGTAATGTTTATATCAATTGGTCTTGTTTTTATTCTAATTTTTGAATTAACTGATCTTACTTTTTATCTATCTCTTTTTGTAGCTTTCCTATTAATTTTGTTTTTGTAATGGGCTGTGCTAAAGGTTGTGAAATATCTTCTTGAAATGTTTCTTTTTCATTCTTTTTTGTAATATTGTTTCTTTAAAATGTCACGGTCTGCCATCCATTGTTCAATTAATTGTTTTCTTTTTCATCATATCAAATCTCTATACATTATATAATAAAATATAATGCCAAATGAACGTAAAATAATGTATATATTTATATTTTCTGAAATAATTTCAAAAAATAAAGACATAGGTATAATATATAATGCGCTGTAATACAAAACGATATGAAATATTTTTTTTTTTTTTTTTTTTTTTGTTAATAGAAGAAATGTTTATACCAGCCAAAATATTTGTTATTTTTGTTTTGTTAAAGACGATTTTAAAAGAGGTAATGATAATTTAGAAGGTTAATACTGCCAAAATCTAATATACAATTTTTGATGTTAGTTATCTATGGATAACGTATGCATTTCATAATGGTTATGCTCAAGCTAAAGAATTTATCAAGTATTATGATACGTACAAACATATATATGTGATTATCATCGCCATATTTTTGTTGACACGTAAACTCACAGTGTGATTTTTTTTTGGGGGGGGGGATTATCATTATCAAATTCTGTCTCTCTTTGCATACAACATGCAGTATGTCTGTGTAATTTATCGTTATTATATGCTATATAGATAGCACCATCTTTTTCTAATTGTGGACTTTCTAATATGTGATTATCATCGCCACCTTTTTTGACACGTAAACTCACAGTGTGATTTTTTTTTTTTTTTTGGGGGGGGGGGATTATCAAATAACTCTTTGATTGTACTAAGAAATTTTACTTTTTGTCCCTCTGTCAATTTGACTTATACAATTTATTGTACATTAACTAATACTAGCGGTATAAAAGTGGATACTACGAAACATGTAACAAGAAATGAAGTGAGAACTGTTAAAAATGAATTGGATGAATACGTTCACCGTGAGGAAGATCTACAACCAGGATCATCGAAAATGTGATAAAATCTAATTCTAAATAATCTTAAGATTAAACAATTAAGACAACCTGTTAGTGGAAGTAATGCAATAACAAAAATATATTGATACTAATGTCAACACTCTTATAACAAGTTTCATGGATAATCAATTTCTAAAAGTTAAAGAAGAATGATTAAAATTTGATGAAATTTCTTGTTTGTTAAAAATGGTGATATAATGAAAGGAGAGTTATTAATCAACTTCAATGATGATGACATCAACATAAGAACGTTCGGATTTTCCAATATTCTGGAAAGACTTTTGCATTAAAACTCGCAAAACGATAAAAGATAGCAACAAACGATGATGATAAAAACCATGTAAATTTCACAACGTCTGATGGTTTGCTAATCAAAACAAATGGGGGCCGAATTGTTGGATTTGGTACAACAGAGAGTGGTTCCAAAATGTTTTATAATAATGCTAGTATGAATAGCATAATCGAAAATCTGGCTGATCCAATACAAGATAAAGACTGTACTCCTAAGCATTTCGTGGATATTAATAATACAACTTTCCTTAAAAAATATTTTAATACAATGAGTGACATATTAAATATGGTTGAAAATAAGTAAACCTTAAGCTATATAGATATTAATAATGTTGATTTAGCAAATAAAAATATGCTGATAACAATATACTTAATGTGAAACATACACCATCATTCTTTTATACCAAAAAGTGTTCAGAATATACATGGGTTGAGTATTTAGATGATGCGAATAAAAAATCAAAAAACGACTGCAATATCTTGGTTAGAATATACAAAAAGCAGCGAGATTAAAAAATGCAAATGGCAACACTACCTATATTGGGAAATCTAGAATCAGGATATTTTAACATAAAATTAGTACCTGCTACATAGAATATTTTATTAAAAAAGCCAGAACTATTTATTTATTTTAAACCAAAATCATGGTTACTGTATTCTAATTACGATGGGCATAACTTTAGTGTTTGGCAAATACATAACAGTGATGTATGGAAAGAGCTGTCTGAATCATCATTAGTGAATAATATATGGATTGTATCTTTTGATAAAACAACTATAATTAAAATTGCGTATAGGGGTGAGTTTTAGATGTTTGCCTCGTTATCTATATTTGGCTTTGCAAGTTAATTTAACCTAATCACACGATTATTTAACGCGACTGTATTCTGCATATAGGAAGAATTATAAATTATATGGATATATATATATATATATATATATATATATATATATATATATATATATATATATATATATACACACAAATTAACTATACTAATCAATAAATAGTGCATTGAGATTGTATGATAAAAGATCAAATATTAAATTAAAAGAAATGCCTTGTAAAATAATAATTTAGGTATGCATGACTTCAGACATTGAGTCTCATTACCTGTTGTACAGAAGACATAATTATTAAACATTAAAGGATTTTCAGATGTGCTTTGTGTAAATACATCCATATGCCATATGGATCAACATGCAGATTAGCGGTTTTCAGAAAGATGGTAAGATTGCATCATCTGAGCATCTATTCTAAGGCTATAGATGGTTCTCATGAACACACGAACATATTTAGTAATTCTCGTACCCTTATGTGTAACAGAAATATTACAGACAAAGATGTAATAACGTACCTGCAGATTTTTGAATCTATTCAATATAAATTATAAAGTATTTGAATCAGGGTGTTTAATTTGTTAATGGTCTCATTCCGGTTCTCTTCACATTCACAATCATGCAGGAAATATGCAAAACACTGAAGAGAAATATTTCACTATATTTCTTTTTCTATCAGAGTACACATGGCAGTTATTATTGTTCAGACTTTCTTTTTTTTTTTCTTTGCAAATAACAAAATCTATTTATCACTTTTTTGCATGCAGAATCAACATATTTCATCAACATTAGGATGTGTCAAGGGTATAGAAGCAATATCAGTATTATATTGGTCCAGATAAACATTAATGTATGCTTAAAGTTTGCATTCAGATATATGAAGGCTCCGGTATAAAGTTTGCATTCAGATATATGAAGGCTCCGGTATGTCTTGCATTAGCATATACCATACCGGCTGTTTGCAGGAAACACAGAGCATGCCACTTCTTAAGTTGTTCTTTTATAGTACAGTGTGTTTAATCTTCATCTCATGTTTTCTTCTAATTTCAGATATTGTACGAAGAAAGGTTATTTACTGTAAAGGATTCACACCGACTGGAATATTATTAGATGCAAAATAGGAAAAATTATCTGCTTTCCACTGTGAAGACTTGTAAATGCCATGACGAGAAGTGTCTCAGCTGAGATTGCACTTAACTTGATATCAGTTAGGATAGATACCATTCTTTATCCCTCATTTAGTGATATAAAAAAGCAACTGAGTGACACCCATAAAGCAATATTGATATCAAGATAAAGAAAAAAAAAGCGAAATCTTACAAATAATTTAGTATAAAAAAGAAAGAATTAAACATTGAATCTTGCAAAGAAATAGATGCCTCTTCCCAAAACGTGGCAACAATTTTAAAATGTAATAGTAAAGTCTAATTTATTCAAATACTACACAGAGTCCAACAAATACAGACATGTAGTTTTTTAGACTTTTATATTTCAACAGTCCTTCTGTCTCCTTGATTGTTTATTCAGTGTAAATTACATACGTAATAGCCTTTCTTAGAGTGTCATTTTATGGGGAATTAAAATTATTGAAATAGTAATAATTGAAATAGGTACAGTGCACGTGTTATATGATTATAAAAGTTTAAATTTACTTTGCAGAAATAAGGACTGATACTAATTTGTAGCTAAGCAATAAATGTTGCCATGGACATTAGCATTGAGGTAATAATGTCTTTAGTAGGTAACGAACAAATTACTCTTCATCTTAAGAACAATTCAAGGGAATTACGCATCTACTATGGTGGGTATACTTGAGAGCTTGCCATATTTAAGATTCATATGTTGATTTTATAAATGTTTTCATTTCCAGGCATGGTGTCAAGGTCATATTTTAATCTATATAACAAAATTGAACCCTATTTTGTTATGTTGAGGCAGTCTTGGGATTCAGCTTGATTCCGGAAACATGTTTTCAAAGAGATTTGTGATAGATTGCAAAATCTCTTGCCGGTATTCCATAAACTTTCTTACTAAGCAATCTTGAGATCAGTCCCTAAAAATCTACAACAAGGTAAACTCGGGATCAGTCCCAAAAATCTCTCACTTGGAAAACTTGGGATTGATCCTAAAAGTTTCCTAGCAAGCAGACTTGATGTTGATTCATAAATCTCTTACCGAATAATCTTGGGCTTGATTCTAAAAATCTCTTAGTAGGAAACTTGTGATCAATCCCAAAAATGTCTTATCAAACATACTTGGAATCGATCCAAAAATCTTTTATCTGGCAAACTTGGGATCAGTCTAAAAATCTCTTTCGGGCAAGTGTAAGATTGATCCCAAATACCTGCGTATAAATAAAATTGGGATAAATCCAAAAAGTCTCTTAGCATGCAAATTTGAACTAGATTCCCAAAGCCTCTTTCAGGTAACCTTGGTATAGATCCCAAGAATATTTTCCTGGGAAGCTCTCAATTGGTCTCATAATTTTGCTCTGGCGAAATTTGGGATTGGTCCCATAAAACTATACACTTTCTAGAACTATATCTGCAATAGTTTGTTGTTTATTATTAGGATCAGTACAAAAACACTAGTGGAAGGGCCCATTAGTCTATAAAAAAAAAACTTTAATGATACGGATGCATTATTCATTTTTTCCTCAGATGAAATACTGTGGGTTTTGAGGTAAATATAACGACGTGAAATATATTTTATTTAGCAAGGATTTCATAGTTTATATATTCATGAAGAATGATAAGGAAATAACTCTGAAAAGAACGATTGGATCTGTTGATAGCTTTATTTCATAGGGCAATCATTAGAACAGCTAGATAAAAATTTAAGGGATGTAAAATTTATAGAAAAATTGGAACATTCAGGTGCAAAGGAACCTAAATTTCTGAGAAAGATCATCTATCTACATGAGTGCTTCTGTAGTTTTTATAACGATTCCTCCTTTGGAACGTTTTGATCAGCACTTAAGAATTCAAATATATCCGATGATGATTACCAGTATGTATATGAGTGACGTCACACTTCACCCTGAACATACTCGGTGCTATTTGTAACTATTATGTGAAAAGATACTCTCATGTTGAGTGACATCATTCAGGAAAGTATTATGAACCAAAGTACAATGTACATCCTGTGCGCTATTATAGTACACCCGAATTAGCTAATGATGCGAGCTTGAAGGTATACGGTGTTGAGTTAAAATTTTTGACAGACTATAATCTGTTTTTGATGATCGAGAGCGAAATAAGAGGTGTTATTATTATGATACCACATAAAAACGCAAAAGCAACTAATGAATTATATGTGGAAAATAAAGGAAAAATAACAAAATGATGGCGAGTTCAAAAGTGCAAGGTTGAAGTTATGCAAATAAGACCAGCAATTTATATAATTGGTGCATGAATCATCACATGCCATTAAATATTTTAGATAGGAAAATGGTGATAAAAGTAAATGTAAAGAAGAAAATCTCTTTGAAATACCTGACAATGGTGACACTGGCTCAACATTAGGAGTAAACTTGTACATTCCATTACAACACATAATCACTTTAAGGACTACCCTCTAGCACCGGTAAATCTTGTGCCTGTCAACAATAATTTTATCTCCCTTCCAAAATAAATTGTAAATGATAACAACAGTACAAAACTAACTGCACCAAAAATATATTGTGTACATTGAAAATAAAAGAGAAATATGCCTGTCGCTACATAAAGTTAAAGTTTTACGTGCAATTTGATTTGAAACTAAAAAAAAGATACACAGATCTATTTTGTTTGACCAATAGCCATGGCTAAAATCCTACATAGAACTGAATAAAAGTTTGAGGCAAAAATCTAGACATTAATTCAAATCGACGAATAACCATGTATTCGGGAAACAGATAGAGAACGAGAGAAAAAGAAAAAACAATAATAATATCTATAGCGAAATTTACCTTTTTAAATGCTAAAACAATATATCATTCGCCAGGAGAACAATTGTTGACGACGACATTGTGCTAGTCGATCTGAAAAGCAAGAAAAATACATTAACTAAGCCGATCTATGAGGGTTTGTTGTAAATAGTTGTTAAACTGGATCCTGCACAACTTTTATTATTCTCAATTATGACCTAAATACAACAATAAGATCAAAGTGTTTTTTACTGATACAGTGAAAGAGTTGATAGAGAAAACTTTTACAGCGATATGAAAGAGAACATAAAATTTTCCTATACTAGTGATTATCCTAAGGACAACGTGTTTCCCTTACCATAAATGAATAACAAAGTTCCTGGACTTTTAAGAATGAGATAAATGATGTTCCGATTAGAGAGTGTTATAGGTTAAGGTCCAATAAATGATGTTCCGATTAGAGAGTGTTGTAGGTTAAGGTCCAATAAATGATGTTCCGATTAGAGAGTGTTATAGGTTAAGGTCCAAACACTATTCGTTTAAGAGAGACAAATATGAAAGAACGTCTGCAAAGTAATAAAAGAAATACATGCTCAAAAAGAATTAAAAATTCGAGATGTACTTAAATTCTCCTTTTGAACGCAAACAAAAATTTATCAGAATACTAATTTACTCTTATCATGTAATCATGCAATTATAAGATGAGAATGAACATAGTTGCTGTTTAGATTTACGACTCTATGCATTATTAAGTCAATAGCATAAACATTTTACCATAAGGATGCATGGGCACCTTATAATAAAAAGGAAATTCAAGTCTCAGTAAAAGTTTATTCATTTTATTCTGTTTTACGGTATATAAATCTCTTTATTTACAACGTCTGTGATAAGATCATTTCCAGCAAATATAGTTTACATTTGTTTCTTCTTACTATAGAAGACGACTTAAACTCGTATATTTTCAAAATATACACCACTAAATCCAATCTAGTGAGGTTAGTTGCTTTCATTTTTACGTCATAAATTCCCACAATTAGCTTTTAGAACCAAAGTATTTGTACTATTGGCTCTATCACGATCACTTCTTCCTCTGTGGTTAACACATTTCTGTCGTAAGTCGTGTTCTACAGAAACTTTGGACAGGCTATAACGATATAATTGAAAAATTTATATGTTCAGTACCAGATTTAGAGCAAACAACGTTTACTCACAGTTAATCACTGCACAAGTTATCATGTTCTGAGGTTCACGCAAGTAAAGGCTTTGTCATTATTTTATATACATTTATCTGTATCTAAAACTGAGTTCTTTGTTGATACATAAATAAAATTAACTTAGGTTGATTGCTTTGAATATTCAAACTGAGCATCAGACACAAAATATATATACATTTTGTGAGCGTCTGTGTTTACCATGCAACATGTCATCGTGAGTACTCCTCGAATCAAGCCAGATATAATCAAACATTGTTAATACTTACGTTACTAATTTGTGTGCTTTTGTTGTTCATCAAAGCAACACTTATTGACTTCTGCAACATGTCTCAGTCGAAAGTTACGTGAATAATCTGTCTGACTACCGTTTTGATAACGTGTAAAAACAGTTGAGAAAGTGACCATGACAAGTTTAACAACACAGCAATAAAAAAATTTAAAAAATATAATAATAATAATAATAATAATAATAATAATAATAATAATAATAATAATAATAATAATAATAATTAAACAAAATATCAAAATTTCGGTAACAACAGAAGGACTGTCAGACATAGATTATTCTGGTGTTTTACTCTTTAAACTCGTCCTATTAACTAAATGTGAGGTTAGTTAGAATTGTATTTTGTGGTATATCGAGCATTCTCTCCATAGTGATGTAGTCGTAGAAGGAAGCAATTTAATTTCTGCACTTATCATTAACCAATTGCGCAATTGATTAGGTAGTAATCGTATTGTGCTGCCAGAAAATAGTTTCCAGTTCCAGCAAATAGTTTCCAGTTCATAGACTTGAGTATATGTCTTTAATGACTTCAGAAGCTTTTGCAAGTGTAGTGTTAGATCTAAAATCCAAGGAAAAGCTCAAGAATACAGTGTATCTGGAGGTTAAATTGTATTCTAAACTTATTTCTATACACCACAAACTGCACAGCTTCATTATCTGTATTTTGCGTATTAGTAGCTAATGATCGTAACTTAATTTATCATTTATTATACCTGTTTCAATCATGTTCTAACAGAAACAGATCACTACCACCCTTTGCACACCATGAAAATGTTCATGTGATTTAACTTGAAAAGATCTTAGCTTCTGTATCAAATAGTGATGTATTTTAAAAGAGTTCTACATAATTGTTTACGACTTCATTGTTATCATCCCCTTTCGCCTTCATACCAAAATACACGAAGAAACTACGTGAATACGTTGGGGGTGCGTTATGATATTGCTAACTGTAAAGTTTATTCGCGTTTAAAGCTTTTCTGTGTATACAGAGGAACCTCGTTAATCCGTAATCCGTTTATCCGGAAACCTCGCTATCCGGACATAGTTCAATGGGAACGGAATTCCTAAACGTTAAATTGCTCCGTTAATCAAGAAATGCGCGTTGCGGATCCGGAAATCAAAATCCTGGACCAAAGTGTAAAATTACTATAAAACTTGCCTCGATAATCCGGAAATAATCTATCCAAAAAAAAAAGAAAATTCGAAGAATCATATATGAAAATACAGATCATATATGAAAATACAGTCATCCCGATAATACAGATTCACCTATGCAAATTTGGAGGTGTGTCAATGTATTAATCTCTGATTGGTCAAATTCAAGTGGCATGTTAAAGCTATAAATTGATCACATGATCACGTGTGTGGAAACATTTCAAGTAGCTTGACCGTATTGTAAACAGCGATTGTATAAACAATGTCTGTTTTTGCTACACTTTTGACATAACATATGGTTAATAAATTAAGTGTGTCATTAAGTCTCTTTGTTGTTTACCAATTGTATGTAACAATCACAGTGTGTTGATGGCTGTACAAATAAAGTTGATTGATTTAAGCTGTGGACAGTATAGAGCTTCATTTCAGAATAAAAAGCGACGTCAATTATCGGCTCATTAGCAGCTATAACAGCTGTAAAATACGACTTATAAAAATAACTGCATTTTATTAGTTTACCATAACGCATTTAACTGCGAGAGATCAGTTTGTATTCGTTGTACTTTTTATATTATTATGGCGACGCCATCAAGCAAGCGTAGACGAGTAGAGATACCGGCCAGCATAAAAATGAAGATTTGCCAGCACAAAGAAGATCACCCAAACGCTGTCATTCAAGATATCCGCCGGCATATTATAGCTGACTCATCCTTAGATTATTGGCAAGTCTACAATTGCTGACGTCATAAATAAAACAAGGACAAATGGTTGTCCGTACTTGCAAAGTTATAATAAAGTGAAATAAACAGAAGTCAATAGATGTATTCATTAATTTATATCAACCATTACTGAATATACAGAACAGTACATTTACAGCTAGCAAATATACGTACATGTACAGTACATGTATACGGTATGATGACATCATAAGTAAAAATGTGCATGATTCAATTATCCGGAAAACTCATTAATCCGGAAATATTCACTGGGAACGAAGGTGTCCGGATTAACGAGGTTCCTCTGTATGTTATACAATGATGTGTTGGACTGAGTTATTTAACTCTTTGAACTCTTTGAGCTATCTTTCCTGCTTATGAGGAGTTATGTATTTAGCTTACATCGACATTTTATTATTTGTTTACAAAGAAAAAAACAACAAAATACATGAGTACAGATTTTCTTTCTACCAAAACTTGTAAGCAACATACAAACTGACACCGATTACAACTGCAATGAAACTGTATTCATCTTTTACTTGATTGTCGGAAGGTTGTTAGAAGTCATTACTTCTTGGATTCCGTGCTTTTTCAAGTTTTCTCTTAAGGTCAGTATTATTTCTGGTGTCGTTTATTATGAATAGACGCATATTGAGAACAAAGTATAGTAAAGGTCATATAAGTAATGAGTTACCAAGTATTAATCTATCAGACTTTCATTCAATTAGTTAAGTGTTCTTGATCTGCTTTGATTTAATTCTTTTTTTTTTTTCCGGTGCTCCTGTAATATTTATTCGTATATAATTCTTTCTTTGTCGTCTCCATTACAATAAAATGACAAAATACAGTCTATACTTTGCATACACCATTCTATTTTGTGTAACACATTTTGATCACACTGCCATGTTTTATTCAACATGCAGACTGAATAGTTCCTTCCTTTTGTTTCAAACAATTATTAAAACATTGTTATCTTCCAGATAGTGTACGTGTTTATTTTACGTTGTTAATGTTAGGCACATATTTTCTTAAATGTCTAATCTGTAAGCAAAACGTTAGTTGTTTACTTCTAATGCAATCTAAAACTCAATATTTTTATCCGGAAAAAAAATCTTAAGTAATTTATATTCAAGTTGATAAAATTGTACATAAACAAGATTTTCAGATTGGACAGATATATTGATATGAAACACCTATTTTGTGTCAATTGTATTCAACACAACGAAATGAAGCATAGTTAAATCCGCAAATTTCGACTAATTGTTCAGGTGTTAATTGAACTTACAGTTCATGGTATTAAAAATTAGTATTACAATGTAGCATTAGCACCTCTTTCATAATTAAAACGACATCAATTGAATTCAAATGTAAATCAATTCCATCTGGATATTCCATACTCCATACATTTGTATCGATTCCTTTTCTCAATATCCTACTTCTATCAAACAGAGGAATATTATTAACACCGTTTTCGCTATTGAGTTCTCTTTTGTATGTCTCTATATTTCTGTTTGATTCGGTTTTAATAGCATCGTTGCTTCCACTTATTGCGATAGCCTTTTAATCTATTTCATTTTTCGAATGCATCTATATTTGTTGCAAACCTTTGTTCCAAATTATTGAAATATTTTCTCATTTGCTTTCTCCTTTTGGCTATTTCGACAACACTACCGTGCACCACACCGGTAATGTAAACTATTCTCTCTTAGCATGTTTTCTTTAATGTCTTATATATTGTTAAACATCAGCGTGTAAATTGCTGTAGAATTCGGTTAATGTTTTGATCTTATCACACAAATCTGTAATATACAAATCATACGTTGTCTTCGTAGATCTCATCATACTTTTTATATACATTCATTTTGTTTTTGATGCCCTGTATCTATTTGGTTATCTATGTTAAATCATTAGTTCCTGTTCGTTCAGGGCAGTAATGTTTGCACTAAAATCATTATTTTTTAATCTCTAAATAGTTTTGATGGATTTTTTAAATCTCTCTGTAACTGTTCTAATTGAGATTGCAAGCTTTTATCGTCTTGCATAATTTTGACTTTTGTTTTACATTTTATCCATGTCACTCTCCAAAACATCTGTCCCTCTCTCTCTCTCTCTCTCTCTCTCTCTCTCTCTCTCTCTCTTTATATATATATATATATATATATATATATATAGTCTAATGTTAAGTCAATTATCTGATATTTTTCTTGTCTTGTGGAAGGCTTGTATACCAGTAGATAACATACTGAATCTATATCTGAACAATTCTTGTGTATATAAAATCGGTTTTCTGTTCTCATCCAACAATTTGTAGATCTGTGATTTTGTTTGCTCTTTCAATACCACTATCTGCAATAGTAATTAATGTATTGTAATGAACTTATTCAGTTTGTTCCTTGATGGCTTTCAAATTGGTATCTTCTAACGTTTTCCACTAGATATACTAAATTGGTAATACAGTAACTGTTCAGGCTTCTGTCAGTGTTAATAATTTCATCTAGTGCAACATTTGTTTCAGTTGTTTTTGTCACAAGGACCTCTAAGAGATATCTCTCCAATCGTTCTATCCAAAATCAACACTTGTTTTTCTACATGGAAAATATATGTTTCAAACATAACCGTGAAAATCTATTACTTTTCCATCTTCGATTATTAGGCTAATACTCAATGTGTTAATTGTGCCCATCTGTAATTGTTTGAAATGTCCATTAACATCGTATGACACAAAGCCTCCGTGAAAAATAGTGTTAACTAGCAAAGACTCTAATAAACACGGATAATATCCATTAGAGTAATTTTGTGTGCTATTGACTTGGTCGAGGAAAATATATAAATGTTTTGGTTTAAAAACTCGCAAACAGATTCAGTACATAACTGTATAGTTCGCTGTGAATTGAACCGTAGCAATTTTGAACTGCGGTAGATTATATGTACTACGTAATTGTTTCTCGGAGTAATTTTAACTTTCTGAGTTGTGCTTCAACCAGTCAGCATCAATATTTTCTTTGTTGTTACTATTTATGGTCATTCCCTCTTTGATTTTTTCATATATATTTCAAGGTTGTAATAACCATCAGGATTTTAAACAGTCCTTATCTATTTATTGACATTTATGTAATAAAAGCTATTATTTTTGAGACAATCGGAAATACTGTAATATGCAACAACATAATATATTTTCTGTAATTAACTTGGTAGTTTGGCATTCACGTTGTCAAGTGGATTTGTGAAATACATTTCTTTTTCTGGAGGTGCATAGATTTTAATATAGCTCCTTTTATTCGCTAAACTGCGCGGTTCATTTCTCTAGCGATAATGGTTTTGTAAAAAGCAAGGACACTTTGTGTACCTTCGCTTATCGAAAAAGTTTTAAAGTTGAAATTAGAACAAACAAGAGTTGCACCTTTGGTATATTTTACTGCCGTTAATGTTTTTGTTTTTTTTTCTTTCTTTTTTATTCAGCTTCTTTTCTTGTAAGTTCCTAAAAGATCATTTTGTGTTTTGTTACTACATTAATTTCGTTCTTGAATGAATTGTGTTTTCTCTTTGACTCTGTTTATATGAAGATCAAAATAAACTTGTTATGGTCAATTTCTTATTTTTATTTCTCTGTTTTTATTATGCCATTGATACCGTTGAACTGGTGATGGCAGATGTTATTATTCCATCATATTGGAAACCATTTATACAAATTACCTTATTATTCAATGCTTTAAATCAGTTCCTATAACTGTTGTATTAATACCTGTGACGGTTAGTGGCACAACTATACCAGTAGCTATTCCCGATAAAAATAATAAAAGTCCAGAAACACCCAAAGTATCTGATATGGTTTCCTTACCGGTCATTAACCAATTGAAAACTTTGTTATGCTATTTTTTATTTCATTCCGATACCTTTATAGTGTTATATTTCTTTGATCAAATAAATTGTAATCTCAAACTTTTTGCAGAGGTTGTTACATTTCAATTTATGCATTTTCACTCATTTATCGAACATTTAAAGCTACTATCAGGCAGGCAGTTCTGAATGGAATGATTAGTTTTAAAAAATTTCAGTACCGAGTTTTGATATAAACCCCAATAGATTTTTCAAAAGCATGCGCTAGGCAATAGTTAGAGGAGAACTTAATGTCGCATGGTAAATTGTTCTGATAATGTGTCGTCTTTATTATGTTGTTGTTTGTTTGGGGTTTTTTTGTTTGTTTGTTTTTTTGTTGTTTTTTTTGTTCGCTCGACATTTTTTAATTCATTAACCAGAAAAAAAATAATTTTTTTATTTTACATTTATTTGTACGGTGTTAACAATTTTCTTAAGCAAAATTACATGTGCTAACAGGTAGTTTGTTTTGAACTGAGTCAAAAATGAGATTTTTGGCTTTACTCCTCCTTCAGTATCCATTATTGATGTTGGATTTACTGACATATTAAACATCTTCTTTAAAAGCATGATATATGCAAGTGTGAGGGCATATTTAAGTGCTGCAATGTAAACAGAGCTAGTAATGATTGTTTCTTTTGTGTCACTCTACATTTTATTGCTTATCTAGAGCAAAATAATAAATGTAGGTGCCGAAGTCAAACAATACCTTATTATTTAACACCTTTTTATTCATTACCTGAAAAAGTTAGCAAATGTGAGCCTCGGTTTTTAATGTTCTTCTAAACCATTTCTGATACTGCATTCTATGTAGACAAACTCTTGTCGTCTCCTTCGTATTAGGTGTCCATATGGGAAAACATATTGCTGAGATTTCGTTGATAGTTCATTGATAATGGCGTTGCCTGTTGTTCCTGCGGAACAAGTCACGTGCGGTGTCAACTTTAGTTCAATTTCACCTTCTTTTACAAAAGGATATTGAATTCTCTGTAAAGATTAAATTTACCTTTTTACCAAATACACCAAATACGTAAAACATCTACACCACCTATAAAATACTAGATTGTGCATTTTTTGTTCGTTTCATTTCTTTCCTGTGGGGTATTTTGTGTAATCGTTGACATTTCGGTCTCATTTTCTTGTTTCTTTAATCGTTCGGCTTTGGCTTTTTTATATTCGTGTGAACGTTTTACAAGTTATCTTCCAGGTTAAACTATACATGGATTGTTTGGCTTTTTTGAAGTATGAAAACATCAGATCAATTAACAGCAAAAGAAGCAGAAGTTTGTCAGCATTTAGGAAAAGTATTAAATCAAGCACAACATTAATATACCAGGTCTGTTGAGTTCAATACATATTCAGATAAACCTAACTAAAATTAAAAAACTCCGGAGAAGTATCTAATTTACTTTGATGTCATGTAATCATTGTTCAGTTGATTTTTTAAAATACACAAGTTGTAGCTTGGAAGAAATTTGCTAATTAGTGAAGTTACTATGCAAAATAGCAACTTCAGGCTCTGATTTGAAAATTGTATCACATCTAGCACCTATAAATATTCCATATGTCTTTCTTGATTTGTTTCTCATCCATTTTTTCCTATTCCTTTTCAGTCAAGTTGTTACCGGTTATCTCTTTGTATATTCCATTTGCAATAGCTGTGTCCAATTCCTGTTTGTACTCTTCTAATTCTGAAAAATTGAGTTTTATTTTTTTTATTTTTTTGTGTGTCTTGTATAAATCCCATTTTTGTGTTGCTATGATTGTCCATTTCTTGGTGATTTAAAAAATCGAGAAAATGGCTGGGGTGGTGAAGATTTTGAAATATAAGAGTATGAAAGTCCTCAATATTATATTGAAATATATTTAGATGAACCGTATATATCAAACAGGAGGTTTCACAATTCCTCAAAAATCGAGACCTACTCAAATAATAAAAGATGTAGCCATTTCTAACAGTCACAATATTAGTGTGAATTTATTAACACATATGCTAAAACTGCGTTCCAAGGTGGAGATGGTGAATTTCGCATATTATCTAAAGAAAAGATTGGACATGTAAATTTACGTATTACTATAAGAACTGCAAATGATAATTTGAAAATCATCTTACTGGTAAAAGGTGCTGGGGCTTCTACTTCTGTGAATAAATTAAAATCACAAGATTGTGAAAATGAAGGGAGAAAACGTAATGCATTACTTAACCCTGCATATGAAGGTGATGAGTTTCCAACTTTTACAAGAAACATAATAAACACAACCTAAATTGTATAGCCTCACCAGAGGTGAGTTGTCAAGAGAGAACATCTCTCAAACGGAATGTAACAGGATGAACCGCGTTGGACTGGATCAAGCGAAGACACTGAGGACAAGCATGTGAATGATATGTTTATTTAAAATGCAAATTGATGATGATTGAATAACTGACACAAAAGCTTACACCCGCACTTCCACGTGTCATAAACTGAACAATAACAATTGTAAACCATATACTACTCATTCCCACAATGTTTAACAACGGATATAACAAAATGGTATTTTTCAACAATGCATACAATCAAAACATGAATTTTCAACAAGTAATCACAACTGATATCATTTGTCAACGGATATGATCAATGCATAGATTTTATCAAGGGATATTATTGATTTATGGATTTATCAACAGATATGTGGAATGTGTGGAATTATCAACAGATATGATCAATGTATGAAATTGTCAACAAATATGATCAACTTATGGAATTTTCAACAAATATTATTATATGTATGGAGTTATCTATACATATGATGAATGTATTGTTCATCAACAAATATGAGGGTGCATTGAATTATCACACATATAATGCCATTGATTTTTAGGTTCAAACCTTATATATGCATATATAGCTAATCGGTTCCGGGCTGAGTCTGATCAACTCAGTCGGCACACCCCTGCAGAGCGTTGTGGGTCAACGCCGAAACGCTCTAGGAAAGGGAATCCCCACCTGATGATAGAACCGGTTACTGTGCAGAACTGTACTCATATATATATATATATATATATATATATATATATATATATATATATATATATATATATATATATATATATATATATATATATATATATATATAACATGTATAAGGATTTTTATCTCTGGACAATCTGATTCAGGCGATGGTCACGAGATATATCCTATCTACAGCTCCCGACAAATCGTTAAGGAACGCATCGTGTGGTCAGCTCCTCCCAGCCTGCCAAAGGATCCACCAAGAACCTCTCTATCACGCAGTCCCGTTGGTCCAGATTCTTTGACTGCTCACACTAAGTTAAACAGTAGGGTCCCTTGAACCAACGTCACCATTGACCGCAGCATCCGGGTTACACAAGCCCAAAGATATCAACTTCTCACCGTAACAGCCAGAAATGTAACAACTCAACCGTATACTACATGAGACACGTTTGAGTGCGAATACGGTTATATACATTACGCGCATAAACTGACTTCGTTGCACATTAGATTCTTTCAAAATAAAAAAAAATTAAAGAAACGACCGCACGAGATTATTATTATAAACAGAAAATAGAATGGTGTATGCAAAGTATAGACTGTTTTTTGTATTGGAGACGACGAAGAAAGAATTATATACGAATAAATATTACAGGATCACTGGGAACAATACAGAATTAAGTCAAAGCAGATCAAGAACACTAGACTAACTGAATGAAAGTCTGAAAGAATAAGACTTGGTGACTCATTACTTATAGGAACTATGCGATACTTTGTTCTCAATATGCGTCTACTCATAATGACAACACTAGAAATAATTTAAACGATCCTGACCGTAAGAGAAAATTTGAAAAAGCACAGAATCCAAAAAGTAATGACTTCTAACAACCATCCGACGATCAAGTAAAAGACGAATACATTTTCATTGCTGTTGTAATCGGTGTCAATGTGTATGTTGCTTAAAAGTTTTGGTAGAAAAAGTCTGTACTAATGTATTTTGTTTTTTACTTGGTAAATAAATAATTAAATGTCGATGCAAGCTAAATACATAACTCCTCATAAGCAGGAAAGATAGCTCAAAGAGTTAAATACCTCAGTCCAACACATCATTGTATAACATATACCTCAGTCTAACACATCATTGTATAGCATATACCTCAGTCTAACACATCATTGTATAACATATACCTCAGTCTAACACATCATTGTATAACATATACCTCAGTCTAACACATCATTGTATAACATATACCTCAGTCTAACACATCATTGTATAACATATACCTCAGTCCAAAACATCATTGTATAACATATACCTCAGTCTAACACATCATTGTATAACATATACCTCAGTCCAACACATCATTGTATAACATATACCTCAGTCCAACACATCATTGTATAACATATACCTCAGTCTAACACATCATTGTATAACATATACCTCAGTCTAACACATCATTGTATAACATATACCTCAGTCTAACACATCATTGTATAACATATACCTCAGTCTAACACATCATTGTATAGCATATACCGCAGTCTAACACATCATTGTATAACATATACCTCAGTCTAACACATCATTGTATAGCATATACCTCAGTGTAACACATCATTGTATAACATATACCTCAGTCTAACACATCATTGTATAACATATACTTCAGTCTAACACATCATTGTATAACATATACCTCAGTCTAACACATCATTGTACAACATATACCTCAGTCTAACACATCATTGTATAACATATACCTCAGTCTAACACATCATTGTATAACATATACCTCAGTCTAACACATCATTGTATAGAATATACCTCAGTCTAACACATCATTGTATAGCATATACCTCAGTCTAACACATCATTGTATAACATATACCTCAGTCTAACACATCATTGTATAACATATACCTCAGTCTAACACATCATTGTATAACATATACCTCAGTCCAACATATCATTGTATAACATATACCTCAGTCTAACACATCATAGTATAACATATACCTCAGACTAACACATCATTGTATAACATATACCTCAGTCTAACACATCATTGTATAACATATACCTCAGTCTAACACATCATTGTATAGCATATACCTCAGTCTAACACATCATTGTATAACATATACCTCAGTCTAACACATCATTGTATAGCATATACCTCAGTCTAACACATCATTGTATAGCATATACGTCAGTCTAACACATCATTGTATAGCATATACCTCAGTCCAACACATCATTGTATAGCATATACCTCAGTCTAACACATCATTGTATAGCATATACCTCAGTCTAACACATCATTGTATAGCATATACCTCAGTCTAACACTTATAAAATTGTATAACATATACCTCAGTCTAACACATCATTGTATAACATATACCTCAGTCCAACACATCATTGTATAACATATACCTCAGTCTAACACATCATTGTATAGCATATACCTCAGTCTAACACATTATAAAATTGTATAACATATACCTCAGTCTAACACATCATTGTATAACAAATACATCAGTCTAACACATCATTGTATAACATATACCCAGAAAAGCTTTAAACGCGAATAAACTTTACAGTTAGCAATATCATAACTCACCGGAAGGTATTCATGTAGTTTCTTCATGTGTTTTGATGTGAAGGCGAAAGGGGATACTAAAAATGAAGTCGTAAACAATTATGTAGAATGCTTTTAAAATATATCACTATAACTTATCATCGTCATCATCATCACCATCATAAGAAGAAGAAGAAGAAAGAAAGAAATATATAAATAAATACATAAAAGAAATAAGCAAATACAGTGAAACCTATCTTAAGTGAAGCAGCTAAGGGACCTAACAAATTTGGTCTCTGAATACATGTGTCTCTTAAAACAGGTTAAGATCAACTGTTTGGAATGGAATTATGCAGTCTCTTAAAACATGCGGTCTCCTTCAAGAGGTGTATTTAGCACAGATTTTTACTGTAAATAAAGAAATAAATAAAATAGGCACTTGGCTAGTTCTCCTTAATCAATGTACATTCGTTTTGTCATAGCGGTTAAGGTAAACGAAATTTCGACCTTTTTCAGTGGATCCGCAAAACTGTAATATGCTGGAGTTTTTTCGATTGAAGTAATAATATATTTTAAAAAAAAAGCAAATATATGCTTTAGATTTTAAAAAATTGGAACTATAAAGAAAAGTCAATGGTCCGCCATCGCATGTCCCCAAGCAAGGTGTATGTGAAAAGACTAAGGCCGAAGTTCATAGCACGTCGTCTTCCTATGATCATTAAGTGACCTAAGGGCCACTCACATACAAATCTCGGGGGAGGGGGGGGGGGAATAGGGGTAGGGTAGGTAGACCCAGGGTCCAATAATTACCAAGTTGAGACTCTGGGCCCACATCCAGATAATCTCCTGAGGGTTAGACAAGACCTAGGATCAAAGGTGGCTGTGTAAATGTAGTCGTATTTTGATTACCAGTAAGTGTATATACAGTTATAGGATGGGGATCTCAATAGTTTCAAAGTTTTGACTCAGGGGCCACACACTAGTAGGTCCCTGGGGGCTAGGAAAGACTCGGAGGAAAGACTCTGGGCTGAAGTTCCCTGTGCAAATGTTCTCTTCTCTTCATTGAGTGCATACATGATTATAGGGTGGGGATCTCAATAGTTTCCAAGTTCAGACCCATGGACAATGTCCCCACACGTTGAGCATGATCCCGTGGCACTAGCGCAAAACCTGCATTGCATATGATGTACCTGAGTGCAATGATGACATGTGCTAATTTTCAGATGGCTACATCATATACTTTTCATGTTATTAAACATTTTCGGACAAGCACTCCCACCCTTACCACTACCCGCCACCCACAAGGAGCGGGGCCCGAAATAAAGTACGTCCCGCGTCACTTGACATCATGGGGAATTGTAGCCACCAGGTTTTCGTCAATATTCACCTAAACGTGTAGGAGGAGATTGGGCAAAAGACGGTCGGACGGACGAAGAAACGGATGCGATCACAATATGCCTGGCGCTTTCTTAAAAGCGTAAAGATAAAAATCACAATTTTAACTGGGAATATAAATAAATCATATAATTAAATATTTTCTAACTTCAATTCATCGGGGAACATTAATTTAATTACCAGAATAATCCTAAAAATGTATTCAAAACATTGCCGTTTGTGAATATAGCAATGTATTACTCGCACATTTTCGAAGGAATTTTTTTATATAACATTTTTGGAAGAGTCCTTATAATATAATTATCTAGATTTTGCACATACAGGCAAGCGCTAGAGGGGGTGGAGGCATGCCCAATGAGCGGCTGATGATTTTAAGTTAGCTATAGATCCTTTCGGAAACGTTGTTAGCTCTCTCCGTTCGTTATTTTTCTTGATTTTTTTGGTAGGTATAACATGCAATCGATACATCGCTCGGTCGTTTCTGTCAAGTCGAGAAATAACCTAGGAAGTAGTTGTAGAAATACATATAAATGTGATGGGTTTTGGTGATTCGCCTCTGGCAGAGTGCACCACATATGTTGAGACAGAAAAGGCCGATAATGTCCCGATTGTGACTTTGTCTCCATCCGCCGCCATATCTTCGGACCACCTCGGCTAATTCCGCGAGACAAGAATATGCCTCAGATTTATGTCGACGTAATAATTTACATAAAAATCATACATTGTCTTCGCCTGACATTTTTTCCACCATTCTTGTTTTTTAAATTATGGAAATAAGCATAAACACGCATATATGCTTGAAAGCAAAAGCCTGTCTAATCGCGAGGCGAAATTAACCGTTAAACTCCTGCTTGAATAATCGCCGCATCTTGTCCTTACAATACGTAATATTGTTAAAATGTACAGGTCAGAACGTAACCTGGAAGATATTTGTAATGTCATGGCCCACTACAAAATTCTCTCTCTCTCTCTCTCTCTCTCTCTCTCTCTCTCTCTCTCTCTCTCTCTCTCTCTCTCTCTCAGGTTTATATTTTCTGAATATAGTAAAGTTAATTTCTTGTTGTTTTTTCCCCCATTCACAGCATTATTTATTATACACAGGAAATATTATCAATTTGCCTTCGTTGATGATGTAAACCAATATTACATCAGTGTAGCTTGCAAATATTTTACAAAAAAAAAGTAGTATCAGTGGGCAGGGCTAAATTAAATTAAATTAAATTTAAATTAAAAAGAGCCTGGCCAATCAGATTGCTGGAAATCGTAATGAAGAAAGAACAATGTAACTATTTGATAGTGACGTGTATAATTTTACTCACTCATTTATGCAAATCACTGTGACACATGCAAGTTGTCGGCAATATGGGCTCACACGCCTCAATGCATGTTCTTTGTCATCCGTGGTACGTGCCATGTACGAGTGTAAAATATTGAACTTTCTAGTAAGTACATACAGTGAAGCTTTGTCAGAATGTTGACTCCATTAGAAAACAGTGTATATCTTTCACCTGTAGAGGTATGTAATAATTGTAAACGTTTATCTTTCTTTCATCCGTGTATTTTGCTTTGTTATATGACTCAGGATTTTCCTAGATTTCCATTGTATCAGTCAAATTTCACACAGCACAAGGTGTCAAACTTAACAGTCTCTGTTCGTCTTTATATCTCAATCGACAAAATGGTTTGAATTAGAAATGTTGTATATTTTAAATGATGAGAATGTTTGGTTTCTTCTGATCTCGTGTAATATATTTTGTGTTGCATATATATTCACTTACGAACTTGGTTTTATGTAATCCAATACAATTTTTATAACTATGTCATTCGGTAACAAAAAGATATTGGCACGGAACAGTGTGTACAAAGATGCCCATGCATTATATATGAATGAAAATGTAGATCGGTTTCGTTGCCGCGTACAGTGTTACCTGGAAGTGTATTAGCTTTAACCTTGGCGATTTGGAAATACTGATTTCGGTTCACTCAATGCTGTGTTTGATTGAATTTTTGACCCCGGTTGAAAACATGGTCAAGGTTAATTTTTCAACAGATGAAGGTCGCCTTTTAATTATTGAATACTGAACCACCCAAAAATGACCAGTTGAACAAAAAACTATGTCCAGATTGAAATTTAACCGTTGAAAACTGATCCCTACCATTCTCACAACTGCACTATCATCCCCTGTAAACTGGATAAGCGAGCCAGGTTTACTACGTTTGGGTACCGTTGTTTACTTTTTGAATATAGGATACAGTTGGAACTAATCATAAGCATTTTGGAAAAAAAGAACTCCATCTTGATGAGCAATGGCGAAAGAAAAGCAGGTGGATATAATTTTTTAACTGTCCGCGGAAATATGTATACATTGACTGGAGATAACTTAATGTTAACAAGATCAATTTACAGTTAGATATTGGAAAACATATTTATACAAATTCATCTGTCCATGCATCATTTAGATGAATTGAAGAACGCGCTATCATTTGTACTTTGACTGAATGAGACGATCTATTTGGCAGAAACACGAGTAATCACCAATCACCGAACCAATGTTTTTTTTAAAGGCAGGAGTAATCACCAATCACCGAACCAGTTTTTTTTAAGGCAGGAGTAATCACCAATCACCGAACCAGTTTTTTTTAAGGCAGGAGTAATCACCAATCACCGAACCAGTTTTTTTTAAAGGCAGGAGTAATCACCAATCACCGAACCAGTGTTTTTTAAAGGCAGGAGAAATCACCAATCACCGAACCAGTTTTTTTTTAAAGGCAGGGGTAATCACCAATCACCGAACCAGTGTTTTTTAAAGGCAGGGGTAATCACCAATCACCGAACCAGTTTTTTTTAAAGGCAGGGGTAATCACCGAACCAGTGTTTTTTAAAGACAGGGGTAATCACCAATCACCGAACCAGTTTTTTTTTAAAGGCAGGGGTAATCACCAATCACCGAACCAGTTTTTTTTTAAAGGCAGGGGTAATCACCAATCACCGAACCAGTGTTTTTTAAAGGCAGGAGAAATCACCAATCACCGAACCAGTGTTTTTTAAAGGCATATAACCTCTAAGAGAGCCAATGTAACCGGCTTCTAAGAAGAAACCAAAAGACCTATTTACTCCACGGACACGTACACACACACACACACACACACACACACACACACACACACACACAGCACAAAGAATGTGTTTTATGCATTATGCATTTCTCAAATTCAAATTTTTACCCTGTTTGTAGCTTTATGTAATAGTATACTATTCCATAATGGAAGTTTCCATGTGTCTTAGTTTCACTGAATTTAAGAAGAGTCACAAAACGACACAAAGAATACCATCGTTCCTTACAATGTTGTAACTGAGATACCACTGTGACGCGTAGTTACCAGTAACACTTGTGATAACATATGCTAGCATTGCTTGATCTTCGAAAGTGAGATTTCGAGGCACCCAGAGTTGCTTAATGTTTTTCTAGTCCTTAATACATCAGATCTATATCTATAACAAGCAAATAGATGCAGGTACTGCAATTTAATTTAAATTCTTTAAATTTCAATTCTTTCATATAATTTGAGACAGATTTTATTATCATATATGCAGTAGGCAAACTAAGATACTGACCAATGTTGAATTAAGTATTATGTAACATGACCCAATGGCCTTAGCTCATTACAAGCACAGTTCCATTACCATAATTTTGTTATTGTATATTGTTCGATTGGTTCAGTCTGTCAAGACTGTTAGCATGTAAGTTCAATGTACATTGAAGGCGCCTCTGTATGGTCGCTTATTTATGCCATGTCATGTTGTCACATTGTCATGGCGACAAAGGAACAAAGTGCCAATGCTACTATGCTACAACCCAACAAAATGCCGCAACAAGACGTCAAAACTAGGGCGACAAAGTAACTGTTACTTTGCCTAATTGGCGCCCTATTTTGTCGAGTTGGCTCCTGAATTTAGTTGGGTTGTCACGTTGTTGCTTCGTCGCATTGTCGATTTGTCAATTTGTCACTTTACGGGGTTGTCACATTCTCTGGGTGTCCTCTTCCGGTTGACATGCATAACGTAGGTAATTTTGGATTGCCATTTGCAGATCTTTGTTATGTTCCCTGCGTAATCTACTTTGGCCGGAGCGGGAAGGGAAGCTGAGTCAAGTAACCTAATAATATAATATTGTTCTTCGTTCCTTTTTTCATAGAAAACATTTCATGCACTTTCTATATGCAAAAAATACACATAATTGTTCCTAAACTATTAACCAATACAATATTTGATACGGGAGTACTTCTGCCGTAACCAATACAATATTTGATACGGGAGTACTTCTGCCGTTTACTACTATAGATAAGTACAATTTAATATTGATTTTGTTTAACCATCACGAATAGTATGAAATGCGGATGTCAACAAAAGAGCACGCGACATAGCGCCAACGCAACAAAGCAAAAAGGCGTCAATAAGACAAAGCGTCTACGCGAAACAGCGATAACTTCGCGACAAAGCGACAACCCGACAAAATCAGGGTGTCAACGCGACAAATTGATATTGTCGCCCAGTTTGTTTTTTTTTCTTCAAGGTGTTCGCTCGCTGTTTAGTCGCGTTGTGAGGTTGGCGCTTTGTTGCGTTGTTTTGTTTTGCTGTCGCTTTTTCGACTGTGAGATAATGCAACATGACAGATATCAGCCACCATTCCTCTATTCGCTCGGCTCAAATGACCTTGATGTTGACAGGCCGTAAAACAACACTATCACAACCAGATCAGAGACTTCTGTTAATGGGTGTGGGTTCGATCCCCTCCATCGCCGTGTCTGAAGAAGAATCAGCTGTTGATTGTTTAATTGCATTCGGAGCTCGTCTGTCCCAAAATGTCCTAAAATATTTGTTGACCTGACGTTAAAACACCATTCAATAATTTACTCATTCATTCATTCATTCAATGTAGATTTGTATCAATGTTTCCAGGGTTTGAGCCAGCACTTTAACATATATAAATAACATAAATAAGAAATCTGGAAACAAGTATCTGACCATACTCATTTATTTTAGATATTGCGTATCGTATGTTTTCAAAATAAAAATGACAAAATAATTACATTTTCAAAATTATCATATTACGTATTGGAGGAACTCAAACTTTTTGTGCTTATTTTCAATTTCTTGTACAATATGAAGATAAGATTTTTTAAGTGTTTGTATTTCTAGATTCTGTACAATATGGTGAAAATATCATTGGAGGTCTTTCGTATCCAGGTCGAATGAAGAAAATATTCACATGTAACTTATTCTGTGAAAGGTATATCCATATCAGTTGTAGATATTTGTTTTCAGTGACCGAGTTTTAAAATAAATTCTATTGAATTTGATATATTTCTCATCCAACTGGAAATATTTGTTGAATTACCAATATAACGAGAATTAGAATACTGTTCAAATCTATTGAAAGGATAGACCTTATTTATGAATAAACTATCGTGAAGAGTTCTGTAAAAGAATTGGGGAAGTCTCTTATTCATATCAATAGCTCATAAATACAAGTACAGAGCGATTTTATGGGCTTTCTAAAAGGAATGCATGTTAAAACGGCCTTTAATACTAATGATCAAATATTTATTTTCATTTCCATACCAAAGGTAATTTTAACAATTCATGATTTTTTCTAAGAACAAAATATAGGAAGAAGGTAAATGAAACATCTCAGTAATACGATCACGCGTGTAAATATTGGTCATCTTAGGCATATTTCGATTTGGCATGAAATGTTTCAGCAAAGTTCTCTTCATCACACAGCAAGTTAAAAACATTCGGATCGATTTCTTGTGCATACTTCTCAATCCTTTTAATATTATAATGGACTTGTTTGAACTTTTTAAGAAATATAGTGTCATAGTGATCTCTGTATGATGATTATAGAATGGCTTCGTCTTCGTAGTTATCCATAAGTGCCGAATTCAAGGTGATTTCTGACACACATCTGCAGTATTTACGGGGCAAATAGTTTCTAATACCCAAGTAAGGGTTATATTTAAAAACAGGTCTATTATTGTCATCGCCTGCCAAGCTGGTGTCCTCTGCATCAACCACCGGTTCATAATGCTCATGGATGTTTTGAATATACACACTGGTATCCGAATCTGAACTATTTGTACGTAGAGAAAAATACGTGAGCCCGGCGAATTGGTTTTGCCATAGTTTTCCCCACGTTCACAATATGCGTACACTTTTGTTTCAGGCAGAGTTGAGAAAGCCATTATTTCCATCTGTGCATTCCAGGTCCCAGGACCAGACATCTGCAGTGCACTGATATATGTACTTGTTGACCGTGATTCTATTGTTTTAAACACTCCCTTGTTTTGTTTTGTTTCTTAATGATTTTTATGACATAATCTCTTACTAACATATGGTATGACTAGACACCAAACAACAAGTAGCTGGATGTTCTGAAATGACAGTTACCATCGCTCCTAATAGGCGATGTCGTTTTTGGACGAGAGGATATCTTTATTTCACTCCATGACGGGTCTGCCTGCGATCATTTTTCACTTTTATATCCATTGATTAGACGTGCCTGGATTTGTGTACTGTTGTTTACAATATCTACCTGATTTACTTTTATTCGGAGGCACATGAGCTTCGAAATTAATTTCATTTTCATCTGTTTCTCTGTCTTTGTTGTTACCTTTAGTGTTTTCTTCCTCCGGTTTTGATTCAGTTTCTATCGTTTTCTTCTTGTAAGCTTTCAGTATGTTGCCATTAGCAACACTCTTGTATTCCAGTTAACGGTAAGGTCCTTTTTTCAGCATTGCTTCGACAATATATGGTCCAGTCCAGAAGGTACAGAGTTTCCTCCTGTTCTGGTTGTTTATCTTGCATTGTGAAGTAATGCTTCATCTTGTTCCTTGAAAGCAAAGTCTGTCGCATTAACATGATTTGCATGTTCAATATTACTATATGAGGATGTATCTTGCAATGTCAAACATGTGTCCAGGAATTGCTCACCTGCTTCTTATCTCATCATTAAGCAGGTGTGTGTGGGGGGGTGGGGGAGGGGGGACAACAGTTACGAGCTTAGTACCACCATTTAAAAATTCTTGTTTAAGCGTGATGATAGGAAGCCATATAAAAAATATCAAAGCTCTGATCTTTGAACTTTCAGAGTAGAAGATTTTTTTAAATGTTCCTGTATAAAACACTACAGGAATCATGTGATCCTCTGGGGAGGGGACTTTTCTGGCAGCAGAGGCTTCGTTTGAACAAACTTGGTAAAGCATGATTATGAAAAAGCTACACGTAAAATTTAAAATTTCGTTTCTTCAAAATTGTCTCACATAATTATATGAAAATGACGTGCCCCCTGGGAAAGGGCCACATATGACCCTAGGCGCTTCATTTGAACTGCATCTGTAATATCAAATCTCTGGACTTATTAGTTTCAGTTAAATATTTTTCACAAGTGTTCCTAATGTAACACCGTGGGAAACACGTGACCCCCAAGATGGGCCCATTTTTGACCCAGGGGACACCATTTTGCCAAATTTGTTTTTTCATTATAAGACGATCATATTACACCAAATCCCATCAACGGCGTTGTTCGAAGATTTTTTGTTTTTCTGTTTCTTGACAAGGCGACATTTTTGGATGTTGGGTCAAGATCATCTAGATAAACTTGCGAAACATATAGATGGAAATCTGCCAAGCTGTTTCAGGGGATATGTCATTGGAAGAAATTATTGAGAACGGACGGACGATGGACAAATGGTGATCACAATAGCTCACACCAGTCTTCGACTCACGTGAGCTGATACTGTCTTCCAAGGAGAAAAATGCCATTAACGTAAGACGATTCAGGGGAAAATCATGTTTTGTTGCATCATGATCAAACATTTTATTTACAGTTCTATTGTCATTATTAGTGTAATTTTCCTTGTATAACTATAAGAAGTTAATTTAGTCAATGCAAGTCATGCTGAATATCTTCAATTCATGGGTGCGTTTACGAAACTTTTAGCGAGAATTTGTAAGGATTTCAAATTAGCATTTTAGGAAAAATATATATCGACGACTCAGTTAAATATCTGAACAAAAAGTACATTGTACCACTGCGCCTTCCGGGGATATATCGTATATTCGGAGTAATAGTGCAACTATGACTACTTTGATTGCCAAATCAAAAACAACAACAAAAAAAGCTTAAATCGCTCTATGATACAATGCGTGCATTTGTGAGTGTGTCAAGATCTTATCCATACTAAAAGAAAACAAAAATGATAACAAAGAGACACTTACTTTTATTTTTTGGTATATTCTTATGAAATCAGAATCACAATGAAAATTCATAACACAGCACAAAAGTCCATTTTCTTATTTCTTTCTTCCTTGTACTGGCTTTCTCTTTTGAATTTCTTTCCTGGCATGGTTTCTTCCTCCTCTACGTCAGGTTCTTCTACTTGTCTTGCTTTCTCGAATTTATTGACGGGTATGGGTTATTCTTCTGTTTTCTCTGCTTCTGAAGAATGCTTTTTCTGCTTGTTCTCGTTTTTCTTGGGATACTCTGAAGACCAATGTCTTTTTCCTTGACATTGAAAACAGGTATCTTTACTTTTGTCTCTCTTTCCTCCTGTCTTAGTGGTTCCTTTTCTTTGATGTTGTGGGCATTCTGGAGCCCACTGTCCTTCCTCTTGACAGACATAGCAGCGATCTTGACTTTTATCTCTAGTGGAGTTGTCTGTAGTCTTGTTTGAAGTATACTTTCGAATGACTCTCTGTAAACCTGTGACGAGAAGGGACATCTGTTATGACTATTCCATCTTCACATACTGAAAGCTGAATGAATATATTCTCGTAGGGTCAGAAGCTCTTTATATAGGGAGAAAGTGTATGCCCTAGTCAAATCAAATTTTAAATCAAGATGAAACGATCACACCTTACTGGGGAAACACCAGAAGAAGCCACGAGACAACGACGACTCTCTGTGTCAACTCATACGCAAAGTGAAGTATTAGCACATGTGCATGCCAGTGATTTTAAAGCGGACATGAGTGATCCTCAGTCAACACCATCTACCTCCACACGACCAAAAGAGTCAAGATCAGCTAAGAAAGAAAGTCGTTCAGTAGCTCCTGAAGATTATTTTCACATTCGAGGGACCTAGAAAGTGGCTTCCAGAATATTTCGAAAGACGGCTTACACGTACACGTTGAAATTTAAAGATTTTAAAAAAAACTGACTTTCCGCCAGAGAAAGCAACAGGTTTCAATATAGATTTATAGGATTCATTATGAAACGACAGTGCCAAGGTAAAGATTACGATCGCTTGAGACTATCCATCAATCACGACAGTTTAAAATCTCCTGCCTGAATTGAGTTTAGTACACAGGCAGAGTTAACACCTTCCAAAATTATCGGCAAAATTCTACACGTCCAATAATCCAACGACGAGCTTGACATTGCCGATGAAAAACCTCCAAAAGGCAGCGGACAACGTAGGAATGTTTTAGTGGTGGATGAATTTCGCAGTACCAAACCAAAGTATCGTTCACATTAACAACCATCAAGACAAGATGTGCTTACCTCGTGCCATCGTAGTTGCTTGAACGTATGCCGAGAAGAACGATACCGAAGAATAGAAACGATCATGGGAGAAGATTCGAAAATCAGACAGAATACAACTACAAAGAGAAGCAGAAAATTCTTTTACAGCAACAAGCATTTTTAAAGGGACTATGTGTAGCGTTTCTGAAATGAAGAAACGTCAAAACGTTCTGGCACCTCGTTATACGTTGAAAGAAAACCTCAGTTCTTTCGTGGACCAGATTTCCCAGACGGAAAATACTTCACATTTAGCATTATCAAGAGCATTTTGATGAAATTACAAATATTACAAGATTTCTTAGATGCGGTTATGTGACCGCGGATTTCGCTATTGGGAACATCATATTCATTGTGGAGAGAGATGTCGATGGTGTTTGGGCTCAAATCAGTACATTCTGTTACGTCAAGGGTTAGAAATAGTAACAAAAGAAAAAACGACTCAAACAAGCTTTCACAATTTATAAAATATAAATTTAATTTCCTAAAATTTTAAATATTTCAAACAAACAAAGTGAAAGAATTAAAAATAAATTACAGTTTAGAAATTCCTGAATAATCCTAAATGTCCTATTGAATTGTGATAATTCGGAAGTTAATCCAAAGTATTCCGAATGAAGTCACTAAAGTGTTGATGTGCCACAAGAAACACAGTTTTAAATCCAAATGTTATTAATCCCAGGTAAACTCCTGTGAATGTAGAATATTGGTAAGTTCCTTGAAGAATGGTACTTAAATCCAAAATGTACTATGTATATAATAGATTTTCACCAGCTGATTTTACAAACAATAATAATGTTCCTCAATAACCTTATGATTCTGGAGAACTGCATAGAATGATGATTCAGTGGTTATATTGGCAGATATAGTCTCTTACGGTGTAAAAGATAATTTAACCTTCTAATACTGCGACTTACAATGATTTCTCTCAACAACCTTCTTTAACCAATCAGAAACTAGGTCGTGCATGGTACTGTTAAAAGTGCCTTCGCACTACAACGAAATACCTTATTTCAAATCAACATGATGTTGACATAGGATTCAAGGTCATAAATCTGCACGCGTTACCATGAAATTTCACCATTGTGGGTTAAGCTGACCGACATAATTATTGATTTTCCCAGGACTTAACATGACTCATGTAAACATGTTGACGTTCATTTCTACTTTAAGAATAGTATAATCTACTGGACTAAGGAATTATAATACAATGATTATAAACCCAAATGAAAACTATCATAATTTAAAGATAATACACAATGCCGTAACAATTCCTAAAGGAAAGAAAGAATTAATAGCTCTACTTGCAAGCGAGCTTCGTCAGCTCAGCCTGTTACGAACAACATCGCACGAAACAATTTCAACAATAGAAAAGTGCTCGCGAATTATTGACTGTGTGTTCTACTTGTGAACAACATGTTTGTGCGAATAACCAAAAGACACACATTTGTGCGGGAAAGAAAAGATGCTGTTTTGTGACCAAATTGTTGACTACGAACATCAGTGTTACATTAAAAATTATGACAACGAACTTGAGGAAGTATTAAATGACGATCATAATAATAATCAGAAGAAACATGTGGACTTTATCTTTTTTGACTTTGAATGTTAACAAGAGACACGAATTCACATCCATAATTGTGTGTAGCTCATCGTGATTGTGACAAATGTCTTCGTTTGTTTTTTTTTTTTTTTTTTTTTCACTGAGCAAATTATAGTAAGATTCGAAAAGGACGAGAAAAAAAAAATCTTTCGCGGCTCTCGTGCTTTTGCTGATTTTGCCGAATGCATTTTAGACGCCATCTACGATACTTCGAGCGAAGAGGAAATCCTGCGTTACAGGAATCTTGTCATCAACACGCTACAGTCATGGCTTCTCAATTTCTCAAGATACGACGGACAATTTCTTTTGAAACATTATTCAGAATAAGGCACAGAATTTCCAACAGTGACCATGAATGAAGTCAAACTCATTTATGTGAAAGTGGAAAACGTACAGTTTAAAGCTTCTGTGAGTGGATCATGAAGCTCATTCGAAAGTAGCTTTGGTAGAAATCATTCATCCTACTCAAGCCATCAACATAAACAAATTTAAAAACACTTTCGTCGTCGATATAATGAACGAACAAGTTTAAAAACAGTTGACGAAAATGATCCCGGCTATTACGAATCCAAAAACGTATTACCAACTAATCATCAAATGAACATCATCTATACCATAAGAATTACTACAGGATATTCTTTTAAGGCTTGACATCTGGTCGATACGATTTCAGCCATGTTTAGCGATCAGTTAGGCAAAGCACTGGAGAACACTGGAGAAACCTCGATGTAGTGTACATATCATGCCATTTCTCATCGTCTTAGAATGGATTTTTCTGACGGCAAAACGATGGCCATTAGTTTTTTCCGGTTTATTTTCCATTCTGGGTGGACACACTGCTCTCACTCCTATAAAAAACATTCACAACAACGATCTATTCTACAAGTATTTTCGCTTCCCTATCAAATTGAACGAAGAACTAAATTTGATGTTTGTGTACTCTGATGTGGTCGAGTACAACGTCCTTGGAAACACAGCCGCTCCCTTGCTGAGAGTTATTCTTTTCAAAGTGGATTCTGCCATAGCTGCTTACGATAATGGAGGAAACGCTTATCACGTTCACCGAGAATTGTTATGTTATTGTTTTTTTCTTATTCTTCAGTAAATCGTATTTTGACAGTATCAATATTAGTATAAGAGGAGATCTTGAACAAAATATTCTATTCTCGAAAGGAAAAGTTACGATGAAACTGCAGTTTCGAAAACGATTCTTCAGCGAATTGTAACAGATGTATCATGTGTACCAAGGAGTCACTAGACACCGAGGACATTCTTCAGGAAATATGTTAAAATCAACTTTTCGTACGGTATAACCCATCTTAAAACCGATTATAACTCGAGGATTGCATGCTTTAAAAGATGCAGCTTTGACGCAATGAAAAGAATTTCTCCAAAATTTGCTCATCGACAAACAAAGTCCTAAAGAAGCCTTCATGAAAGCAAGGGAAACAATGTGTTGCTCCAAACTGGAACAGACCTGATAGTCCGTTGAGAGACCCCTATACATTCACTTCACACTTCTGGGCAAGGCATTACTTCCTTCTCTACTCCACAGCAAGGACAAGGCAAAATGAGACGTTGAAAACCCTTCAAACCTCATAGTCGAGTTTGGAAAAAAATAAGAAAAGAATAGCAGCTGTCAGAGAATTGGACGTTTTTAATTACTAACTTAAAAATAAAGAAAATGATGCACCGAGATTCTTGCGAATGTCAGAACTCGATCTGTTTGACATGCCACCAACGATGATGACGATGTAAGCATCCCAATGAGTAGAATTTCATCCTATGTCGTCTATGACCACCCTATTATCTATCGAATTTGAAATAAAGGACAAACCGAAGATTCCATTGATCTGAATAACATTTACTTGTACCTGAAAGTCCTTAAGACAACACCAATCCAGGCGCCGATGCCAGAGTGGCTCCCGTCAACAATTGCATGCATTCGTTGTTCAGCAAAGTAGATTTGTACTTGAATAACAAACTAGTATCAAACAAGGACGCAGTTTAGAAATGACGGATCGTTTGCATTTGGACATGTGGCTACAAGACAAGCATTTGTTGAATGGAGTGGTGTTGAATGGAGTGGATGTACGTCTGAGTCTGAATTGATGTAGTATCGTGTTGTATTTGATGGCTAATGCTAGCGAGTACAAAATGAGCATCGAAGAAGCCAGACTTAACGTGCGCCGTGCGGAAGTCTTAACTAAAGTGGAAAACGATACCAGTCAAATTCTGGTGCAGAACGACAGCCATGTAACCTCTACAACGACTAGAAATGATAACCTTCACTATTGCCTCTGGACTATGATCCAAAATCGAAGATCATGTTTTCTATGGACAACTGCCAGAAAGTTTGCTCATTGCAATCGTCAGCAGTGCGGCCGTCAATGGAGCCATCGATCAAAATCCTTTCGAGTTCCAACACTTCAACGGGTCCAAGATAGAAGTCACTCGAGATGGCCAGACCTTATGAACCTAACTTTGTTCACAAAAATTACTTGAGATCTTACTTGACACTGTTTGAACCCACAGGACGGTTAGGTACCAACAACAGTCACGATATATCGTACGACGATTGTGCAGGAGGATATGCTTTATGGGGATTTCATTTCACTCCAGACCATGGCAGCGATGAGGGACATTTACACCCTATAAAATCGGGTCAACTTCGTGTGGAACTTCAGTTTGCATTAGCTCTGGTAAACACGGTGAACTTCATCTTGTTTACAAACTTTGACAATATCTGGAAATCAACAGTTTGATAGAAGTGATCCTAGACTATCAGAAGAAAAGAAAAGGTGGAACACGAACCTATGGAGATAGGCAAAGAGGATGTTTTCTATCCAGAACAATAACAACAATCACAAGCCACAAGTGAAAAAGAAGACAAGACTACAGTAATGATTTCAAGGTGGCCATAACAAGAAGAACATTTAGTCTCCTCATTTGCTTGTGACTTGGCTGAATCAAATCACAGGTCTAGCATGAGAAAGTGTGAAGGATGTCAAATCGATCATTCAAGTCAGAAACAACACGACAAATGTTTGATGATGAGTTTAGAAGACAAGCTAGAAGAGTGTCTGGAAGATGCATGGGCCCTCATTTCCAAAGAGAAGGTTTTGAAATAAATACTTGCGTGACCATTCCTTACCTCCATTGACTTCTCTGAAGAGGAAACGTATCGAAGCTCTCTTGCAAAAGAGTACGGATATTACCCGTTCATCGACTTACTTGACAGATATTTTCGAGGAAAGGGTCAGGGTCAGGTGTGAAATGATCTCTTATCATTACCTGTGAAAAAAATGGATATTTGGAACTTCATTACCATCTGACTCAAAGTTCCTACACAGCTTCCTGAAATCCAGTGGTGTGTGCTAAATATGAACTTCCACATCGAAAGCATAAAGATGTTCAAGCCTATATCATCAATACAGATGACAGTCATCGTCAAGGAACCTATTGGGTAGCCGTCTTCTTTTCCAACGACCACAGAATTGGGAATATTTTGATTCTTATGAATTACCTAGTTTGGAAAACGACATCATTGACTTTGTGAGAAGAAATGCTGTATCTACACAAACAAAGGAAGGAAGGAAGAACAAAAAGGGGACATAAAAGCTCAGCGTCAACACTCCAGCAGCGCCCAGCGGAGTTGCAAACAAAACATTGCTTTTTCAACAAAAATGGAATTATGTTTGCGACTAGACACGAGACATGGAAATAGGAGGAATCTGGAGTGACCGAGAACAAAAAGCAGCAACAAACATCAAGCGGAAGGGGGTGAAATATAGCGAATGCCCGTTTCCCTTGCAACGTTGATCCGCAATAATCTAATTAAACACCACCAGCTAGAAAACCAGCATGTCACCTATCAAACCTGGATGAACTAATTGGAAGTAGCAGATCGGGCAGCCCACGAGAACGCATAAGGCGGAGGTTCGAACCGCCCGACCATCTGAAGTCTCTCCTTACCCCACCGCCATGGGTATTCCCCAGCCCTTTTAAGGGCTAATATCAATACTAGAATCGCCTTAGGATTTTCACTTTGGCTTCGAAAACCTTGTTCGATAATAACATTTTCTATGCACAAATTTGATCCATTCAACCACCGTTCCAAATATTACTCCAAAACGTTTATACATAACTAAGATTATCAAAATAATAATGGGGTACTCTCACCCAGTATTGATTTATTTTTTGGAAATCGAAAGTACAGTACGTCCACCAAATTCTAAACAAGTATAGTGTATAGTATAGTGTAGGTAATTTCGAAACTTTTTAGCTTGATCCCAAGTACAAGATGGGGCTTACACATAATTGGTTGTTAGGGACAGACTGTATTAGGTAACTGGGGAGAAGTGGATCAAAAGTACGTTTATGGCGTTTCAGAAACACTTCCGCTGCTACTTTTCCTCCTTTGCCTCGTTCAGACATACTAATTAAGTGATGTGCCGTGTAGACACGAATGCATCGAATGGGTCAATCAGAATGTTATACAATGTTCCATTTCCCTTATGCCTCAGACTGCCATACAATGTTCCATTTCCCTTATGCCTCAGACTGCCATACAATGTTCCATGCCACTTATGCCCCAGACTGCCATACAATGTTCCATTTCTCTTATGCCCCAGACTGCCATACAATGTTCCATGCCCCTTATGCCGCAGACTGCTATACAATATTCCATTTCCCTTATGCCTCAGACTGCCATACAATGTTCCATGCCCCTTATGCAGCAGACTGCTATACAATATTCCATTTCCCTTATGCCTCAGACTGCCATACACTGTTCCATGCCCCTTATGCCCCAGACTGCCATACAATGGTCCATGCCCCTTATGCCGCAGACTGCTATACAATATTCCATTTCCATTATGCCTCAGACTGCCATACACTGTTCCATGCCCCTTATGCCCCAGACTGCCATACAATGTTCCATGCCCCTTAATCCGCAGACTGCTATACAATATTCAATTTCCCTTATGCCTCAGACTGCCATACAATGTTCCATGCCCATTATGCCCCAGACTGCCATACACTGTTCCATTCCCCTTATGCCCCAGACTGGCATACAATGTTCCATTTCCCTTATGCCCCAGACTGTCATACAATGTTCCATGCCCCTTATGCCCCAGACTGGCATACAATGTTCCATTTCCCTTATGCCCCAGACTGCCATACACTGTTCCATGCCCCTTATGCCCCAGACTGTCATACAATGTTCCATTTCCCTTATACCCCAGACTGCCATACACTGTTCCATTTCCCTTATGCCCCAGACTGTCATACAATGTTCCATGCCCCTTATGCCCTAGACTGTCATACAATGTTCCATTTCCCTTATGCCTCAGACTGCCATACACTGTTCCATGCCCCTTATGCCCCAGACTGTCATACAATGTTCCATTTCCCTTATGCCCCAGACTGCCACACACTGTTCCATGCCCCTTATGCCCCAGACTGGCATACAATGTTCCATTTCCCTTATGCCCCAGACTGTCATACAATGTTTCATGCCCCTTATGCCCTAGACTGCCATACAATGTTCCATTTCCCTTATGCCCCAGACTGCCATACACTGTTCCATGCCCCTTATGCCCCAGACTGGCATACAATGTTCCATTTCCCTTATGCCCCAGACTGCCACACACTGTTCCATGCCCCTTATGCCCCAGACTGGCATACAATGTTCCATTTCCCTTATGCCCCAGACTGTCATACAATGTTCCATGCCCCTTATGCCCTAGACTGCCATACAATGTTACATTTCCCTTATGCTCCGATCGCCATATAATGTAAACCTACGGCGCAATATTAATTCCCCCTTATGCCCCCAATCGCCACATGATACTACTGGTCCCCGGATAACAGTGTCCATTTTTCTATGTTTTCTTCTCGTAACCAATGTTATGTGTTGAACTAAAATACTCTACCAAATAATTTGTGAAAGTCATGTTTTATCATCATTAAATAACTGAATACCGGTCACTGAAAACATGTAATGTGATAAAGACCAAATTGTCGTAAAGACATGTTTCTCTTAATAGAAACTATTATCACTAAAATATATCCGTAGAATAAAGAAAGGATAAAACATTTTTGTACCACTGCATGTAAAATGCAAATAGACAACTTCGTTGTTTCAAAATTTCCAGCAAAAGCTCACGACAGTCTACGTTATAAATCTGTAATTATGAGCGGGTGCTGCTTGTAGCTTTTATATGTGCATCTGCATGTAGCTGAGCGTAAATCCTTGCGTGTAAACAATGGGAATCGTAAATGTTTGCAAAAATAACACAAATGGTATATTTTCATTATTTTTAATAATAATTATAATGATGATAATGATGATGGCTCAATATATATTTGGAGGAAATAAAGACAATTACGTGTAACCGCAATTACATTGACAACAACAACAACAACAACAACAACAACAACAACAACATAATAATAATAATATATATATATATATATATATATATATATATATATATATATATATATATATATATATATATATAAATACATAAATAAAAGCAATAAGCAATACAGTCAAACCTATCGAAAGGAGCACCTAAGGGACCCAATAAATTTGTTCTCTGAGTACACTTGTCTCTCAAGTTGGTAAAGATCAACTGTTTGAAATGGAATTATATAGTCTCTTAAAACTCTCCTTCAAGAGGTGTATTTAGCACAGATTTTACTGTAAATATAGAAATAAATAAAATAGGCACTTGGCTAGTTCTTCTTAATCAATCTTCGTTTGTTCTGTCATAGCGGTTAAATAAATCGAAATTTAGACTTTTTTTAGTGGATCAGCAAAACTGTAATATGGTAAAGGTTTTTTTTCGATTGAAGTGAAAATTGCGCTAACATATTCAAAATTAATTTCACCATTCAATAGCATTTTTCCCAAGAAATCTCAAATGATCATCATAATTGGTTACAAAAATAAAAGCAAATATATGCTTTAGATTTTAAAAAATTGGAACTATAAAGAAAAGTCAATGGTCTACCATCGCATGTCCCCACGCGAGGTGTATGTGAAAAGACTAAGGCCGAAGTTCATAGCACGTCGTCTTCCTATGATCATTAAGTGACCTAAGGGCCACTCACATATTAATCTCGGGGGGGGGGGGGGAGGGGGAAATAGGGGTAGGGTAGGTAAGACCCAGGGTCCAATAATTACAAAGTTGTGACTCTGGGCCCACATCCAGATAATGTCCTGAGGGTTAGACAAGACCTAGGATCAAAGGTGGCTGTGTAAATGTAGTCGTATTTTGATTACCAGTAAGTGTATATACAGTTATAGGGTGGGGATCTCAATAGTTTCAAAGTTTTGACTCAGGGGCCACACACTAGTAGGACCCTGGGGGCTAGGAAAGACTCTGGGCTGAAGTTCCCTGTGCGAATGTTCTCTTCTCTTCATTGAGTGCATACATGATTATTGGTTGGGGATCTCAATAGTTTCCAAGTTAAGACCCATGGGCTATGTCCCCATACGTTGAGCATGACCCGTGGCACTAGCGCAAAACCTGTATTACATATGATGTACCTGAGTGCAATGATGACACGTGCTAATTTTCAGATGGCTACATCATATACTTTTCATGTTATTAAACATTTTCGGACAAGCACTCCCACCCTTACCACTACCCCCACCCACAAGGAGCGGGGCCCGAAATAAAGTACGTCCCGCGCCACTTGACATCATGGGGAATCGTAGCCAGCACGTTTTCGTCAATATTCACCTAAACGTGTAGGAGGAAATAGGGTAAGAGACGGAAGGACGGAGGAACAAACGGATGATATCACAATATGCCTGGCGCTTTTTTAAAAAGCGTCGGGAATTAAAGTCACAATTTTAACTAGAAATATATATAAATTATATCATTGATTATTTTATGCTAGGCAGTGAATTACTGGATTTTCCGAGTAAAATAATTGTGATATTTCACTGTAGTGAAAAATTATCATATTTTTTCACTGGCCGTCAATAGACATTATTAACATTATAAGGAAGAAATTTCTTTCTTATGTGAGATTTTTGTGTGATGTAAAGGTTAAGACGGCAGCAAAACGGCTGCTTCGCATCCTGACGAACCGGATTCAAATCCAGCAATGGACAAATATTTCTTTTTCTCATTTTCTTTTTATCTGCTGATTTACCTTGAATTGGGAAGAAGCATTTTGTAACTACTGATATTTTATGTGCAAATATACACAAAACAGAGCAGAACATTACTGGTAAACAGCTGACATTATCCGGCGGAATGCAGTAATAAATCAGCTACTTCCGTGTATACAAATTGCTAGACAAAACACTTGAGCATAAAATAGAAAGAATATTTGCTTGCTCCGAGTGAATAACGGATATATTTCATCTCGTGAGTGAAAAACTTAAGTATTTTCACTCGTGGCTTCATCTCGTGGGTGAAAGACTTAAGTATTTTCACTCGTGGCTTCACTCACTCGATGAAATATATCCGTTATTCACACGTTTCAAGCAAATATCGTCTCTGTATTAATCATACATTTTTGAATTAAATTTATTATAAAACGTACAAAATGTTTTTGGAAGAGTCCTTAATTATCTAGATTTTGCACATACAGGCAAGCGCTGGAGGGGGGAGGGGGGGGCTTGCACAATGAGCGGCTGATCATCCTAAGATGCTTATAGACCCTTTCGGAAACGTTGTTAGCTCCCTTCGTTCGTTATGTTTTCTTGAGTTTTTTGGTAGGTATAACTTGTAACCGGAACATCGCTCGGTCGTTTCTGTCAAGTAGAGAAATAACCTCTGAATTAGTCGTAAAATACACATAAATTTGATGGGTTTGGTGATTCGCCTCTGGCAGAGTGCACCACATATATTGAAACAAAAAAGGCCGATAATATCCCGAAGGAGACTTTGTCTCTTTCCGCCGCCATATTCCGACCACCTGAACTAATTCTGCGAGACAAAATTATGCCTCAGATGTATGCCGACGTAGTAATTTACCGGAAATTTCTTTTCTCACAAAAGGAACCGCAATCTCTTTGGACCACCTCAGCTATTTCTACGATTGCATTGTCCGTAGGATTCACATAAAAGCTGCGAAAGACAAAATAGTGAATTCGCAACTTCTTCATCAATCCTTGTTTCGTAAATAGCCGAAGTGGTCCGTATGGCAGTTATCGGCATACATATGCGGATTGATCAGTAGACTTTACCACGAAGTTGCGAATGGCCGTCATATTGTCTTATGTGAACAAAAGTAGTTCCGAATATAGTTCTCAATGGTGGCGCATTACATCCGAGGTTTATTTCTCGACATGAGGGCAAAGGCCGAGAATGTTCAAATTGGTATAACTCGTTCAAGAAAAACTGCAACATGCATCTGATAACAGTAACCTATACTTTGCATTCCTAAAGTGGTAACAGGGCAATGGATATATAAAATATTGCATCTGTGATTGCAACAACGTCTATGGGCGGTTCGATAATGTGGGTCTGCAGTAGAGCAGTCGCATCCCCACCCCCATTGCCCCCTGGCCCCAGCGAAAGTTCCGTCCCAAAAACTCCTCGCCGACTTGTTTACACACACACACACACACACACACACATACACACACAAACGATGCTAAACAATATCACTGGATCCTCCCCTAACAACAACAACAACAATAATAATAATAACAATATAATTGTTTTAGCTGGACCAGTTTGAAATTTAAACAAGAAAGTGTGATATAGTAAATTTGACATTATATTAACTGAGTTCCGTGTTTTAATAATGTTCTAATACCTGTATCACTGAAATATACATACATGAATGAGGTTTATGGATAAGGCAAATTTCGTTACTTTCATCCAAAAAATAAAGATCTGCACAGAAATACTCACGTTTTGTTGACACCAAGATACTCTCCATGTTCGTAACAACGCACACTCTTCTAGATGGTATTTTTTTCCAACGCAGTAACAACTTTACTTTTACCAGCCTTTGATTTGTAGGAAAGTATGTTGTCCTTCAATAAGAACTTTACATATTGTCTGAAAATTCCTTTGGCCAGTTAAAGACTTCTTAACTCTGTGAGGATATGTCCTTTTCAGGATATAGTTCTCTATTTCAACGACTTCTTTGTCATCCATCCTTCTCCAAGATCATCGGGCAGATATGGAAGTTATTTGAAACATACCTTTTGCTAACATCTACTTTCAGCGGCCCTAAAAAGGATTGTTCACCAAAGTTTCGACGGCGGCTAACTAGTGTTTGTTTGATTTCTCATTAATGAAAGACATAACAGGGGTATACTTAAAATACGATATTTTGGGCTGGCCGCAAGGGCCATTCAACTAAAAAAGAAACTGGCCCATCCGAAATACAATTGTCCCTACTTTCACACTAAATTTTGGCACAATTTCATTATAAAAACCGCAAGAATGTTCAATAATAGAATTACAAGGAAAGCAGAAACCATCGACAAACTTCAACGATACAATACATTAATGAGAGACAAAATGTGTAAATTTGACTAGAACGTGACACATGACCCTATTCTGATTTTGAATAGAACGTCAAACATTGCTCTATTTCTACAAATACGTATTCTAAATTCAGCGTGCCAATACAAAATTACAGAGATCGCCGACATATTGCGATTAGAATAATCAGAGTAACGCGAGCTACAATTGGCTTTCAAAATTTATTTAGACCAATAGCTTTTTTTTGTAAGCAATTTTTACACACAGTCTCGAGTGGTGCCCTGCTGTAAACATTCACGCTACAAGGATAATAGATAGTCCATAAAAGTGGGATATCAGCCTTGAAAGATCGCTTGCACAAGAAATGATATGCAAATCGGATAATCAGACAAAATTTACATTAATCGTATCGAAAAAATAATTACTGGGCAAAATCGATCACACTTGTCATATACGCAACTAATGTGCCCATGTCGGGTGGTCTGAACAGTGGGGTTAGGTTTAGTGATATTGTTTCAAATGGGACTGAAATAAAGTGCTCTTATTTGGAATAGTCGGGTGGTCTTAATAGTAAATTTAAGATCATACAAAATAAATATCAAAGATTTAGTTCTGACAAAAGTTTGTTTAATAGCAGGATGGTCTTATTACCGGGGCGACTTTAATGTATACACAAATGTATGCTACACATGCAGACATGTACTCGTGTTGAAGTCTACTGAGATTTTGTACGCTACATCTGTTTAACATAAATAAATTACGCAAAATTGGTGCGATTCACGAAACATTTGTTCAGTTAAAATGCATTTAAGTAAATAATTGGTCATGTGGTATTCACGCAAAATTTTCAAAACTTAGGTACATGTCTGTATTTGCAGAGTATAATTATGTATGCAAACATGTCATCCAGGTATATCAAAGTAGTACCAGATGTCAAAACGGACCCAAAAGCGTAACTACTCGAAAACAGCCAAAGTAGTGATACAGTATATTTTGTAGCTTTGATGGCATAATGTGTTTTTAATTATATGATGGGATATTCATCCATCCAAATAGTAAAATTGAAGTCCATATTCATTTTATTATATTAAATTCTTTAATATACTGACTAAGGTAAATGGCAGACATGGCTGATAAATGATCAGTTTATTAGAGTATTGAATGGAAGTGGTCCTTAATACATCATTGAGTATTGAACCCAATGAACTATTGAAAATTGACTCAAAATCAAGTCAATTTTGAACAGTTGTGACTGATATTCAGCAGCTGCTGCGTCCAGTTTTCAACGTTGAATTTTGATTTGGACATGTTTTCAACGGGGGTCAAAATTCAATCTTACACAGGCAGTATGAAACCCGTTTTACCTCGAGTTCTCTGGCCGTGGATGTGATCAATACGCAGTACTTATAGCCTAAATTCTCTCTCTATCGTCACAATACAGATGACTCTTGTCATGAAACTGTCCATTTTTCGGAAGCAATCTTCAGCTGTAGAGATATGCGCAAATGAAAACTGTATTCTTTCTTACTATCCGTCCAGTGTGATGAAATTTTTTGGTATATTGAATATTTTGGAATGCATTTTAAATTTTCTAGAAAGTCCGACCTATGTCACATAACGCCATGCTATTGAATAGAATATGGTCTGTTTCAAGTTAGACATGTTACAGCTGAACAGACAAGCTGAATTCAGTTATATGTTGTACGCATTTTATAATCCAGTGACATTGTTCTTGTCGGAGACAGATCCATGTACGAAAGTGGTTATTATAATAATAATCTAGTACAGTCGTTCTTATGAAAGAACAGAATGTATAACGAAGCCAGTTTATGTTCACGCATGCGTAATGTATACCATTGTATTCGCACTTAAAGGTGTTTCGTGTATTACACTGCTCAGTTATTGTATTTTAAGCTATTAAGGGGAGTCGTCAAACTCTTTGGCGCTCTGTTACCAGGATACTGCTGGGACGATACTGGTTTACTCATTGTGAGGAGCCAAAGTTCCGCACCGACAGACCTGCTAATTAGGGAGGTTCTTGAGGGATCCTTCATCAGGCTGGAAGGAGAGGACCACACGACGTTGTGTCTGAGCCATTTGTCAGGAGCTGTAGAATCGGAATCTGGTGATCATCGCCTGAATGCCACGAGACAAATAGCATCATATATTTCATTTTTAATATAAAATTAAATGTCACCATATGTGTGACAATCAATCTAATACAAGATCATACTTGTTGATCTATCATACATTGATCATACATGTTGATCTATCATACATTGATCATACTTGTTGATAATTCCATACATCGATCATACTTGTTGATCTATCATACATTGATCATACTTGTTGATCTATCATGCATTGATCATACTTGTTGATCTATCATACATTGATCATACTTGTTGATCTATCATACATTGATCATATTTGTTGATCTATCATACATTGATCATACTTGTTGATATATCATACATTGATCATACTTGTTGATCTATCATACATTGATCATACTTGTTGATCTATCATCCATTGATCATACTTGTTGATTTATCATACATTGATCATATTTGTTGATACTTCCGTACAGCGATCATATATGTTAATAGAGCCATATATACATCATACTTGTTGATGAACAACAATACATTGAGCATGCTTGTTGATAATTCCATACGTTGATCATATTTGTTGATAATTCCATACATTGACCATGCTTGTTGATAATTCCATACATTGACCATGCTTGTTGATAATTCCATACATTGACCATGCTTGTTGATAATTCCATACATTGATCATATTTGTTGATAATTGCATACATGGATCATATATGTCGATGAATCCATATATCAATCATATTTGTTGATAAATTCCATATATATTTATCATCTTTGTTGACATACGAGATCATCTGTGATTATTTGTTAAAGATCCATGCTTTGATTGTATCCATTTAGGAACGATATCATTTTGTTATATCCATTGTTGGTCTTCGTGAGCATGAGTAGGGTAGGGTTTTCATTGTTATAGTTTAGTTTATGACAAGTGGAAGTAAGGGTGTCACAGATTTTTGTTCATCATTAATATGACTTATAAATAAACATCTCATGTACTTGATTGTCTTATTGTCTTAAGTGTTTTTGCTAGATCCAATCCCACCCGGTTTCATCCTGTTACAGATATTGTTTCCGCCAACAGCATAGTCTATTACTATCTTTAATCTAGTATGTATTGTTGAATTTGTACCATAATATTTTTATTAAAATTTTTAATCTGTTATGCATTGTTGAACTTGTACCATAATATTTTTATCTCTGTTATACCCTTGCTCTCCTAAACATATACTAGTTCCATTGACTTCATAACAATGTCTGACACTGTCGAAACATAATGTGTAATAGATGTTCTGTTTTGTACCTGTGCCCTTACTATGCATATCTGGTATTTTCTATCTCGTTTTTCCATTTCCTCTATCAGGTTTTTCTTTTTTACTACAATTGTTCGATGAAAGTTTTGAAGAAATTGCAGCTTTAAAATCTGTATATCTACACAAAGTTAAATGTGCATTGGATTTTTCATCCACGTAGTACAAACCTTCCTCCAATATCGACTTATTCTGGTTAACTTTGAGGTAATTCTTTGTGATTTAATTTTTACAGATATGTTAAAATTGTACATAGTAAAATATTGTCCAGGAAATATGCATTGTCGAGTCTGTTGTTGGTACGACTACCTTCTTTGAATATAGCTGAATTAATTGTAATTTTGAAATTATTGCATCAACATTTATGTTATTGTCATTACCTTTATTTTCTTTTAAATATCATAGAATAGTTTGTAGTCTTTTACGTTGTATCTGTTTCTGGGGTTGCAGTTGGAATCAACTTTAAATTTTGCAAGGCTATCTCTAATCATTTCTTTCATAATGTCATGTTTTACCCTGCTTGGATATTATACAGATTGTAGTCGCAGTATAGTATTTTTATATGTACATTGTGTTGATTACTGGTGATTTTCTTAGATGTGCATTCGTTTTTCTTTCTGATATTAGGCATGTTTTAATTTCTTCATACTACAATCATCGTTTTGTTTTCTTCTTCTTTTTCCCTTTCACATCTCTCGCATTATAAAAGCTCGTTGTATTGCAGGACCTCACTTTTCTTGTATTCCTCACTACAGCTAACTATGAATTGTTCTGTCACTTATTTTAATGCCACGATGTTTTCATATGGTTCCCATTTGTTAAACGCTTTATCATATACTTTCCATTTCACGAGTACATACTTTTATAATTATTCATCCGTTTTGTTTTTAAAATCTTTTCAACTTTGTATATGCCATCTTGTTGGCATGCAGAGATAACTCTTGTTTGTAAAATATGCCATCTATATCATCTCCATTTTTGTCTTCCAGTCTGTAAACAACTGGATCACCTAAGATTAATTGCCTGCGTATTTCCTCAGTGAAGATAAGAAGGTAGTCCTTTGCAAAAATTGTTTTGTATTTTCAAAATGCATACTGTTTCACCAATTGTAAATGTAAGCGTACCAAGTGTATTCGTTGTTGGGTAGCTGAATAAATTGTTCCATACACTTGATCTATTTTCTTCCTTGTTTGTTTCAACTGAAGTCATGTCTATTCATCTGTGATGGGTATTATTGTAGCCATAAATTAAATTTGGTAAAACGTCATTCCATTTTCAAGTCTCATTTTGAATGAAATAATTCTACATTCTAGTCTTCAAGGTTTGGTTTAATACCGTTCTTTACCGATATTTTATTTGTTTGAATAACACAAAAAGTATTCAGTATTTTCCTTTTCCAAAAATTATTTGACCTTTTTGTTGTAAAACGTTCTTCCCTCACAAAACAGTATCTTTTCAGGCTTTCTTATTCTGAATGTTTCTCTAAACGCATCATATATCTTATCTCCCTTATCCGTTTTCACTTTTCCAGCATAAGTGAATGTTCACAAGATATCCATCACTGTCAAAATGTACTTGTTTCTATCGTTGTATTGATCATATGCTTCATGTCAACAATGCAGAATCTAACTTTTTTGTCGAGTCCTAAATAGATCACGAATGATTTTAGGATACACGAGTCTACTATGTAAGGGCGATCACAAAATACGTGGACAGTTGACACTATTAACTTCCAAATTTGAATAGAGAACAAAAAAAGTCGTTTTGATCTAAGACTTCAAAGGTTTCCTACGAGCTTAAGGGCGGATCCGGGCCACCTACAGGAATAGACGCACTACGATAGATACAACCATAAACATTTGCTCTCTCTCTCCCTCTCTCTCTCTCTCTCTCTCTCTCTCTCTCTCTCTCTCTCTCTCTCTCTCTCTCTCTCTCTTTCTCTCTCTCCCTCTCTCTCTCTCTCTCTATATATATATATATATCATTACCATTCATACATACATGTATACATAAATACGTACTATATACATACATACATACATACATACATACATACATACATACATACATACATACATACATACATACATACATACATACATACATACATACATACATACATACATACATACTTACTTACTTACTGACATAAGAATTTAGATATCAAGAACGCAACAAAATAACCTCGAACTGGAATCTTGCATCAATTATTGCAATTAAAAAGAAAAACTACCAAAAGGAGAAACATGAATGCCTCTTCCCCGTTCTGGGCACTGCAGAAATGGGAGGAACTGGATCTGCCAATGAACTTTGTATTAAATTCTTTATAACTTAACAATTTACGTTAGAAATTGTCATTGCACTAACATAAATCACACAAACAATTTGCGACTTATAGCTAAATTAGGCAGTGAACAAATGTTATTTACGTTAAACGTTTGTTATGAAACTGTTATATTGCAGACGGCGGATCAGGAACTTGGGTTAGATGTATGACCCCATAATTTTATCCCATCCATATTCATGAAAAAGATCGGTAGATGGACGATTTGATGTTGCTTTTTTATGAAATAACTGCGACTGAATTTTTTTAAATATTTTTATAATAGTATTTGAACATCTGTTACGATCGGCAGCAATTTATATGTTCGAATAAAGCAATCGAATTTGTTTGTGTTTGTATAGCGAGCACACATTCGGTTTCTTTTTATAGCTTAAAATATGCAATTACCACTAAACATTCACGTTTGTCAATCGGTAATTCGCTAAAATGTATGTGACTAATATGCTAAAATCACAGATAAACTAAAATTAAATGACGCTAAATATTTTGATATACAATATATGTAAATGCTGTAGCAATTATTAAACTATAAATAATTATATATAAAACGTGTATGCGTCTTAGACAATTAATAATGTTGTATTCAACATTGCAAAAATACATATACGTAGCAGACTGTGAATACTGCCTTACTTTTCTTAATAGATGTCTATTATACCGTTTTTGGTCCTCTGTTTCTATTGTCTCTGTAAATCTACTGAGATAATATCAAACCATCATCTATAATGATAAAATACTCATATTTCTTTGACTTTGGCTGGTCGTGATGTTAAATAGTATGCCATCTGTCGGATGAAAATTTAAATGGTGGTCTTTTGTGAAATCAGAGAGAGAGTCACATCCAGTGCCAGTAAAAGCTCACTCCTATGATATTTGAAAAGAGTAAGCAGGCGCTTCTCGGTCCCACGACGGTTCTCTCTGCACCACGGCTGAAAATTGGGATGCTCCGATAAAGTACAAATATGGAATTACCACAACAACAACAACTGGCGAGCCCCCAGGCTCCGCCCATGGCAGAATTTTATCCAATGAAAAATGAATTCTGATACCGCCTGCAATTGCTCAACATTTACAAAGAGCACACGCGGGTAAAATCTGCCTCGCAAACCGCCGGCGGTGATTTGTGAATAATAAACTTTTATTGCCTGATTTTATCCGGTGGATACAAATTCAAAATGATATATTAGACTTGGTTAGAGATATGAAAATTTCAAAGCGTATAGGATTATATACTTTTTTTTAAAGTATTTAAAGAAAGAGATGATTGTATATAACAACAATAAAAAGCTAAGTCAATAAAATGGTCGCATACTTGTCAGAATATAGCGATGAAACTTCGGGTAATAATAATGGAAGGTTTGTGGTAATTTTTAGAGGAAAATGAATACATTATGTACGATGTGACCAAGACAACACCAAACGTTTTAATTCTGAAATTTGTATTCGCATATTTAAAATAGATATAAAACATTCGGATAAATTGAATTTTAATAAAGTTTGTATTGTTTTATTGGTTTTAACGGCACTTGTACCGTGTTGTTGGCTATATCATTCTGATGAAATGGGAGCTAGGTGCCTTTTCCAAGGACACATTGAGCCAGCCGACCCGGGAAGGCATGGGCGGGTATTGAACCCGGGACCTTTGGATTATAAGTCCGACGCTCTAGCAAATAAAGAGATAGGATAAAATTAGAAGCAATAACACTCTCCATTGTCCAAAAATATAGATCAGGTTTATATTGGTAATTTTGTTTTAAAATGATATTTTTTTTAATTATTTTGTTTAATCAGCAATTTAAATATAAATATCCGACGGCAAAGTTCAGTTATGAGCATAACGAATTTTTGCTCTGTGTATACAAGTCCACATTCCCAGGATCTCTAAGCATTTTTTAAAATATAACCATTTGCATATATCTTCCTATAGCTACAAAACGTGTGATTGTTTTGTTTGTAATATATGTTATGAAAGGCGACGATGCTTGCCTTGTTACATGTCAGGAATAATGTCTACTCTGTTACTCTGTTGTATAGGTGCGGGAGTGGGGTGGGGGTGGGGTAGGCACACGAAATGATATGAAGGATAAAATCACAGTTAATGTTTTATCAATAATTTGGAATTAATTAAAATGGAAAGAGAAAGCGTAAAATCGTATGCCGATTGATTAAAGGCTGTATCAACGATCTGAAATTTTGCAAAACAATATTCAAGTAGTTATACTCATAAACATTCGTTTTTGTCTATTTCAATTCGTTCATCTCTTTCTTCCTTCCTTCTTTTTTCCTTTTGTTCTCTTCTTCAATTTCTATTATCTAAAAGATCGTTTTGAAACAATCTAACGTACACCGCCATGGAGGAAGAGAGGACATCATTCATTTTCCCCGGTTCGGCATCCAGATTGATGGAGATTGGTTTCGCAATTCTTTCTCAGTTAGTTAAATCCGATTTTCAGTGCGATTAAAATGTTTTGCATTATCAAAGTAGCCTTCGATACAATATTTGTATTCTTGCTGTCTGTATTCAAGCGTTATTTCAATGCCTTCCAAATAATGTTCTGATAAATTAGGGGGTAAATCATTTAATGTTGTAGCGCGCGTACCCAACGGTTATCTTTGGAGTAAGCGTGTCAGTAGTAACAGTCGTTACGGCTTTCGAAGTATACATGCCTACGATAAACTTGGAGACTCATCAAATACAACAGCAGCGCACATTACTGGATAATGGAGTTTGTGGAGTAATATAGATTCATATCTGCATTAGGCCGATTGACCATCATCAAGAATATGCATATACATTGAAGTTTGTTAGAGAAATTGATGATGGCACGTTTGATACATGTATACAATAAAATAAAATCTACAGTATCAGATGTTCAAACATCCAATCAATACACGAGATATATACTTACTTATACATACACATGCCAAATACATATTCATGCATGCATATATACACTCACACACTTTTATCTGTATATACAGATACATATAGATATACCCACGCATACATCTCTCTCTCTCTCTCTCTCTCTCTCTCTCTCTCTCTCTCTCTCTCTCTCTCTCTCTCTCTCTCTGAAGGAGGTATTAAGGCAACGATAAAAACAGAAAACTATATGGACACACTTTATTTTACATTTCTCACAGACTACGTACAATTGATCACCAAAACATGAAGTTGAAAAGCTTCTCATTATTTGAACAACAAATCCAATGACATTTTACAACATTAACAGTGTGCCAACTCTAATGACATTTTACAATATTAAAATTGTGCAAACTCTACTGACATTTTGCAATATTAAAATTGTGCAAACTCTAATTATATTTTACAGTATTAAAATTGTGCAAACTCTAATAATATTTTACAATATTAAAATTGTGCAAACTCTAATGACATTTTACAATATTAAAATTTTGCAAACTCTAATGATATTTACCATATTAAAATTTTGCAAAATACAATGCTATAAGGCCTCAAGGTACAAAATTATCTATAAAAAAAAACCTAAACAGAAAAATTAGCCGTTAATGTTTTTGAAACGTACTATAAATGTCAAATTTGTTTCATGTGTGTCTTGGTATTTGTGCCCGCGTGTATGTGTGTGTGTATCTATTCACAAATGAATGTCCTACTTTTGGCCGACTTCAGCATCATCGCAGACACGCAACTCAGTCATAATTATTTCACACAATAAATGTTAATACGAACATAGCATACAACAAACTCTCTCTCTCTCTCGTACACGCACTGTGTTTCATATGGTTGATATATATATATATATATATATATATATATATATATATATATATATATATATTACAAATCGTGTGTCGAATAACAGTGCATTGCTTATATATATATATATCTGTAACATGACTATTATTTATTCCTTCTTGCTTATATGCATCAGAGTCATGCATGCTCTTCACGTACGGTAGGTACACTAAACATTCAAAGTATTTGTTTTTCATGTCATAGCGATTGGTATCTGTTGCATGATCTAAAGTTATAATAATAGAAACAAGATGACAGTCGGCAAATGGATCTTACATTGGAGAGGCACCAAGCAAATATGTTCATCACTGAGATAACCACATGTCTTTCTAACTGTTGGCTTTATATGTGTTATAGACAAAATTAATTTCGAATTTTTCGAATTATTATTTTAAAGCTTCATTATGATTCCTCCGGTATTCATTATTATTAGGGTTTTTAAATCAAGGCAGCATCTGATTTCCCTAATGTCAAATGAAATTCTAAATTATCCTGTCATTTCTTTGCTTCATTATCCCATAACTGTGAAATATATCATTTTATAATGACGCTGTACGTTATATTATATTTATGTATTACTCTGCGCTTTGAGATGAATATTACAATTACTCACTAATTGTCCCAACTGAGTCACCTTTTAATATTAAATTATCTAGACTTTCATGCATTGTCACATTTGCTCAATTTTTGAAGCAACAATTTGCTTGAATGACTTCATCGATTCTGAGATACTAAAAAGCTTCAGAATACAAAATAATATTTAGCGCCAGTACAATAAATTAAAATAAAAAGGCTAGAAATGCTGTAATTGTGTGCTAAATTACAATATACCTTATATGCCCATCTATATCACGCTCACCCGACTACTAGTATCGTAGATCCGACAGCTCTAAATACACCAGCATATCAAGGTGCACGGTATACCTTTTATTTATATTTTTTTAAAGTCAAGAGCATATATTCTGTTATACGATGGCAGACCTATTATGTTGGCATATCAGGGAGTATAGTGTTCCATTTATTTATGATGTGAAGAAAATAGCGTAGATTCTTACCAACAGGTGTCTGATACTTTGGTATATCTGGATCTATTATGTTATCAATTGGGTCAGTATTATACATGAATAAATGCGGCAAAATGAATCTAATATCTCGTTAGGTATCCATCGGTGAAATTTGTTTTGAATGAACTATATATATTTCTGATGAAATTTCCAGTACAAACCGAATATTTCTGGACGTATCAACAAAACTTGTCGAGAGCAAACTCCTCACGGGCATCTATTCAATATCAACCTTAAAACACCAATATCTTCTCGCATCCAGTTATTTCCTATACACTGTGTTCAGAACAACCTATACAGCTCTGTACTGAAAATATCAGAATTTGCCCTGATTACGATACGTCTGAAAACAGATCGAAAGAACTGACTCATTGCCAGAAAAAGAGAGGCTATGGCAAATATTAGAATAAAGTCAATTTCATGTGCTACACAAAACGATCGCGCTAACCTCCTTAAAGCAAAGTTTGCTCTCAAGTAGGTCACATCCTTCAAAAGCCTTGTTCTGCAGTAAAGAAACTCCAAGAAACATTCATGTTTGAGCAAAACTGAGCGTCATTCATAAATCAAAGATCCCTTGGAACACCCAAACACTGTAAGGATAAAAAAGATGCAAAGCCTACCTGTACATGATGAAAACTAGCACATCTTCCAGAAGAAGGTGGTAAGCTGACGATTCATAGCCCTTATATTACACACGAATGCCTAAATGTGATCTATCTCATCAAGTCGACAGTATGTGCTCACCAGTATGTATGAGAGACGGAGTGCTCACCAGTATGTATGAGAGACGGAGTGCTCACCAGTATGCATGAGAGATGGAGAAACTGAATAAAATAGTAAACCTACACAGATCTGACTGGATGAAAAAAAATTTGAGAGAAACTCAATGAGAAAAGATTTCTCATCGCTTGGCCAAGCTTTCATTGACGTTGTTTTAACTAAAATTACCCACAACGTCTCCTGGAATATAGGAAAGAAATTGAGCGAATGAGTAAAGCATTACTAATATAGCGTGACACTGTTGCACAATCTATGATTAGTGATTCTATAAATTTTATATTGGATGTGCTATTGTCATAATATTTTTTTCCGTACAATCTTTTTGTGCATCTTTTAGAGGATAATAATAATAATAATAATAATAATAATAATAATAATAATAATAATTATTATTATTATTATTATGCTTGAAGATGCCAATTATGATTCCTTCTGTTTCAAGCCATTCAATTTAAGCGTCGTAAGTTTGGCGGATCCAGCAGCAGGTTTCCTTACTGTTGAATTGCTTACTCTAGACAATAGACGAGTTTTACAATCACCAATAATCAAAGATAACGCGGGTTATTTCATTATGCTGGTTGTCAAAGGCGAGGCTTAGTTTAATGTCTCATATGTGTGTACTAAAGACAACGGTGGACTATCATAGCCGAACATCACACTTATCTATTTTATTGATTGGACATTAATAGTCCAATTTTGAGAGAAAGTCTTTTAAATCGAATGAAAAGTACAAACAATGAAAAGGGTCTGAGGGCGAAGACATTCTAATAGCTAGATATCATGTTCTTAACTCCTAGGCCAACATGTCGAGCTCGGGTAACATGCATTATCGAAACAAAGTGCAAGCCAGTTGGATTTTACAATTTAGAAACTACCTATAATGACCTTTGATGGCTGATAATTACGTAAGATAATCACCCGAAATTATTTCCGCAGTGTAACTTTGCTATACTTATTAGTAATCAGCGGAGTTTGCAACAAGTAACCCAGATTTTCCATGAATTCTTTAAAGAAGAATGCATCAACCAGTGCATAATAAAGAAGAGATAAGGCATAAATAGTATATGCGACACATACGCTTCCTGCGTTTCTTTCGGGGGGGGGGGGGGGGCAAAACGTTTCAGGTATATAGAATGAGTTTGTCTGCTCAGTTTAAGAATACGTCTTTTATAGATACATATATAAAAAAACAACTGCATATTGTAGGACTTTGTCTTTACACATTTGTGTATGTTAATTGTTCTGTTTTGTTTTGTGCCTGTGTCGTTTATCAGTGTTTGTCTTGCGCAAAAGTACCCGTAGGTTCAGAAAGCGCGAAGCCTAATTTAACATGTGAGTTCACACACACACACACACACACATATATATATGTATATATATATATATATATATATATATATATATATATAATATAATATAATATTATATAATATTATATAATATAATCACTGACTGACAAAAGTGATTTAAAGGGATTCATCGACTCCCGAAAGAATGTTCTTTCCCATATGGTCGATATTCTATATGACAACGATGAAAATGTAAAGATATTTCTTTACAAGTTGTTTAATTAGTCACCCTTCTTAACTTAAGGTACCTTTATCAAATAAAACTGTATACGCATTCAAACTGCTCCACTTGCAATACTCGCAAGATCATCTTTTGTTTCATTATCGCCGCTGAAAGTATCGTTTGTATACAAAGTTGAAACTGATTTTACTTCTGACATGGTAGAAAACTTCACAGTATTGACTCCTGATCTCAATATCTTCTGTCGATGTGTCGTGGGTTCCCGACAGCAGAACCACTTCAGAAACTCTTCTCGGAAACGACGTCCAGTGATGATGTATACGAAAAAGTTCAGGCATTGGTTTAGATCGCTGAATAAATACACAAACGAGTAGCCAATGACATAATTTATCTTCTCGTCCATGGTGTCTTGCGAAATGTACTTTTGAACCAAAAAGTAAACGCTTGCGGGCATCGAGAATAAAAAAAACATGATGGACAGACACAAAAGCATTCTGGTCAGCTGCCTGTTCTGTCGACTTTTTTCTTTGACATTTTCTGATACATTCTGGCTTAACTCCTTTTTTATGCGATTCGACATTTTCAGTCCATTGATGATGCCTATATTCAGAACAAACAGAATGATGCAGGGGCCTATAGAATAAAAGATCTCCTCCACGTAGGGTAATATTGTGTCAGTGAAATACCTATATCGATCACGAATTGTACACTGATATATGCCACGAGAAGAGATAATTTCTGTCATGACTTCAAGGTAGAGTGCATTCAAGATCAGAAAGAAGACAAACAATGTAATAAGGACAATGGCGGTGTTGCGCTTGGTACAAATGGTTGTCACCTTAAGTGGATGACAAATGGCGACGTAGCGCTCCACTGTCACAAATACGATGATCCAGTTGGAACACTCAGGCATAGTCATGAAGAAAAATTGCTCGATCCTACAGCCAGAATCTCCGTAAGAAAGATTCAGCAACTTCTTGGTTTGTCTCATCCCTTTGATCAGTGACGAGGAAAGGTCGGTCGCGGCCAGTGTGATCATATAGATGGTGGTGGTGTAGAAAGCTTTCATCTTGGTCATAGTGATTATGGTGGACGCGCTTCCAAAACTAGTGAGTGCAAAGATGACGTAGTTTGATATAGATGATACATAATACGGAATCCAATACTTTTTCGGCAAAATTACTTGGAATTGTTTAGGCTGAGCCCATGGTGTTGTTAGGTTGAATGTTTCATTAGTTGTGGTGATCCAATCCCAGGTGGCGTTCTCCAAAGAAGAAAAACTTGTCATAAAATGTGTAGAGATATTTTCTGTAGATTGAGTAGCAGTCATTTTCCTCATGTGGTTTCAACTTTTGACCTGTATACAAAAGAAGTTTCGAAACAATTAATAACATCAAAAAGTAAGATATTTGAATACTGGCGTTCGAACTCTTTAAAAAGTCTTTTGATTCTGATATAATGGAAATTTCATTGTAGTGATATACTGTGATATGCAGTAAAAATGTGCAGTACGAGGAGAGATGTAATTACGTATTTGAACTGGATAAATAAACAAATTTGTACCCAGCTAAATGTACAGCACAACTCAAAGATTTTATCAACTGTATCAGGTCAATATAAAACAATTCATTAAAATCAAAGATAGAATTTGTGGAAAACAAAATTAGAGTCGAAACAGACATTCTGACTCGGTGTATAAAGTAGCTGGTTTTAGTAGTCCCGTTGTTTGCAAAATGAAAGATCTACAGGGAGAGGATATTGATGGCATGTTGTACGAACAAGAGTTATCACAGTATTACAGCAGAATGACATACAAAAAGTTAAAAAGATCGCAGTTAAACAACCATATGGTACACATAAAAAACTTCATAAAATGACTTCAACGAAGGCAATGTCCTATAAGGATTATGATGAAATCACAGAAGAAATGAAAAGACACAATATTCGAGAATATGAAATTGATTCAAACTACACTTCAAACAAGCTGGAAAAGAAATACAACATACAACTCTACAAGTTGGTCAAAGACATGTTGAAACTTGTCTTAAATTTTATTCAAAGAAGATATAGCAGAGACTCATACAACTATTCAATTACCAAATGCATTTTTCCTGAATAAAATATCTCCCTTCAAAGCAATGAACATCGAAAGACGTTGATACATTCACCAAGACATTGAAGCTTCTCTTTAATTTCATTCAAAGAAGATATGGTAAAGACACATATAATAACTTTTTCCTGGATACAAGATTTACCTTGACCAATATTAGCACATCCATCAAACTTTCAATCGCAAACATTTCCACAAAATTAACCATGGACTCAAAAGCAGTCCACCGTTCATAACGAGTGGATATATATATATATATATATATATATATATATATATATATATATATATATATATATATATATATATATATATATATACATATATATATATATACATATATATATATATATATATATATATATATATATATATATATATATATATATATATTGAAGATCTAGTTCTCATGGACATCTAGTGGTAGTATAAATTTAGCTACTTAAAAATTGGAACAGCTAGCCGTACCAGCAGTTTCAAAATGTCACAAATGTCACAGAAAGAAGTTTGTAGAGGAAATGGAAGAAATAAATACAATCTACCAAAAATACAGAAATTGGGTGAAACAAACTTAATTAATTAATATGTTATTTCAATGAATGAGATGAAAGGATTTGAGTGAAAAATCAACAGAAAAATACCTGTAGTTGTGGGAAAAAGAAATAAAGGATCGATTTATTTGCACTAGAAACGTAAATTCCACATTAATTTCTGATGCTTAATATGGACTTAAGAATAAAAAACTAACCAAAACAGTACTTCCCGTTGTCCACTCTCTTCACCTCTAAAGTAAACCAGGATATTGCCAAAATATTTAACGAGATACAAAATTTATTATATTGAAACTCAATTTTTCACATACAATACATGAATATTTGTGAAACCTAAACTCTAAAATTTGACAGTGAAAATGATACAGCTGACAGTGTGACATGAAGTTTTCCCCAAATCATCTAAACTGGGCAGTGTGGATGTAGGCATCTGTTTGCGATATTTCCAATTGGAATTTGATGGACAAAATATACGAAGAACGTTTTGTTGGAACTGTATCAGGTACTGTGCCAGAGTTAACGAAATCAGTATACTTATTTCCCGTTTATTTCTATATGAAAAGCTTCAGTCTCAATGTAATCATGTTTTCAAATTGAATGACAACAACACAGATTTGAAACAATTTAATTTGATCAGCACAATTTCAAAATCCCATAACGCCATGACTGGTAATACATGAAAGGTGAAAACAATTACTTGCTTGATAATGGGCCAGAAAAACATAAAGATGTACGTCAAGGTTTCAGAGAGCCTATATCTATTGTTGTGTTAGCCACTTATAAACGTAAATATAACTTAGGGGCAGGTACTGTTAAATACTTGAGAACAATGACAGATGAGGGAATATCTAGATTGAATCAAATTATCAGATCACACGTAATTTTCATCTTGGGTGCACATATTCCAAACACAATGTATATTACTCAGTCTACTATGTTAGTATCAGATAGTGTTAAAAAGTTGATGGAGCTGTTAATTCTATGACAGCAAGGTTACGGCACAGATGAAAACATCATGGAAACATTTAAACAGTATATAAACTGATTCAAAAGCGAAATTAGACTATACTGTTGGAGGTGAGGATATATATTTGTTACCGAGTGACATGGTAATGGAAATGTGTAGTATTGTCGGACACAACAACATTTTGCAGAAATTCAGTTACTCGTTTAAACTGCCATTAATTCCAAGGTAACTAAGAGCCGTCTTCCAGAGACTGGTAGCAACCAGTAGCAGATACTGTAGAGGACAAACATAAAGACAAAGTGTGTAAATATTAAGTTGATAAGAAGGACTATAATGATGATTGTCCTATTCTCAGGTCTGTCACATTCTCTGGCGTTCAAAAAGCACATGTCGAAATTTAGAAACAGCAAACAAAACACAACAATCGACATTAAAAAGAAACATTAAATAGTGACATGAATGAAACGAGTCCTATCTTGATTCCCAGTAGCTATTGCAAACTCGAAATGTACATGAAAAATGTGAAAGAGGAAATGGATGCCAATGGTGTCACTGAAGAAAGTGTTGATGTTGAATATTTGAAACACAACTCAAAACTTAGAATCACTCTGAATAACAATGAAACAGTATACATAACCAACTACAGTACTAAATTACTTGTATTCAATAGCTAGAGAACTACACATACATCTTCTGAATCAAATATAATTTGCGGATGTTGATACATCAAAATCTATATATTTTCCTACGTCAAATAAATCACTCAAAAACTTACACCAATTGCTATTATTCGTGTTTACTCGAGATCTTACCAGCTAACAATGCGTTTCACGGAGACTTGGTTTAGTACAATGTGTATAGCAATTGCAAACGATTACAGATCAGTACAATCAACAGATTGAGCATCAGGATACGTGACGAAGATGGAAAAGGCATAGATCTTTATCGTATGGCTGTTATTTATGTTTCCATGTATATAGAGTTAGTACAGAATATTTGGAAATATCTAATTTATAGGTCCAAGCGAATCTTTAAAACTTCAGACAAAAACATGTGGAAAAGATACAGCATTACGTCAAACGATTAACGGTGGCTTAGATCCCAGCGATAACGTGACCATGACAAATTATCTCATGCAGCAAATAACAAATTAATATTGAGTTGAGTTGATAACCAGATAATAAACATATTTAGTGAGAACAATTTGGAAAACATCAAGACGTGAAGGGAACAAGATAACAATAAAGTACGTATAATTGAAGAAAAAAACACTTAAAGAGCTAGCTAAATCTTAACGCTACAAAAAAATATTGGAGAGAACAGAAAGAAAAACTTTTAGAAACTAAATACTTGTTCAAACAGAGATCCAATACTTTTGCTACTGCCGTACAAGCTCCACACTCAGTAAGGAAATAATAGATGATTTATATAACGTTAGGCAATATTTTCAAATGTAGATGATTTACATAACGTTAGGCAATATTTGATAACGATCGACCGGACGAAATAGTTAAATTGGAGAGTGACATGGAGAAAATTAAAACATTTTTGGAGAACTATGGTACTTTACGATCTCAGATGGAGAACTTGCGGAGAGACTTGAATCACGAAATGAAACAATGAACAATTTTAACACACGACTTACTGGCCTGAAAAAACAAGGACATGCCTAAAGCTAATACATTGTTAGAGCTACAGAAAAAATAATGATTTTACAGACATAGCCAAAAAGATAGACAAACAAAAAAGCATATCAAATGTGAATGAAAGCGCGATTAGTTATATGAAGACAACCTGTAAGTGTACCATTTTAGATAAAGGCGATGTAATCAAAATGGTAAAATATGTTGCATTCACCGAATTGTACAAAAAAATTGCAAGCTGAGAATGAACAACCCAAAAGAGAAATCTTAAAAGTACATTGATCTAAAAATGTTCAATAATATAAGTGTGGTAGAAGAAAGCACTGATTAAATAGACAATAAGATGAAACAATTTCGACAAGTTTTACCTGATTTGGATAGCACGTCTGCAATAGATACAGATGCATTCAAAACTGAAGTAGATAAAACGATACTCGAGTTTAGTGGTAGTATTGGTAGAGTTAAGTCAGACTTAGAGGCTGTTAAAACTGACATAAGCAAAACGACTCGCGATAAGTGGTGCCATTGACATAATTAACACTGAAATAAACGCAAATATAGAGGAATTTAACACTCAGTTGAACACATAAATGGGTGTAAATAGCATTGCATTGAGAGTTAGAAGTTAGAATGGACCAATTGAAAAAAATCGATAAAAACAAAATGGAGTTTAGGAGAAACTAAACTAATCCCTGGATGTATAATGGTCTACGATTTTCGTGTTGTATCTAGTCAGGAGAATCCAGATGGCCTTACTTTAAGTGTTACTTCATGAGATGCAGTTTCAAGTGCTGAAAAGACACAAGCACCACGCGGGACTGGTCGTGGATTCACGTGCAAGAAAGGATTGTTGATGTCTTTTGAAACAGAAATTTACCCCAGGAAATTAGTGGATAGTTACGTTTTTAACTATGCTTCATCGCGGTTTGCTGAATACAAATGATTAGCGCAGCAGAGTATTATTCCATCCAGATCAGTAAATCAGGTTAATACAAAATTTTTGTCAACTTGCATATTGAGCCCCCATTTAAAAGATTCTTGGGCTTATATGTTGATTTTTACATTGCATCAGAGATAAACAGCCAACATTTTGCTTAGTCATTAGACGTTGAATAAGGCTCTGGGCCTGGTCTTTACAAAGAAACACGAACATACAAAATGTATATCTCTTTCTTTTCATATGATCAGGTTAACATTCAAAACAATCAACTCAAATCCATTCTATTGTAATCATCAATACATTTCCTTTAGCATCATAACATGATCATTAGTGGAACGACTAATTGTGATAAAATATTGTTTACACTAGATTTAATAGAGACTGAACACAAAGACATTTTAGATATCATCGTTAACATGTGTCCAACTGTTCTGTGCAACAAGACCTATGATAGAAAGTGGACATTCAACATATATTGGAAAGGCTATTTTGTTCGTTGTGATTATACACATCTGGTGATTGTATCACCTGAGTAAATGCATTTCCTGGTGATTTCCCTTGTGATTGAATAAGCAATCTTGTACATCTCAAATTGTAAATTCTTTTGAACACGCATCTTTCTTCCTTTGCAAAAATACTTTTAATCTTTATCAGTCCTGTATGAATACATTTTTGCGCTTAACCCATTCAAAAATCTGTATTGTGTGCAATTTAACTCATTCTTGAAAAGATCGGGTTTCTTTGTATTTATTTGTGGCATGTTAAACACATTGTCTTTGGAATAGTCACCTGCATAGTAAAACTTGATACTTTCCTTCAAGTCACTGTAGAAGTTGTGAATCTTTATCTGTTGCCAATAGTATAATCCTTTCACCCTATGTGATTTTCAGTTTGGTGTAGTTGAACTCATACATCAGTCCTTTGGATAGCTCTAGCACAGAAAATCCACCATAAATAGTTTTGGTTAGTTTGATCATTATGTTTCTGAAACGAACTATTACCAAGTCATGCTCTATTATTGTCCTGGCAAGTTATGTATTTTGACATTTGAAACATGTATTTTCATCTGGATATATTTTACCACATCATCTGGATAATTTCACATGTTTTTTGATGAACAGATTACTATCATAACCTGACAACTTATGTATGAATACTGGGATGTATATTGGGCAACTTCAATTCCAATTACAGTTTCTATGAGCAGAACTTCTGTAATTTCCGTGGTCTCTAACTTAGTTTTTCATTATTTTACTCTAATAGATTTGTTTTTCATCTTTATCTGTGAATATCCAAGGTTCAGCATTTTGTTTTTAGCTTGGTGTAGAATAGTCTCACTATCCTGCCAAGCAAGTTATAAAAAAAAACCTGTATGCAGTCAATACCTCTGTAAACTACTGGCCTGTAACATTTGTGAATTGAATTGAGATTGGAATGTGCTTTCATTCTAAATGATATTCTAGATTGAATAGTAGCATTCTTACAATTATTCGACGAGTAGTTCTCCCTGTATGATGCTACTTTGAAAATCAAAACAAGCGACAGACAGGAATTTTAATTGATGCTATTTTGTAAGACATAATATCTATCGAGATGCGTAAACTGTAAGACAGTTTTTTTATATTTGATGATTTTTTCCTGCTGAATTGAAAAATAAAATGTTATATATGTATCTTTCCCGATGATGTTTGTATGCCCGTGATGATACCAATTTTGATAAATCTTAAGTCGCAACATAATGCTAATATTCCGCTCCATCAGATAGAATCAGCATGTCAACATGCTTATATTTTTCATTTTCTCACACTATAGCAGCTCTAATGTATTTGTATTCAATTATTGCATACACATATTTGGATGTACTGCTGTAATGCTTTTGTTTGTCCAAACTTTGGTTCGAAAAATGTCAAGCGAATAAACGTTTAATTATATCAGCCTTTTCACTTCTGTTCACTATTTTTATAGGTATTGTCCTGTGGTAAAATGTCTTGTATTTAACCTGCTGTCCATCCTGTGTGGGCCGTTTCATAAGTCTGATAGTCAATTCAAGCTAAACTTTTACAGAACCAAATTGATTGATTTACCGAATGATTACTTTCTTGAAGGAGGCTTCAGTGTCATTAAACATTCATACAAGTCTTCATAGTTGCCGCTATAAAATCGGTGCTTCTGTATATTTCTCTTGACAGAATTGTAAGCCTTTTAGTACTGATTATGTTTACATTTTGCTTATGCATTCGTCTCCATTCATAGCTTGTTTGTATCCGTATTAAAAAAGCTTTCAGTCTTTCTAGCAATATTTGGAATAGGTCGACCAAGTAAAGAAGTCTTAATCTCCAATTTATGTACGAAATCTTTACATGTATATAGATATATTTGGTGTTTTGCCATACAGTTTAGAAAAAGCCCACCTTAGTATCTTAAATGGGTATTGCATGTAGAGGAATCCACATTCCACACACAGGAGACGCAACCTTTTGCTTTTCAGATCGTTTTCCTACACACCGCTATCAAAATGTGTGGACCTTGTTTGCATACACGAAATTTTGTGTCATGCTTTATCATACTTCAGCAGTATGACTTTAATTTTGTATCTACACGCCATTTGATTTCTTTTTCAAACACGAGATTATGTGGTATACTCTATCAAACTTCAGCAGAATGATTCTGTTTAAGTCATGACTTTAAACTGTTGGAGCTTTTTATACACGTAGGCATTTTATCATCTGCTTTTTATGCTGCCAGCTTTAGGTAATAAGTTGATGCTCACTTATATGTACACAGTATTTTGGCAAACGTGAGTCTCGAGCCATCCTTTCATTGGGAAATCCTATGATAATGCCACTTAGCTAATTAAATCAGTTAGTATTACTATAATTGCAAGTGTATATGAAGACTGGTTTTCTCTTCCTGTCTGTGCACTCTGCTGAATTAATTGTATCCACTATCAAGGTATTGTTTGGGTGCCTGTCTGTTTGTGTTTCAGTATATCTTTGCAGCTGACTTAACTTTATAAACTCTCAATGCTTGTGATATTATTAAAAAAAACTGATTGTTTGTCTATGTTACATTATCTCTGAGCAGCTGAATTAATATAAACAGTCATCAATTTTTGCGATATATCTGTCTTCTCTATCTGTCTGTGTTGTATAATATCTATGCTGCTGAATTAATTTATGGCTATCAATGTTACAGATGTTACAAATGCTGCCATTGCCGGTTTAATCTGTATGCGAATAACCGTCAGTTACGCAGTTACGCATGTAGTTCCTACCCACGTCCAAATCAATAATTGATTTTCTGCTGGGCAATGATCATGCCACTGAGTAATCCAGTGCTGCACAGGCATGTACTTGGAGGGAGTAAGAGGTGGTAGGTAATTATAGCGCGGGCATGTGATTTATTCGGCAAGTTATGTGATTAAATCAATCAGATATTATATTAGGATACATTTGCTCTCAGTACACGAGTTACTCGTTTGTTATCGTTGATTCATAAAGCATTTGATTTCTCTTTATTGTTGGCCGTCATTTTTTCTATTATCTTCTGAATGTATAGTTCATTTGCCTATTCAATTTGGTGTGTGTTTCTGTTTGTATGCTGGTGGAAATATATGTTTCTTATACTCCTACAACTTATACACACAAATGTATAATCAACAAATTCTGTAAGGGTGTAAAGATATGTGCTTGATCTTCTACATTCGAGCTGTTTCCTAAATGAGCAGCCTCTGCATTGTTGTTATCGGATATTCCTTCGTTCGATCTCAATTGGATTTTTAAAAAAAAACAAATGGTAGCATTTTATCAACTCCATTTTAGGCATTAGTTATGTTTCAACGACACGATAATATTTCTGCGTTTCAATAGTACTGCACACGATAAATCTGGTGCACATCTCTGAAAATCCAGCGTTAAGGAAAGTGGTCCAGTAGTAAGAACTAGAAACAATATAGTGTTTTTGTTTTCATGCATCAGTTCAGAAAGTTGTCTAGCAATATTCTCGTGATTACATGTTCATATTAAGGGTGTTTCAGTAGAAGGTAATTGTATTAGGACACAAGAGAAGAGTAATTTGAAATAATCTGTTAATAGTTTTATTTTATTTGTTGATCAAACAATTATTAATTTGACTAGTGGCCCAACATTCTCATGTATTACCTACTAATATATATTAATATTCTGATCAGTATTATTTCTAGATGTCCCTTAAATTGTTTCTACTTTTTTTTAGTAATAGCGATCATATGTCATGGTTGATCCACATTATTGAAAGGCCTCGATGCCAGAATATACTCTTTTGAACTTGGTCCCTTTTAAAGAAGTTGTGAAGATTTTTCTAGTTTAGTTACGGTGGCCGTGTTTCATTTTGCACTGGTATCATATTCTACAAATAAAAATGTCCTAAATGATTTTTTTCCAAAAGCATTGTTATGTGTTATTTTAATACTTGTTATAGTTTTTTACATATTCTATCAAATTCATTAAATTTTCTTCTTCCATATTTCAATTTCGGGTACTATATTTCTAATTGTGTCAAATTTCTCTTCTATTTCATGCTAAAACATTGCAAAATCGTTTCCGAACTAGAAACCAGTCACTAAAAGTTTCCATGTTATACTTAGTTCCATTATATTACTAATATCTTGCCAAATTCTTTGCACCCTGCTACAAGCATACAGCAAATGGTGAATATCTTCAGCATTTTTGCATGCATGACACAATTTTGAATAACTGATTTTCCATTTAAATAATGTCTGCATAGAAAATTAATGTTGATGTCAAATTTTGCAATTTTTTAGTCTCTTTAGTATAATTAATTTTTTTAATTCTAGCGCACTCATTCATTATTTTATCAGTATCAATTCTTTTATTTCACTTGGTTTATTTTCTAAAAAATAATTAGTTTTACGATTAGAAATATTACAAAAAATGACAAGTATTTTTTATGTCAACGTAAATATTTTGAATAGATAATACTTCTAGAATTAAATTCTTGTTAAAATGCTTAACTATACTTTTTATAATATACAACTCTTGCAGCCAATTTTTAGCATCCCTAGTATCAAATTCTTCTTCATAAATATGCCATTTGACACAAGATCCTTAACATATCTAAATTATGTAAATATATTATCAATCCAATTAGTACTTTTTTAAAAATTGATTTATATAGAAAATAACCGATTTCCCAATGTTTACTCCCTTAATAAATTTCCACCATTATTTCTTCCATCCCTGTCTTCACATCAGTTATAACTGATGATAACTTCTCTACAGAAAGCTGGAATCTTTCGTAGCACAGAAAAGTTAGAGAAACAGCTTTAAGGTTCATATCCAACATTACATTAATTCCTCGGATATAGTTAGTAAACATATAAAGGCACAAGTTTCCATTGATTACTATTATTTGATAAAAGCTTCGGAACCAAGCAACATTCAAAAAGCCTTATATTTAATTTTATGATCAATAATTTCTAACCCTAACTCCCATTTTTCGTTGATAACAATATTTCTTCCATTCTAGTCAATTTTCCGATTCTAAAAAAGTTAAAAAGCGTTTTGTTTCTTTTATTTTGACAATGCCGTCAAGGGTGCGCTTTACATTTTCTAAATAAATTCAGTTAGATATAGCGAATATCTTAATTATTGTGACTTTCCAAATAAGTTAAATATTGATTTTTCCAACAGTCTAGTATATTTCCTAAATTTTATATAGCTTTCCCAATTTAAGTTTTAACCAGCCGCACTTTCCCCATGCAAACCCTTATACACTTGATACATTTTTAAAAAAGACGATCCACCAAAAGATGGTTCATCCCGCTTATTCTCTGCCCATACTCACTCAGAACTAGAAAGATCAAACTTTGGTCCCACAACTTAAGAAAATGTGTTTACTACTGCACTAATTGCTTCCTTAATGCTTTCTTTATCTCTCACCATCTTTCTATAGTCATGTGCAAATTTGAATGTTTTCAATATATCTGCTCGATCCATATATGTTATGCAAATTACTTTAATATTTTCATTTTGTTGTGTACTTAACGTTAGTATTTCTCCTCTTATTATGAAACGTAGTGCAGAGATTGGACATCCCATTTTATTACACGCTAGGGTGTCGATTTCTCAGAAATCCAGTTATTATTAGTTTTCATTACCATGAAAGGTCCTGTATACAGTAACTTGTTAAATTGTACAAATTTGTCAGTTCATTTTTATTCAAAGTTGCAAACATAAAGTCCCATTCAGCACAGTCAAGCCTTTAATAAATCCCCAAGCAATGAAGCTTCATCAGTCGAATTATCCTAACAGTAATTAATAAAATCCTCAATTGTCACATGTCAGTATCATTTTTTTTAAATATTTTTTTTAATATATGCTATTTCTTGTTCACAAATAATCTTCTGCATGATACATTTTGTTCTCTAATTACCAATACTTGGGGAATAATTTTAAATTCGGTATTTGAAAATCATCTAGATTTCTAATCGGATGTAATATTTTTATCTGCCTGTTTATGTAAAAAGGCCAAGACAGAATTTTATCAGGTAGATATCCGTTAAAAAATTACTCATTTACCATTTCGTAAGACATTCTTTGAGATCTGCCGAGATAAATGAAAAGAAAAATTTAGGAAGATCATCCGATCCGGGAAAAGTTCATTGTTTCATACCCAAAACTGCAGGGAAGATCGTCAAATCTGGGACAAATTCATTATTTCATACCCAAAACTGCAGAGTAACACTTTTATCCATATCACACAAAGCTGATTCATTATCTGATAATTTCCTGACAAAATTCACCTTACGAAGATATGCCTCATTATTAAAACGAAACGGTTTTTAAGACGTATATAAATTATCACGAAAATTGATAAAGATAATTATTTGAGATCGTGCAGTTTTGCTTTCATCTGCTAAAAGCTCTTTATGGTATTACTTTATCTTTGCTTTTCTAATCTTATTGTTCTCCTCAATTCGTTGGGCCTTTGATCAAATTTCAACGGCTCTTTCGTTTCTTCCAATAAATTGTATGAAGAGATTTATTCAAATTTGCTCTATCTGTCAACATATTTGGATATATTGTCCATTTCTGGATTCCAATTTTTTTCAAATTCATTTATTTTCTTCTCAATTTCCGATATTCTATGGTTATACCTTACTTTTTGAATACTAAATTGGGTGTTATTTTCCCCACACGTATCTTTCGTATATTCCGACTTTAAACTTTCATCCTGTACGTCAACAATTTCTTCAAAATATTCGCGAAAAATATTTATATTTGCTCACTGTATTTGTTTCGAACTTGTAAGATTTATCAGTCTGGTATACTGTAATCAACATCATGAATTTATTGTCTAGGTACTGCATGTACTATGTTCATGGCTAGCTCATAGGGGCTGAATTTGTCAGATAAGGGGAAATAATCAAATCTACTCCTAAACAAACAAGTTATTACATTTATATTGAAAAATATTAGTGTGGACTCATCGTTTTGACGAACTGACTAGCAAGCTCGTATCAGGTAGCCGAGCATCACATTTTCATGTTTCATCAATAAGAAACATGTTGATACCATTGAAATGTAAAAACTGTAAACTCATTTTAACGCATACTTTTTGCTACAGAGGTTAGTCTACAATGGCCTCACCATGTTTTACTTATCGCCCTTTTGATATCTATTTTGGTGGACTCAAGCCAAATTCAAAATTGTATTTCTGCCAAATGGTTGAAAGAGACTGAAGAATTGAGATCGAAAGATCACTACAGACATAAACATATGTAGCTAGTTAATAGGGATCTATCATGACTAGATACTAATTATACAATATTTTAACAAATGTAGCAGTAGAAAATATTTTATATTGTATTGCTTTAACACTTTTGCATATCTGAGGTAAAGTTCGACATAGCAAATCATAGGTTCCTGGTCCTTGACTGGTCAGTGAACAGATATAGCTATCAATGGACTATATTGAATATTATGCTAGTCACAAGATAAATAAATTAATTAGATTATCTGTCATCATCTTATAGACGTAGATTATTATTCAGCCATTATGCATCTAGACTAAATGTATAAAAATTCAATCAAATATTTAAAAGAATTCAAATCACATGAATACAATATTTGAAGGTTCTTAGTTCATATATATAAGGCAACGTAATTATTTTTGAAATTGTTTCGACCTTAACGGTATCGTGCGCATATTTCTGATAATCTAATAATTCAAAAATAAGCAGTCGGTTATTTCAATCATTAGTCAGTTTCGATAGGCACACCCAATCTACGAGGAGTAGATTCTAGCAAAAATATTGGCAAACTATATAAAAAGGGCTTCTTTGTAAGTAGTAAAATATTGTCAAACTATGGGACAAGAACTTCTTTGTAAGTAGTAAGGGGGGGGGGGTGATAGTCCTGAGACGCTGAAAATGTTTAAAAACCAAAATGGTACAATCTCGTATCATTACAAAGGAAAATATTTTCATCACTCATATTCTTTTTAAGACAATTCTATTTATTTTAAAACAAACAACAACAACAACAAAAAAAAACAAAAACAAAAAAAAACAAAAAACAAACAAACATTCGATCTCCTTAGACCACACTGTAATATTTTTGACTGTACATTGATTAGTTCACAGACAGCTAAGACATACGGTCCAACAGATAACCGGTAACGTTTTGAATGTGTTCTAAAGTCATACAAACTTCACAAGAAAGTTAATAAATAATCCACGAATATAAAACATTTACTGATGTCAGTTAGGACCAAAACAGAAACATACATGCCGACAACCCTATATGAACATAGCCTCTTATTAATGTAAAAGTGTATAACGCATGAACCAATGGTGTGTACAAAATATTACGATGCACGATAAATGAATCCGTTGTACCACATCCTTACTACACTATATAGAATTCGTCCTAGTAACACTACATGTGAGTTTTAAAGTCCATGGATACTAGAACACAGACCGATGGACAATCATTCAACACTGGAAAGCTAAGTGCAGCGAAAACCAAATATGGTCTCCCCCTGTGCGTGTTAAGTGGATAACTTCTGATATAACTACCCCAAAGGGCAGAAGCTTTACTGAAGTGGATATTTTGCAAACTGTAAGACAAAAGTTAAATATAACTCAAAAATACATATCTAAACATTCAGTAGTTAAATATATATTGAAATATTGCTAAGTAAATAAGAGATAATGAGAACTTCTGTCATAAGATAAACAAATTCCAAAGAAAGTCAGACATAATGACAGGTCCCTTTAACATATGAATAAGCAAAATGTAAACACAACCATAACCAAAAGAATTATAGATTCGTTTACACGAAATTTAAATACCTAGAGATTTTACAGCGGTTACACTCAAGATTTGTGTTATAATAACATTGAAGCGTCTTTAAGGACAATTATCATTCGCAAAACTCGACAATTTTGTTTTGTGAAAGTACAACCAGTCTTAACAATCAGACTTAGGAGTATATACATTTTTAGCAGAGAACAAAACCTATGAACAGAGATGAAAATGGATGGTGTAACTGAACGTTTATTTGACATTTTGCATACCAAATGTGTGTAATACATTAGCAAACATTAAAGATGGGTGTTTGACAGGTTTGAATATATTACATTGTACATAGATGAATACCAGTCGCTCTGAGGGAACAGATACATAGATGTGCTTGAATGGGTTAAGAACAAAACAAAATGTATCAACGGAAAAATATACGGATCACACATGTGTCATACCTTTAGCAGAATCTTTTTTAAATGTACAAAGCGTTCATGTATATAGACATTCAAAATATCCTTCAGATAGATGCGGTCATTAGTTGATACATATTTGGTTAACATCAATAATATCCCCAAATATGAGAATTAATTTGACATATCTTTAAATGCGTACGAAATATTAGAAGGAGAAGAGAGATTAATGGAAATAAACTACATTGGACCCTCTAAGAATAATTAACATAGAGAATGTCAGACATATTGACATCTCGATTATATTCGCTTTAAGCGATGGCCATAGCAGCTAAAAGAATGGAAGGTACCATTTCTTAGGAATTAAAGATATATCAAAATTGGTCTTATCACAAATAAGCAAACCTGAGGAGAAAATATATCTGTAACAAATTCCTTTAGTTTTTCTCATGGCCACAAAATGTATCAGAACACAATAGACTACGTTACAGTGTACAAAACTCGAAAGATATAATGGCTGACAAGAGGATAAATTATAAAATGTAAAAATTATCTGTGACAATTAAACGTTCCGTATATTGTTTATTGTAATTTTTAAAGTATCATCGTATCGTACACGAAGTGTTCGTGCTGCACACAACAGAATCCTAACAGTGCTTTGCAGAAATCTAATATATATTAAACGTCATAGGCTCGTTGCCAAATGCAAGGTGTTCAGGGGGATCAACATCAAACCTGGGTAGTGCAAATATCTAACAACGTTCTATCATGGTGTTTTTTTTTATACCTTAAACCTAGTCATAAATGTTACAGACCAATCGTTCACAGAAGTACTGATTGCGTTCGGGCGTTTTACAACTGGCTGGTTAGGATTGCAAAAAATAGTTTATGACCAAGTAAGGCAAAAAAAAATGCAAAAGCTAATGTGTCCTCAGAGGATGACGAAAGAATTGTAACTAAAAAAATACACTACATCTCTGCGAGAGAAACAGATTTGAAGACTGATGTAAAACTAATAAAGAATAACAACAAGAAATATAGCAAGAATTGTATTGTGTGAAGGTTCGTGAAGGATGGTAAAGAAATAACTGTGAAAGGAACGATTAGATTTATAGATAACTCTCGATTCATGGACCAATCTTTCCAGCAGTTGGAAACAAAATTTAAATGATGAAACATTTACGGAGACTCTGAAACATTTTGTTGACATGGCGTTGTTACTCCGCGAGATACAATGAAGGTCAAATTCCTGTGAATAGAATTTACCCCATACAAATACGTATATAGCTCTGAAGGTTTAATTAAACAGCTATACCACACAAAAAATGTTTAATTCATCATTTAACTGTTTCAATATATCTGATGTGGACTAACAGTATGTACTTAATGTGACGTCACACTTTCGTCTGCAAATACTCAAAGATCTACGCCACTATTAGCCGAAAAACAGAGATTAAGCCTGTGTGACATTTTTGAAGAATTTAGGAATGTATATATAAACTATAAGTTAGACTCTGCGCATTGTTACAGCGCACCTGTGTTAGCTCATGATGCGAGTTGAAAGATATTGGGTGTAGAACTTGATTTTTTTGCTAACTACGACATGTTTTTTATTGATTGAATGTGGAATTTGTGATGGAATTAATATGATACTGCACAGGAACGCTAAAGTAAATAACCAATTATATGCATATAATGAAGGAAAAATAAAACATGATGTATATTTCGATGAAACAAAACCAAAATCATATATTATGCACCTTGATGACTCGAATCTTTATGAAGGGATATGAGCTAATACATGTCGGATAATAACTTTAGACGGGCATGTGATGAACAAATTAGATAAATCTAAGAAAATCTGCTCGAAAAACCTGACAATAGTGATACTGGTTGCATATTAGAAGTAGACTAGGACATTCAATTACAATTACATGATCATTTTATAGACTATGCACTTGGTCCAGATAAATAAATTCCACGAGTTAAATAGCATCACTATGAACCTAGTTGCTCTTTCATCTTGCGATGCTGAACGTTATTTAATGGGTAGCATCCACACTTCACCGTACGGACATATGAGCGCCTTGTAGTGAATAAGAAATTCATATCTCATTTAAAGTTTGTTTCTGTTATTTTGCTTCAAAGTATCTACACTCTCTCTTTGTACATCATCTCTAATGGCGCCATTTTTAGTGAACATAGTTTCTTTTTTTGTGTCCTTTCTATAGAAACGCATATGTTCAGAGTTGTACTTTTGCACCCATACTGATATTTCGAAATGTCTATCCCTACAAGCTAGTCTAGGTAATTTAGTACTTTACGTCATCAATGTTGACATATATCAACAAGCATCTTTAAGCCCCATCTGATTTATCTCGGGATCTACCACATTTTCCTCGTTTAGTGACAACTTTCTGTCGCAAGTATTGTTGCACAGAAAAGTTGGACAGATGATGACTATGTCATCGAAAAACCCTTTGTGTTCAGATTTAATGCAAAGAATATTTGCCATAATTATTCACACCACAGATTATCATGTAATGAGGTTCTTTCAAATTCATTGTATCAGTAGGTAATGATTCTGCTATTTATTGGTGTCTACAGCATACTCGATTTCAATTGATCGTTTTGGATGTTAATCTGAAAACCAGACACGAAGCAAATATTCATTTTGTGAACATCACATTTTTCTTTTTTATCGACATGAAAGCGGATACATATTGTATGTTCGCTAATTTAAAACCGCTCCATGTAATCTGATTTCGTGTGTACGTCTGATATCAAGCGAGATAAAAATGATTGTCAATAAAAATGTGGTAATACTTACTGTAATAATAAGTGTGTGATTGTAATGTTTATTACGTTAATACTTAGTGGCTTCTGTAAACTGTTGTTTTCATTTGGAAATCCAGGGAATAAACCATGTTCAGCAGCCGTTATATTGTCACTAAGATTTGTTATATTCCTGAGTTATAACACTTTTCAAGAGTAGTTTCTCCACTCTTTCTAGACAGTGTTAAAACATCCTGTACGCAGCATTGGCATGGCCACGAATCACAAGTACAATTAATATGTATTCATATTTAATGTGGATATCAGAAAGCTGGTAGAACTCATTCAGTTTGAGATGTCCAGGTTTTTCTAGTTTTAAAAAATTATTTGTGCGAGTAGACGCGTATAGACAAAGAGCATCATTCTGGTTATTTAAGCAATGAGTCATCAAGCCTTGTTTTTTCAATTTTTGTTCAAGTTTTCAAGTGTCTTTGATCAATTCTGCAGTTTTTCTCTGATACTATTCCTACTTACTTATTTCTACATCAACTTCATTACGATCAAATCATTTGAATGGATAGTTGCTTCCTGTAAATACTAGACCGTTAGCTATTGCTCCTCCAATCATAATTGCGGCTGTGGCCATTTATTGTGCTGCATTTATGAGTATCAAAGTTTCTTACCCCTGCCAGTTTGTTGTTTATATATTGACTGAACAGCTCTGGCAAGCAATTCAAATTCTAAAATACTGCCTTCTTCTATATAGTATGTTCGTGCTATTTTTACACTGTGAAAATCATGCTCAAAAAATCTTTTAAATCTCTAATAAGTGAGAAAAACGTTGTCTGTTTACCGCTAATACCTATACAAAACTATGTAAGTATTTTGTTCCGAGGCGGCGGAAGAACTGGTTTGATACGGTCGTTAGGCCAAGACGTATATTCCTACGCCGTATCAAACGAGTGCTTCCCTCCGCCTTGGAACAAAATACTTATCCGGTTTTTTATTTATTACATACCCCACTTTTATTCACACATTGTTTTTCAAATTTTTTTAAAGTATCCTTTCAAATAAATTAAAACATTGAAAGGCTTATGAAAGATAATGTACATACCCACTGAAAAACGCTCATGACAGTACATAACCGGGGCTAGTCCTAAATCGATAATGTGCATTTATATAATCGGTCTGTATGCATCGCTCAAGTGGTGATTTACTCTTTTGCTTTGGGGTTTAAACAAATTTGTATAGAACATATGAATGAATTTAAACTGCAGTCATAAGCGAGTGGAATGTTCTTTATTTCGCAAATGGAACATAGGTTTTGGACCTGCAAGTGAACCGTTTTCTTACGCTACTTACTTACTCACAAACGTCACTTCCAAGCAAATTTCAGGGCAACTCTATTAGAAATAACAGTTATTAAATACATTTAGTTATGCAGAAAACTCATTAATTTACAGTACTTTCAAACTCTGTATGCTATATTTCTTTATTACAAGAAATTATTGATGCATTGAGTTCTAAGGTGACAATGTAAGAGCTTTGAAAAAAATCCCAAAGATTCAGTCTCTTTATAACATGAGGACTAGATTTTTATTAATCATTTGGATATCGTTTAAACAAGAAAATTCTTAACAACATTGTTTTGTTTCTTGTCATTTTTCTACTTGGAAAGTTGCAAGAATTTAAAAGGTAAACAAAAATACAAAACCCTGCTTGGGCCCCAGAGATAGTTCAAATTCTCAACAACATTGTAACAAGAAGTAATTGTTCTAATTTTCAGTCAGAGTCAATGGAGCTGCTGCTCTCTATTATACGTCTACGTTTATGTTGCAAATGTTTATACATTTTATCCTCAGATTTGCTCAACGAATTATAATCCCCAACAACATTAAAAGACAAATTGAAAGTAGCTCTACTTATGCTTGCTCCATTAAAAATTCATGAGGCCATAATTTGAAACTCTGAAGTTTGAAAGTGTTTTCTGACTGGTATACGAAGTTTAGATGATTTACTTTGTGGAATGTCTCTTCTCTGAGTGTCATCAGCGCTGCAACTGGAAATAGGATCAACAGCTGCACTTTTCAGAAGTTTGCAAATGTGTTTATGTTGTTCATTTGAAGCGATTGCATAGTTATTCACACTGTTTGCATTTGTATGTCCAGACAATTGAATAATTGTGCTCGGATCAACACCTTCATGAAGAAGTGTCGTGCATACAGTTTTCGAACGCTGTGGTTTATTATTCTTCCGTTTATTCCAGAGTTTTCACACACGGTTTTCATTATCGATTTCAATTTATTCACACCGGCAGATTGACACTTGAACCATTGACTATCAGCGTTCTGTTATGACAAATTTCTAGGTAATAAGGTGATTCAAGGCAGATAAAGGCCTTTGACTAGCATGCATTTTATAAGCTAGAACTGGGCATCTTTTTTGTGCATTCTTTATTTCGGACGCTATTACCGTCGTTTGTTTTCATTGATCTTTCATTGAATTCTAAATACTCCTCTCCATTTTCGTCAATTTTTAGTGTAATATCTCCCAACCTCTGTTTTCATCACTGACTATGAAACCAAATAACTTGATGTTGCGGTACCAGACTGTATTAAGTAAGGCTTCGGGGTTGTTGGTGCCATGTTGACCAGAATTCCATAAAATTTCTTCTTCGTTTTGAGGTATTGGTGCAGCTTTATTTGGGCGATTTCCTAAACCCTTTTGTTTAAAATATTTGCGACTAGAATTCAGCACATTGCGACTGGTAGCAAACTCATTTAAATATAAAATGATGATGCCATAGTTCTTGTCCCTTAAATATCTGTCAATAGCTCTGTCGAAATTAGTAAATGACCAGATAGGCACCGATATAAGTTTCTCCTTCGACAGGGGTAATATTGAAAATGTTCCTTTTCTCTAAAGGAGGGGGGGGGGGCATTTCTAACCATGCGCTAAATTTGATCATGACTCCAGGAGACTTTCTTACTGTGTTTGGATTTCTTTTTTACTTTCCATATACGATTTCAGATCCCTGGCCGTAGCGGCAAAGTACTTTGTCTCGCTATGTTTTTTGTCACCTTGCATACCAGCTTCATCTAAAAATTCACCATCAAACATTCCGTTCAAAATATTGTTATCAACCTCAGCTAGCTAATATTTCGGCTTTAGGTACTGTGAAACTCCCATAAAACTTCTCGACATTATTTCAGTTCTCCACCTCCTTGAGGCCCCAGAGGTGAATTCACCCATTTTTCATTAGCGCTGATGGCAGACGACATACAAAAACACAAAGTATTAAACAAAACACATGAATTTTCATTAAAATTCTGCAGACATTTTTTTTTTTAATTACACACAAATTTATTGCAATAAATAATTTCCGATATTTTGTAAGTGAACTATTATTCAATATTTAAAGATGTGAAAGTAGTTTCAGACTGGGTGTTCGATACAAACATTTTAGGTGTGCGATACGGAAACACAGACTGAACATCTCTATCGAACGCCAGATCAACCATGTCAGATTAAATGGGTATGTAATAAAATGTTAATGTTAATGTAAGTGCTGCATAAATATTAAACAGGTTCAAGGCACAATGTTATAGCAATCGTGTACAAAACTGATAGACTTACATATAACTGTGAATAACCACTGTGTGTAACTTGAATTTAATAAACCGTGACAGATAATACTTAAATCCGTAATGTCAACTCATGTTTAAGGTATTAATTTCAGATTTGTATACATCCCAGAACCCGTTTATTGAATAGAATTTAACATTTAACAATTGTGGTATGAGTACCTCTTATACGATTGAAACTACATCACTTGAGATCACATATACAAATACCATCCTGATCCTCAAAACTCAATACAATTGGAAAAACGTAAAGCAATACGCATCCTGGGTTTAGTCTTATTTTATCACCAAATTCATTTTTTATCGATTTTCTTTTTTAATTCATCCATTGTAACACTCTTTATTTAAGTTTTTACTTTATCGATTCTGGCAAGACTTAATGTGTGAGTTTATTTTAAATTTTGTTTTAATTTTTTCAGCTCATAAAGTTTTGAATTCATCTGTATCTCTTGCAAACTTAAAATTTTTTTTTTTTTTTTATCTTTTTCTTTATTTGGTTAATACTGGTTGCACCAACTGATAGCATTACCAATGTTTTCATATGTCGTTCATTCACATTCATTTGCTTCTAATGTTATCTAGCTTTCTGGTATCACGGTTTAAACATTCCTTTCTCCCAACTCTGATAGTATATTAAAGTTCGTTGGTATCTTGTTGAGCAGGTAATTAATTTTGTGCCACAATTATTTATTAGCTTTCTAATTTCCAGATCATTTTGTTTGATTTGATTATTCAATTCTCTTTGTAACGTTTTGTATAAAATATCTTTTTACTGGATCTGCCAGAATGGTAATACGTTTATTGTTGTAGTTTTAGTCAGTGTTACTTGTGTGACCTATTGCATCATATTTTATTCTGTATTTGTCTCGCAGTTTTAAAAAGAAATCATATTGTCCTCTAATATAAATCTGTCCAACCATTCTATAACTGATCTACGCTATTTAATTAACATGGAGAACATTTTACAAGGATACCATGAAAATCTATTACTTTTCCATTTTCATCTCTGATGCTAATGTACAATCTATTACTTGTACCCCGCTGTAACGGCTTGTAATACCCATAAGATTGTATAAAAAAAAGTTTACGTGAAAAATATTTATAACTGGCAAAACTCTAGTAATTTTGAGAAATAACCGTTAGGGTAATTTTTGATGGTGCTGATTTGGTCGAGTAAACACACATTTCTTGGTTTTAAAGACTCACACACTGTATTTGATTCAGTAGATATAGTATAATTATCAGGCTATTAAAATCTAGCAATTTATATTATTGTAGCTAGTGATACGCACTGTGCAATTGTTACTCAGAGTGATTTTAACTATTGAGTTGAGTTTGAAATATTTAACATCAATCCCATCCCCATTACCACAACTATCATTCTCTCTTTGACTTTTTTATATGCATTTCAAGGTTGTAATAACAACCAGGAAGTCAAACAGTCCATCTGTTACTCTTTTTGAGTTGGTGAGAACATTGCAATGCCGAACAAAAATAATCAGTTTTCTGCCACGAAATGGCTAGTTCGCCAGTTATATTATGAATTGGGTTGTTGATCTATACTTCCTACTTAGAACGTTGTCGTCGTGCCCGAAGGCGAGGTGTACCTTTCAACATCACCGTCGGTGAGGTATTTCTTCGAAAGATCGATTGTAATACAGCTCTCTCAGTTATGCAAAGGATGAGCCTATCATTCATCTAGCGATGAAGGTTGCTTAAAGACATGCGCAGTTCGTGTACAATCGCTTATGTGAAAGATTTGTATATGACAAATTAACGCAGCCAAAAGTTAAAGTGGGTCCTTTTAACATGCATTCTTTCCTCTAAGTTTCTCCACCATCTTTTATCTTTTGTTTTAATTTTTACTGTTTTTTCTGACTGTGTTTCTCTCTGTTTGTATGTGCTGTATTCGTTGATGATCAAAATAAAGTCTTTCGTTATTTATTTCAATTTTACTTTGCTTATCATGGTATCGATAGTGTTCAATTTGGTGAGAGTAGATGTTACTAATTAATAATTTTTTCAAACTTATTTATGAATTATTTTACCATTCAAAGATTTTGAAACAAAACATATAGCTACAGTGCTTAATCCAATAACTGATAATGGAACAACTATATCAGCATATATTTCAGATAAACACAATCCGGCTGCAGCAACACCTATACCAGCAGAAAGTGATTCCACTGCTGCCTGTAACCAATTCAACAATTTATATCCTATTTTGTATTTCTTTATAGTTTTCGACCCACTTGATCAAATAAATGTTAATCCCTCTAATCTGGTATAGTTTTTGATGCATAGCAGGACGTGTAGGATTTAATTGTGTTCTTGACCTGGATCGACACTCCGCCAAGAGCTACAAACTTGATGCCTTTTTGCAATAAAAGCTATGCTATTTACTGAGTAACAATTTTGTGAGGTAAAAGTCTATTTGCTATCAGGTGGACCATTGTGAATTCACTAAAAGAAACTCAAACGGTTAGATTTACATTTTTCTTCAATGTCCATTTTTGATGGTAGACCAATTGCAAGCTTCAATAACATATTTCAAACATACTGTACTCAACAGCAAGAGCAGATTTAAATGTTGCGTTGTAAATTGTGTTGGCAATTTTTTTAATATGTATTTGTCTGTTATGTCTTTCCACAAAAAGATAGCCAGCTGACGCACAGACTAAAAGATAAAGTATTTCAGGTACTGGGTAGTATGTGCACAAGTCTTGTCATCTCCTGTGGATAGGTGCTCCCCTATAGACAACATATTGTTGTGTTTAGTTCATTGTTAGTAAGACTTATTTTACAACAGTATGTTGAAGAATCTGTGAAGAAACTTTATCTTTGAACACATTCACAAGACACCTAACGCTGCTACACCACTATCTATCAAAGAATATATTGTTTGAACTTCTTTCATTTCTTTTCATACTTTTTTGCAGTGCTTTGCACAGTCATAAACATATTACATACCAGTAGTGAAATCGACTTTGAAATCCAATTGGATAAATACAACCAATGAATGCAAAGGTTTGTCCTAAAGAAGAAGAAGTGAAAGACATTACTGAATTTACAGAACAAACAGCTACTGTAAACCTTGGCATAAAGAGTATTGCAGTAAACACTATATGAAAATGGTGTAATGAAGACGTGGAATACAAAAAGAAGTACCAGAACAATGGAAACAATATAACAGAGAGCGGTGTGATGAGTACTTTAAACAAAGATACCACAGTGATGGAAATACAGGAATTCACACCAGACAAGAACCAGAATTTTATAAGCATTATGGACAACATCAGATAATACATTACATTAAAGATACTTCGTGTTCTATCAATTAACTTGTATCGTAGATGGCTAAACTTTACTAAACGCAAGGTGCCAGCGAAGAATATATAAACATAGATTATATCATACCATATGCCTCTTTTGATTTGTCTACTCATGGACAACACAGGAAATGCTTTCACTGAACAAATAATCGGCAAATGAAAACCAGTAAAAACATGTCTAAAATTGCACAAAAGCCATCAAGAAAAGACATAGAAGACCACCAGACAATAAAGTTGAATAATTGAAGAAGGCTAGCTTCATCAGGAAATCTTAAACAGTATTGCCTAATTTATTTCCAATGCTCACTTCATTACATAATGCTAAGAGACTCCATGTAATGATAACTATTGTAAAAAATGTGATTAAAGCTACAAATGCGTCAAGAAGAAACTAACCTGTGCACATTTTATTTATCAAGCATTGTTTTCAGTATTTTGTGTTCACTTGTTTAAATCTATATGTTTGAAAGTTATCAAACTAGTACCCGCTACAGATAGAAGCAATCATAGCTTAAATGACAAAAGTCCGGTGAAGTATTTAATTCCGTTTGATGTCACGAAGTCATCTTCTAGTTCATTTCTAGTTCTGGTGTCATATTGTAATTCACAACATCTGACAATAACTTGACACTTTAAGAGTTCTGTCATTTATTAAGATTTCATACGTGTTTTTTTTTTTTTTTTTTTTTTTTTTTTTTGGGGGGGGGGGGGGCAATTATTCAACCTTTTCTTATCATGTTTTTCCTTGTATGTTCTAATTCCATTAGTTGTGTTCAATACCTGTTCGTCCTCTTCCAGGTCTGCAGAA